>CM043700.1:79353119-79953119 GCA_023935145.1 Bretschneidera sinensis | reverse complement strand
TGGCTCTTCCATGACCATTATCTCACTCGAGTATTCATTGAACCTTCGTGTTTAAAATGATGATAGCTTTTCTATCTCTTTTTTTTAAGCTCAAAGTACCTGAAAATGCACTGAAATAAGTCAACGATTCAAGAATAACACTTTAGAGTTATTAAGGTATAAAAGTGTAATTCCAACCTCAATCAACCCTAAAATGCTAATAATTAAGTACTGTTTAGATGCATTTTATGACTCTCATCACAACCCCAACTAGCTTATTGCTAGTCCCTAGCAATTGAAGCGAAAATAAGAGATGAATTCTATGGTAGGAGTTAAAAACAAAGTAAAGCAATGCTAGCGTTGAACCAAGAGTAATTCACTTTTTGTCTCAAAAATTGCACATAATATATGGTACATAGAATCATTAAATTTCACATAAGTCCAAAAATAATCCAAACATCAATCTTAAAATCGTTATTGACTCTTAACATTCATCTTACCACAAACTATTAATCCGAACACCCGGATGATTTTATGCATAACATTCATGAATACAAGTCTTGGCCTCTAAAAACATAATAAATTGCGTGACATCAATCACAAAAACAAGCTCCATAGGCTCACTTTTCAAATCACTCTCCACGATTGTAGAAAAATCACACTACATTGGATCAAAAGGTCTTTAATAAGCTTTGTAACGTTAGGCTAAGGTAAAGGTTAAGAAAGAACGGGAAGGATTCAACAAGTAGAAGAACTTAATCTCTTAGTTTTGAACACAGCTCTTTAAGCACTGGATAACCTTACTTCAACACCCAACTCTTTCAACCATTTTTCAAGCATTTCTTTCAACAAATCACCATTTTTTTCTTTTCTTTCTTTCTTCTTTCTTTTCCATAATTCTTTTTTTTTTTGGCACATAACCATTCACCTTCTTTTTCATTTTTTTTTCTTTTCTTTTCCACAACCCCCAACTTATCTCCTTTAATGTACTTGGGTTGCGGTAGTGATATTTTTTCATATTTCCACCCTTACTCCTTTTAAGTGCTTCTCACAACATGTGTATAACTAAGTTCTTTTAAAAGAAAGGTAAGGATAAAAATATTTTTAGGCTCATAAAGGTAAGTAAATGGTTTATCGAAAGAAACAAGGCATAATTTTTCTTTTCAAGAAAAAGGCTCAAATAGGTGACTAGTGATAAATATAGCAATGGATAGGTTGAAAGGCTCAAACGGTTCAAAAATGGCCTATATCATATCCTAAGTAGTGTGCATTCTAGGAATTCGCCTAAAGTGATTATCAAGTAAGTTCTAGAGCTTGTCGAGACCGCAAAAATATTCACAAAATAATCACACATAAAATTTCTCTAGATGTTATAGACTAATCATACAATCTTACCACAAACTAGAGTCTCAAACCAAATGAAGATTGATATTTAAATTAATTTCAAACCGAAACTAAATTTAAATCCTTCTAAATGCTATCTACTATCTCAATTAAGTTTATATCATTGACATGTGAATTAACTCCAAGGCAACCACAAAGCATGCTTAAAACAAAAAGAGGGGGAAAATGACACCAAGCAGTTCAATGGAAAAAGAAAAATGTATGGAAATAAAGAAAATGGAAACAAAGAGATGCATTTCCTCCACCCCCAACTTAAAAATTGCACTAACCTCAATTTAAAAGAAAGAGTAAAGGAAACTCCCCTTGTAGCCAAAGGTGAACAGAAGCTGAAAATTGTGCTCCACCATTTGAACTGCTTCGTATTTTTGTCCCTGAAAAAGAAATGCGAAAGTAAAACTAGAAAACAGCAAGATGATAATAATAAACAAGAGAAAAAAGAAATATGAAAAACAATAAAAATAAAAGGATACGTTGTAGGTTGCCTCCCATAAGTGCTAAGTTTTACATCTTCAGCCAGACGCTCTTATTCTCTCCTTGAAAAACATAGATTGAATGTATCCGCCACTGCTTCATTGCCAAATTTGGTGCTTCTATGCTTTTGGGGGGCCTCAAGGATGTCATCAGTAACATCCGTAAATTCTGGCTCGATGTATGCTTTGGTGAAGCCATGGATGAGGGTGAACTCAAATGGATTAAGGTGCTGGACCTTTTCCATGAATGAGTCAATCATGTATGCTTGTGCATGATGGCTTTCATCCACATCCTCTGATTTTTCTGTTGTTGGGATGCGTAATGACTTACCCCTCAGTGTCTCAATTGCATTCACCTCCTTCAAATTCTTTTGTGCTATGTGCTGACCATGGGGTGTGGACTAAGCTTGAGAAGGGAACTTACCTCGCTCAGTCACACTCAAGTAGCTCATCAACTTGGACACTTGGCTCTTTATCTCTTTATGTTCTTCAACAACCTGCACAACTAACGATTCAAGTCTTTTATTAGTCTTACCCTGTGCCTCAATAAAAGCATGTAAAATGTCTTCTAAAGAACTCCTAGAAGACACATGTGCATGATATAGTGCAGGGGTTTGTGCAAGCTGCTGGTTTTTAGACTTCCAGCTGAAATTGGGGTGATTTCGCCATCCCATATTATAAGTATCAAAGAAAGGTGTCAAAAGCTTCTTGTACATGCCTAAAGCATTACATTGTTCCTTATACATCCCTCTCATCTCAAAAAATGTGGGACACTCTTCGGCGAGATGATCTACCCCACCACACACAAAACATGGTTCAAAAGATTTTGCATTATTAGCTACGTGTGTTAGCTTTAAGCTTTTAGTCTTTAACTCATCGAGCTCCCTAGTGAGCATCTCGACCTTGGCTCTAAGGTTATGTTCTTCCCTAAGATGGTAAATTCCACCACCATTTGGGTGCTCTATAGGTCGTGACCTATTTGTGCTTTCAGTAGCACTAGGTTCAGTCAAAGTGTGAGCTTTTTCAGCAAGCTCATCGAGGTACTCTATGGCCTCATCAGGATCTTTCTCTAAAAACTCACCATTACACATCATCTCTACAAATTGGCGCTCTCTATATGTAAGTCCCTCATAAAAATAGCTCACTAAGCGCCAACTCTCATACCCATGGTGAGGGCACATACTCAATAACTCTTTAAATCTCTCCCAAGACTGATACAAAGTCTCGCTGTCCTTTTGTGCGAAGGTGGAGATTTGCCTTTTTAAAGCATTGGTCTTATGTTGGGGAAAGTATTTATTAAAAAAAATTTGAGTCATCTCAGTCCACGACCCAATAGATCATGGTCTAAGTAAGTATAGCCAACTTTTAGCTCTATCCTTCAAAGCAAAAGGAAAGAACTTAAGCCTCACAATGCCATCGGTTTTGTCTTGACTATGAAAAGTCGCTACTACTTCCTCAAACTCTCTAATGTGCACACATGGGTTTTCATTATCCAAGCCATGAAATGTAGGGAGTAAATGTATCATCCCTGTTTTAAACTCTAATAGGCGAGTATTGGCTGGAAATATAATGCATGATGGTGTGGCTGTGCATGTAGGGTTGAGGTAATCCTGAAGGGTCCCAGGGGGTTGATATTCATGTTCACTCATTTCTTCGGGACTAGATGGATTGTCAAATAAAGGATTTAGAAATGAATTGAATTCTGACTCTAGCATAGGTCTACAAGCATCTCTATGTCTTTGCATTCAAGCTAACAGAATAATGAAAAAAAATTACTATAAAAAGAAAGAATAAGATAAAACAAAATAAAATTAATGCAGCAAGCTAAAAAAGGGAACGAAATTACCGCCTTTACAAACTGCTGAAAAGAAAAACTATTTACAGTTCTTCTACCGGCATGTCAAAAGTTGACAATCTTCCTTGTACTTAAGCGTGTTTCCCCGGCAACGGCGCCAAAATTTGATTACACCCAAAACAAAACGCGATTATTGTAGTACAGCTTTGAGGTGTCGCTTCCACAGGGAAATAAGTTAATTACAAAAGAAGGTGTGAATTTTAACACAAACGATAAAAGATTGATTGAAAGAATTTGAATTATGTGAAAATAGTGTGAAGGAAATTGCATAAATAGATTTAATGAGAAATAACAAGGTTCTGGAAATCCTCCCTAGGTTCGTTGCCCTAATCCTAACTTGATTCAGTCGTTTTTATCTCGATTGCAAGTTTCACATCCCAAACAGGCAATCGGCAAATGTTCAATTAAAGCGCATGTATAAACCCTAATGTAATTGATATGAATTATTTTATACTTTCAAGCACACATGACCTAACTTATAAATTATCAAAGACAACGGTATATCTAAATGACAATACCGCAGCAATGGACAAATCTATAAAAGAGATCTACCGGACTCAATCACACCCAAACAGATACACATAAGAAAAGCATGACTAGACTTATATGGAAAAGAAGTATGCAATCACCGGACTACTAAAAAAATCTGCTAATTAAATTAAAGAATAAAACATAAAAATGTTTAATGAAAATAATATCCAACTACAACTAAATCAAATAAAGGAAAATAAGAACAACTACACCTAGGGATTCATCCCTTCGCCTTGCTTGGAGATTAGCTGGCCATGGAGCTCATACTTCCTTGAGTTGTCTCTGGCCTCTCAACGATCATCACCTCCTTGGTAGCGAAAGCTTCGGCGATTCCTCAACTTGCCCTCCAAAATTATACTTCGGATTCATCCTAAAGGCCCTCTGGATTCACTCTTTGATGATTTCAGATGAGCTCCGATTGATGCCCCAAAGTTGAAGTGGAGTAGGCCTTTTATAGGGAAATACCATGAGTGCAATGTGTTTTCAATCCGATGTGGGATGTGGGATATAGAAATGTGTTTTCCAACTGATGTGGGATGTGGGATTTAAGCCCAAAATCACGCTGAAATCCCACACAGCCCGCACAGTCTGACCTTTGTCTACTAAAACTGCCATAACTTTCTCTAGAAAAATCATTTTTACAAGCCGTAAAATTCTCCAGAAAATAGACTTCCGGATATTTCTAAGTATATATGGCTCATCTCCGATTCTTCTTGCATCAATGCAGTTTAATTTTCAAAGATGATTGATCTGTATGGGCAATTATGGCAATTTAGTAAATCTCCTTTCTTGGTTTCTCTTCATCTTGGCTCTTCCGCGACCATTATCTCACTCGAGTATTCATTGAACCTTCATGTTTAAAATGATGATAGCTTTTCTATCTCTTTTTTTTAAGCTCAAAGTACCTGAAAATGCACTGAAATAAGTCAACGATTCAAGAATAACACTTTAGAGTTATTAAGGTATAAAAGTGTAATTCCAACCTCGATCAACCCTAAAATGCTAACAATTAAGTACTGTTTAGATGCATTTTATGACTCTCATCATGTGAAGACTTAAAAAGTCTATCCACTATAACCCACACAGCGGCATACCCCCTCTGGATACGGGGAAATCCAGAGACAAAATCCATACTCACGTTTTCCCATAGTCACTCAAGTACTGGAAGAGGTTGTAATAAACTTGCCGGATGTCTATTGTCAGAATTCACCTGTTGACAAGTCAAATATCTAGAAATATGTTTCGCTACGTTCTTCTTCATCCCTGACCATCAATAATTCTGTCTCAATCCCCTGTACATCTTATTATTACCCGAGTGCGTGGAATATACAAAATCATAAGCTTCCCTTAGTATCTCCTTCCTCATCTCCACATTATTGGGAACACAAACTCTATACCCCAATACTACCATACCATCTTCTCTAATTCTAAACTCAGTTGACTTCCCACTCAACACTTCCCGTCTGATCATCTCTATCCCCTCATCTCTACCCTGCATCTGTAATAACCGATTAATAATAGAAGACTATATCACCATATTTGCCTTCCCAAGTTGGTGTAACGACCCATCCCGGGTTGGCCATCCCGAAACGGTATCATTACATTTTGAGAATCCTAGCACGACACATATATGCAACAATAAATATCATCAAAAGAACTTTACATCAATCTGATCTTTAAGCATTCTATACAACGTAAAATGCATGAAGATTTACAAATAAATTTTTCATTTTATTTTCTCATTAGTCTGAGGATGATGGCACGTACGCGGCTTATAGAAAATGATTTCTTCTGAACCTCAAATCACCAAACTATTTGCCAAGCCTGCTACCTAAAACTCATTGTATAATGAAGGGTGAGCTTCACAAGCTCGGTGAATTAAATTTACTAGAAGTATTCCAAATTCCATAAATAGTCCTTTATTATTTAATCTTTAATTTTTCACATAACCACATGCCATAAGATTCATTCTCTATCAATATCTTCTTCTCAATCATTGGTCCACCTTAAGACCATCAATTATCTAATAATTACCTCGT
The DNA here is from genome assembly GCA_023935145.1 of Bretschneidera sinensis. Taxonomy (NCBI): domain Eukaryota; kingdom Viridiplantae; phylum Streptophyta; class Magnoliopsida; order Brassicales; family Akaniaceae; genus Bretschneidera; species Bretschneidera sinensis. Next base: position 79,946,841 of record CM043700.1, on the reverse strand, counting down.
AATGAGGCTCACATCATAAATTCTTCCATTTTAATAAGTCTTAACACCATAATTGTCTCTTTCTATGAGACTCAACCATTTATAATTAAATTCACAATAATGTCCCACATCTCAGCATTTTAATAATCTCATTATCATAGTTGTCTCTTTTTATGAGACTCAACCATCTATAATTAAATTCACAATAATATGCCATATCTCAGCATTTCAATAATCTCATTATCATAGTTGTCTCTTTTTATGAGACTCAACCATTTATAATTAAATTCACAATAATATGCCACATCTCAGCATTTCAATAATCTGATTATCATAGCTGTCTCTTTTTATGAGACTCAGCCATCATACACGACAATATACCTCATCTCAGCTTTTCAATAATATTTTCATCATAACTGTCTCTTTCTGCGAGACTCAATCATCTATAATTATTTTCACGATAATAAATCACAACTCAGCATTTTGATCATGCAGCCATAATTAAAACACATCTCAGCATTTCAATAATGCAGCAATAGTTAAAACATATGCAAATGCATGAATGATTATGATGGGAACGTCTTCCCACCTGTTGATAGGTTGTTATTATCTTATACCAGCTGTCATCCCGGTTCTTTTATTCTCATCAGACCGGCTATCTTCCTGGTTCTATCATTCTCATAAGACCAGCTACCTTCCCAGTTCTTTCATTCTCATAAGACCGACTGCCTTCCCAGTTCTTTCCAGCATATACCAGCTGTCACGGTTTTCTCTTTTAATTCCAGCATATACCGGCTGTCACGGCTTTTCTCTTTTTAATTTCTACATATACCGGCTGTCACGGTTATTTCATTAGACCGGCTGCCTTCCTGGTTCTTTCAGTTATATTATAAATGCATATGCATATGAACAATGATACGAAACCGTAATATAAAAACAATATAGAAATCCAAACCACTTAAACTGACTATCCTGATTATCCACAAATTTATATAACTAAGTTTCTTTAAAATTCCTGACATCCAATCATCCTGATTTTTATCAAATTATATAAAAATTCCACTAAATTCTTCTCTTCCTAAATCACATCAAATAATCCATTAAAGTCTGTTAAGATCCACTAAATTTCATCTCAAATCATCCATCAAAATTTGTCAAGATCCACTAAAATTCATCTCATCATAATTCGTATTAAAACATCAATATGTCTCATCAATAATTTATTTATTGCTTTTATTCTCAAATAAACTTATGATCTCCAAAAAATACCATTTCTCATCGAAAATATTTCTACATGTCCAAATTTCCTATCATACCCATAAATCAATTTTTCATCTATCACCCAAGCATACTTTAATAATTAAATTTAATATTATCACCAAATAATTAATTTTTTTATTTAGACTACTTAAAGTAAATCTAACTCACCCCGTAGCATTTAAAGCTACCCGTGGGTCACTTTCTTGCCTTTCTCGGTTCTTCTCAGAAATTTCTCCCGTTGTAGATAGTCAACACCTGACATAATATTTGCATTAAATTTCTAGTTATTTCTTAAATTCATCGTAAACCACCCTCTATGAAAATTCCCACTTTGTGCTTCGGGAATTTTATATATGCTAAAAATTCAAAAATAAATATTATACTATTACCTCATAATTACTGATAGCTTTTCATGATCCTCTATGAAATTCCGTAGAAAACTCCTTCAAAATTTTGCTCTTTTGACTTTTCTTTGGGTCTCCAAGTGTATAGAGAAAATAGAGAAATTTGAAGGAAAAACTAACGAAATCGGTAAGAAAAATTTGCATTTATAGTGCATGTATATATACAAGTTGGCTGCTCTCGACAGCCAAAAACATTTTCAACTTAAACACCCATTTTTTCCTCTCCTCCCAACACGTGTTTTACACTAAGCTTTCTTTAAACAATTTGGCCTAACTTTGGCCTAATTTTTTACAGCAAAAAGGCTGCCCCGATTTAAGTTTTTTTTTGTCTTTTGTCTCTTTTTTTTTGTTTGAATTTCTCCCTTTTTTTTTAATTATCTTTCTTATGGACGTTTCTGGATGTCCAGACCAAAGTTTTTTTTTTTTTCCTTTTTACTATTCTTTTTTTTTACTATTCATGTTTTTTTAAAGAATTATTTTATTCAATACTATTATTTTATTCAATACTATTCCTTTGCATAAAATATATGATTTTAATTTCATGCTATATTTATTAATTTACTTCTTTACCCTTACTTTACGAATACGGGTATTACAATTCTACCCACCTTACAAAAATTTCGTCCTTGAAATTTCTTTACTTTGCTCCAGAAACAATTGTGAATAATACTTTTTCATAATTGTCCCACATTTTTGCGTAATCTCTTCAACATCCTTATTCCGCTACAGTGCTTGAACTAATGCAATTTTCTTTATTATACAAAACTTGTTCCTTTTTCTAAAATCCTTATTGATACTTGTATGTACACCCAATCTTTCTGAATTTCTATAACTTAGCTCGAAATATCATGTACACACTTTCTTAAAAGTGAACATGTTTTAATTCTAGTGGCAAATTCAGGTTTCTCACAACTGATCCAACTTTCTCAATAACCTCATAGGGTCCCACATACTTTGGATTCAACTTTCTTTTTTTGTTTAAATCCCAATACACCTTTTCATTGAGATATATATATATATATTTCACTACACCCAATCACCTACTTGAGACTTAAGAGGTCTACTCTAGGCTGCTTTACGGTTCTCTCTAACAAATTTGATCATCTCTATTGTTAGCTCAATAATAGATAGACCAGATATATTTTTCTCTTCCATTTCTTCCCAACATATAGGAGTTCTAAACCTCCTATCATACAATATCTTAATGGGTGCCATCCCAATACAAATTTGATACCGATTATTATAAACAACTTCAATCAATGGCATGTACGTATCTCAATTTACTGAGAAATTCATCACATTTGTAATTAGCATATCTTCTAGTATTCTAAAAATCCAATATGAGCATGAAAATTATATTAAATTACCATTGTGTACCCATGGCTTTCAGAAATCCTTTCCCAATATAGCATCTTTATTTGACACTATGCTCAATAGTACTCCATACAACCTCACAGTCTCAGCTACATCCCTTTTCAATCTTGACTATCAGAATTTCTGTTTAAATCCTCTATATTTCTTATTGTTACTTGATTTCATCGAATCTACATCATTATGTACCTTTCTCACTATCTCTTTTTTCAATTTTTGCATTATTTGGAACACCATCCATGTACCAACACCAAACTGCCTTCATTTCAAATTTGAACTCAAAATGCTTTCTAGTAAGCACTAAAAGTTGATCTTTTCTATCTCTTCATCTTAACCTTGCATCTCTAAAACATTTTACTATGGATAATTGTACAACCATATTCATTAACCATAATCCTCTATCACTGATATTCAACTTCATTCTTATCTCTTTTAAATCTATCATCAATTTCACATCAGGATCCCTATAGCAGTTAACCCTCTTGTAGAATTTTCTACTCAATACATCAGTTATCACCTTCGTATTTTTAGATGATAATGAATTGTACAATCATAGTTACTAATCAACTGCATTCACCATCTTTACCTCAAATTCAACTCTCTCTAGGTAGGAAAGTATGTCAAACTCTTATAACCCATGAATATCTTGCAAGTGGCTCCATACAAATGATGTCTCCAATCTTTTATATAATCACTATGGCAGCCAACTCTAAGTTATGAGTAGGGTAATTTCTATCATGAATCTTCAATTTCCTAGAAGTATAGCCCATAACTTTCCTATGTTATACATATCCCAATCATTGATATGACTTATCATTATACACCACAAATCTTTCATCACCAGAAGGAAACACCAATACCGGAGCTGTAGTCAATTTCTCCTTTAGTAATTGAAAATTTTTCTCACACTTCCTTCACCATACAAATCACACATCTTTACTGGTCAATCTATTCAACAGTAATTCAATAATAGACAAATTCTGAATGAATCTTCTATAATAACCAGCTAATCCCAAGAAGATTCTAATCTCAGTTATATTAGTTGGTTTCTCCCAACTTAACATTATCTCTACCTTTTATGGATCACCTGTTATGTCGTTTCCGAATATTATATGTTCCAAGAAAGTTATTTCCTTCAACCAACATTCACACTTAGAAACTTTGCCTATAATTTCTCTCTCCTCAGAATCTCCAGCACACTGTCTAATGGTCCATATGTTGTTTTTCCTTTTCAGAATATATCAGAATGTCATTACTGAACACAACCATAAGATTATCAAGAAACAGTTTAAATATTTTATCCATCAAGTCCATAAATGTTTTCGGAACATTAGTTAATCCAAATGACATCACGAAAGCTTATGAGCATAACGTGTCCTAAAAGCAGTCTTAGGCACGTCTCCCTTCTATATCCTCCATTAGTGATAACCTGATCTCAGGTTTATCTTAGAAAACATTCTCACTCCTTGCGACTGCTTAAACAATTCATTTATCCTGGGAAAAATGTATTTATTCTTTTTCAACTATCTATAGTCTATACACATCCTTATCGTTCCATCTTCCTTCTTCAGTAACAACACCTGACTCCCCAAATACATTAGGTCAGATAAATTGTTTATCCACAAATTCTTAAAATGGTACGTTCAACTTTCTCAATTCAGCTGACATCATTCTGTAGGGTGCTATTAAATATATGTGATAATCCTGGTATCACATCAATAGAGACTTTAATCTCCCTACTTGGAGGCAACCTAAACAACTCATCAAAAATTAATTTAGAATATTCTTTCATCACTATCTCCTTTTTATAATTCATGATATATGCCCAATGCTCCTTAAAACCCTTCTTCAATCATCTCCTATTGGCCAGAGCAAAAATAAGATAGTTAAAAGTATCTCACGTCTATATCTTGAACCTTCTTTCTGGAATAATCAACCCAGACATAAAACATCGATAACCAATTATTTCCCAAAATAAATTATATTCGAAGATAATAAATCAACTTCAGATTTTCTGTCACTAGTACGAATCACACAATCCCTTATGAATATTCATGATTATCACTCTATCTCAAGTGAGAACTTTAACAAGGATATTTTGAAATCCAATGACTAATAAATTCTTCAATAGATTTTATATAAATACTTGATGCAAAAGAATGGGTTGCATCAAAGTCAACCAACACTAGCATGTCCACCTTCTCCACACATAAAGTATTTCAAATTTTGAAAATTCTGGGATAAACATCTTTTCTGAATATAATTATAATAAACTTTTGTATCCTAATCATACATCAAATTGCCACTTCCACTTGGTGGCATACTTACTTCCTCTACCATGACTTCCAGTTTTCATAATCTGTCTCCCAAATCTAAGGGTCTCACCAATAGTGTTCTGAGCTACAGAAGTAATAGGTCATGTTTTCCTCTGACTCTGTACTTCAGTTTTCGGTAACAAGGAATGCCTCATTTGGGGTGGTGTCTCACCATGTACACTCACACTACCACTACCTCTATAACCTTAATGTCTAAATCTTTTTAACCACTCTTTCTCTTTCCCTTAAACTCCATCACATCTCTCTCGATCTGAAATAATATATCCACCAATCTGATATAATTCATATGCCTTATGTAAGGTAATTTTCGATCAAGCCTTAAAACATAGTTCACCTTTGAACCTCTTACACTTCTTCTCCTCTTGGTCTACCATTTTTGGTACAACCATTGATAAAACCGAAAATCTGCTATCATACCGAGCCACAGTTAACACATTTACCCCAAATAAATAATATCTCTATCTGGTTGAGCTCTGGAGATATAAGAAAAAAAATATATCTATCAAGAAAACTTCCTTAAACCTATTTCAGGTTAAGGGTCTATAAATATTTGTACTTACCTGGGGAAGAATATCCTTCCATCATTCACAAAACGTCTCTTTCTAACGCAAATGAAGTAAAGGCAATCATTTGTCGTAAAATACTAAATAATGTCTCCACATATTTCTCTGAAACTTAAGCGTAAAAGTATTCATAGATCCTTTAAACTACAAAGCATTTAGCTTAATTATATCTCCCTGCATCTTATGCATAAATCCATTTTTCCCCCTTTTTAAGTGTCTACCATTACTGGATTAACAACATTAGGCACTACTCTAGTCTGCTTATGAAGTCTATGCTATAAGTTATCCACTCGATCATTTGTTACATTCATTTTCTCAAAAGCATGAGTAAGAGCTCATCCTAGCTCATCTCTTTCAACTTCAGATTTCTCTCATACCTCAATTATATTACTAATATCAATCATATTATCAACACGTTCCCTTCTAGGAATCACAGATTCAGACTCAACCTCGACTTATCAAAAATATTGCGGGCCTACCATGCCCTCTCATATCAGTAATTCTAACTCTAGCTCTAGCGCGTCCACGTGTCATCCACCGACTGTTCATTATAATTTACTTTAATCTTCCACGATCTTACTTTTTATGCAGTTTACAGAATCATAAAACCTAATGCTCTGATACCAAAATTGTAACGACCCATCCCGGATTGGCCACCCCGAAACGGTATCATCACATTTTGAGAATCCCAGCACGATATATATATGCAACAATAATATCATCAAAAAAACTTTACATCAATCTGATCTTTAAGCATTCTATACAACGTAAAATGCATGAAGATTTACAAATAAATTTTTCATTTTATTTTCTCATTAGTCTGAGGATGATGACACGTACGCGGCTTACAGAAAATGATTTCTTCTGAACCTCAACTCACCAAACTATTTGCTAAGCCTGCTACCTGAAAATCATTATACAATGAGGGGTGAGCTTCACAAGCTCAGTGAATTAAATTTACTAGAAGTATTCCAAATTTCATAAATAGTCCTTTATTATTTAATCTTTTATTTTTCACATAACCGCATGCCATAAGATTCATTCTCTATCAATATCTTCTTCTCAATCATTGGTCCACCTTAAGACCATCAATCATCTCATAATTACCTCGTAATGAGGCTCACATCATAAATTCTTCCATTTCAATAAGTCTTAACACCATAACTGTCTCTTTCTATGAGACTCAACCATTTATAATTAAATTCACAATAATATCCCACATCTCAGCATTTTAATAATCTCATTATCATAGTTGTCTCTTTTTATGAGACGCAACCATCTATAATTAAATTCACAATAATATGCCACATCTCAGCATTTCAATAATCTCATTATCATAATTGTCTCTTTTTATGAGACTCAACCATCTATAATTAAATTCACAATAATATGCCACATCTCAGCATTTCAATAATCTGATTATCATAGCTGTCTCTTTTTATGAGACTCAGCCATCATACACGACAATATACCTCATCTCAGCTTTTCAATAATATTTTCATCATAACTGTCTCTTTCTGCGAGACTCAATCATCTATAATTATTTTCGCGATAATAAATCACAACTCAGCATTTCAATCATGCAGCCATAATTAAAACACATCTCAGCATTTCAATAATACAGCAATAGTTAAAACATATGCAAATGCATGAATGATTATGATGGGAACGACTTCCCACCTTTCGACAGGTTGTTATTATCTTAGACCGGCTGCCCTCCCGGTTCTTTTATTCTCATCAGACTGGCTGTCTTCCCGGTTCTATCATTCTCATAAGACCGACTGCCTTCCTGGTTCTTTCCAGCATATACCGGTTGTCACGGTTTTCTCTTTTAATTCCAGTATATACCGGCTGTCATAGTTTTTCTCTTTTTAATTCCAGCATATACCGGCTATCACGGTTATTTCATTAGACCGGCTGCCTTCCCAGTTCTTTCGATTATATTATTAAATGCATATGCACATGAACAATGATACGAAACCATAATATAAAAACAATATAAAAATTCAAACCACTTAAACTGACTATCCTGATTATCTACAAATTTATATAACTAAGTTTCTTTAAAATTCCTGACATCCAATCATCCTGATTTTTATCAAATTATATAAAAATTCCACTAAATTCTTCTCTTCCCAAATAATCCACAAAGTCTGTCAAGATCCACTAAATTTCATTTCAAATCATCCATCAAAATTTGTCAAGATCCACTAAAATTCATCTCATCATAATTCGTATTAAAACATCAATATGTCTCATCAATAATTTATTTATTGCTTTTATTCTCAAATAAACTTATGATCTCCAAAAAATATCATTTCTCACCGAAAATATTTCTACATGTCCAAATTTCCTATCATACCCATAAATCAATTTTTTATCTATCACCCAAGCATACTTTAATAATTAAATTTAATATTATCACCAAATAATTGATTTTTTTATTTAGACTACTTAAAGTAAATCCAACTCACCCAGTAGCATTTAAAGCTACCCGTGGGTCACTTTCTTGCCTTTCCCGGTTCTTCTCAAAAATTTCTCCCGTTGTAGATAATCAACACCTGACATAATATTTGCATTAAATTTCTAGTTATTTCTTAAATTCATCGTAAACCACTCCCTATGAGAATTTCTACTTTGTGCTCCAGGAATTTTATATATGCTAAAAATTCAAAAATAAATATTATACTATTACCTCATAATTATTGATTGCTTTTTATGATCCTCTATGAAATTCCGTAGAAAACTCCTTCAAAATTTTGCTCTTTTGACTTTTCTTTGGGTCTCCAAGTCTATAGAGAAAATAGAGAAATTTGAAGGAAAAACTAACGAAATCGGTAAGGAAAATTTGCGTTTACAATGCGTGTATATATACAAGTTGGCTGCTCTCGACAGCCAAAAAAAATTTCAACTCAAACACCCATTTTTTCCTCTCCTCCCTAAACGTGTTTTACACTAAGCTTTCTTTAAACAATTTGGCCTAACTTTGGCCTAATTTTTTACAGCAAAAAGGCTGCCACGATTTAAGTTTTTTTTTGTCTTTTGTCTCTCTTTTTTTTGTTTGACTTTCTCCCTTTTTTTTTCATTATCTTTCTTATGGATGTTTCTGGATGTCCAGACCAAAGTTTTTTTTTTCCTTTTTACTATTCTTCCTTTTTTTTTACTATTCACATTTTTTTATGGAATTTTTTTATTCAATACTATTCCTTTGCATAAAATATACGATTTTAATTTCATGCTATATTTATTAATTTACTTCTTTACCCTTACTATACGAATACGGGTATTACAGTTGACCACCCCCGAGACAGTGTTGTTACAGTAAACCTCTTCAAAATTTTAATTTTTCAACCTTTCTTTCAGTCCTCAAGTGTTTAAAGAAATAGAGTAGTTTAAATTGATGAATGAAGAAAACCAAACAAGATGTGGTAAATAAAATAAAACAATATAAAAAATAATTTTTTTTTAACATTTCCACCATCTGCACCATTTCCCTAAGGAAACTTATCTCTTTGCATGTAATTGCATGCAACACCTGGACATCCAGGTGTTGCATGCCCCTCCCTCTTTGTTTGTTTTTTTTCCTTTCTTTTTCTTTTCTTTTTTTACTTATTTTCCTTCTTTTTACCCACCAGGCGTCCAATTTTTTTTCAAAAGAATTATTTTTATTTAATAATAAATCTTTCATGTATATATTATTTTAATTCTATATCATATTTATCAACTTACTTCTTTACATTTACTTTAAAAATACGGGTATTACAGTCACCCACATCAGATGAGTCATTCCTTTTCACAGGATCCTTTATTAGAGTCAGCAGAGGTAGAGTGGATTGGTGGCCTCTATTGCTCAATGTTCAGCTAGAGGAACCCCTAGGTTTGGGAAATAACCTATGAGAGTATGAGGATTTAGTATTGGTGGAAGTATGCCAACAAGATGAGGTGGTAATGTTTTATCTGAGAGGGAAATCAGATAATGTTTCAGGTGTAATCAAATAGGATATTTGTCTCAAGATTGTCCTACTTTGAATTCTTTCATTTGTAGAAAGTGTGGAAATAGAGGTGTGGATTATCCATTGAAGGTTAGACTAGCTGAAGTAGTTTCTACCGAGGGAGTTAGGAGAGAAAAGTAGAGGTGGAGGATTAGGGACTGTTCGGGGTTGAGCTAAAAGTAGAAAAGCAATTGCTAAAAGAGGATGTACTAGTCAAACACAACCCAGAAAAAGTAGAGTGTATACACTTACCTAGCAGGATACCCAAGCTACACTTGATGTCATAATGGGTGCAATATCTATCCTTAATAAACCTGTTATAATATTAATTGATCCTGGTGCAACCTATTCTTTTGCATCTAGTTCTTTTATGAAATTTGTAGATGCATCTGTTAGTCCCTTAATTCATAATATAACTATTGAGATTCCTACTAGAGATAGAGTTATAATTAGAAAGATTTATCGAGGATTTGTTATTCATATGGGAGATAGAGAATTTGAAGTAACTTTATTACCTCTAAATATGGTAGACTTTATTTGATACTTTGAATGGATTGACTGTCGACATATCATGCATGGGTTGATTGTTTTAGAAAAAATGTGATTTTTAGAATACCTGTGTAGGAAGAGTTTAGCTTTCAAAGAGAATGTAAGATACTTTCTAATTGTCTTGTTTCTTCCTTGACAGCTAGTAAGTGGTTGAAGAAGGGTTGCGAGAAGTATCTAGTCTATGTAGTTGATTCTAGTAAGAAAAGTAGGAAGATAGAAGAAATATTAGTGCTAAAAGATTATCCAGAAGTATTTCCTAAAGAGCAGTCTAGTTTACCACCTAGTAGAAAAATTGAATTTTTTATTGATTTAATTCATAGTTCTACATCCATTTCCATATCACCTTATAGGATGGCACCAGCTGAGTTGAAGGAACTTAAGGTACTACTTCAAGATTTGTTAGATAAACAATTCATTCACCTTAGTGTCTCAACATGGGGAGCCCCAATATTATTTGTGAAGAAGAAATATGGTACAATGAGATTGTGTATAGATTACAGATAATTAAATAAAAAAATACCTTTACCCAGAATAGATGATCTGTTTGAACAATTACAAGGAGCTAGGATATTTTCTAAGACTGATTTGAGATCAGGATATCATCAATTGAGGATTAGAAAACAAGATGTGCCTAAGATTACTTTTAGGACACGTTAAGGTCACCGTGAGTTCTTAGTAATGCCATTTGTGATAAATGTTCTAGTTGTATTTATGGATTTAATGAATAGAGCATTTAAACCTTTTTTCTAGATAAATTTGTGGTAGTATTTATTGATGATATCCTAGTATATTCTAAGAGTGAAGAAAAACATGTAAACAATTAGAAATGGTTTTAGAAATTATGAGAAGAGAGAAATTGTATGCGAAATTTTCTAAATGTAAATTTTGGTTAAATGAGATAACTTTCATGGGGCATGTAGTAATAGGAGATGGTATAGCAACAGATCCTCAGAAGGTTGAAGCATTGTTGAATTGGAAGAAAACTAACGGTGTAGCAGAAATTAGAAGTTTTTTGGGATTGGTTGGATATTACGGGAGGTTTATCTAAAACTTTTCAATAATTGCAATACCTTTAACTAGATTGACTAGAAAAGATGTGAAATTTGAATGGTCTAGTGAGTGTGAGAAGAGTTTCCAATTGTTAGAAGAGAAATTAACTACTACTCTAGTATTAGTACTTCTTTCTGGAGGTGAAAGATTTGTTGTATATAGTGATGCTTCGTATCAAGGGTTGGGATGTGTATTGATGCAACATGGGAAAATAGTGGCTTATGCCTCTAGGCAGTTGAAGAATTATAAGAGAAACTGCCCTACCCATGATTTAGAATTCATTGCCATAATATTTGTATTGAAGATTTAGAGACATCATCTGTATAGAGCCACATGTGAAATATGCACTAACTAGAAGAGTCTCACATATTTACCTACCCAGAATGAGTTAAACCTGAGGCAAAGACGATAGGTAAAATTGATTAATGATTATAATTGTGTAATTCATTACCATCTAGGGAAAGCTAATATAGTAGCTTATGTTTTAAGTAAAAAATCCACAAGATGATTAACTGTTATAGAGAGCCATAATGTGAATTTGATTGTAGAATTGAGAAGTATAAGGATAAAATTAAAGGTAAGTAACAGAGGAGGATTAATAGCAAATATAATAATGAAATCATCCATTGTAGAGTGCCTTCTAGAAATTCAAGGTAAAGATGAGAAGATAGAAAAGATTAAGCAGGAAGTACTGAGTGAGAAACAATTAGAATTCAAAATCGGAGAGGATGGTATGTTGGTATTGGGACACAGGATTTGTGTTCCTAAAGATACTGAGTTAAGAAAGGAGATATTGAGAGAAGCACATGATGAGATATACTTAATGCACCAGGGTAATAATAAAATGTACAATGGATTAAAACAAAACTATTGGTGGCCAAGATTGAAGAGAGATGTAGTAGATTATATTTCTAGATATTTAATTTGTCAGCAAGTAAAATCAGAGAATAAACATCCAACAGATTTACTATAACCTCTTCGTATGTCTAAATGGCTATGGGAGAATGTAAGTATGGATTTTGTTACTAGATTTCCCTGTACTCAGAGAGGTCATGATGTTGTATGGGTAATTGTAGATAGACTATCTAACTCTTCTCATTTTCTTCCAATTAGAAAGACTTAAAGTCCAGAAAGGTTGGTTGAACTGTATGTAGCAGAAATTATAAAATTTGATGGAGTACCATTGAGCATACTGTCAGCTCTAGATGTTAGATTTACATCTCGATTTTGGATAGGCTTTTAGAAAGCTATAAGTACTCAATTACAGTTTAGTACTGCTTTTCATACTCAAACATATGGGCAGACTGAGAGAATGATTCAAATACTAGAGGATATGTTGAGGGCAAGTGTAATGAGTTTCTCAGAAAGCTCGGATGCTTACTAACCTTTGATAGAATTTGAATATAATAATCACTTTCAAGCCAATATTGGAATGGCATCATTTGAGACCTTGTATGGTAGGAGATCTAGAACTCTTATATGATGAGAAAATGTGGGAGAAAGAAAGATTTTTGGTCCAAAAATAATAGACTTAACAAGTGACTTATAGACTAGAGTTAGAGCATCATAGAAAAACTGATCAGAGAAAAACTTAGAGCATCATAGAATAGGCAAAAAAAATATGCATATAATAGAATGAGACCTCTTGAATTCCAAGTCGGTGATTGAGTTCATTTAAAAATATCTCCATGAAAAGAAGTATTGAGATTTAGGAAAAAAGAAAAGTTGAATCCAAGTTATATTGACTGTATGAGATCATTAAGAGAGTTGGACCAGTGACTTATAGACTGGAGTTACCTCCATAATTAAAAAAATTACATAATGTTTTTAATGTTTCTGTTTTATGAAAATATTTACTGAATGAATCCCATGACATTCCATATCAATACGTAGACCTGTAGGAAAAATTAACTTTTGTGTAAGTTCCAATTAAAATTTTAGACACAAAAGAACAGGTCTTATGCAATAAGGTTATTCCACTAGTTCAAGGGATGTGGCCTAATTGAGATATGGAGGAAATTACATGGGAATATGAAGCGAGAATGAGAAAATAGTATCCCCAACTTTTTTATGATATAAGTAAGAAAATTTTGATGATGAAATGTTAATATTGTGGGTAGAATTATAAGGCTCGTACCCTTAATGAGAGGGTAATTTAGTAACTTGTAAAGTCATGTTATAATTTTTCATGCATTCACGTGTATAAATAACTTAAAACATGAGTTATAACTAGTTTTTGAAGAAAGAAGCTGAAACAGTTTAAAGAAAATGAGTTAGAAAGACTGAAAGAGTAAAATTCTAAAATTTACAACAACAAAAAAAAAAGGTAGGGGAAACAGTCAATCGGACAATCGATTGGTGACCCGATTGGTAGGCCGATCAATGGTCAATGTATCAATTAAGTAATCAGATAGTAAAATTAATATAAAAAAATTGTTATAATTAGGTGGTGGTGAGCAATCTGGTGGTATTGTTGAGAATAGCGCCAAAAGTAAGGAGGTGATCCACAGATAGCGTTAGTGCTACGTGGTGAGTTCGATTTACAGTTAGTAAATGAGAAAAATAAGAAAATACATAAAACTTGAAACGAAATATATTATGAGAAAATTAATAAATATGTTATAAATATAATTGATTTGATGTGATATATGTTATAAGCATGAAATTGAAAAATTAAAGAGAAAGATAGCTCTTAATGACAAAAAGATTGAAAGTATGAATTATATGAGAAGTTGATGAGATGTATATTATATCTTTGAAAAAGGAAATAAGTGAATTTATGTGATAAATAAACTGAGATTTTATAAATCATTTTATTAATATGATGAATAGAAGATTTTATGAAAAGAAATTGTTTAAATTATATGATGATTTGTTATTTCTGCTTGTATGTGATTGTTCATATGCATTGTTAAGGCCACTAGAGAGATGGAGTGTGTGGTCCCGGGGAAGACCAGAATCATGATTGATCTGGATGTAAACATGTCAACATATGGAGAGACGTCCCCAAAAGTTGTACCAAAGACTGGTATGAATACACAAAAATGGATGCCCATACTTGTGATAGTATGGGTGAGATGTGATGTGATGTTATGAAATGTGAAAAAGAAAACGAAATGATGAGATATGAAAATTAGAATAGCCAATTATGTATTCATGTTTATTTATTTATAATTATTGAGATGTTGAGACATCTAAATGACCGTGAAATTATGATGAAATGAATGTGAATCTCATGATAAGGTAATTATAATAAAAAGATTATGAAATGATATCATAAATGACATTTATAAGTTGATTGAAATATATTAGATTAAATCATAAATTATATTTGTATAATAATTGAAATACATAAGAAATGATGTAATATGAGAATTGATAAACAAATAAAAGCTTTAAATGATCTATACAAATAGTAATTAAATTATGATTAGAAGTATAAAAATCGAGTACTTATAGTAAATTAAAATTTACTGAGCTTTTGAAGCCCATTCCCCAATATTTAAATAAATTTCAGGTTGAAAGCAGGACCGGTAGATTCATTGACTTGAGACTTAGAGTAAGTATCTAGGTAAGTCATCGTGGCTGGCATCCTCAGACAAGAAAAGAATGAAAGAAAAGAAAGACATGTCAGGAAAAGAAAAGAAAGAAAGAAAGAAAAGAAATGAAGAAATGAAAAGAGAAAAATATCAGTAAAATAGTGTATCAGTCCTATACATGTTCATGCATGGTTGTAAATGTTTGTATATTTTTGTAAGTATTGTAAGTGAAAGAATTGTGTCTCCTCTGTAAAAGAGTTGAGGCAAATATTTGTAATTACTTTAAAATTATCAATGCAATAGTAATTGAATATAAGTCGTGCTTTGTTCTCAAAAGTGGCGATACCATCTTGCGTGGGCCCATCCGGGATGGGTCGTTACAAGTTTGAATTACAAGATGGAGTTAAACTAGTTATTTTTAAATTATCAAGATTTGATGATTTTATATAAAAAAATTTAATGATAAGCACAAATCTCATTCAAAAGAGTATAAGAGAGAGATGATAAACTACTTAGAAGATAAAGTTTGAGGATAAATGTAATGGATGCAGAACTGATGAAGAATGATAAATATTTTTTCTTAAAAAAAATTAGGTTGGAGTACGAAATGTGGTAAAAGTTGACTTTTTGAAGAGAATATTGAATTTAGGTTGAAAGACCTAGATACTTACTAAAGGTTAATTAAATTTTATAAAGTTCTAATACATACTTTATTTGAGGATTTAATAGCCACAAAAAGTTGAGGCGAAGATTAAGGCACTTAGTGAAGATATACTCTATAAGAAATTTGAGGCTTTGGAGATTGTTTGAGATCGAAAAACATTATAGTAAATGTATAAATTGGCTTATAGAAAATGCATACTTAAAGAAAGAAACAAAATTTAATATATTTGAAGTTCTTATTGGTGTGTCATGCTTAGATCATATTAGTAATTGAGTACAATTGAAAGTTATTGATATCCTTTGGAAGTAAATTTATCACAGTTTAGTGATGTTTAGACAAGGACTTAAGAACAAGGATTGGGGTAAATCAAGTGAATGATGAAAACATTATATTTATATATTGGTATATAAGTTGGGAAGACAAGAAATAAAAGAGAATGGATATTAGTGGCAAGTATGATTTTAAATAGAATATGAAGTTGAACTAACTCTTCTGAATTCTTGAGATTAAATAACTATGATGTAAAACTATTAATGATAAATGTTTTCTTGAAAAGACAAAATGACTTTCAATTTTTCTTAAAGTTGGGGATATCATGAAGTTAGTAGAGAACTATATCTGTAATGTAGTTTTAGGGTGAATCAATTAATAACAGTTTATGCATTGGTTTCTTAAAATTTTTGAAGTTCCGAACAATTAAAAATTTTGAGGTTTTAGTACCAACAAAGACTTTTGGTAGAAATAAAGATGACAATTTATGGAGAAAGAGAAAAACGTAAGGTTATTTGAATATATGTTTTGATAATATGAGATTTATATAGAACTATTAGGGTTAAGTAGAAATCAAGGAAATAGTTTATGGGTGGAAAGAATATAACCTGGATTATATAAATTTTCTAGAAGTATTAAGTATGGTTAAAAGAAAATGTCAGTCGTAAGTATAAGAAAGACCTTCAAGTGGTGGTATTGATGATTTTATAAAGAACAAATGATATATATATAAGATTTTATGTTAAAGGCAATAATATCATGAAAATAGTTTAATTTTTTAGGCTTGAGGTAATATTTGGAAAGCAAAGCAGTAGATAACCCAATAATTAATTAAATCTCCATATAAGTGAAAAATAAAACAAACTTATCATGGTTATGGTGGGACTGTAAGAATTATGTCAAGAATGATATTTGAGCTAGAATTTCAAAAACTAGGTAAATTTTGAGGACAATTTTTATAGGAGGGTAGAAAATGTAAGATCCATACCCTTAAAGTAAGGGTGATTTCATATTTTCATATAAAATTATGAATATCATGTATACATGTACAAATTGATTTTAAACTCAAGTTTGAAGCAATTTTGAGGTAAGAATTTGAAAATATAATGAAGAAAATGAGTTAAAATGCATAAAAGTAAAGGAAAATACATTTTTAAGGCATTAGGGGAGGTTCTAGTCGACTAGTAACCTTTGGGTAATAGACTAGTAACCTATGAGAAGTCTACTGGTAAGTCAACTAGTGGTAACTTATGGGCAGTTAACTGGTAAACTACCGGAACCAGTCGATTTGTAAGCAAAACTTTTAGTGTAAAAGGCCTTTGGACAACCACAACATCATTCCCCTTCATTTTTACTTCCTTTTCTCTCTCTAAAATACTTGAAGAAACACACGAAATATTTGAGGTTTTCATAACAAATTATCAAAATTGATCATTCCAAAATTGATTTCAAGGAATGTCTACAAAAATATTTGAGAATGTAATCATTTTTTCTTTTGTTCTTTATATATAGAAATCAAGATTTCAAGAGTTTAAAACCTTAATTTTTTTCTAAATAAGTTTGGATTTTGATTCAAAATGAAGGAATTTGAAACTGGGTTAGAATATGCATAGTTGTATATAAGGGTTTAGAAATTGATTTTGGGATAGTAAGATTGGTTAAATATATCTGTGTTAGGTGGAGGTATCGTAGGAGAGGCAGGCCCGAGTAATTCTGCTTTGTGAGAAAAATCTTAAATTTGGAGAAGTTGAAGTAAGTTTTTACTACCAAACTGTATATAAATTCTCTTTTTTAATGTGATAAAATTGTGTTATATGCTTGAGCTCATGAATTGTTTAAGAAAAATATGAATTCTTACAATTGAAATGATTTTATGACAAAATATGAAGTCTTATCTCTGATTTGATACGATTGATCATTTTTGAATGATTTACAAGAAAAGTTCTATTTGTTGAATTAAAATTGTAAGGACCCATCCCGAGCGGGCCCACTCAGGACGGTATCAATTACCTTTCGAAATCGAGCACCTGGACATACAAATATATACTACAACAGAACAACATCTAACATATATTAGTTAAGATCATACAGAGATTACAACTATAAGGTTGTAGCTTTACAAGGTGTCTGAAGAGACACAGCCAACCGGTTACAACTTCACACCTAATATACGATATAACACTAAGAAAAAAAGATTGACCGAGGATGCGACGCTCGTGGACCCACCTAAAACTTCATTAAACTTCAAAGCTTCACCATTTAAAATCCAAAATGACCTGAAAGATTAGAAATAGGAAGGGGGGTGAGCTATAAAGCTCAGCGAGTTCTTACACTACACAAAGTAATCACTTGTTAGAAAAAGTTGAGGGCTTATTATTATTTCTTTTTCCTTTCTACTTTGTTTGTTCGTATACATAGTCATTTAGCACTTTGCAAAACAAAAATCTTAGTAATCATAATATGGTCCTATAAGACCCACAACCAACTTGCAATCGCTATTCCATAGTCCATCAAAATATCACAATTTATCCATACAACCAAACATTTCATATGCCCTCTTACGGGCCAAGTAATTCAAATTCATGTATGATATGCCAATGCAGCATGATGCAATGAAATGTATCATCTCATAATCAATCATAATCCATCGGGGACGTCTCCCCACGTACCGGTACGTTTCACAAACAATAATTTTCAGAACCCCCCTTGATCCGGGCCGGGTCCAATCATCCAAATATATTCGGTACCCTTTTTCACACCCTTGTAGGTAGGGACCTATCGTCCTCACACATCACTACCCCCCTCAATAACATACCGTAAATTTCAATGCATGATATGAAATGAAATCAAGTGATGAACATAATCAAATTCTCAACAATCCATACAATCACACAACATTCAGCACAAAGGTTTTGAAATCACTATCTCATCATTAATATATAATTTACTTATCTTACCACATAGTTATAAATATAATTATTATATCTAAATAGCGAATTACAACTTTTATGCAACCTTATTGTTTTGGTTTCCCCACTAACATTCATGCTTACCAAGAGTAGGGTAATACTCACCTTACGCCAAACACTACTCGTGGATCACTTCTTTACCTTTATTACGATCATCCACCTCACCTATTAAAATGTCATTTTTAACAATTAAAGCAAACTACATATACAAATAGCCAATGAGTATAGTATTTAAAACTTAGACACTTAATAAGAAATCAATCATTCTATTTACTCACACATATAAATCAAAGAAAATACTACTAAAGTTCATTCTTCTCCTTAATCATATATTTTCACTCTTTCCCTTCTTTCCTTCATTCTTTACTCCATAAAACTCTCAATTCATATAGACTTAAATTTCAAGACACTAACTTAGGGTAATTACCAACAAATATCAACTTGTAAAAAGTATTCATTCTAAATATAATTTCCCAATCTAGAAAAAGTCCCTTACTTAGGAATTTCTTTTAACTCCAAAAAGGGTTTCAAATTTACAGCCCATAGTAAAATTCTCTAACAATACTCATCTCAAAAATCATGTTATATAGGAGAATCAAACTTCAAACTTTGTACATACAATCATCCTAAAAATCTTCAAACTTCACACACTCTTATTACTTTCTTCCAAAGTTCCATAATACAGAAATTTCCAGATTTCTCTCAAATTTTCTCCCAACTTCAAATATTTCAAACTAAACCAATTTAAATTCAAATCATCCCAAATAAAGTTCTAGATAAACTTTAAGAAGTATACTTTAACTTAAAAATAGTTGGAACACAAAACTACCTCAAATTCTTGCTGAAAAACAGCTCACAAAACTGCCCAGAACACAAATTATTTCCAGAATTTCTGCACAATTCTCACAACTTAGACAACTCATAACTCTCTCAAATTAAATCCAAATGACCTCAAACAAAAGCCAAATATCAACATCAAGAAGTCTACTTTGAGTTTGTAGTTGAACACTTTTCGAAATTACCTCAAACTCTGCGCGAAAAAAGCCAAGGGAACAAAACGGCTATTCCTCCCCTGCTTGGAGCGTGGGGTCCATGCGCCACTGTAGCCCGCTCGTGGAGGCTCACCGCCCTGGCCCGAAGATAGCTGATGGTGGCAGAAGAAGGTTTTCAAAGTTTGAGAGCAAACGGAGCTTGAATAGTTAGGTTAAGGCTAGGTCAACGTTTGGAAGAAATGGGTTTTGAGAAGGAAAAAATCTGGAGCTTTTCTTTCTTCTTCTCTCCTTCAGCCGAAATTGCAAATTGCCAAAGGAAAGATTTGCCACTCTAGGTCAACTTTTAGCTTATATACTCTCTCTAAATCTTGGCCTTTTACCACTCTACCCTTCCCCTTCTTCTTTTATTAATTTACATGCCATTTCCTTTAATTTTCCTTCTAGTATTTA
The DNA here is from genome assembly GCA_023935145.1 of Bretschneidera sinensis. Taxonomy (NCBI): domain Eukaryota; kingdom Viridiplantae; phylum Streptophyta; class Magnoliopsida; order Brassicales; family Akaniaceae; genus Bretschneidera; species Bretschneidera sinensis. The sequence goes on along the minus strand of CM043700.1, from coordinate 79,926,453 downwards.
AACAACTCCAGAGTTTTTGTTTCTTACTAAGAGATCCCTAAAAAAAAAACTGAATTATAAAACAAGATTATAAAAGCTTAAAAGAAATATCGGATTCTACAAAAATGTTTATGTGAAGTTTTGATTATGACTTATGAGAAAGAGTTGAGAATTAAATTTGTTATTGAAATGATGAGAATGGGCTTAGTGTTGATGTTGTAATAATACACAGAAATGTCCCGCTGGATGAGAACATTTATTATATTATATTATATTATGTATCCTATTGGATAGGGATATGAGATGATGAAAATGGTGTGCCCTAGAGATTACTCCACCCTCAGCTACAATTTGTTTTTGTTTCTGGATATATGTCCTGTTGGATGGGGACACTTATGAGTCCTATTGGATGGGGACAATTATCATATATATCCTGCTGGATGGGGACAATTATCATATATATCCTGCTGGATGGGAATACAGGATGGTGACAAATTTATATATATTGATTCTAAGTATACTTTCTATTTGGAAACTATGCCAAGAAAAGAGATTATTTGATTACTCATGGGATTTGAGATGATGAAAAGAAATGTTTGATGACTTTCAATATTGATTTATGATAATTTGTTTCGAAATGATGAATAATGATTTGTGTTTGGATCAAATGCAAAGTTTATGTTTTAAATGTTTCCTAAAGGTGTTTATATAGCAAATGTGATTTATTGAATGTATGAGAATAAATTTTGGTAGTTTAAATTCATGTAGGCTTTAAAAGCTGACTGGTCATTTCTTTTTCAAAATTATTAGGTTTTGAGGAGTTTTAGATGCCTTTTTTCCCATCATGAGCATCATCAAGTTTAGGTGGTATCTTTGACATCCTCTCCCCATGATACTTTTGTTGAAATTAAAATAATGATTGTGTTTATATAAACTTTTATCTTGTTATGTTTTTGAAAAATTTTATAGTTTAAAACTTGGTTTGTAATAAATCTTTCTCAGGTTAGATTTCAGTGCTTAAAGTGGCAATTCCGTCTCAAGTAAGGCTTGCTTAGGATGGGACTTGACATTATGCATATGAAATATATATAAGAAACCTTGATCAGAAGTCAAGGAGAATTACATTAAAGGGAGATAGAAATTTATATTGACAAAAATAAGAGAAGGTGAGGTACGCAAACTCCATTTAAAATTGAATAACCATAAATAACACCAATAAATTAAATCAATTACTAAGGCCTAAGTCCAATAACCACCCACTCATACAATCAAATTGCATAATAAATAGAATTAATTCTATTTTAGTTACGACAATTATTCTTAGATTTAATTCCTAATCCCATTAGGTTATAAAAGACTTTTTTTAATCTTATTCTAAATAGGAATAAGATTCATTGTTTCATTAGAATTCACAAATCCTTTGTAAGAAGGATTTTGGAGTTTCAATTCCTAATTAAACTTAAATTTCTTAAAATTTTGTTTCAAAATTTAAAAAAAAAATATTAACTAACCAAAATATAATTTTTGACAGCAAAAACCCATTTATTCAGTTGAATAAAAGTTAAGTTTCGAATTTGAAGCCAAACCGAATTCAGAATCTCAAAAACGAGTAGAAATAATGAATTTTTGAAAAGACCAGTTTTTACTAATTTTACATGGGGTAGTCGACTACCCAAAGTAGGTCATTTCATCAGGTCTGAAGGGGTTAGTCAACTACCTCCCCAGGTAGTCGACTTCCACCTGATGCTGAAGATTTTTTTCACGTGTTTTCTCGCGTTTTTCATTCCCAAAATAATTCCTTTTGATGTCAAATCATATTTTTCATCATCCAAATTATTTGTTATCGATATCCATTGATTTAATATGTTTCAAAAATATTCTACAACAACTTTATTGTCATCTTATTATAACAAACAATTCAAGAACTCTTTCTTGAATTCTTTTGACTATGGTTCCATAAATCCTAATATAACTTTTAGATTTTGAAATTTGCAATATCCAGAATTCAAAATCAAATCTTACAAATCCATAACAACATAATAAGCAGTCGTTCTAATAATTCATAGAATTGGCTCTGATACCACCTTAAGACTGTCAACATAGAAAATATAGCGGAATTTAAAATTTTGCAATTATGCCAATAAACTTCTACTAAGAAATTCTCTATGAATCTATTATAACGATAAATCAATATTCTCCATACAATGTTAGAAATTCGTACCTTATGTTGATGGAAATTCCTATTAATCCTTTGGAGACAAGTTCACAAGCTATTTAAGAGGTTCTCTTTCATACATTGATTCAAGCCAAGTCTCAAATAACAAATAAATGATACATTTGTTTTATCTTGCAGCAATGCAGAACCAATCAAAATTGATTGACATTGATGGTTAACACCAACAAAGGGAGCAAACAGCATATCAAACTTATTAGTTTTATAAGTGGTATTATATATCACATCACCAAATTGTTGATAAGTCAACCTCGATCTAGCATTTTCCAAAAAAAAATTAAGTTGCAATAAATCACATAGAAAAAGTTTAGATTTTCAGCTTGTTTCTTTCTGCAATAATCTAAAACTGCTTTACCATCCCCATCATCTAAATTTTTTGTTTTGACATTTCAAAAGTGATTCCAGCAATCTCTACTTGATAAATTATGGTTTCTAATACCAAGCATAACAATAACCTTTTCAGTAGGTAATCCTCCCTCATCAAATTTTTTCAACAAGATTCTTTGTAGCCATTAATATATTTTTATAACATCATAGGTAAGGAAAACTTTTAAGACTAACCATAACATGGTTATGGACATTATCAAATTATTTAATAACCCATTGTTTACTCTTTTTATCCTTTGATACCCAAAACTTTGCCGAACAACCAATTCGCATTGTTGGACTTTTTCTCATATTTTTTCCTTTACCATCAGTGCTATCTCCATTATTATTGGAATTTGTAATATGATGCCCTTGGCTGCAATAGACATAAATTCGACTAACCACGTCTTTAGTTTGAGATGTTGTCTCGCTTGTACAAATATGAACTCCCAAACCCTGTGCAACGACCTATCCCGAGTTGGCCACCCCCGAGACGGTGCTGTCACTTTCTGAAATCTCAGCACGACACATGTATGCAACAACATAAAAACAACAATAGAATGGTTTACATACATAAATCTTCAACCATCAACAAGGGAGTTGCATCATTTGGGTCTCAACTGAACAGTATATATAACATATTATGCATTAATGTTTACAAATATTTTTTTGTTTCTTTCTCATTAGTCTGAGGATGTGGACCACGTGGCATACAAAAAATGATTTAGTTTGAATCTCCGCTCATTATTCTATTTGTCCTGCCCACTACATGAAATTATTGTACAATGAAAAGTGAGCTTCACAAAGTCGGTGAATTAAACTTACTAGAAGTATTCAATTTATATAATTAGTCTTCCAATATTCAATCATTTATGTCTCATATAACTTGATAATAGCATTCTACTATCACTACACATATCATAAGCCACATTCCCTATCAATCTTTTCTTCTTACATATTTATTCACCTTAAGGCCATCAATTATATCTCATAATTACTTCGTTATGAGGTTCACAGCATATAGTCTATCATTTAGATAGTTCTTATCATATCATACTTCCATGTTTCTTTCTCACCATAACTATCTCTCTGTGAGACTCATTCATTTATAAATAAATTTACAATAAAAAAAACAACACTTCAGCATTTCAGTAATAAAACCAATATTTAAAACGAATGCAATGCATGAATTATTATTAGGGAACGTCTTCCCACATGTCGACATATTTTTATCTTAGACTGGCTTTCTTCTCGGTTCTTTTATTTTATTTAGACAGACTGCCCTCCCAGTTCTTTTATTTCCAGCATATACCGGCTATCACAGTTTTCATTTATTTTCAGCATATACCAATTGTCATGGTTTTTTATATATTTATAGTATATACCAGCTGTCACAGTTTTCATATATTTTCAGCATATACCGACTGTTACGGTTTTCATTTAGACCGACTACCCTCTCGGTTCTTTTATTTTATGTATATTTCATATGCATATGCACAATAATATAAAACACACATGTATTCATACATTCAAATTAGTTAGCATGCTTCTTTTCAAATCATAATTTGATCAATTTGACAAATTTCTTCTCCTCATATATCATATCAACTCATCATCCATAGTTCGTCAAGAATTTCACTTATCACATATATTATTAAATCGACTCATTATTCCAATAATATTATTTCTCATATAATAATTCTTTACACATCACTTATTCCTATCATACCTATCAACCAACTTTCATCTATCACAAAATCATAAGTTAATAATATATTCAAATACTATCATTATATATTTCATATTTATCTTGATTACTTAAAGTAAATGTAACTCACCACGTAGCACTTAGAGTTACTCATGGATCACCTCCTTACATTTCCCGCTCCTTTCAGCAATTTCCCCCGGGCGCTGATCGTCAGCACCTGACATAATATTTATATTAAAATTTCTAATTTATTCTTCCATTCCTTCATAATTCACACCCTGTGAAAATTCCCACAATGAATTCTAGGAATTTTGTCTATGCTAAATTTCAAAAATAAACTTTACGTTATTACTTTATTTTTTTTAAAGCTTCCCATGACTCTTTATAAAATTCTCCCGTAAAACTTTTCAAAATTTTACCCTTTCAACCTTTCTTTTAGTCCCTAAGTACTTATAGAAATAGAGTAATTTGGATTGAAGAAAGAATGAAACCAAACAAGATTTGGTAAGAATAATTAAAATAAAATAAAAAATGTGTGTGTGTGTGTGTGTGTATACACATACATACACATATAACAGTCCACCGTTTTTCTCAAATGCTTAGTGTCCATTTGTTGTCATTCATGCAAATTTGCATATACTGTTTGACAACACCTAGACATTGACACCGGGCAGAATAGCGATTATTCTGCAGGCTAGTTTCAACAGAGAGTTCGCAGGAAAAAAAACAAAATTTTATTCAATAACAATAATCAGCTGTCTTTTCCGTATGTGGCCTCCATATTTATAAGGTCAAAACAACAACAAAAAAAAGAAAAAAATCCTTGGAAACATAATCTTGGGGAAAAAAATATGGAAATTACTAAAATTAAGCGATTGTATTAAAGCAGAATCAACGACAGTCAATTCTGACTTGAATACAAAAGGAAATTGCAAATGGAAAGTTTACTAAAACCGAAAACTGCAAAATTGAATGCCTAAACGTCGTTTTCTGGCTTTAAAATAACTACACTCAGGGCAAAGTCTTGAGTTTTGACCAGGGGCCCGTTTTCAATCAGACTAGCGTCTTCGGGGCTCGATCCGAGCTCGTGGCATGCAATACGATGTAACCGTTCTAGGTAGTCTACCTGCCATCTTTGCGCTGATTTGCCAACTCAAGGTATCTCAGTGCCAATAACGTGCTATCTGACAACTTAGTATCATCTGACTCGGATCCTCCTGCATCAGTCGCCTCGGGTTGGAAAGAACTTGTCCTCGAGTTCACAATAACTTCATCATAATCCACAAAACAAGGACTCAGGTGTTTCACATTAAAGACATCATAAGTCCTCAAATGACCAGGGAGGCGTAGTCTGTAGGTGTTATCATTGATCTTCTGCAGGATCTCACAGGGTCCAAACTTTCGCTCCTTAAGCTTATTATACTCGCCCACAGGAAAATGATCACGAGTTAGTACTGCCCAAACAAAATCACCCATATCAAAAAGTACCTGACGACGGTGACTGTCGCCCTGAACCTTGTACTTGGCATTACTCTCGTGAATGGTCAGCTTCACCTGCTCATAGATACCCTGAAGATGTTCTACCATCTCATCTGCCTTGTGATTCAAACGACCCACGCGTAGAATAGGGGCTAAGTCAAGCACCCCGGATGGATTCTGACCATAGACAATCTCAAATGGGCTCATTCCCATGGTTCTGTTTTTCGGCCTGTTATAGGCAAATTCTGCTTGAGGTAGTGCCAAATCCCACTGCTTCGGCTTAGTTCCTGCTAAGCTCCTCAAAAGGTTCCCCAAACTTCGGTTCACTACCTCGGTCTGACCATCTGTCTGGGGATAGTAGGCGCTGCTAAAATTCAACTTTGTCCCCAGTTTCTCTCATAAACTCTTCCAGAACTGACTTATGAACTTGGTGTCACGATCTGAAGTAATGGATCTGGAAACACCATATAAACGCACAATCTCCTTGAAGTAAAGATGGGCGATCTGGGCAGCATCCATTATTTTTCTACAAGGTACAAAATGGACCATCTTGGAAAACCTGTCAACCACAACCAAAATAGAATCCAAGCCCCGTTGGGTACGGGGTAAGCCCAACACAAAGTCCATACTGACATCAAACTAAGGGGTTTCAGGTACAAGTAAAGGTGTGTACAGGCCCGCATTAGTGAGACCTCCCTTGGACCGATGACACACATAACAACGCTCCACATAATGAGCCACGTCATTGGTCAATTTGGGCCAATAATAGTTAGAAGAGATCAAGACCAACATCTTATCTCTCCCAAAGTGACCCTCGTTATGAAGTTCACTAATAATCTGCTACCTTAGTAAACAATCTGGAACGTACAACTGTAATCCACGAAACAAATAACCATTATGCAAAATAAAATCATGTCATTGACCATCAGTTACCTCCTAAATTATCCTCCCGAAGGAAGGATCTGCAGCATACATATCAGAGAAAACCTCAAATCCTACAATTCTGGTGCTCATGGTGGTGAGGAGTTATGTACAATAGCTCAGTGCATCTGCGACACAGTTCAGACTTCCTGCTTGGTGCCTCAGCGTAAACGTGAACTCCTGCAAGTACGCCACCCACTTGGCATGCCATCTACTCAGTTTGTGTTGGCCATTGATGTACTTCAGGGCCTCATGATCAGTGATAAGAATGAACTCCCTCTGCACTAGATAGTGACGCCAATGCTTCAGGGACTGAACTATGGCATAAAACTCCATATCATAGGTGGAATAATTCTTCTTTGATCATGATAGCTTCTCACTGAAAAAAGCTATCGGGCACCCCTCCTGACTCAGAACACCACCAATACCAACCTCAGATGCATCACAGTTTATCTCAAACACCTTTTCAAAATCAGGAAGTGCCAAAACTAGTGCCTCTGTCATCTTTTTGCTTAACCAGTTGAAAACTGGTTTTCGCCTCCCTCGGACCACTGAAAATCACGTCCCTTGAGGCACTCTGTGATAGGAGCAATCAGAGTACTGAAATTTCTGATGAACCGACGGTAGAAGAATGCCAATCCATGGAAACTTCTAACATCGTGCAAGGTCTTCGGTTTGGGCCACTCCAAGACCACATCTATCTTCGACTGATCTGCATGAACACCATCAGTAGACACAACAAAACCCAGAAAAGTGACAGAAGTAGTGAAGAAAGAACACTTCTTCTGATTGACGAACAGGCGCTCCATCCTCAGCATATCAAAAACAGCACAGAGGTGATCAAAATATGACGCCCACGTCGGCCTATAAATGAGGATGTCATCGAAGTAAACTACAACAAATTTCCCCATGAAAGGCTGTAAAACCTGATGCATAAATCTTATAAATGTGCTGGGCGCATTGGACAGCCCAAAAGGCATGACCATCCACTCATACAACCCATGTTGCGTTTTAAACGTTGTCTTCCACTCATCTCCAAGCCTTATTCTGATCTGGTAGTATCCGCTTCTAAGGTCAATTTTTTAGAATACCCTAGAACCGGACAGCTGGTCTAACTTATCATCCAGGCAGGGAATTGGAAACCTATATTTCACTGTAATCCTGTTGATTGCTTTGCTATCAACACACATACACCAAAAGCCATCTTTCTTCGGCACTAGTAGGGCAGGAACTGCTCATGGGCTCATACTCTCACGGACGTAGCCCCTCTCCAACAACTTTACCACCTGTCACTGCAACTCTTCAGATTCCTTGGGACTGAGGTATACACCGGTTGATTAGGCAATCTAGACCCCAGAACAAGATCGATCTGATGCTGAATATCCCTTATAGACGGCAACCCAAGAGGAAGATCCTCTGGCATCAGGTCAGAAAACTTTGCTAGCAGCTGCTGCACCTTTTCTGGTAAATCTAGATTCATATCTGCTACACTATTCCCACAAGGCAGCAGAGCATAGACCACGTCCCCATGCTCAATATCAGCTAACAACCTAGACATAGAAAGCAGATTAGTATTATTGGCTACCGGGGTAGGAGTGGTTCCTTTCGGACAAGGTGCCAACACAATCCTCTTCCCTTTGATGCTAAGGGAATAGGTATTTTTTCGCCCATAATAAATAACACTGCGATCATATTGCTAAGGTCTGCCTAACACATGATAAGCATCTATAGACACAATATCACACCAAGCATTATCAAAATATTTCCTACCAATCGAAAAAGACACTAGGCATCGCCTATCTACTGTTACCTCACTGCCTTTATTCAACCACAACAATTTATACCGCTCAGGATGACGATCTATCTTCAACTGCAATTTCTGGACAGTCTCTTCAGACATTACGTTCTCACAACTACCACTGTCAATGATCATTTTGCAGACTTTATCTACAACTGTGCAGGTCGTGTGGAAAATATTGATTCTCAACCAATCGTCCCCTGAATCGCCCTTGGGGGTCAGTAGACTCTTACGAACGACCAAAGTCTCATGGTCATCCCCATACAACACATCTCCATCTTTATCATCATCATACACAGGCTCTCCAATCTCCTCAGTTTCGTCTACCCTGTCATCCTCAATCAGGAGATTTTTACCCTTCTGAATAGCAAGCTTCCTGCACTTAGTCGCTTTATGTCCATGTTCACCATATCTGAAACATCTAATATTTGAGTTAAAGTTACCTTAGGGTGGCTGCTGGGCAGGAAGGGATTCTTGAGGGCGAACTGGCCGACTACTTTGATCGCTTCTGTTCATTGGCCTCCTGTTCTGTTGTTTTTCCACCGCAAGTGCACGATGGTATGCTTCAGAAACTGTCCACAGTGAGTGAAGGCTGAGGACATCCTGTAGGGGCTATCGTAATCCCCTCAAATACCGTGCCACCATCTACTTTTTTGTCTCAGATAAATCATTCCGGGCTATCAATTGATAGAACTCCTCCGTGTAATCATCAACCGATCTCGTGCCTTGCCTCAACGAATGAAGTCGCTGAAACAAGGTTTGAGTGTAGCCGAAAGGAAGAAAGTGACCCTTCATCTTCTTCTTCATCTTCTCCCAATCAGTGATCTTAGCCTTGCCCTGTCGGTCGAGTGAGCACCTCAACTGTTCCCACCACACAGATGCTCTGCCTTTGAGTTTGATGGCGATCAGTTTCACTTTGACACAATCTGGGACTTCCTTATACTCGAAAATACGCTCTACTTCATTCAACTAATCGATGGATCCTTTGGCCTGTAACGTACCAGAAAACTCTGGCAGATCCACTATGAAACTGAGGTCTCCAGAACAATCCTCTAGACCACGGCGTTCCCCGAATCAAGCAGGATTGTAATACAGGTTTTCAAAACTGGAATCGAAATCGTGATCTTCCATCTCACGATCACCGAAATTCTGCGCCGTTAGATGTTGGGTTAACTCTGTAACTTGCCTCTGTAAATCCTCAATCATCGTATCCTGAACATTACGATCACGGTGTGGGGCTTTCTCGTTCGGAACCTGCCCGCGACGACCACAACCACCAGCCATGGAAACTGATGAAATCTCACCCTAGGGAGATGCTAAAGCTCTGATACCAACTGATGCCGGGCAGAATAGCAATTATTTTGCAGGCTAGTTTCAACAGAGAGTTCGCAGGAAAAAAAACACAATTTTATTCAATAATAATAATCAGCTGTCTTTTCCGTATATGGCCCCCTTATTTATAAGGTCAAAACAACAAAAAAAGGAAAAAAAATCCCCAAAAACATAATCTTGGGGAAAAAATATGGAAATTACTAAAATTAAGCGATTGTATTAAGGCAGAATCAACGGTAGTCAATTCTGACTTGAACACAACAGGAAATTGCAAATGGAAAGTTTCCTAAAACCGAAAACTGCAAAATTAAAGGCCTAAATGTCGTTTTTTGGCTTAAAAACAACTATGCTCAGGGTCCTGATTTTTGACCGGGGGCTCGTTTCCAATCAAACTAGGGTCTTCGGGGCCTGATCAGAGCCTGTGGCACATAAAACGATGTAACTATTCTAGGTAGTCCACCTGCCATCTTTGCACTGATCTGCCAACTCAAGGTATCTCAGTGCCAATAACGTACTATCTGACAACTCGGCATCATCTGACTTGAATCCTTCTGCATCAGACATCTAGGTGTTGTCCTTTTTCTTTCTTTCTTTCTTTTTTATACTTTTTCCTTTTTCTTTTTCTTCTTTTTTTTTCTTTTTTTCTTTTCTTTTCTTCTTCTCCACGCTGGACCCTTCCTTTTTTTTCAAAAGAAGTGTTTCATAAAAATTTAAATCTTTCACATATATATATTATTTTAACTTCGTGTCATATTTATTAAATTACTTCTTTACCCTTTCTTTACGAATATGGGTATTACAATTCTACCCACCTTGTAAAACTTTTATCCTCGAAATTTCCTTTCCTAACTCAAGAAACAATTGTGGATAATATTTCTTCATAGTTAACTTACACTCTCACGTAATCTCTTTAACATATTTATTCCGCCATGAAATTTGAACTCGTGGAATTACTTTATTACACAAGACTTGTTTTCTTCTGTCTAAAATTCTCACTGGTACTTGTATAAAAGTCAAATCTCCCTGAATTTCTATAGCTTTGCTTGAAATATTATGAGATTCATTATGTAAGTACTTTCGCAAAACTGAAACGTGGAATATGTTATTTCACTGCTTCAACTCTGGAGGCAAATCCAGGCTATTCACAACTAGCCCAACTTTCTCAATAACCTTATAGAGTCCCATATACCTCAGACTCAACTTTCATTTCCTGTTTAAATCTCAATACACCTTTTCATGGAGATATTTTTAAATACACCCAATCACCTATTTGAAACTCGAGAGGTCTTCTTCTATTATTAGCATAGCCATTCGGTCAACTCTGTGCTACTTTACGGTTCTCTTTAACCAGTTTGATCCTCTTAGTTGTTAACTCAATAATTTATAGACCAAATATATTTCTCTCTCCCATTTCTTCCCAACATATAGGAGTTCTACACCTCCTACCATACAATGTCTCAATCGGTGCCATACCATTACTAAATTGATACTGATTATTATAAGCAAATTCAATCAGGGGCAAGTAAACATCCCAACTTACTGAGGAACTCATCACATTTACCCTTAACATATCTTCTAATACTCTAATAATCCTTTTTATCTGCTCATCTGTTTGAGGATGAAAAGTTGTAATAAACTGCAACTGTGTACACATGAATTTTTGAAAGCCTCTCTAAAACCAAGATGTAACTCTAGCATCTCTATTTGACACTATGCTTAACAGTACTCCATACAACCTCATAATCTTAGCTACATGCAGTTCAACCAACTTTTTAGGACTCTAATTTGTTTTAATTGGAAGAAATTAAGATGACTTAGAAAGTTTATCTATTATCACTTACACTGTATCGTGACCCCTCTGGGTATAGAAAAATCCAGAAATAAAATCTATGCTCATATTTTTCTATGGTCATTCAAGCACATGAAGAGGTTATGGTAAGCCTCCCAGATGTTTGTTCTTTAACTTCATTTGCTGCAAACTAAACATCTAGAAAAATATTAAGCTATATCCCTCTTCAATTATGACCACCAAAAATTTTGTGTCAATCCTCTTACATCTTATTATTACTCGAGTGCATCGAATATACATCATTATTTACCTTTTTCAATATCTTTGTTCTCAATTCCACATCATTTGGAACATATATTCTATGTTCTCATACCAGAACACCATTATTTCAAATTTTTAACTCATATTGCTTTCTACTAAGCACGTTCTGCTTAATCTTCTCTATCTCATCATCTCTACCTTACATCTCTAACAAGCATTTTGCTATGGATGACTGTACAACCATATTTGTTAACAATGATCCTCTATCACTGATATTCAACTTCATTCTTATCTATTTTAAATCTATCATCAATTGCACATCAAGACTCTCAATAGCAGTTAACCTTCTTGTAGATTTTCTACTCAATGCATCAGCTACCACATTAGCCTTTCCTAGATGATAATGAATTGTACAATCATAATCACTAATCAACTCCATCCACCTCCTCTGCCTCAAATTCAACTCCTTCTAGGTCGGTAAATGCGTCAAGCGTTTATGATCAGCAAAAATTTCATAATTGGCTCCATACAGATGATGTCTCCAAATCTTCAAAGCAAAAAATGATGGCAGCCAATTCTAAATCATGGGTTGGGTAATTCCTCTTATGGTTCTTCAATTGCCTAGATGCATAAGTTATAACTCTCCCATGTTGCATCAACACACATCCCAACCCCTAATGGGATGCATCACTATTCACTACAAATCCTTCATCACCAGAGGGAAATACTAATATTGAAGTTGTAGTCAATTTCTCTTTTAGTAATTGAAAACTTTTCTCACACTCCCCATACATACCAATCTCACATTTTTCCTGGTCAATCTAGTCAACAGTACTGCAATAATAGAATTTTTTTGAATGAATCTTCTATAATAACTAGCTAACCCCAAGAAGATTCTAATTTCAGTCAAATTAGTTGGTTTCTACCAACTCAACATTGCATCTACTTTCTGTGAATCAATTTCTATACCATCTCCATATACTACATGCCCCAAGACATTTATTTCATTCAGTCAAAATTCACATTTAGGAAATTATAGCATATAATCTCTCTCTCCTCAAAATCTCTAACACACTGTCTAATGTTTCACATGTTCTTTCTCATTGTTAGAATATACGAAAATGTCATCAATAATTGTAACCACAAATTTGTAAAGAAATAGTTTAAACATTTTATTCATCAAGTCCATGACTATTGCTGGAGCATTAGTCCACTCAAATGGCATCACAAGAAACTTATGAGCATAACATATCCTAAAAGCAGTCTTAGGCACATCTCCCTCCTTTATCCTTAACTGGTGATAACTTGATCTCAGGTTTATCTTAGAAAACACTCTCACTCCTTACAATTGCTCAAACAATTCATTTTTCCCGGGCAAAAGATATTTGTTCTTAATGGTTATCTTATTCAGCTATCTGTAGTCTATACACAATCTCATCGTTCCATCTTTCTTCTTCACAGACAACACAGGGGCTCCCCAAACACATTAGGTCCAATAAATTGTTTATCTAACAATTCTCAAAATGGTACGTTCAACTCTCTCAATTTAGTTGGTATCATTCTATAGGGTGCTATAGATATGTGTGTTGAACCCAAAACACGTCTATAGGAAACTATATCTCCTTACTGGGAGACAATTTGGACAACTCTTCACGAAACACATAATGAAAATCTTTCATTACTAAGATTTCTTCTAACTTCCTATTTTCCTTTTTAGAATCCATTATGTATACCAAATACTCCTCACATCCTTTCTTCAACCATCTACTTGTAGTCAGAGTAAAATAAGATAATTCGAGAGTATTTTATTTTCTCCCTGAAAGTTAAACTTCTCATGTCCATATCTTGAACACTACATTCTTTCTGGAACAATAAACCAAGGTATAATACGTCGATAACCAATTCTTTCCCAAAATCAAATGAAAATCTATCATATTCAAAGGTGATAAATCAACTTCAAATTCTTTATCATTGATACGAATCTCACAACCTTTGTAAACATTTATGATTATCACTCTATCTCTAGTGAGAACTTCAACAATAATATTATGCATCAAATGAATAATACATGCATCAATAGACTTCATATGAATACTGGATGTAAAAGAATGGGTTGCATCAGGATCAACCAAAATTGATATGTCCACCTTTTCTACATACAAAGCACTTCAAATTAGAACAATTCTAGGATAAATACCTTATCTTATTACATCTATAACAAACTTCTATCTCGCGATCATACATCATGTTACCACTTCCCCTTGGTGGCATACTTACTTCGTCTGTTATGATTCTCAGTTCTCATAACCTATCTCCCAAATCTAAGGGTCTCACCGATATTACTCTGAGCTACAGAAGCAATAGATCTTGTTTGCCTCTGACTCTGTACTATAGTTCCCTGTGACAAGGAACGCCGCCTCTGGGTGGTCTCCCACCCTGCACATACATACTGTACCACCTATGGATTCTTCAAATCTAGACCTCTTCCGCCAATTCCTCCAACCTCTAAATTCTATCACATTATTCTCAATCTGAAGTGTTATATTCACCAACGTAACATAATTCATATGCCTTATGTAAATTAGTTTTGATTTAATCGCATAATGTAGTCCATCTATGAACCTCTCACACCTATTCTCCTTTAGGTCTACCATTTTCGGTACAAAGCTCGACAAAGCCACAAATCTCTGATCATACTGAGTCATAATCAATATATTTGTCGTAAATTAATAAAATTTCTTTCTTGTTGGGCTCTAAAAGTATAAGGAAAGTATTTATCAAGGAAAACCTCCTTAAACCTATTCCAAGTTAAAGGGTCTATCAACATATACACTTACCTTAGGAAGAGTATCCTCTCATCATTCTAAAGCTTTTCTTTCTAACTTAAACCAAGCAAAGGCGACCCTTTGCCTGTCAGTCGCTGGTAAAACACCAACTAATCTCTCTACATGTTTCACCCATAGCTCAAGCTCAAAAGGATTCATAGAACCTTTAAACAACAAGGCATTTAACTTAACATATTTAACAAAACAATCTCTCTGTATCTCGTGCATAAACTCACCTTTCCCTTCTAAACGTTTGCCATTACTGGATTTACAACAACCTCAGGCACTGCTCTAACCTGATCATCAAGTCTATGCTATAAGCTATCATCTGTAACATTCATTTTCTCAAGAGTATGTGTAAGAGCCCTTCTAGGAACCACATATTCAGACTCAACCTCAACTTGTCAAAATATTGGGGGCCTACCACGCCCTCTCAAATCAACAACTCTAACTCTAGCTCTAGCACGTCTATGTGTCATCCTCAAACTATTCATTAAAATATAATTTATTTTAATCTTCCACTTTCTTTCTTTTTATGCAGTCTATAGAATCATAAAACCTAATGCTCTGATACCAAAATTGTAAGGACCCATCCCGGGTTAGCCACCTTCAATACGGTGTCGTCACTTTTTGAAATCCAGCACGACACATATATGCAACAATATAAAAACAACAATTGAATGATTTACATACATAAATCCTCAACCCTAAATAGGGGAGTTACATCATTCAGATCTTAACTGAACAATATATATAACATATTATGCATGAATGTTTACAAATATTTTTTTGTTTCTTTCTCATTAGTCTGAGGATGTGGACCATGTGGCTTGTAGAAAATAATTTAGTTTAAATCTCTTCACAATTCTATATGTCCTGCCCACTACCTAAAATTATTGTACAATGAGGAGTGAGCTTCACAAGTTCAGTGAATTAAACTTAGTAGAAGTATTCAATTTGTATAATTAGTCTTCCAATATTCAATCATATATATCTCATATAACTTGATAATAGCATTCTACTATCACTACACATATCATAAGCCCTAATCTCTATCAATCTTATTGGTATTTATCTAAGATTTAAACATGTCTAAACATGGCTCAAAGATGGTTAAAGACTAAACCAAGGTTGAAGTATTAAAATAAAACAAGTTAAAGGATTGCACACAAGTGTGTGCATCACTTTTAAGTAAGGTAAGTGTAGGCACACTAGTGTGTGCACTTCTGCACACAAGCTGAAGGAGTGTGCGCACTGCTGATGAAGGGCAGCATCAGTGTGCGCCGCACCGCTCCTTCACCAGTGGCGTACCGCATAGAATGAAGGCTCCAGAAATGCACCAGCACCGCACCACCCAGAAGGTGTGCTGCTTGATGTGCACCAGCACCGCACCACTCCCTACAAGCACCGCACCACCCAAAGAGTGTGCAAAGGGACTCTGCCCAGCACCACACCGCGCCCTGTTGAGCACCTAGGCGCTAGGCAAAGTAAAGCACACATGGACAGCCTATTTTAACCCTCTCTTAGATGCGTGGGTGCAAGGTTGAAACACACAACACCACTTAGGAGTGATGGAGGGCCATGATTAAGTGGTAATCATGATCAAAGGGTGAGGATTGAATCTCAAGAATGACCAAGAAGTGGGTGGCTATAAAAGGGGTTTCCTAGCCTCATTTTTCATATATAGAACAACACAAGTTTGTGACATACTTTGAGATCAATTGTAATACAAGAGAGAATTGTGTGAGAGTGTAAAGATCAAACACAAGAGAGACTCATTGTAGTGAGGCTAGTTGTAAAGAGAGAGAAGCCTAGATTAGACAGAGAGCATTGTTAGTTCTTATCTTCTTCCTTTCTTCTCTTCTTGGTTTCTTCAAGAAGTTGAGCTTTTTGAAGAGGGTTGCTGTATTTGTAAAAAACCATTTATTTAGTGCAGAGAGTTCTGAGGAACTCAAGGGGATGTAGGCACATTGCCGAACCTCGATAACAAATTGCTTGTCTTCTTTCTTTCTTTGATTTTCTATTATTGTCTTTGATTGCTGTATTTCTTTCTACAAATCATTCTAGACTTGGGTGTTTAGAAGATCACCACCTGGGCATCTTGTCAAGGTGATTTCCAACAGTGGTATCAGAGCTTTGGATAGTAGTATCAGAGCTGCACAGCTGGGTATTGGAGCAAGAATAAGAAGGTGACGGAGCCAAGACTCCAAGAATCAAAGATCAACTTCTTGGGTGATTCAAGAACGGAGTTAAGATCTATATCTGATCGTGTTCTAGAGGTAAATCAAGGACGGAGTTAAAATCAATATCTGATCGTGTTCTTGAGGGTGATTCAAAAACGGTGTAAAGATCAAGATCTCATCGTGTTCTTGAGGTAGATTCAAGAACGTGGTTAAAAATCCATCTTTGATCTGTGTTCTTGAGGTTACAGAAAGCATTTGTGGGTAGTGCATAAATTAGGGATCCTGTCCACAAAAGATGGCTTCAAATTTCGGTATTGAGAATTTTGATGGAAAGGGAGATTTTTCCCTTGGAAGTGGAAAATCAAGGAGGTTCTTGTACAACAAAAGGTGGACTTAGCTCTTAGAGAAGATGATGCTTTTCCAGAAAATATCATGGAGGACCAGCGGAATGAGATGAAAAAGATGGCATACAGCACTATTTTCTTGCACATGTCGGATAATGTCACAAGGGAGTGCGGAGACTAAGAAGATCCAGCTGTAATATGGAAGAAACTAAATGAGTTGTTTCTTCCTAAGACTCTTCCAGATAAGATGTATCTTCGTAAATGAATCTTTGCTTTTAAATTTGATCCTAAGAAGGAGTTGCAAGAAAATCTTGGTGCCAAGATAAGGAGTGCCTCAAGTGGTAAAGGGTTGTTCTTTAAAAGAAGACCATCAACTTGGTATGGCAGCAACCATGGCTACTACCGGGACAGAAGCAGAGGAGAGAGCCATGGGAGAGCTACTACCGGGACAGAGGTAGAGGAGAAAGCCATGGGAAAGTGCACAACAGCATGCATGGCTACTACCGGGACAGAGGTAGAGGAGAGAGCTATGAGAGAGTGCACAGCAGCATGTATGGCTAATACCGGGACAGAGGTAGAAGAGAGAGCCATGAGAGAGTGTACAGCAACATGCATGGCTACTACCAGGACTGAGGTTGAGGAGAAAGCCATAGGAGAATGCATTACAAACTAAGATTTAGAGGGAAGAGTTGCTACTACTGCCATAAGAAGGGTCATATCAAGAATGCAAGAAGATGACAAGGGATAGAGGAGGAAGCCTACTTGGTGGTGAAAAAGTAGAGGAACTTGATTTCTGCGAGTGTTGTGTTCTTGAGAAGCAACACCGGGTCAGCTTCAACACCATAATACACAAGTCTAAGGGCATTCTTGACTACATTCATGCGAAACTTTGGGGACCAGCAAGGACACCAACACAGGGTGGTAACTTTTACTTTTTGTCATTAATTAATGATTATTCAAGGAAGGTTTGGGTTTATTTGGTTAAAAATAAATCAGATGCTTTGAATAAATTAGTAGTGTGGAAAGGGCTGGTAGAGACTCAAATGAGTAGAGTAGTTAAGGGGATAAGAACCAATAATGGCTTAGAAATTTTTAACCAAGAACTTGATCAATTCTATAGGTTAAATGGCATTCTAAGACATAGGACGGTTGTGGAAACCCCTTAGCAAAGTGGAGTTGCTGGGTGGATGAATTAGACCCTTATGAAAAAGGTTAGGTGCATGTTAATAGGATCCGATTTACCAAAATATTTTTGGGGAGAAGCTATGGCTACATCTACATACTTGGTAAATAGATCACCCTCTAGAGCTTTAGATCTCAAGACTCCCATGGAGATGTGGAGTGGAAAACCCCCTGAATTAAACAACCTTAGGACTTTTGGGTGTGGTACATATTCACATCAAAATGAGGATAAACTTAGCCCTAGATCTAGAAAATGTGTATTTCTAGGATATGGTGATGGGGTTAAGGGATATAGGTTGTGGTCCTTAGAAAAGAAGGGCATAAAACTGATTATAAGTAGGGATGTTAATTTTAATGAATTATTATTTCTTTACTTGGAGAAAACTAACCCTACAGGGGCTAGTGAGCAAACCAGTTTGGTTCTTGTGGAGCACAGCATCAAGGAAGATTTGGTTCAGGTAGAGCAAGGAAGGCAAGAGGGTTCAAACCAAGTAGAGCCCATTGATGAAGGCTAAGCTCATGACACTCATGATGAGGTTGAACTAGAGGTTGATGATGATGGGAGTCAGAAGGACTATCAGCTCACAAGAGACCGAGAAGGAAAGCTGGTCGGACCACCTTCAAGATATGGGTTTACGAATGTTACGGATACAGCAGCTCCTTGGACAAAAGAAGAAATGAGTGAACAAAAGACCTACATGGATGCCATGGAGTGTAAGGATTCATCAAAGTGGCAGCTAGCTATGGAGGAAGAAATGGATTCTTTAAGGATGAACAACTTCTGGGAATTAGTGCACATTCCTGAAAATTAGAAAGTTGTGGATTGTAAGTGGACTTACAAGGTCAAAGAAGGGTACCTTCTAGGAGATGAAGTCCAGAACAAGGCTAAGCTGGTGGAGAAGATGGTGAGTATCCTCATCTATGTCGTTGATGTGCTGTTGGTTTGGAATAGTAGGAAGAGTATGAAAAGGTTTACATCTCAACTCAGTGAGGAGCTCGAGAGGAAGGATCTCAACCTTACACAAAAGATCCCAGGGATGTGTAGAATCCAAGAAAATGAGAGAAACTAGTTAAGGGTTTCTTGGGCAATGGGTGTTCTCAGCAGATTTGTGAGTAATCCCGGAAAGAAGCATCGGTTTGGGATGAGTGGTTACTGAGGTATTTAAAGGCTCAATGGCAGTCAGTGGTAGCACTCATAACAACCGAGGCAGAATGCATAGCGGCTACGAAGACCATAAAGGAGGCCATGGGGTGCAAAAGGTTATTGGATGAGTGGGAGGTCCTAAAGGAGCAGGTGATGGTGTCTTCGGATAGCCAAAGTGCTTGGCACTTGTGAAGGAATCCAGTATTCCATGAAGAGATGAAGCATATGGATGTTCAGTATCATTACATTCTGAAAAATGGTACGAAATGATGCATTCATGTTGACAAGAAGACCATGGAGGAAAGTCCTGCAGATTTAGGCACTAAAGTTCTACCTCTAAGTAAGTTCAATCATTACCTTAGACTACTTAAGATTGGAGTTGATTAATTGATGACTCAAGATGAGTTTGGATCCCGAAGCTCTCTGCAAAAATGGTTCGGGTTTAAACACTTAGACAAAGGTAGAGATTGTTGGTATTTGTCTAAGGTTTAAACATGTCTAAACATGGTTCAAAAATGGTTAAAGACTAAACCAAGGTTGGAGTATTAAAATAAAGTAAGTTAAAGGACTGCACACAAGTGTGTGCATCACTTTTGAGCAAGGTAAGGGTAAGCACACTAGTGTGTGCACTTCTGCACACAAGTTGAATGAGTGTGCGCACTGCTGGTGAAGGGCAGCATCAGTGTGCGCCGCACCGCTCCTTCACCAGCGGTGCACTGCATAGAATGAAGGCTCCAAAAATGCACCAGCATCGCACTACCCATCTGTTAGCACCGCACCATCCAGAAGGTGTGCTGCTTGATGCGCACCAGCACTGCACAGCTCCCTACTAGCACCGCATCGCCCAAATAGTGTACAAAAGGACTCTGCCCAGCACCGCACCGTGCCCTGTTGAGCACCTAGGCCCTAAGCAAAGTAAAGCACACATAGATAACTTATTTTAAACCTCTCTTAGGTGCGTGGGTGTAAGGTTGAAACACACAGCACCACTTAGGAGTGATAGAGGGCCATGATTAAGTGGTAATCATGATCAAAAGGTGAGGATTGAATCTCAAGAATGACCAAGAAATGGGTGGCTATAAAAGGGGTTTCCTAGCCTCATTTTTCACATATAGAACAACACAAGTTTGTGACATACTTTGAGATCAATTGTAATACAAGAGAGAATTGTGTGAATGTAAAGATCAAACAAAATAGGGACTCATTATAGTGAGGCTGGTTGTAAAGAGAGAAGTCTAGATTAGATAGAGAGCATTGTTAGTTCTTATCTTCTTCCTTTCTTCTCTTCTTGGTTTCGTCAAGAACTTGAGCTTCTTGAAGAGGGTTATTGTATTTGTAAAGAACCATTGATTTAGTGCAGAGAGTTCGGAGGAACTCATGAGAACGTTAGCACATTGTCGAACCTCGATAACAAATTGCTTGTCTTCTTTCTTTCTTTGATTTTTTGTTCTTGTCTTTGATTGCTGTATTTCTTTTTACAAGTCATTCTAGACTTGGGTGTTTGGAAGATCACCACCTGGACATCTTGTCAAGGTGATTTCCAACAAATCGCTTCTTCTTATATATTTATTCACCATAAGTCCATCAATTATATCTCATAATTACCTCGTTATGAGGTTCACAGCATATAGTCTACCATTTAGATAGTCTTATCATATCATACTTCCATGTGTTTTTCTTACCATAACTGTCTCTCTGTGAAATTCATTCATTTATAAATAAATTTGCAATAAAAAAACAACACTTCAGCATTTCAATAATAAAATCGATAATTAAAACGGATGCAATGCATGGATTATTATTAGGGAACGACTTCCCAAATGTCAACATGTTTTTATCTTAGACCGGTTACCTTCCCGATTCTTTTATTTTATTTAGACAGGCTGCCCTCCCGATTCTTTTATTTCTAGCATATACCGGTTGTCACGGTTTTCATTCAATTCCAGCATATACCGGCTGTCATGGTATTTCATATATTTCCAGCATATACCGGTTGTCATGGTTTTCATATATTTCCAATATATACCAGCTGTCACGGTTTTCATTTAGACCAACTGTTCTCCCGGTTCTTTTATTTTATGTATATGTATATGAATAATGACATGAAGTATGCACATACACAATAATATAAAAACACACATGTATTCATACATTCAAATTAGTTATCATGCTTCTACTCAAATCATAATTTAATCAATTTGACTAATTTATTCTCCTTATATATTATATCAACTCATCATCCATAGTTCGTCAAGAAATTCATTTATTACATTTATTATTAAATCGACTCATTATTCCAATAATATTATTTCTCATATAATAATTCTCTACACATCACTTATTCCTATCATACCTATCAACCAACTTTCATCTATCACCAAATCATAAGTTAATAATATATTCAAATACTATCATTATATATTTCATATTTATCTTGATTACTTAAAGTAAATCTAACTCACTACGTAGCACTTAGAGCTACTCATGGATCACCTCCTTACATTTCCTGCTCCTTTCAGCAATTTCCCCCAGGTGCTGATCGTCAACACCTGACATAATATTTATATTAAAATTTCTAATTTATTCTTCCATTCCTTCATAATTCACACCCTTTGAAAATTCCCACAATGAATTCCGAGAATTTTGTGTATGCTAAATTTCAAAAATAAACTTTATGTTATTACCTTATGTTTTTCTTAAAGCTTCTCGTAACTCTTTATAAAATTCTCCCGTAAACCCTTTCAAAATTTTATCCTTTCAACCTTTCTTTCAGTCCCTAAGTGCTTACAGAAATAGAGTAATTTGGGTTGAAGAAAGAATGAAACCAAAAAGGATTTGGTAAGAATAATTAAAATAAAATAAAAAGTGTGTGTGTGTGTGTGTGTGTGTGTGTATATATATATATAGAGAGAGAGAGAGAGAGACACACACACACGCACATAACAATCCACCATTTTTCTCAAATGCTTAGTGTCCATTTGTTTTCATTCATGCAAATTTGCATGTACTGTGTTGGTATTTGTCTAAAGTTTAAACATGGTAAGGTTTAAAAAAGATATGGAAGAATGAATTTCAGCATGTTAATGGAGTGCTAACAAGTGTGCGCCCCACTTTGGGTGTGTGCACACCTCTCCTTGCAGCGAGATAAAAAAGTGCGCATAGCTTTGAAGGGTCCAGCATCAATGTGCACCACAGCCCTACTCCTCCCAGGCCACGGCGCCCAGAAAGTGGTGAAAAGGGTGTTTTGCTCAAGGCCGCAGCATACCCTGTTCAGTGCCTAGGCGCTAGGCACACTGAGGCACACATATTCCACTTGATTCAGCCTCTTGTTAAGTCCATGGGTGCAAGGTTAAAATGCATAGCATCACTTAGGATTAATGGAGGGCCATGGTTGATTGGTCATCGAGATCTAAGGGTGGAGAATGACACTCAAGATTGGTCAAGAAGTTGGTGCACTATAGAAAGGGTCACCTAGCTTCATTCTCAACAAAAATTGTGACATAATTTGAGGTCAATTGTAAAGAGTGATAGACATACAAGAGAGAATTGTGTGAGAGTGCAAAGACACAAAACAAAAGAGGGGCTCATTGTAGTGAGGCTGGTTGTATAGAGAGAGAAGTATAGATTAGATAGAGAGAATTGTAATAGTTCTTATCATTTTTTTTCTTCTCTTCTTGGTTTCTTAAAGAACTTGAGGTTTCTTAAAGAGGGTTGTTGTGATTGTAAGAACCATTGATTTAGTGCAAAGAGTTTGGAGGAACTCACGGGGACGTAGGCTATTGTCGAACCTCGATAACAATTGCTTGTCTTCTTTCTTGCTTTGTTTGTTGTATCTTTTCTTTACAAGTCATTCTAGACTTGGGTGTTTGGAATATCACCACCTGGGCATCTTGTCAAGGTGATTTTCCACAGTGGTATCAGAGATAGAGAAGATACCACAACAGTGGTATCAGAGCTTGCACAGCTGGGTAACGGAGCAAGAACAAGAAGGTGGCGGAGTCAAGACTCCAAGAATCGGAGGTCAACTTCCTGGGTGATTCAAGAACGGAGTTAAGATCTATATCTGATCATGTTCTTGAGGTGAATCAAGAATGGAGTTAAGATCAATATCTGATCGTGTTCTTAAGGGCGATTCAAGAATGGTGTAAAGATCAAGATCAGATCATGTTCTTGAAAGTGATTCAAGAACGGTGTTAAGATCCATCTTCGATCTGTGTTCTTGAGATTTAGAAGAAATTGGAGAGCAATTGTGGGTGCTGCACAAATCTGGGATCTTCTCCGTAAGATTGGTTCAAATTTCGGTATTGAGAAGTTTGATGGAAAGGGAGATTTTTCCCAATGGAAGCAGAAGATCAAGGTTGTTCTTATACAACAGAAAGTGTACTTGGCGATTGGAGAAGATGATGCTTTTCCAGCAAGTACCACGGAGGACCAGCGGAATGAGATGAAGAAGATGGTTTACAGCACCATCTTCTTGCACATGTCAGATAATGTCACAAGGGAGTGTGGAGACTCGAAAGATCCAGCAGCAATTTGGAAGAAACTAGATGAGTTGTTTCTTGCTAAGACTCTCCCTAATAAGAGGTATCTTCATAAACGAAGCTTTGCTTTTAAATTTGATCCTTAGAAAGAGTTGCAACATGATCTTGATGCCAAGATGAGGATTGCATCAAGTGGAGAAGAGTTATTCATTAGAAGAAGGCCAGTAACTCGATATGGCAGCAACATACATGGCTACTATCGGGACAGAGGTAGAGGAGAGAGCCATGGAAGAGTGCACAATAATATACATGGCTACTACCAGAACAGAGGTAGAGGAGAGAGCCATAGGAGAGTGCACAGCAACATGCATGGCTACTACCGGGACAAAAGTAGAGGACAGAGCCATGGGAGAGTGCACAGCAACATGCATAGCTACTACCGAGACAGAGGTAGAGGAGAAAGCCATGGGAAAGTGCACAGCAACATGCATGGCTACTACTGGGACAGAGGTAGAAGAGAGAGCCATGGGAAAGTGCACAACAACATGCATGGCTACTACCGGGACAGAGGTAGAGGAGATAGCCATGGGAGATGTTTATATTGACATAAAGAGGGTCATATCAAGAAAGATTGCAAGGAGAAGATAAAAGATAGAGGAAGAAGCCATACCAAGAATGGAGAGGCTTCGGTTGCCAAAACAAAATAGCAAGATAGTGATGTTCTTATTGTCTGCTCGGATGTGAACAAGGGGCAAGAAGGCAGCAAGAAATGGATCTTGGATACCGGGTGCACTCATCACATGTGCTCTCACCGAGATTGATTCAAGAATTTCAAGGAAACCAATGATGAAAGGGTTTTATTGGGGAATGAAAATTCTTGCCAAGTGAGGGGGATATGAGACATCTAGTTGAGGATGTTTGATGGAATGACAAGGCTGCTGAGGAATGTGAGGTATCTTCCGGATGTGAAAAGGAATTTGATCTCATTGGAGCAGTTGGATTCCATGGGGTACACTTATAAAGCAGAGGGAGGAAATATCAAGGTAGCCAAAGGATCTTTGGTAGTGATCAAAGCACCAATGAATGATGGTCTCTATGAGATGATCGGAGACACGGACATCAAAGATCAAACAGCAAGCTTGATGGCTGAGATGGATAAGGCGGTTCTTTGGCATAAACGCTTGGGACATATAAGCAAAGAAGGGCTGTAAGTTCTCAGCAAGAATGGATTACTTGATGGTAATAAGGTAGAGAAACTCGATTTCTGCAAGAGCTGTGTTCTTGGGCAGCAACATCGGGTCAGCTTCAACACCGAAGTGCACAAGTCTAAGGGCATTCTTGACTACATTCATGCGGACCTTTGGGGGACCTCTGGGGACCAGTAAGGACACCAACACAAGGAAGTAACTTTTACTTTCTGTCTTTAATTGATGATTATTCAAGAAAGGTTTGGGTTTATTTGGTTAGAAATAAATCAGATGCTTTGAATAAATTAATGGTGTGCAAAAAGCTGGTGGAGACTCAAATGGGTATGGTAGTTAAGAGGACAAGAACTGATAACGACTTAGAAATTTTTAACCAAGAACTTGATCAATTCTGTAGGTTAAATGGCATTCTAAGACATAGAATGGTTGTGAAAACCCCTCAGCAAAGTGGAGTTACTGAGAGGATGAATAAGACCCTTATAGAAAAGGTTAGGTGCATATAAGATGGATTCGGATTACCCAAATGTTTTTGGGGGGAAGCGGTGTCTACTATTGTGTATTTGGTTAATAGATAGGGTTGTGTACCATAAGACTCCCGAAGAGATGTGGAGTGAAAAACCCTTGAGTTGGACAACCTTAGGACTTTTGGGTGTGCTGCATATGCACAACAAAAGGATGATGGACTTAGCCCAGGATCTAGAAAATATGTGTTTCTAGGATATGGGGAAGGGGCTAAGGGGTATAGGTTATGGTCCTTAGAACAAAAAGGATTGAGACTCATAATAAGTAGGGATGTTAATTTTAATGAATTGTTATTTCCCTATTTGGAGAAAACTAACCCTACAGGGGCTAGTGAGCAAACCAGTTCGGTATTTGTGGAGCATAGCATCAAGGAGAATTTGGTTCAGGTAGAGCAAAGAAGACAAGAGGGCTCAGACCAGGTAAAGCCCATTGATGAATGCCAAACTCGGGACACTCATGAGGAGGCTGAACTGAAAGAAGATGATGCAGGGAATCAGAAGGACTATCAGCTCACAAGAGACCAAGAAAGAAGGATGGTCGGACCACCTTCAAGATATGGATTTGTGGATGCTGCAGATGCAATAGCTCCTTGGACAGAAAGAGAGATGAGTGAACAAGAGACTTATATTGATGCCATGGGATGTAAGAATTCGCCTAGATGGAAGCTAGCTATGGAGGAAGAAATGGATTCTTTGAGGAAGAACAACTTCTGGGAATTGGTGCATATTCCTGGAAAACATAGAGTTGTGGATTGTAAGTGGACTTACAAGATCGAAGAAGGGTACCCTCCAGGAGATGAAGTTCAGAACAAGGCTAGGCTAGTGGCGAAGGGGTTCACGAGAAGCAAAGGCATAGATTTCACAGAAACCTTCTCACAATGAAGTGGTGATTATCCTCATCTATGCCAATGATATGTTGTTGGTTCGGAACAGCAGGGAGAGGATGTAAAGGTTTACATCTCAACTCAGCGAGGAGTTCGAGATGAAGGATCTCAACCTTGCACAAAAGATCCTTGGTATGAGAAGAATTCGAGAAAGGAAGATAAACGGGTTGAAAGTTTCTCGGTCTTCTATGGAAGATGATAAACCAGTGAAAGTTCTCCTTGCTTGTCATTTCAAGTTCTCCAGCGAACAATGTCCTGGAATGGATGAGGAGAAGAAGAAAATGGTAAAGGTCCCTTACTCTAGTGTGGTTGGACCAGTCATATCCATGATGATGAGCACTAGACCCGACATTTCTCAGGCAATGGGTGTTCTCAGTAGATTTGTGAGTAATCCCGGAAAAGAGCTTTGGCTTAGGATGAAGTGGTTACTGAGGTATTGGAAGGCTCGGTGGTAGCCGGTGGTAGCACTCTCAACAACAGAGGCAGAATACATAGTGGCTTTAGAAGCCATAAATGAGGCTATATGGTGCAAAGGGTTGTTGGATGAGTGGATGGTCCTAAAAGAGCAGGTGGTGGTGTCTTCAAATATCCAAAGTGTGTGGCACGTGTGGAGGAATTCGGTGTTCCATGAGAGGACAAAGCATATGGATGTTTGGTATCATTACATTCCAAAAAATGGTACGGAATGATGCATTCATGTGGAAAAGAAGGCCACAGAAGAAAGTCCTATAGATTTAGGTACCAAGGTTCTACCTCTAAGTAAGTTCAATCATTGCCTTGGACTATTTAGGAATGGAGTCGGTTGAATGATGACTCAAGATAAGTTTGGATCCTGAAGTTCTCTGCACAATGGTTCGGGTTTAAACGCTTAGACAAAGGTAGAGATTGTTGGTATTTGTCTAAGGTTTAAACATGGTTAAGGTTTAAACAAGAGATGGAAGAATGAATTTCAGCATGTTAATGGAGTGCACACAAGTGTGCGCCTCACTTTGGGTGTGTGCACACCTCTCCTTTCAGCAAGACAAAGAAGTGCGCACAGCTTTAAAGGGTCCAGCATCAGTGTGCGCCACAACCCTGCTCCTCCCAGGCCACGGCGCCCAGTAAGTGAGGATGCTAGAGGAAGGCCAAGGCCACGGTGCCCCCTACCCAAGGCTGCGGCGCCCAGAAAGTGGTGAAAATGGTGTTTTGCCCAAGGCCGCAGCATCCCTTGTTTAGTGCCTAGGCGCTAGGCACACTGAGGCACACTTATTCCACTTGATTCAACCTCTTGTTAAATGTGTGGGTGCAAGGTTAAAACGCACAGCATCACTTAAGATTGATGGAGGGCCATGGTTGATTAGTCATCAAGATTTAAAGGTGGAGAATGACACTCAAGATTGGTTAAGAAGTTTGTGCACTATATAAAGGGTCACCTAGCTTCATTCTCAACAACAATTATGACATAATTTGAGATCAATTGTAAAGAGTGATAGACATACAAGAGAGAATTGTGTGAGAGTGCAAAGACACAAAACACAAGAGGGACTCATTGTAGTGAGGCTGGTTGTAAAGAGAGAGGAGTATAGATTAGATAAAGAGCATTGTAATAGTTCTTATCATCTTCTTTCTTCCCTGCTTGGTTTCTTAAAGAACTTGAGGTTTCTTGAAGAGGGTTGCTGTGATTGTAAGAACCATTGATTTAGTGCAGAGAGTTCGGAGGAACTCACAGGGATGTAGGCTATTGTCGAACCTCGATAACAATTGCTTGTCTTCTTTCTTGCTTTGGTTGCTGTATCTTTTTTTTACAAGTCATTCTAGACTTTGGTGTTTAGAAGATCACTACCTGGGCATCTTGTCAAGGTGATTTCCAACATACTGTTTGACAACACCTGAACATTTAGGTGTTGTCCTTTTTCTTCTTTTTTTTCTTTCTTTATTCTCCACGCTGGACCTTTCCGTTTTTTTTCAAAAGAAGTGTTTTATAAAAATTTAAATCTTTCGTATATATATTATTTTAACTTCATGTCATATTTATTAAATTACTTTTTTACCCTTTCTTTACGAATACGGGTATTACACCCTATTCCCTTACTAATTCAATATGCAAGTCTTAAATTTCTTTAAGGGATCCAAATGTATTTCCCATTGCTAAATTGTTACTGACTTTATTATTTAGAGAACAATTTTTTATTAATTTATTTTCTTCAATTGGTTACCAACTTTCAAACTAGCACATGCCATTATCGTGATCATTTACATAATTGATTGGCTCAAAATTTGTAGGAGAAAACTGCTCCATAACCTCATCCATGAGATTAATTTATTTGCATGATCAGAAGATTTGGATAAATTCGTGAAATATAAACCACAAAACACTATATAATAATATAGTATATTTTAAGTTCATAATAGGCTGGATTTTATATAACTTTTTTTTCTTGATACAAACACAACTTGATGATGCATATACTACTTGGAAAAAGAAAAAAATGGGGGGGGGGGGGGGGGGGGAGAGAGATTACTAAGTTTTTGTATATACTAACTTTCTTCATGTTTTATCAAGAAAGAAAAAAAAAAGCTGTAACTTGGAGTTTTGCTCACATGAAATATGATAATAAGATAAACAAGAGAGAACTAGGTACTTGTATATAGTAATACAATTGTTCTTGAATAAAACTTAACTTGAGGTATATACTACAACTGTATTATTAGATGAAACCTAATCATGGAGAAACACATACAAAAATTAAAATTCAATGTTAAGAAAAAAAATCGAAAGGGTATAGAAATTGAAGTTACACCTTCTGTCATATTCAATTGTTTGAGATATTGTAGAGAGTATTTTAATTGATTCAAATATTTGTGAGAACAATAATGAAAAAAGGTTTGCATGTAAGAAAGAAAGACGGGAAGGAAGACATAACTTTGACTTGTAGGTTTCTTTAAAGGGAAAAAAGAAAAAAAAATGGTTCTAAAATTGAGGAGAAAATCCTTGCATATAGATATAGAAGCTGTAAGTATTGGAATTTTAATCACCGTTAGATTTAACTAAATTTGATGGTTGAACATAATTATAAAGTAAAAGATATTTTTAACAGAATTAAAATAGTTACCATTGGATTTGAATTAATCCAACAATCCAGAACAAATGTAACACTAAAGATGCATTTGGGAGTGTTGTGCTATAGTTACGCTGGTGCCAAAAGTGCTGGTACCAAAATAGCTGTGAGAAGTGCTGTTGCTAAAAGCTCAGTATAACGTTTGTTTTTGCAAAAAGCACTGTGAAAGTGTTGTGATCAATAATAATGTTTGGTAATTATAATCTTAATAGTGCTAAAACTGTAAAATTATTAAAATAGACATGGTTCAAAGATATATAGTTTTAATGAATTAATTTTTTAACTAAAGAGGTATTCTTTATTAACAACGAAAAAAGAAATTATTTATTACCTAATAATAATCAACAACTTTGTATTAATAAAATTATTTATTACTTAATAATAAAATAAAAAATATCTACAATCTTTGTTTCTTTGGCCACTTCTTCCAAGTGTTATTTTCATAGTCGAGCTCGTTGTTTCAACAAAGAGAAATGAGGATTAAGAGTTTAGATAATTTGAATATATAAGGAGTTAGATGAAAATTAGTGAAATGTGGTAAGGACGGTTTCGGTTTTATATAAAATTCATTAAAACTTTAGGAGCTACCCAGTCAAGCACATTTTAAAAGCTTCCCCACCCTTGCTTCTTAAAAAAATGAGATTTTTACCTTTCCTTAGCAGCTATTTTTGAAAAAGTTGTAGTAGTAAAATTTTACCAAACAGTAATTTTAGGAAAAGCAATCAAATCCATTCCCACCAGCTCTTTTTCTGTGAGCAAAAGCTTTCCTAAACGCACCCTAAAAGGTATTACACTTGGTGTCAACTGATCATTGCCCATATATATATATATATATATATATATATATATATATGTGTGTGTGTATGTGTATATGGGTGGGTGGGTGTGTCCATACATATATAAGTATATAAACCCATATATATGTATGTATATGTATATACATACATATATATACATATATATATATATGTATATATGTATATATATGTATGTATATATGAACTTATCATTGAGTTATATTTTGATATATAGGTGAAAGAATTTAATAGCAAATATTTAAATGGGTAAGCCAACTATAAAATCAAGCACGACTTTAATAAATATTTGGGATATAGTTGACAATGTATGGTTCATTTGAGTTGGTATATGAAATTTATTTTTGATTATATTATCTTTTTAAATATACTTTGACACTTTTTAGTCTCATGATAAAAAATCTTGAGTGAACATCTTTGCCCTTCCCAGATAATAGTTTGGATCATCCCCGGCAATAGGCTAAAAGTAACAGAAACGAGTAGGCATTGAAAACGACTCCATGTGTGACATTGATGTCTCCATCGATGACAATCATTATAAAACCAATGTCAATTACTACTTCGACTCTTACTCTCGCTTTGGTATTCACGAAGAAATGTTGAAGGACGTAATGAGAATTAACATCAAATTGTTATTTACAAAAATAAAATTTTATTTTGGAACAAAGGTGTACTCGATGTTGGTGCTAGGACGACTAAAATTTTGTCCTTATTTTGTGCCAAAGCATGGGCCAACACATCTATAGAGTTGAGTGTAGAACTGATCAAAGTCAGGTTTAGACCGAGCTTGGGCCAGACTTACACTAAATTCTAGGATCAGTAGATATGGTCCGACTCGGCACGGAGATTCGCCTTTTAATTTTTGTCCAAAAGCCAAGTCTAGGCCTGCTCCTTAAGCCTAAATTTATCATTTTTTCTCCTCTAATTTAGCCCAAAATACAATATTACACATAAAGAACAAAAAAATCATACTCTAAATTATTACATTTTCTCCTATTTTTTCATAACGTGGAATGCTACAGTAAGAAAATTTTAACACTAACATCACATGTTCTATGAAATATATTTATTTTATTATATACATTAATTAAAATATAATATATTTAAGTGGGGCTGGCCAGACTTATTTTTTATTTCTCAAACCTTACTCGTTTTTTCAAGTCAGACCTAAATTTTTGTTAAAGTCCACTCTATTGATAAATTATTTTGACCAAGCCTGCAAAACCTATGGGCTTGGCAACCTATGGATTGGGCCAAGCGTGCCAGTGGGCCGGTAATCAGCTATGATTGAGTGCTCCCACATGGCTGGCATGACAAAAGAGATTGTTAAAGAAATCAGGTTATATGATGGTATAATAATAAATAGTAAAATAATAAATCTAACTAATTATAAATTTAAATAGATTTAAACTATTTATTAAATATGATTGCAAACACATTTTATTCGAATATTATTAGTTTATATATTAATTAATTTAGCAAATTATACCATCAATATATTTTATTTTTTAATATTGAATTTAAATATATACTCCTACTTTATTTGGACTTTTTTTAGTCTTTCACAATATGTTTCAAATTATTGTTATAAGTAATCATGCAAACTAGGGGTGGCAATTTTGGACACGACACGTGAACCCGACACGACACGACACGAAATAAAGCGTGTTAGTGTTGAGTATAATCGGGTTCGTGTCGTAATCGTGTCGACACGATTATGACACGGAATAATCGTGTCGT
This sequence comes from Bretschneidera sinensis, assembly GCA_023935145.1. Classification (NCBI taxonomy): domain Eukaryota; kingdom Viridiplantae; phylum Streptophyta; class Magnoliopsida; order Brassicales; family Akaniaceae; genus Bretschneidera; species Bretschneidera sinensis. The sequence continues at coordinate 79,894,165 of CM043700.1, read as the reverse complement.
GTCGCGGGTTGACCCACCAACCCGAAATGACACGATTATAACACGATTAATGGGTAGCGGGTTGATGGGTCGTGTTGACACGGTTATGACCCATGACCTATTTATGACCCATTTAAAAAAAATATCTATTAAATTAAAAAAAAATCTTAATATATATATATATATATATATAAAATAAACCCTAATACTAATTTTACAATCCACAGACACAGAAATGGGTTAAGCGTGTCGTGTCGTGTCGTGTCGGGTCTAACACGACCCGTTTATTAAACGGGTTAAACGTGTCGTGTCGTGTTGTGTCGGGTCTAACACGACCCGTTTATTAAACGGGTTAAGCGTGTCGTGTCGTGTTACCCGTTTATTAATCGTGTCGTGTTCGTGTTGGGTTTTCTTGACACGATTAATAATCGTGTCGTGTTCGTGTCGACCCATTAATAATCGTGTCGTATTCGTGTCGACACGAACACGACCCGCCAACCCGAATTGACACCCCTAATGCAAACCATATATTAGAATAAGTTATAAAGTTTTTATTGCAATACCTTGTGGAACTATAAGTCGGTAATCAAGGCTTATTGGGAACACTCCACATAAGAAAAACCACAACTTTCGTTATAACACAAAAAGTAATATGCCATTAGATTTCATCTTAAACATACAAGTGCTAGGTAGTCGCACGGAGCCAATCAAGTATGTTTCGTACAAAAGAGACAGTAACTTAATGGTTAAGATTGAAGCTTTAAGTGTAAAACTTTCATCTTGATGTTAAGGGTGATTCAATAATTTTATAATTTTAACGACATCATCATTATCATCATGCATGCATGTCACGTGCATACATATTTATTTTGGTTGTGGGATCAATTTTGTTTGGAGATCTAATTTAAAAAATTTCAAAACTTTTGTATACAATCTTTTTAAATTATAGTTTATGAATAGTGAAAAAAATGAGTAATTTTTTTGGATTTTTGTTACTAATCTTTTTAGATTAAAATAAACATGAAATGAATAACTAAAAAATGAAATTTTATGAAGCATTTAAAAAATCTATACGATCCTTGGTGTTTGACAAAAGCTAAAAGATCCAATTTTTTCTCAAACATGAGATACAAAGATCCAAACAAAGTCCTTGCTTATTTAACTGCTAGGCAACAATAACAAAAATTTAGTTTTACTTCAGAGAAAATTTGATGAACTAAACGAGTCGTCATATTGACTAGGCCAGTGAGCGGATCAGATTCAACTCGGATCAAGGTATATTCAAATCTATTTGTTAAAAATTTATCAGATTGTTTTTGGGTCGGATATTTTAAAACTCAATCCATATTCGAATTCGTCAAATTTCGGATCACAATCGAATTATCGGATTACTTAATGGATGTTTTTAAAACTTAATCTATTTTAAGATCATTAAAAATATATCAATATAAGTTAAAAAAAATTGTACTTCCTTTAATTATTTAATTATTTTACCGATATTTATATTTTAAATTAGTCATGTAGCATACTTGTAAGTGTTATGCTCTTTCTAAATATTAGTAAAGTGTGTAACAATGTTTTCAGAGGCGAGGTGTTTTGCCTCAATGAGGCGAGACATAAGTCCCGAGGCGTTGGGGCGTAAACCTTTTGAAATGTTGTGGCGTTTTAAACAAAATAATATTAATTAGATTATAAAAATACTAAAAAATTGAAATAATATAAATTAATTAATTATCTATAAACTTTACTAACTTAAGACCTATGAATAAATATTTATTAAAATACTTACTTGACCCTGTCTTATCTGTTTATTTGTTTGATAATCCAAAAAATCTTAAAATGAAAATGAAAATGAAAATTAAGTTAAAGAAATATTATTTTATAATTGTCTTAGATAAAAATATGCCGGAACATGGATCAATAATGAAAGGATCTAATGCGTTCAATTTTACAGTGGGCGTAACCATAAGTTCAAGTTTTTGGACCGGCCCAATTCAAATTTTATTGGTGCCCTATGCCATATCACTTCCTTTGGTACACCTTTTAAGGTTTGTGCGGTTGTGTGCCCACTGCCCAATATATGTTCAAGCTTCAAGGCAGTGAGGAGATAAAGAGTGTTTTTTTTTATGTCCAGAACCTTCCCAGAGAGAGAAAGAAATAAAGAATTAAAGATATCTTCTTCTTACCAAAACCGATCTCTCCGCCTCTCTTCTCTATGCAATTTCCTCCCTCTCCTTTATTCTCTCTCCGTCTCACTCTCTCGTTTCCCTCTCTCCCTCTTGAAAATTTTAGTTCTATTTTCTGTCTTTTGGCGTGAAGGAAGAGATCCATGGGCAAAGAGAAATTCTATCAAGGTGTGGCCGGAAAATGCAGTCCAACCACCATCAACCACCACTGTGTAAATTTAATTAGTTCAAATTCATGTGCAAAAGTTGTATGTTACAATCTTACTGTGCAATTTTTATTTATTTGAGAAGTCACCCTTCATATATGGAGAATACTAACACATATGTTATTTCAATATTATATTAAAATCAGATCCTTTTATCTGAACGGATCAAAGAAAATTTAAATTTGGTTAATTTGTTAAATGAATACTAAATTTGGAAAAAAATTGGATTAGCTTGTCAAAATCTCCAGTCCATTCTAAAATATAAAATATACGGATCCAATATTTGATCTATTGAGAGCCTAACAATTAGAGGCGGGCAGGGTTACGCATGATTAAAATTTGGCCGAACCATAACAATAATTTATCTAAAATTATAACCATAAATTTAAATATTTATTTTTATAACAAATTTTTTATTACGTTCAGTTATCAAAATTTGACAATTAATCACGATTAATAAAAAAAAAAAATTTATCAATTCAAAAAAGTTATATTAATCAAAACATAATATAATTAAATCAATTTATATTAAAATTTTCAATATTTGATTCACATTCAAATATTTTAAAATAAATTTTAAAGTACAAACTTTCAAATGAAAACTAAAATAACCAAAATATTAAAGAGTCGATCTCTTATTCTCCCTCCATCTCAATCATCAATGTTCAAAGCTAATTATAATTTAAAGATTAAGTTATAAAAGCTAGGGAGATAAAGTTTTTACTTTGTAAGCTATTTTACCGTTATGATTTATAAGGATAAAATTACAATTAGATATATAATATACATTTAATTATATATTTATCAAATATTTATATAACTATAAATTATATATATAATTTTAATAGCCTTTGTAATGGTATTTGGCTTTGAATTGTTTCATCTTAGTGTTTTCAAATAAATTTTTTAGTTATAAAAAATATATAATTTTAATATAATTAAAATAAATATTTAATCGACATATTTAAAAATAAAAATTCATAACGTGACTATAACAATAATAAAAAATACTAAATATAAACCAAATTATTTTTTTCATAACCATATTTCTGGTTAAGTAACTGAATAACTCGAATTTTTTCGGTTCGTTTTAAGTTTTTACCCTGCGACTCTAACAGTGACAGCTCCTTTTCTTCTTCCTGACTCAGGACATCCTCTCCCTTGTAGAAAAGAAAAAGGTGACTCATCTCTCTGCATTTTTCTTTTCCTACTCTAACTCTGCGATCTGCCTCTCTGCGCCGCACGATCTAGCGGCCCTACTCCCTAATCCCTGCGTTGCAGCACCTGGAAGAACTTAGTAATGCCCAAACCTCTCACTCTTCTCCCTCTCCTCCCTGTGAGTTTCTCTCTCTTCCCCTGTTCTGCGCGGCAAAACAGCGGCTAATAGCTGCCAGTTGCCACCTACTACTTGACCAGGTCACCTTCATCACTATAAGTTCAGCCCAGTGGTCATTTTTTAGCATCAGACCCGAGACCCCATCCATCGGTAAAGAGACTCAACCCTCCATGGCTTTATGCATATATCTATTTGCGTTATTCATTTGTTTTCTTAATTGTGGTAAATTTACATTAGTGGCTTGAAATTAAATGATGAATATATGTAGATTGGTTGTGAATTGAAGAGAGAATTTCAAAACATGATTGTATTGCCTAGACTTTTTAATTTGGCTGAAATCACACGTTTCATGATTAATTATTTATCCATTCCTCGCTTTAAACCATTTTAGACTTGGGAATTTGATTCAAATGGTTACTCTGCGTGATACTTTCTGTTTGTTCAAGATCTATTTGGTTTTCATATTGATGAGGAGTCACTTGAGATAAACGGATTTTGGTTGAAGCGATTTGTTTTGTATATGTATACAAGCATGTGTGTAATCAGAATTTGACCTTCAAGGAATTTATAAATTTAACTTGGATTAAATCATGAACAATTGGTAATTATGCATATATATGTTACTAGATACCAAACAGATTAATTATAATACAAATGAGTTGTTGACTTAATTCTCATTAGTTCCAAGAATTCTATTTTGTTCGTTAGTTGTAAATTTCTAGATTTTTAGTAATTAATTTAAGGTGTTGTTATGGATGAGAAATTCGGGTTTCATCTAAACACTTTGAAAGATTGGACTAATGATGAGGATGAGTATGTAGTATTGTATTAATAACTTCTTTTTTTTTTTTGTATTTTTTTCTTCTTTAATGTGTATCTATACATATATATTATTGAAGTGGGAGGAAAGTCTTAAATGATGAATTTAGTCCTAGAATTGGTTGATTGTCACTCTTATATTTAAATTAGTATATTACTAATGTCGCTTCCCAAACCCGGCCCTCAAGGACGGCTGACGCGCATCTAATCCACGGTTTCCACGGATCAGTGCAAATCCATGAATCTGTTTATCAATCCACAAACTAGGTACACTTTTCACCTGGATGAGAGCATATTTATGGAAACGAGAAAGGGAATGGAGAGCTGACTATAATTTTGTGTACAAAAACTTATTAAGAAGAGAGAATGGAGAGTTACAAAAAAGAGAGTCTCGAAGTGAGAGAAGATTGAGAGAGTTCTTTCTTTTAGCCGCAATTGAGAAAGATCAAAAGGGGTAATGAGTATCTCTAAGTTAGAAATGAAGTGTTTGGCTATGTGGATTAGATGTTCCTTGTCTTTGCTATTATTTTTTCCTATGATACAAATGAAGTTTAAAAAAAAATTTTCCGTCATGCAACCGCGCAAGTGACCAGGTAGCATGAAGATGTTAAAAAATCTTTACTTTTCTATTTATTATTTTTACAATTTACTACAAAATCAGAATTTCTTAACCTTAGCTTTGAAACCTTCTATTTATTGTTAAAAAAATGGTAAATAGAATTATTGAAGCTAGTATATTAATAATCTAATTTTTTTTATTTTTATTTTTTATTTTTTATTTTTTGAACATATTATCAAAATATTTTATATAATACTAATTGTATCTGTTTTATTTATAATTGTATAAATACTTAAAATAATAAAATATTAATATAATATTGACTCTCAACTTATAAAATTTTAAAAGACGATGCTTTCCCGCTCTCGCTCCACATATTGGTCACTTAGCTACTAACTATATTTTGTTCCCAAACTCATTTATATGCGATAATAATTGATGAAATGCTATTCTCTATACATATACGATTACAGTTTAGTATAGTTAATATGTTAATGTATATCTACATATTAACCCGAATGACTAACATATGAACTTAGGCATATCAAAGGGAGTTAATAATTTTCTGGTAGTGTGTTGCTTTACTATCTGCCCTAAATCTGACTTAATGTGGTTGTGCGCTTTGAAACTTGCATTTGTGTACACTTGCAATCATGGCATAGCACAAGCATGAGCATTGAAGTGGGGAACTTTAGTTATTATTCTAAATGTTAATATCACGTATAGGTTATGGTCTGAGCGAGTGGATTAGCACCTTAGTTTTTTTAGTTACGTTGTTGTTAGATCTTGTCGAAGTTCGTGGTTCTCTACACTTATCATTTAGTTACTTCAATTCTGCCTGATTTTATGTATTTTACTATTGTACATTATGTTGAGTAGAGTTGTTTTGTGATTTAATTGAGCATGGCTTTATTGGTATTTTATTTGATATCTTTCAGATCATTTTGTCTATTTCGGTCAAACTGTCAATTCCTTGAGAGGTTTTGAGAGAGTTGAGATTTGTTATAACTCGATTTTTTTTAAGATATTGAGTTGAAATGAACGATCCTTCAAACAATGAGATGGATATTTTTTGGTTTACTGATGTCATTTTTAAATGGGCCGGTTCTATTATCATTTTATTATTAGTATTCTGCTTGAGAGGGATAAATGTCCTACTTGAGAGGGGAAAAATCTATATTATTAGTATCCTACGCGAGAGGGGACACATGTCCTGCTTGAGAGGGGACAATTATATATATTATTATGGTATCTTGCTTGAGAGAGAATACATGTCTAAGGGGACTATATATTATTAGAGTATCCTGCTTGAGAGGGGAAACATGTCCTGCTTGAGAGGGGGCAATTATATTATTAGGGTATCTTGTTTGAGAGGGGATACATGTCTTGCTTGAGAGGTGATAATTATATTATCTTGACAATCCGGCCCAAATTTTTATATTTGCTTTATCTATTGAAAATTTGTGAAATCTTTCGATTAGGTTACCCGGAAAAGGGGCGTTTTGATTAGTTAACTTTAAAGCAATGATTTCATTGAGTTAAAGAAATGATTATATATGAAACCTCGGGGTAGCAGGGTAAGGGCAAATTTGGGGCTGTGTGGTAGGCTCACGGTCCTGGGTTCGATTCCCATTGGGATCAAACTCGAGATTTAAGCAGGAGGTCACGTTGGGGGGCCGACGTGCTATCCTCTTCCCAGTTTAGGCCTATAGGCCAGGTCCAAAGTGGGCTTGGTCTTGGAGGTTTCTGGGTTATAAAAGAAAGAAAGAAATGATTATATATGTTTTATGAAAATTTTACGATGAATCGAATATTTTTCTATAATTAACTATGCTTTTTTAGAGTTAAATATAAAGATATATCTGATAATATATCTTTTTCCCTACTTCTTTGTGATTATATGATGCGTGTAGAGTCAGTAAATGGGGTATTTTCACTAGGCTATATAGTTTATACCCTATTTTATTTTCAGCTGTGTTTGTAGGTGCTGGATTCTTGATCCACCTGTATGATTGCTAGTATGTGATTAGTTGGAGTCTAGTGTGTGGCATCCTAAGAGCGTCAGTCTTTTATTTTTGATTAACTATCATCAAGTCTTGCAACTTGAAATTTGTATTTCGTCAAATTATGTCAAAGTTAAGATTTTTGAAATATGTGATTTTATGAGATTTTGGGATTTACAAATGAGCCCTAAGGTGCGAAAATTGGATTTGTAGTTGGTTACTTAATTGAGATGGGTTTCAGATTTAATCATGTTATTTTGAATCACACCTGCTATGGTTTAGGCTTAGTGTTTATATAGTGAGGAAAGAGAAGGAGAAGAGAGAGAGTAGAGATAAAGAGAGGGTGGCTGCAGAGGAACACACTGACTTATATAAGACATAATATGAAGATATTACAATTATACCCTTACACTCCTAACACTCTCCCTCAAGTTGGAGCATACTCAAATTTGTTTCAAATAAACCCATATCATAACAAACTGACCTATCTAATCTGAAACAAATAAATCCAAACCCAAAAATTACAATAACCCATAACAGCACGTTAGGGCAACATGCCCACAACAAGATGAGATCCGGGGACACTAGATCAACAAGACTTGAGCTTTTTGTCTTAACATAGATAAGGACTTGAATGGGCTACTATCAATGGGTCGGATTCACCAAAACGGGTCGGATCAGGCTGACTTGAACAAAACGGGGCTACATCTGGGTCGAGTGAGCAGAACATACACCATGGGAGGACATATTTGGGTCAAATAGAGTCGGGTAATGTCAAGAAATCTTCTTCAACAGAAACACAAAATGGATACGGGTTTGGAACAGGGTCGCAACAAGGGGTAACAGTTCAAAACAGATTTGGCAACGTACAGTTGTCGGAACATGTTGTCGGTGAATGGGTTTTGGTTGTCCGAGTAAGATGAACCATTTCGTGATCACTAATCATCGGAATACTGTCAAAATCCGGCAGTGTCAAAGGAGAATCAAACTTTAACTCTGATCCGACACAATCGCATGGTCACACCGACCACAACAATGTGGCTGGAAGACCCAAGTGACCAAAAAGCAGATTCATTGGGAAAACATACCGTCAATGGAGAAGAGGGAAAAAACCAAAAATCTAACATACTCTAAACCTAACAAATTCTAAATCTATATATGTTTTTTGTTTTTTTGTTTTCTTTTTCTTTTAATGGGTTTGCTCAAGAACACCCGGGTCCAAGGACGCTCTGATACTATGTTATAGTTTAGGATTAGTGTTTATGCAGTGAGGGAAGAAAGGAAGAAGGCTAACCCTAAGGTTAGTAGTCCTATATATATATATATATATATATATATATATATATATATATATATAAAAGACATAATATGAAGATATTACAATTATACCCTTACACTCCTAACAATACCGTATCCAATGATGGTTGTCTCTTTTAGGGCATGAGTTGTGACATTAGGTCTTTAAAGGTCCTAGGTTTGAGTGGTGTGTTCTACTACTTAGAAAAAACAAGTATGTTTCTCACCCTTCGTTTGGAATCAAATAAAGTATATAATAATTGCATTTGCAAATTCTATTAGTTTTGATAGGATTTATTACAAACTTACTCAATTTCACAGTGAACTCAATTACAAACGAATTCCAAAGTTTTTAGCTTTTCAAACATAATAAACTATTAAATTTCATAAAATTTATTTATTCCAAATGAGCTATTAATGCCCTTTTTTCCCCTTGTGACGAACCATATGAAATTATTGAAAAGTTAATGGGATTATTGGGTTTTATTGGGATTTATGGTCTTGGAATTTTTTAATTGAATTTTCATTCCAATAATAATCGTTGTTTTAGAGTCGATTAAAATGAAAGATTTTTTTTAATAATAAATGGAATATTGTTAAATGAGAACAATTATTGAATATAGTTTATCTTAAAGAAAATTAATGGATTATCCACGCGTGATAAATGGGTTGGGTTTGAAAATTGAAAAATTGAATCTGTTGAGAAGCGGATATTTTTTACCGGCAAATACTGGCTCACAAACCATAATGGCCACACGTATGAGGCCTGACCAGCCCGTTCATTAAATCTCTCTCGTTACTATAAACTCCGATCCTTTATATTCGATCGGTACCTGAAAAACTCGATCTGAAATCCCCATCTAAATGTTTCCACTCCCTTTTATAACGCGCGACCCTGATTGTTATTGCTATTTTATGTTTCAAAAAGATCTCCATGTCTTCTTGGCTAGTACTATTACTTGCTCTAATCTGAATCTGAAGAGTTGAAACAAAGTTTCAGGCTGCTTTAATTTCAAGGTGTTTGGCATTTTTGTTTGATTTCCTGCAATTTCTCAGGAGTTGTTTTAATTGTCTACAAGGGAAGTTTGGCTTGAGAATTTTATTAGAGATTTTAATTATTTGTTGTTGTGATTTTTTTTTGGGTGAGAAATGAAGTAAAATTTATAATTTAGAGAAGAGAACTCTACATGTTCTATGAAGATTTTGGTTCCAAATATTGAGAAAGAAAGAAAATGAATTTTCCTTTTTTACCCTGGTCCTATAATTGCTTGGCAATCAAATGGCACCCCTTAATTTTGGAGAATACTTGTCTAATTTGGTGAGTTTTTACTTATTATTATTGTTTTACTGTAGGTAAGGTTGTTGGGCGTTTCATTGGTTGAACAAGATGACTGATCTTGCGACGAACAAAACGGTAACTGTTGTTTTTTCCTTCTTATTTTTTAAGTTTAGTTTCATGATTTATTTCCTCTTGTATATGTAATTGGAGAACTTTATATAGATTATGATGCAATAGCATGGGTTTGAATCTTGAATTTGACATTTACACAACTTTATCAGTGATTTGATCAGTGCCAATTTGGTATTTCTTTGTGGGATCAAACCTAGCTTCATCAACTCATACATGTCCTTAACTCAAAGTACTGTTGACCTAGTGGTTGCCTCCAGGATTCTCCATATAGGAGATTTGGGTTCAATCCCCCTTCCTGCCAATGTACCCAAAAAAGTACTTTTGGGTAGCACTTGTGAGTAGTTTCAAAGCCAATTTTATAAATGATGCCTAATATATTTCTAGCGCTTCAGTTACGATTGTCTTAGCCTCTTTATGCTACTCTTCTCCCCCACCCCTCCCAAAAAAGAAAAGGGAAAAGAAAAGGCTTGTAATCTCCTTTGTCTGAGTAGTGCTGTTGTTGGCTTTATATGAACGACAGGTTATATCAGTTTTATCTCTCTTGTTTTTAGCCTTTGAAACACTGGATGTTTTCTTAAATAACTTCTCATTCATACATCATGTTCAAGACATCTAATTGCTGAAATTTTTGAATTTTTTTTTCTTTTGCGTATATATGAATGTTCCATTTTCAAATCAATTTGCCACAATGATTTCTTCTCTCTTTCCCCCCTCTCTAAACCTCCCTCTTCTCGCCTACCCCTAATGCAGGGCCACTCTTATGGTGAAACAAATGATACCCAGAAAAATGTATTTGATTTAGGAGCATTTGTTGGGGACTTGACTTTTGAGGAGGATGCAAGCAGGTATGTTTCTACCTCACATGAAAGAATAAGTACAACTTATGGGGATTTTCCCATTTTCTGCATCATTTTCGGTGCTAGTTGTTTCCCTTTTTTCAGCATGCTGATTCCTCCATGAACAGAACAATATTTTTGGTAATTTTTTTATATGATTATTTGGTCAATTTAATTATTCTAAAATTACTCTGAATACGGCAACTTGAAAAGACATTTGGTTGACTTGTTTGATAGTGAGGATATATCACTGGAAGGACTTCAGCAAGAACTAGAAGAATGTAAAAGTGATGAGGTGAGTTATTATTGTTCTACTTTATAGTTTCATATGTAATGGTCAAGCCGTATCTTGACAAAAGGATCTGCAATAACGGTTCATATTATCTTATTTTTCTTTTCTCCTTGTTTCGTTTTATCTTGCGTTTTTCTTTTAGCAAATTGTTCGTGGTGTATGTTGTTGTATACTATTTCGTCTTCAGTGGTGGACCATTTTAGAAACTACTGAGATCAGAAACTACAGGAAAATCTCTTATGGGATGATTACAGTGTTTGATAATTGTAGATATTATCTTGTGGAATTAGGACTTGATATGTTGGCCTCAGACTCTTGAATTTTTCAAGTCTTTGGACCTTAAATCAAGCCAAAGTAGGCGAACGATTGTTCAGAAAGAGGTTATAACCAGGATGGATATCATGTGACTGAAAGGCCTTAGCCAAAGGGGAAGCAAGCAAAATCGCGACCACTAGGTGATCTGATGGCAGGGACAAGGGATTTGTGTCTGTGTGCTAAGGGTTCTTGAGGTTGAGCTCCCTAAATGTGCTCTGATTCCAAGTGATAACAATTTTAACCTCATTTAGTTCCCAAGGAGTATTTATAGCCAGCACTGTAGCCTGTGCCTTGTGTCAGCGTTTGGACCGACGGATCATTGTTGAATGATGAGCGTAGTGTCCAGGTGTGGCAAGCTTAAGGACATGCCATGTACTGGCAAGTTAGGTGATGTGTGTTTGTAAGGACAGCTTCTTAGGACAAGATGCAGTGCATGCTCTTGAGAAGGAGTGGAATGCCCGAAGTACATTCTCGGCATAACCTTATTTCATCTTCCAAGTCAATCCTTGAGCCAGATCCCAAGTCTGTTGGATCCCCTGCATCAGGCTCATTGCCCCAAGCTCTGCCATTTAGTCGTGTTTTGTTTGAATCTCGGGTGTGTGAGGAGCCCTGCGTCTGACTTATGATCTGCATTTCTGGTGCCACGTGCCATGATTTGGTAGTGGTAAAGTCCTTTGCCCACAATGATTATGGAGATATAGTAGTTAAGAGTCTTTGGAAGTACTTGATAAGAAAGAAATGCTTTAAATACTACAGAGTTGATGGGGAGGGGGCATGCTGGTACCTGAATGGAATTAAAAGTGGTTGGGATGGTTTCTCATAATTTTTGTGGTCAAGTATCTTTTAGGCATTATAAATGGTATAGTGGTTGTAGAAGAAACTTGAATTCTGGTCTTTATTTGACATTGAAGACCACCACTTCTTGTTTAAAGGATCAGGTTGTAGTATCATTTGGAATCGTTTATTTAGGTGAAGCGTATTGATTGGACAACACTTACGGCTTTTGTAAGGAGTGAGAGTTGGAGAGGAGTGGCTGAATGAGCTCTTTGGAGAAGCAGAACTTTTAGGTGATAAGGTGAAATCATCTTATAGGACTTTGCTGATTCCATGGCAAAGAAGCTTCCCCAGGGAGTAGACATGGTGTCTTTATGCTTCCTCCTGATGTAGCCTTCTCCACTTCTTTCTTGAATTGCCATATGTTGAAGGACTTAACATGTCAGTCTTATTTAAAAGAATAATGTTTTGGTGAATAGGTGCTGCAGCTGAAATAAAAAGAGAAAAAAATGGAGAGCGAGTGAACCATTGCATATTTCACTTGAGTGGCAACACTTATTCTTGAGACACTCTTATGTTGGGATTCCTTTGGTTCTTCCGTGTTCTGTTTTAGAGGCTTTGTTAAGTTGGCTTGGTAGGTTTGGTAGGAAGAACAGTAGGTTGGTTTGGTAGGTTGTTCCTTCGTACTTAGTTTGTTGCTTGTGTGAAGAACTGAGTAGTAGGGCATTTAAGTGGAACAGTCAGTGGTGGATCTAAAACCTCCATTTGTTCCCTCTTTTCTCATGGATGGTAATTTTAAGTTTTCCTACAATTTATCAACTCTTTTTGTTTAGAGTTCATAGAGTTTTTGTCTTGTAAATGATTTTGTATTTGGGCTTGATATCAATTTTTCACCCTTTTGGTATAAGAAGGCCATTCTTGTATTCCTATTGCATACTTGGGTGACACTCGCTTTTACTTTAATGAAATTTCTTACCACAAAAGAAGGTATCAATGGCAATTCCTTATTTCATTCTCACCCTTCAAAACATGTTTTGGCAGAGATTTAATTATTTATTACCACCGTAGTGGACTGGAATCCCTCATCTGGAAAATGTAGCTCTTGCTTCTTGTTATCAGGAAAAAATGAAAAAAATACTCATCTATTTTTATATATTTTATAAAAGAATACTTATCTTATTAAAGCTTGATAGTAACCTCTCATTGTTAGGAGATATGGAAAGTAGACTTTGTACTTGTACTTTAATGAAATTTCTTACCACAAAGAAGGTATCAATGGCAATTCCTTATTTCATTCTCACCCTTCAAAACATGTTTTGGCAGAGATTTAATTATTTATTACCACCATAGTGGACTGGAATCCCTCATCTGGACAATGTAGCTCTTGCTTCTTGTTATCAGGAAAAAATGAAAAAAATACTCATCTCTTTTTATATATTTTATAAAAGAATACTTATCTTATTAAAGCTTGATAGTAACCTCTCATTGTTAGGAGATATGGAAAGTGACTTTGTAAAAAAAAAACTTTTAGCTCCTCTTAAGGACAATTTATTGATAAATTTGTGAAACAACACTTTGATTAAGACATTTTTTTTATAAGTAAAGGAATTTTATTAAGGAAGGAGCACCAAGAAGGTGCAAAAAACAAACCCAAAGCTAATTACAAGAAAATCCACAAGATCCAGAAGATAAAAAATATTACAAAGAATTTTCTTTTAACCCAAAAATTAAGTCTATTTAGCCATCTATCTCTAATAATATCAAAATTTCTCTCACTACCATCGAAGGCCCTACGATTTCTTTCAATCCACACTTTCCAAAAAATCGAGTGAGGAATAAAAGAATAAGCCTTTTTGATATCCTTTGACGCTTTCAACCCGCTCCAAGCTCAAACTTCATCTTTCACGGAACCCGCTACCACCTAAGAAATCCCCAAAATCTTATAGGCCAACTCCCACAAACTTCTCGCCAACAGACGATCCACTAAAAGATGAAAAACGGACTCATTGCATTTCTTGCAAATAAAGCACCTATTCACAATTACTCTCCCCCTTCTTTGCAAGTTATCAATGGTGAGAATTTTTTCTCAAGAAGCATCCCATACGAAAAAACTTACTTTCCTAGGTGCACTGGAACACCAAATTGTTTTCCACGAAAAGTCGGACGGTTCTTTCAAATGATCCTCGCTTACCAAAATCTTATAAAAACAATTCACCTCAAAACCTTTATCTGGATTAGGACCCCATCTAGCCATATCTTCTCTATTCCCACCCAACTTCACACTGTATAAAGTCTCAAAAAATCTAACAAGTCCGCCCACTTCCCAATCATGGACATTACGTGTGAGCGGAACATCTCAAAGAATCCCATCAGAAGTGAAGGAGACACAAGATCTAATAAGGGCATCCTTATTCCTCACAATGTTAAAAATTTCTGGAAATTGATCTTTTAGAGGGGTGTTCCCAAACCAAATATAATGCTAAAGATGAGTTCTCTCTCCATTTCCAACCAAAACCGAAACATGAGGAAGAAAATCCTCCCACTCTTTCCAATCCATTTCCACACTCCCACCCCATAAGCCCTTCTCACCTCCTTCGTCATCCAACCATTAGGATCTAGCCCAACCTTAGCAACTACCACTTTCCTCCAAAGATGATCCCTTTCTACTAGAAATCTCCATAACCATTTCCCAACAGCTTTATTAAAATAGGAAAGAGATTTGATCCTTAATCCCTTTTTTTCCAAAGGTTGTTTGACCACACCCCATCTCACTAAATGATATTTAAAATCCACTCCCGTATTACCCCGAAGGAAACTTCTTTGAATCCTCTCCAATCGATTAGCCACCGAAGAGGGGATAGGGAATAGAGACGTAAAGTAGATACAGGGACTAGAAAGGGTGCTCTTAATAAGAGTAAGCCTCCCCCCTTTTGAAAGGTAACGATTCTTCCATCCGGCCAATTATTTCTCAAACTTTTCCACAATCGGGTTCCAAACACTCGTCTTTAAATTTAGCCCCGAGAGGGATGCCAAGGTAAGTGATAGGAAGTGACCCCACTTTGCATCCTGGTACGTTTGCAAGAAAATGACTATTAATATTCTCTCTAAGCGGGATAAGGTCACTCTTGCTAAGATTGATCTTGAGACCAGAAACTGCTTCAAAGCAAAGTAGCACACAATGAAGGTGCAACATTTGTGTAGCCTCAGCCCCACAAAAGACTATAGTGTCATCAGCAAATAACAAATGAGAGACATTCAAACTAGCTCTGATGCCTCCTACTCTGAAATCACTCAACAATCTCCTCTCCATTGTTTTGTACTTGTCACACTAAGGGTGTTTTGATTAGGAGAAGTGGGAGGAAAGAAAAGGGAAGGGAAAGAAAAATGGGTGGAAAATAATGGTAAAATGGATTTCTGCCCATTATTCCACTCTACTAAACAAGGGAAAGAGAAATAGTATGTGTGGTATTTGTTTCCGAAAACAGTTTTCTCTTTTAATAAATGAACAGTCGGTTAGTGTTTCCAGAAACAAGTTTTTGAAAATTTTTCTTGGAAACATGGCGATGTAGAACAAGTGCGTGAGAGAGGATAAATAGATAAAGACAGAAGCAGAGAAGAAACAAAGAGATCGGGGTGAAGAACAGTAGAGATAGATGAAGAACCAGAGGAAATAGGGGGCAGAGGTTGAAGAACTAGGGCAAGAGAAGGGAAGAACAAGAGAGATAAAACGCAACTGTTTATTTCAATAATCAAAGTCTAATTAAAACCCTAATAGAGTTGCTCTTATATAGATACTAGGAAAGCAAATCAAATCCTAATGAATATTTAATTGCCTAAACCTAAATTCTCTAAAATACTAAAACTTGATTCCCAATAATACTATAGTTACAAGATAATCTTAAAACCCCAAAATATTAAAATCTTTTCTTTCCTATTCTTCATCACAGGGCTTGTTTTTGAAAACATCTTTTTGATGTTTTCTTTTATTTTTAAAAACTGTTTTTATAGTAGTTCTTAAAATAATGAGAAAACGAACTTAAAAGTGGATAATGAGTTTCTCTCACCAAATTGTAGCTCCATTATTATGAGATAAATTAATTTTTTATTTAAAAATAATAATTATCCAAACATGTTTTTAGTGAAAAACAACACTTGTTTTTGTAAACAGAAAACGGAAAACAATTCCAAACATCCTCAAAATCATTTTCGTTCTTTCTAGTTTTCGTCCTCCATACTGAACACATGAAGGAAACTGCCTATCTTCTCACTTTTCTATCATTCTATTTTTATTTCCTCTCCCTTCTCTTTCCTAGTAACACACCCTAAGTTTTTCATTTAAATCACATGCACTGTTGTTTATCTTACTTACTCTAAACATAGATTTCTCCTATCTTCTTGGAGGCTCATATATAACTGTTATTTTCTTTTCTTGTTGATGTTGTAATGCAGGTTGTTGCAAACATATTATCTAATGGTACAAAACTAAGGGAGTATACAAAAGGGGTTGAGAACAATCTACGACAGATTGAATTGGACTCGATTCAGGTTTTTGGTTGCTTAATGTGATCGTTTCTTGTGAGATTTATTGTTCTTTAGCTCATATATGAATATATGATCATGGATGTCAAAGTTTATTTTAAAAAAATTGCCTCACTATATAAGAAAATTTTTGTATGCAACTCATACCACATTGGTGTGCATAAGATTAATTGATTGATTCTTTTTAGGTTAGAAATCATATAAGTTTTAGCTTTTGGAAAGATGGTGTAAAGAGACCTCTATTATTTTTTTTTTTTAAAACTTTTTAGGAGGCTGCTTCATTTACTCTCTATCCAACGATGCACAAGCATATCACTCCTATTCTTCTATTAAATTCCCTCAAGCTTATCAATTACTCGAACGGTATCCTTGGAACCACTACAGTGTATACCAAATAACGATAAAGACGCTGTCAACTATGCTCTGGTGACTGGACAGTGAAGTAATAAATGATCCACCATATCTCCATTCCTTTTGAACATACAACACCAATAAACTACAAAAATCTTGAACTTAGCAAATGTTTTTCTGTTTAGATGCAGGAAAATTGCTGTAGTTAACACAAAGAAGCACACTTTGGTGAAGAGCCTAACCTTTCATTTATTGTTCAATGGAAAGGAACCAACAAAGTCATCATGCTAGAATTTGGGGAAAAAGAATCTAACCTCAAATACTTATCTTCAGTGGCCTCCAGAAATAGTTTCTCCTTCCACGTTGTAGTCCTGCAAAGAATAAATACAATTGAAGAGTTCATCGGCTGATTCTAATTGCCAATCTTGTGCTGAATGGACACATTTTGGAACCCAGTTGGTAAAACTACCTAACCACTTCAAATAACTAGCTATAGTATTGTGCTTGTTCTTAGCCTAGTAATCCAGTCCTTGGAGGTGCCTTTTGTCGTTGACTAACTTTGTTGGCATCGCAAAACAATATGGTCTCATCAGCAAAGAGAGATGCTGCTACCAACAAATTTTTCCACAAATGCATTTTGTGTCTGCCCACCTTTCCCAATACCAAAAAGGAACAAAAAAGGTTTGATTCCTATTTCCACCCTTGGAAAGCATCTTGTTAATTTTGGAATGTGTCTTTGCAAAACTTAGCTGTAGAACATGTGTGAAATTGTTGTGAGCCCATGAGAGGGAGAAACTTGGATTCTTTCTGAGTGTCTAGTAATGTTTGTGCTGGCGATAGAACAAGGGTGTCCGACACTTTTAATCTCTTGTAATGAATGTGCGTTTGTGTGTAATTCCCACTCATACTTTGAGAAAGAATTTTTACTTACTGAGAAAAGTTCACAATCTTGAAATTCTAGAGACATAAATTTTTTTATACATACTTGCAGTTCTTTTCGTGGCAGTGGTTATTAAAGTGCTGTTTTAACATAATTTGGTCGTTACCTAGGAATATTTAATTTTCTGTCAAGTCATTTAGCATTTGTATGGTGGAGATGATGTTAAATAAACTTTTTTTTTCGTCTATCATATCAGATTTGAATTTACTTGTGTATGAACTGTTGTGTGAATGCAGGATTACATAAAAGAAAGTGATAATCTAGTCTCTCTTCATGATCAAATTCGTGATTGTGACAGCATCTTGTCACAAATGGAAACTCTTCTTAGTGGATTTCAGGTATTTTCGCCCTTTACTCTGCAGTTTAACAATTTTCAGTTGCACTTTCGATTAGAGATCATCTTTTGCTATGTTTCTGGACTGAAACATGAGTTGGATTCGAAGTTAGTGTTTTACGGATTATAAATTGACTCATTATACCTGGTACTATGAAACCAAAGACATTGATATCTTGGCTGCATCCGAGTAACTTCGAAACATGGGGTTCTGCCTTCTAAATATAGCGATTCACTTAACCTCAGCAGATTGACTGGGAAATACTAGGTTGTCGAGAATATGATCATATAATAGTGGAACAGTCATAATTTGTGAAATCCATGATTCTTCTAACTAGCTTATGAAGTACTGTTAGGTGAGGACGATTATATATATTCTCTTTTTTCCTGTATAAAGCTCGCAAGCTATTACCATATCAAGAGGGCTAATTTTGGCCTTGCTCGTACATGCATTCTTTATCTGAAAAATTGAAATGGAGACCAGTTTTTGCGTTGCTGGTGTATTGATTTCTAGCCAATGGTAATTTCTGGTATATATCAACAAAATACAACACCTTGTTGATCTCATTTAATAGCTCTGTACGCTTCTGATCCAGTAACAATTGATAGACTAAGGACTCGATGGGATGTAAAGATGTTTCATATATGGACTCCTGATACATGTAAGCCACTGAAGTATTGACACAAGCCACCAGCTTCACTAGTTTTCTGGCTTGAAGAGAATGTTTGAGATTATGGTCTTGGTTTTCTTTCTTCACCACTTCTGAAGAATGATACTAAAAGTTCAGTTGCAATATGAATATTCTGAACTTTTCATGATGGCATGGGTTTGTTTTTTAACTTCTCTCTTCACTGTCTGATCCTTGATCCTAACGGCTTTTGTGTTATTTTTTATAAATTACTCAGGATTTTATTTCTTCAGTCTTGTCATAAAGTTGGTTCTTTGTTGTGATTGAACTTTTTTGCCAGGCTGAGATTGGTTCTATAAGTTCTGACATAAAAATTCTCCAAGAGAAGTCCATGGATATGGGGCTGAGGCTGAAGAATCGCAAGGTATCATTGGCATAGGAAAACAAGTCTTCCTTGTTTTTTTTTGTTACCTTGGAGTTCTGGAAGCCCTAAAATATTGCTTCTAGGTCTTTTTAGACTTGAATGCTTATAATTTTCTTGTAAATTGCCCTCCACTTAATACAACAAGATCAAGCATAATTAAGTCATTTGATTGTATGTCCTTTGTTATTAATACTGTGTTGCAGTGATTGTAGCTTCAGCTTCTGGAGCTAGCAGAGTTATCATCTTCTGCTGGTTAATTGTCTTTATGATCCAGTTAGAGTGCATGTTTCCTGTAAATGGCAGGACTGACCTTTTCTTTGTTTTATTTTCCCTTATCTTTTCTATTAAAAACTAATTAGAGAAGAGAGGGGTTGGTGAGAGGGGTCAAAAGATGCTTGAATGAAGATTTTAGGTACTGTTTTGTTGATGTTAGCATTGAATGGACTGGGACTATAGAAGTGATGATACTTGGCATTCATATATTGCCTTTAGTTCATTTACTTCTTTTGTGTGAGACCTGTGGTTTCCTAAGAAACAAGAAAAGGAATCAGAAAATAGACTTCACCTATATAATTTTGATGCTCTTCTTTCCATAGATAATCTGTTTTTTCTTTGTTTCATTAATTTAATTTTGATACTTGGCATTCATAGCAATTTCACCCATGCATAGTTCTCTGTTTCAATTTGTAAACTCATATTTTTGTCCTAGTTACAGTCTTTCTTATTAACTGCATATTTGTTCTCCTTGTTCTTGGGTCGAGCTGTTGATATAGCATTCTTATCAGGATATAATATCTGTATGTTATGAGTGCTTCTTGTGCTAGAAATTGGCAATTTTGCCCTTGTATACTTCTGTGTATCAATTCGTAAAATCATATTTTTGTGCTAGTTAGTCTTTCTTAGTAATTAATAGATGGTAATATGAAAATGTAGGTATATTGTTTCCTTCCTCAAGAAGCATGGAAAGGAGGTATACATTGAGGTTTGTGGGGCATACATGGACACAATGAACAAGGTGATTACTGTGGACTCAGGTCATTCTATTTTGGCATTAAATTTCTCCAAGACTACAATTTGAAGTCACTTTCTATTGTTTTTACATGGAGTATGGAGGGGTTGCTTTGCATTTAGCTTCAATATCTTTCCCTGGTTTTCTTCTTTTCATTTTTGGCCATTGTTAGATGTCGTAATATTCTTTTCGTGTCTTTTATTGGTTTCTATTCTTGTTTAGATGAACTCGTCATAAATATATGGTGAAAATTTATAATCTGTGTAAGCCTTGACGGGTTCAGCTGCCAGTCATAATCTACATTTTATTGACATCTCTGTTTCTATAATTCTTGAAAATTTCTTTCAAGATAAGAAGGTTAACCTCTCTCTACATTCTACATTCAGTTTTACTCTCTGTAGCAAACTGCAAAGAGGACATAAGTTTCTAACAGCCGTCTTGAGAGCTGAAAGTTCCAAGGATCCTGAATACTCTGAATTCTTTGTGGTAAAATCATGTCCATCAGAATGGACTGAAGCTTTGTTTGTATCTTGCTTGAAAGCTTGCAATCTGAAGTTGATAGTCTACAGATTTGATTATTGATATATATGATTCAACATAATTAGTGAAAAATAGATTGCTTATTGGAGTTGTACTTCACAAACTTAAGGTTTCAATTCCCACCTTTTTGTGACAAACAATTGCCACCTAAATGTTGACTCCATGATTTGCTCTTCAGGGAATTGTAAGAAGCTTATGAAATAATATATATACGAGAAAAAGGAAATAAAAGGGACTTATGAGAGAGTAAAACCTTGACTCATTTATGTTTTCCTTTAAATGTCAATGTAAGCTGTAATTTTGTCTTTGATATAGGTGGTAATTTTCTGTTGATACTTTTTCCTTCTGGTCATGCTATTATCTATTACGTTTTGTTCTTATGTTTCATTTCGATGTTTTCAGTTCAAATATGTCTTACGCATCACAAATCTTTTGAAGGTTCTAAGTTCCAAACTCGGCATCTGAAATTTATGGATGTTTCAGTTTTGTACTTCCTTTACTCAATACTGTTATGACACTGTAATCTGTATTCTTGTTCTTTTGTTCTTTTGCTACTATTGTAGAAATCTTGAAGTCTTTTCAGAAAGTGGTGGGGTTCTGCCATATTGCACAATAAGGGCTGTTGATAAGAAGAATTGAAAAGAATTCTATGTACTGAATTGATGGGGAACATAAGGGTATGGGGACAAGTTTGTAATTTTGTACTATGGGGGAAAATTTGTAATTTTATAATATGGGGGCAAATTTGTATTAGGATTAGGGTTTCTTTATTTACAGTGTTAGTTTAGGGTTAGGATTCCTAAATATCCCTATATAAGGGGATTCTTATGTTACTTTTCGATTAGTTTTTTATAAATAAAATTAGATTGATATTGGGTATCAATTTCCCTCAATCCCCAAGGTAGCCTGGTTTCTATCTCGATCCTTTTCCTATTTATTTGTTCTACGTCAGTTTGGTATCAGAGCCAGAAATCTATCCTCACAAAAAATCTTACAGATTTGCCAACCCATCAGTAAACACAGCCAAACACATCTTTAAGCAAGCAGTCATCTACCACCAGATTTGACCAATCTCCGGTCACCACCAGCCGCCACAGCCACCACCAATCACCTTGCCAGGCTTGGGTGACCAGAACCAGAGCTTCTCGGTACCATTCTCCACGCGCCAACGCACATCACCAGCACACATCACCTCCGGCGCGGCCACCCACCACAGCCAAACACACCATGAGGACTGGAAAACCTCGATCTACTCACCTGCAGCACCCACATGTCGGTATCTTGACCTAAACACGGCCAAATCCCACAAAATACCACCGTCCACTGTTGACTCGTCCTTACCCAGCATCAGAACACGTCATCTGTGCTCGAAAAGGCTGATCTAGTTAACCCACTCATATCACCACTGAGCCGACCATAACCTGAGATTTTCAGGCTCAGCCGCCATGCGCCGCCCAACGCAGCAGTCACACCCCTCCGCCAGAATCGCAACAACGCCAGACCATCTACCTTACCAGGATCGAAATCGGCCGATCTATCCATTCCCAGTGTCCACGTGCCGTTCTGTTGGTTGGATCCCGGCCAAATCACACAAATGCTACCGCGCACTGCCTTCACTGTTCTCCACCTCCGACCACTTTCGCACCACCACCGTGGTCGCCAGCCTCAGACAATCATAACCTAGGGAGGTTAGTCCCGATCGCCACCACTCGACCGTCATCATGATCACCGTTAGCACCAAAGTCGTGAAGTGCTGTTTTGTTTTCAGATTGTCTTTTTGCACAGAGAAGCTTAGTAGTTACTGTTACTTATATTTAAAATTTTGTAATTTAAAAAAAAGGTGGTCAAGAGAGAAAAAGAAGAAAAAAAGTGGGAAAGAGAAGGAAAAAAGGAAAGTGAAAAAAAAAAGAAAAAGAAAAATAGCCGAAAATTGTGAGAGAAGAAAAAAAAATTGTATCCACGAGTAATGGGTTCAAACCGAATCCTTTTTGTGACCATTAATGATGTATTACATTTGGTAACATAAGATTTGTTGCATGAGGTTTTTGATCTGTATGGGATTGTTGAGAAAATTATTATCTCTCAAACTGATTATGTTTTCAAGCCATTGTGCAATTTGTTAGGCACACAAATGCCTTATGGGCTACAAAAAAGTTGAATGGTCATTGTATTTACGACTATTATTGTCAGATGAAGATTGGGTATACTCACCAAGAGAACCAATTCTGCCCAACGAGGCTTTTCTCGAGCTCTAGAAGGTGCTTGATAGGGGTTTTGAGAGAATAGAAAGCTCCATCGCCGATTTTAATCGTAACTGTGGTTTTATTCCCGATCCATCAAAGCAGGTTAATTATGCTCACTTCCAACTTGAGAACCACGAAGATGAAGCTTCCAAGATCATGGACTTAGAGACGCCTCACAACACGTCATAAGTCTTTGTCGAGCGAGTTGAGACAACGGATTGTAAGCATGCCCATGACAAGGATGAGGAGCTGAGTAATGTTGAAATTGGTAATCTAGATATTGAAAAGACGGTCAATGAAGAAAGTACATTGGAACAAACTTCTAAGTCACGAGAAAAGATTGATGACATGATTGAGGCAGTGGTTGATATGCATCCTCTTAATGTTTTTATCCGCCTGTTTGGTTTGAAGCGTCTCCACAGCAGACATTCTTCGCCAATTTTTTTTTTTTATTTTAGTCGAAACTTCATTTTTCAAGACTTGCGTAACTATGCTTCATTTCTCTAAGCATCTCAGTTATTATTACTTCTTCACTTTGAAGCTTGTTAGAGTGTTGAGAGTATTAGGGTTTAAGAGTATTGATATAATTTCATAATATTAAGTTCTCTATATATATGACTACTAACCTTAGGGTTAGTAACCAGTTTACTGCTTTCTATCTCTCTAGTTCTTTGCTTTCTCGAAACCCTAATCACTATCTAAACCCTAAACACAAACGTTAACATGGTATCAGAGCCCATGGTTTGGGACCCTGGTGGTATTCTTGGGCAAACCAAAGGAAAAAAAAAAATATATATAGCTAGGTTTAGATTCTACTTTTAGTTTCTATTATGTTTTTCCAACGAATTTCTCGGCGTTCTTCAAGTGTTTTTCCTCTTCTCCAGCAACTTTTGTTTCGTCTCTGCCAGGTTCAGTTTTCTTTCTTTTCGGTGAGATTGTGATATCCTGTTGCCGGTCATGAGTCCCCTGTTATGTGTGGTGATGTTGCGTGAAGAAAAGGAAGTTTTTAGTTTTTGTTTATGTGTTGACCTAACCCGGATCTAAGTCAGATATGCTCCTCGACACAATCCAACCCGTTTTATGGATTCAGCCCATATGAAGTAGTTCGTTCCAGTCTGTTTTGTTGTCTTGTTGACCCCTAAGTGGAGGGTCTTGTTTGTCCGATGTCTTCGAACCTTGTTCATGGATTGTGTTGATCCTTTATCGTTAGGTGATACCGACATGGTGACCTAACTATTGTCTTGGGCCTAGTTGCCCCGAATTGTTATGTGTTTAGCTGTTATTTGGGTTTGAATTTATTTGTAACATATTGGATGGGTATCGTTGTAATAAGTTGGAGTATGCTCCAACTTAAGGGAGAGTGTTAGAGTGTTGAGAGTATTAGGGTTTAAGGATATTGATGTAATTTCATAATGTTAAATTCTCTATATATATGACTACTAACCTTAGGGTTAGTAACCAGTTTACTACTTACTATCTCTCTATTTCCTTTCTTTCTCGAAACCCTAATCACTGTCTAAACCCTAAACACAAACGTTAACAAAGCTCAAGGTCGAGTTTTTTCTAAGTGGTGGAGAATGATGGGGTATAGAAGGGTATGGAGACAAGTTTGTAATTTTGTACTATGGGGGAAAAGTTGTAATTTTGTACTATGGGGCAAATTTGTACTAGGATGATGGTTTCTTTATTTACAGTGTTAGCTTAGGGTTAGGATTCCTAAAGATCCCTATATAAGGAGATCCCTATGTTACTTTTTGATTAGTTTTTGATAAATAAAATCATATTGATATTGGGTATCAATTTCCCTCAACCCTGTGGTAGCTTGGTTTCTATCTCTATCCTTTCTCTATTTATTTTTTCTACATCATGAATACAATTCAACAGTTCTATATATAAACTTATGAATATCAAAACTAATAGGACTAAGAGACATAAACTAAGTAAGACTAAGAAACCTACTAAGACACATAATAGAAACCTAATTAGGACTCAACATTCCCCCTAAAGTTTGGAGCATACATATGTATCAACTTGTTACAAAGAAACTCATACCAATAACAAACCTCATTCATTATGAAACAAATAAACCCAAATCCATAAATTACAATAACCCATGAGAACATCTCGAGGCTCCACACCCACAGACGACAAACAGTTAGGTCACCACATCGGTACCACCTAACTAGAGAAGATTTGAGAACATCGGATCAACAAGACTTTTGACTTTTTTTCTTCTTTTTGTTTTTTTTTTTCTTTTGCTAACGTTGACTTTGACTTGAATGAGCTGCAATCAATGAGTCAGGAAGATACAATATCAACACATGTTCGATCGGGTTAACAACATCAACATCGAGTTAAGAAACTCTTCATTAGGAACAATCAAGAACTTTTCTTCTTCTTCTAGAACTCTTCTTGAAGAGGAAACACAAGAACACATAACAAGTATATATATTTTTTTATTATACCTTTACTTTGCTTTTTTTTCAACAGAATCAGAGAAACAAAAACTCAGAAGGAATCCGGCAAAATCTCGCTGGAAAAACAGAAAAAACTTGTTGGAAAAAAAACATATTGGAAAAGAAAACACTTGAGAAACACCGGAAAAATTGCCGTGAAAAAAACAAAACAGAAACTAAAAAAAAAATTAGTATATATATATATTAATGGTGTTGATAAAAAGAATTGAAAAGAAGTCTTTGTATTATTGTTAATGATCTTAATACAATTCAATAGTCTTATATATAGACTTATGAATATTAAACCTAGTTGGACTAAGAGACATAAACTATGACTAAGAAGTCTACTAGGACACATAATAAGAAACCTAATTAGGACTATAAACAATAGCCATTATTGCAAGGTCACTGTCCCTTAATGGGTGACATACCCTTTCCATCAGGGTTGTAAAGCAGTAGATATATAATTTGAATCTTATTGAGTGGGTCAAATGACTATATGTCAGGCGCAAAAGTCAAAATCTATGCTTGTTGCACTAATGAGTTAGTTCCAGCAAATTAGCTGGGCTCTCTTTGTCCTGTGAACAATTGAAGGATTATATTGTAAATTTCTCTCTTATGTATACTTTCAAAAGCTAAGAACCTACAAGTCTGATTAACTCAGGGAACTCTTGTGTAATTAGATCTACTGGAAAAAGTCTATGTAGGAAAGTTCTGTGAAGTTTCCATTTTGATCTACTTTGATTGGCTTGTGAAAACTACACCAAATTACATTATTGCTGGCCTTGAATGTCCAATATATTATTTTGTTCATGTTTCATGTAATAAGCTTTTCCTAGTATTTTTTTATAAGTAAATTTTTTATTAAAAAACACCAAGAAGGTGCACCAAAAGCCAAAGGCTAAATACAAAGCAAGAAAACTACAAATCTAAATGATCGTCATTATTTACAAAGAAATTCCCTCTAACCTAAAAAATAAGAGTATTGAACCAACTATCTCTAGTTGGAAATGTATTTTCTAGACCATCGAAAGCCCTCCGGTTCCTCTCTCTCCACACTATCCACCAAATAGAATGCGGGATTAACTCTAAAGCTTTTTTGACCTCCTTAGAAGCTCTCAAACCACTACACACCCTAATTTTATCTCTCACGGAACTCGCAACTACGCAAGAAACCCCCACACTTCTATAAGCCATTTCCCACAAGCTTCTAGCATTGTGCATATGAATCAGATTATATAGCCAGATCTTTTTAATACTCTATTTATGTTTCATGTATTAAGCCTCTCCTACTAAGGTTGCTTTATGCATATGCATCAGATTATAGCCAGATAACTTTAATACTCTGTTTAATGTTTCTTGAAGAATAAGTTTTATTGTGGAAATATAATGATCATGACAGTCTTTCTTAAGTTTTAAAAGAATTCTAATTGTTTGGCAGGTTATAAGTGCACATCTCCGTGCTTGTATTCAAGCATTAGAGAAACTACAATTAGATATAGCAACATCCAGTGATTTGATTGGTGTAGAGACTAGACGCACATGCCTTTTCTCGAGAGGAAGAGAACCTCTGAAGAATCGTTCTGCTGTTTTTGCTTTGGGGGAGAGGATAAACATTTTAAAGGTTTTCTGCCTCTAACTTTAAGATATTGTTTCCTCTGTCAATGGACGGCAAAGTCCATATTCTTTTCTTTAATTAAGGTCACTAACTATTTCACTTCACCCACACTTGCCATATATTCATCCTTGTTTTAAGGCTTACTTTAGGCCATGTTTCATTTCTTGTTTTAAGGCTTACTTTAGGCCATGTTTCCTTTCTTGTTTTAAGGCTTACTTTAGGCCATGTTTCCTTCCTTGTTTTAAGGCTTCCTTTAGGCCATGTTTCCCTCCTTGTTTTAAGGATTGTCTTTTTCCTTTAACAACCTATATATACTCTTAATTGTATTCTCAATAATAGGAACTCAAGTAAGCATTTGTACAATCTCTTTACTCTCTTCAATTCTCACATCTTTTTACTCTCTTAAATTCTAACATGGTATCAGAGCCGGTTGCTTAGGTTCTTCTCTTGCTTGTAATTTTTCTCGGTTTCGTGTTTCGGCGTGTTCTGTATTGTTCTCGGTGAACTCGACGTGAAAGTTTTTTTTTGGTTGTTTTTCGGTCTTCTCTTTTTGGGTTGGTATTGTCGGCACCTCTTATTTTTTTGGTTTGAGCAGTTTCGGCATTCTCGACATCCTCTATTTTCAGAGGTGTTTTGTGGCTTTGGGTCTCCTCGGCCATCCATCTCCTCGGCCAAGAATGCCATGGGTCCGAGGACACGTGGAGCAATCCATCTCCTCGGACCTTGAAGAGAGTGGGCCGAGGACCAGTGGAGCAATCCATCTCCTCGGCCAAGAATACCATGGGTCCGAGGACACGTGGAGCAATCCATCTCCTCGGACCTTGAAGAGAGTGTGCCGAGGACCAGTGGAGCAATCAATCTCCTCGGCCAAGAATACCATGGGTCCGAGGACACGTGGAGCAATCCATCTCCTCGGACCTTGAAGAGAGTGGGCCGAGGACCAGTGGAGCAATCCATCTCCTCGGCCAAGAATACCA
The DNA here is from genome assembly GCA_023935145.1 of Bretschneidera sinensis. Lineage (NCBI taxonomy): Eukaryota > Viridiplantae > Streptophyta > Magnoliopsida > Brassicales > Akaniaceae > Bretschneidera > Bretschneidera sinensis. The sequence continues at coordinate 79,866,093 of CM043700.1, read as the reverse complement.
TGGGTCCGAGGACACGTGGAGCAATCCATCTCCTCGGACCTTGAAGAGAGTGTGCCGAGGACCAGTGGAGCAATCAATCTCCTCGGCCAAGAATACCATGGGTCCGAGGACACGTGGAGCAATCCATCTCCTCGGACCTTGAAGAGAGTGGGCCGAGGACCAGTGGAGCAATCCATCTCCTCGGCCAAGAATACCAGGGGTCCGAGGACACGTGGAGCAATCCATCTCCTCGGACCTTGAAGAGAGTGTGCCGAGGACCAGTGGAGCAATCAATCTCCTCGGCCAAGAATACCATGGGTCCGAGGACACGTGGAGCAATCCATCTCCTCGGACCTTAAAGAGAGTGGGCCGAGGACCCGTGGAGCCATCCATCTCCTCGGCCAAGAATGCCATGGGTCCGAGGACACCTGGAGCAATCCAACTCCTCGGACCTTGAAGAGAGAGGGCCGAGGACCAGTGGAGCAATCCATCTCCTCGGCCAAGAATACCATGGGTCCGAGGACACGTGGAGCAATCCATCTCCTCGGACCGTAAAGAGAGTGGGCCGAGGACCCGTGGAGCCATCCATCTCCTCGGCCAAGAATGCCATGGGTCCGAGGACACGTGGAGCAATCCAACTCCTCGGACCTTGAAGAGAGAGGGCCGAGGACCAGTGGAGCAATCCATCTCCTCGGCCAAGAATACCAGGGGTCCGAGGACACGTGGAGCAATCCATCTCCTCGGACCTTGAAGAGAGTGGGCCGAGGACCAGTGGAGTAATCCATCTCCTCGGCCAAGAATACCAGAGGTCCGAGGACACGTGGAGCAATCCATCTCCTCAGACCTTGAAGAGAGTGGGCCGAGGACCAGTGGAGCAATCCATCTCCTCGGCCAAGAATACCAGGGGTCCGAGGACACGTGGAGCAATCCATCTCCTCGGACCTTAAAGAGAGTGGGCCGAGGACCCGTGGAGCCATCCATCTTCTCGGCCAAGAATGCCATGGGTCCGAGGACACGTGGAGCAATCCATCTCCTCGGACCTTGAAGAGAGTGGGCCGAGGACCAGTGGAGCAATCCATCTCCTCGGCCAAGAATACCAGGGGTCCGAGGACACGTGGAGCAATCCATCTCCTCGGACCTTAAAGAGAGTGGGCCGAGGACCCGTGGAGCCATCCATCTCCTCGGCCAAGAATGCCATGGGTCCGAGGACACGTGGAGCAATCCATCTCCTCGGACCTTGAAGAGAGTGGGCCGAGGACCAGTGGAGCAATCCATCTCCTCGGCCAAGAATACCAGAGGTCCGAGGACTCGTGGAGCAATCCATCTCCTCGGACCTTGAAGAGAGTGGGCCGAGGACCAGTGGAGCAATCCATCTCCTCGGCCAAGAATACCAGGGGTCCGAGGACACGTGGAGCAATCCATCTCCCTCGGACCTTGAAGAGAGTGGGCCGAGGACCAGTGGAGCAATCCATCTCCTCGGCCAAGAATACCAGAGGTCCGAGGACACGTGGAACTACGTGAAAGATTCTCGTGTCTAGGACGACGGCGATAGAGACACGTGGTCTCACCATATGGATGCCGCGTCATGTTACCCTTTTTAGGGAAAACGGCGGCCGCCTCGAGGGACGTAACGTCCCCTGGGAAAGAGTGTGGGTCGTTTGGGAGTTCTAAATTGTCCCCTAGATTCCTGCGACCGCATTAAATGCTCCTCGTTGGCCGTGATACTTCGGCTATATAAGGGGCTTTGGTTTCTTCTTCTTCCACACACCTGCCATAATTTCCTTCTGTTTTCAGAGAGTTGCTTTCGTGAGAGCTTTCGGCCTCGTCCAAAGAAGCTTGGGAGTCCTCGTCCTCGTCCCCTCAGTGAGAAGGTTGGTGTGATCGTTGCAATCGCGAGACCTTGGGAGGAAAGCTCTAGGAGGAATTCAAGTCCGAATCCTTCGGACGTTGGTGAGTTCGTGTTCTTTTTTATTTTCATACCATGTCTTCTTCGTTTGATACATACCGCGATAGGCCTAGTAGTAGTAATGGTAGGAGTAGTGTAGATGGTACGAGTGGTAGTAGCTCCGAGGGCGCAGAGGCGTCCTCGTCTTCTTCTGGGGGGGATGCCCTCAGATTGGGTACGCCAAGGGCAGGCCCCATGGCACTAGTGCCCTATATTCCTTCGGGGGTTGGGAGAGAATATCAGGAAAAGTCCTCGTCTAGTGAGGAAACTCGTAGAGCTGTGACCGATATTAGGGAGACCTCGGCTGGAGAGGAGAGGGAGGAATGGTACTATACAGCCAACGACATTCCTAGCCAACTGAGGGAGGAAGATTTGGAGGTAATTAGGAAGATCTACCGTATTCCGGGCGAGTACGGTCTTCGGCTGGCCAGGGTGGGGGAGAGGGCCTGTGATGTCCTCCCTGACCGAGCTCCGTTCGAGCTCTGCGTGTATGAACATCACATGCAGGCCGGGCTTCGGTTTCCCCTCCACCCCTACTTCTGTGCAATTTTAAAATATTTTGATATAGCGCTGTGTCAGTTGGTACCAAACTCGGTACGACTGATCATGGCCTTTATCTGTGTTTGCTTAGAAGTGGGCCGTCCAATGACGATGGACATTTTTAAGGCCCACTTCTTGATCAGCCGGCATGGCCAGACAGGGTGGGTGGTCTTCAGTACTCGGCCGAAGAGGAGGTTGCTGAAGAAGACCCCTTCATCTATCAAGAGGTGGAAGAAGAATTTCTTTTTCATCCGATCTGTCGAGGACTTCGGCTTGCCTCGTGCGTGGAGTATGGACCGCACCGGGAAATGCAAAAAGGCGGGTTTTCTTCCGTACGAGCAAGAGACAGTGAATGCCATGCTGGCCTCGCCTTTGGACGTTGGGGTCCTATATGATAATGAAGAACTGGCCCGGCGAGGTCTTTGTTCTTCGTGCCCCGAGCCTTCGCTAGAGAGCGGTAAAGGCTTTAGTTTACCTTCTTTTTATTCTCATTTTGCATTGTTATCTTGCAATTTATACTTAACGCCATTTCCTTCATTTGTTTGTTTGTGTGCTCTGCTCAGAGATGGAAGCGGCTGCCCGTGCTCGTGAGCATGCCAAGAAATTGGCGATGGAGCAGAGAAGATCGGCTCGGTCTGAGAAGCAATCGGCTTCGACTTCGCGGCCGAAGAAGAGGCCACGAGCCCCATCTCCGGCTCCGATTGACTTAGGGACTCCTCCGAGGCCACCTACTCAGTCAGAGACACCTCCAGCAAGCAGTGTCCCGGCTCCGATCCCAGCGACTGCAGGGACTCCCATTATCTCGGGCCCTAGCCAAGGTGTGGCTTCGGAAGCCTCGATCTTTATGCCCAATTGGGCCATCCGGACAGACGACTCCGTCTTCGCACATCCTCGGGTGGCGAGAGAACATCTGTTTAAGGGAACTCCCCCTCGTGATCTCGCTGAGTTGGGTCGAAAGACCACGGAGTCTCTATGTGCGGCGACTGAGGCTCTTGCTTCCCAGGTTAGATTTCGCTTTCGCTTTACTTTACGTTGTTTTCATCGACTTTTGTTTCATACTAGGCTTCTGGTATCAGATGGGCGTTTTGGTAGGCGCAGCCACTCGTCGGTGCATAGAGACAGCGGAGCTCCTTGGGCGAACCCAACGCCAGCTGGAGGAGAGGAACGAGGCTGTTTGCCGGCTGCAGGCTTCTTTAGAATCTGCTGTCCGGGCCAAAGCCGAGGCGGAAGCCACTGCTCGGGCAGCCGTTGAGGGGGTCGAGGCTCGCCTTGGAGCCGCAGCGGAGGAGGCCGAGGCTCGTCTTCGAGCGGTTACAGAGGAGGCTGAGGTCCATACTAGGGTTGCCGTGGAGGAGGCCTTGGCATCCTTCCAAAGCTCGGAGGCCTATCGCCTAGCCGTGGTGTTTGAGGGCGGCCAGCAGTACCTTACGGGGTTCATGGAGGCCAAGGAGAAGGCCGAGTCCATGTATCCAGAGCTTGATTTCTCCGCGTTGGACTTGCTTGGGCCGGAGGATGAGGAGCTGTCGGCTTCGGATGACGAGGCTGCTGACGGACAGGATCGTGACGGGCGCTCGGGCACGGGATCTCCTGCCATTGGAGATCAGTAGGGTTTAGGTTGAGGGCGATCCATTGTAGCCCTTTTTTGTTGTTTTGACCCGGTCTGTGCCTTAGGGTTGTATTTTGAGGCCGCTAGCGCCCTACTTAATTTTGTTTTTAAGGTTTTTGTTTCGTATTGGACGAAATGATGTAAGTAAATCTTTTCATATATATAAAACAAGAGTACTTACATATGTGTAACACTTATTTATTGATAAAAACGTCGAAGATGTGCCGCATTCCAAGTACGAGGAAGGGCTTTTCCGTTCAACTCTTCGAGTTCAAAAGAACCGGGGCGGCATACCTTTTTGATTCGATAAGGCCCTTCCCAATTAGGGACTAATTTGCCTGAATCTCGGGGCCTAGATACTGCATTTTTTCGCAAGACGAGGTCGTGAAGACAGAAAGGTCTTGCTTTTACTCTTGAGTTGAAGTACCTGGTGGCTCGCTGCTGGTAAACGGCGAGTCGAATTTGGGCTTTGTCTCGGGCTTCGTCGAAAAGATCAGCGTTCGTGCGAAGGGCTTCCTCATTGCTTCGTTCCTCGAAATTCTGAACTCGTAAGGAAGGTATTCCTATTTCCAAGGGGATGACTGCCTCGGACCCATAAGTCATGAAGAAAGGGGTTTCCCCGGTAGGTGCTCGAGTCGTGGTTCGATATGCCCAAAGTATGTTGGGCAAATGGTCTACCCACTGCTTCTCTGCTTGGTCTATTCGCCTTTTAATGCCTTGCAAGATCGTTCGGTTTGTAACTTCGGCTTGTCCATTTGCTTGCGGATATCCAACCGAAGAGAAACGATGGTCAATGTGTAATTCATCGCAAAATGTTTTGAACCGAACGCTGTCAAACTGTTTGCCGTTGTCTGTTACTAATACTTGTGGTACTCCAAACCGACACACGATTGATTTCCATACGAAAGCTCGGGCTTGGAAGTCCGTGATGCTGGCCAATGGTTCGGCTTCTACCCATTTTGTAAAATAATCTATGGCAACTATGAGGTATCTTCGCTGGCCGGTCGCTCCGGGAAAGGGCCCGAGAAGGTCCATTCCCCACATAGCGAAAGGAAGTGGACTGACTATTGGTGTCAAAAGGTTCGCTGGTTGTCGTGGCACAATGGCATACCGTTGACAGCTTTGGCATTTGGTTACCAACTCCATGGCTGCTTCCCTCATCTTCGGCCAATAGTATCCTTGACGGAGGATTTTGAATGCCAAGGCACGGCCTCCGAGGTGATTTCCACATATACCTTCGTGGACTTCTCGAAGGGCGTAGTTAGCTTCGGTCGGATCAAGACACTTTAAGAAGGGCGTTGTCAACCCCCGCTTATACAGGTGATCATCCAGAATAGCGTAACGGGCGGCTCGAGACACAATCTTTCGGGCTTCGCCCTTATCATCGGGAAGAATACCGTCACGTAGATATTCCAGGATAGGACTCATCCATGTTCTCTCACCAACCACGGGTAAGACCATTATTTCGTCGATACTCGGCACGGCTAGGGTTTCGAGGTAAACTGCTCGCCTGGACTCAAGCTGGCGAGACGAAGCAAGTCGGGCCAATGAGTCGGCCTTTGCATTTTCTGCCCGGGGAATCTGGTTTAGAGAAAAGACTTCAAACTGCCCGGCTAATGCCTTTGCTGCTGCTAGGTAGCGAGCGATTTTTTCTCCTCGGGCCTCGAATTCGCCGTTCACCTGGTTCACCACCAGTTGGGAATCGCTATATACATGTAAGTTTTGTACAGATATTACCTTGGCCAATTTCATGCCGGCGAGTAGAGCCTCATACTCGGCTTCGTTGTTTGACGCTGGAAACTTAAATCTCAGGGCGTATTCAATGGAGAAGTTGTCAGGACCGCTTAGAATGAGCCCGGCTCCACTTCCAGAGTCAGTAGAGGACCCATCCACATGAAGAGTCCAATGCAGAAAGGAATTCGATTGACTAACATCCTGTGGAGAGTCTTCCTCCGGTAAAGTAGTTTCCATGACAAAATCAGCTAGGGCTTGTGCTTTGATAGCAGTCCGAGGCCGATAACGGATGTCGAACTCTCCCAACTCTATCGACCATTTAACCATTCTACCAGAAACGTCTGGCTTGTGAAGTATTTGTCGAAGAGGCTGGTTGGTGAGGATAGTGATGGTATGGGCTTGAAAATAAGGTCGAAGCTTCCGGGCCGAAGTTAACAGAGCATACGCCATTTTTTCTGCCGGGGAATATCTTGTCTCAGCATCATGGAGTACTTTGCTGACATAATACACCGGCTTCTGCGCGCCCTCTTCTTCTCGTATTAACACGGAGGCTACCACTTCGGGCCCAGTCGAAAGATACAAAAAAAGTTCTTCTCCGACTACTGGTTTGGTAAGCACGGGTGGTGTCCCCAAATATATTTTCAACGTCCTGAATGTTTCTTGGCAAGCTTCGTTCCACACGAAGTTCTGCGTCCGACGAATGGCTTTAAAAAAGGGCAGGCACTTCTCGGTTGATTTTGACATAAACCGGCTGAGGGCCGCGATTTTTCCAGTAAGTCGTTGGACTTCTTTCACGGTCCGAGGCGGACTCATACGAAGAATGGCGTCAATCTTTTCTGGGTTGGCTTCGATGCCCCTATGGGTGACTAAGAAGCCGAGGAACTTCCCCCCAGTAACTCCAAAGGCACACTTTGTAGGATTCAATTTCATATGATAATGACGAAGGATAGTAAAAGCTTCTTGGAGATCAGCTTCGTGGGTTTTTGCCTCGACGCTTTTAACCAGCATGTCGTCCACATATACTTCCATATTACGACCAATCTGTTCTTTGAATATTTTGTTTACTAACCTCTGATAAGTGGCCCCGGCATTTTTCAAACCGAATGGCATGACCCTATAACAATAGAGGCCTTGTTCTGTGATAAATGCTGTCTTTTCTTGGTCGGGCGGGTGCATGAGGATTTGATTATACCCGGAGTAAGCATCCATGAATGTTATCAACTCATGACCGGATGTTGCGTCCACGAGTTGATCAATCCGAGGCAAAGGAAAACTGTCTTTTGGACAGGCTTTATTTAGATCAGAAAAGTCTATACAGATTCGCCATTTTCCATTGGCCTTTTTTACCATTACAACATTAGATACCCAATCCGGATAGCTCACCTCTCGGATGAAGTCAGCCGAACGTAATTTCTCAACTTCTGTCCGAACGACTGCCTGTCGCTCGGAAGCAAACGACCTTTTCTTCTGAATAACCGGTTTGTGGGTCGGGTCGACACTCAGGCGATGTACGATGACGTCAGGGCTGATTCCTGGCATATCTGCAGCAGTCCAGGCGAATAGATCTTGGTTTGCCCGGAGAAGGGCTAATAAAGATTCTTGGGAAGAGCTGGACAGGTTGGAACCAATTTGCACAGTTTTGGTGCTATCTTCGCCAAGGGGGATTGTGAGTACATCTTCTCCGGGCCTACCTCGTAGGTTGCTTGCTTCATCCCTAAGGTCATCCAATTCGAGTGGTAGGGCTTCCGTCTTTTTACCTTTTATTGCACTGAGATAACAGGATCTGGCGGTTTGTTGATCTCCTTTGATCTCGCCTACTCCGTCTGTCGTGGGGAATTTGATTTTGAGATGATAGGTAGAGACAACAGCTCGGAGTTTATTCAGTGTGGGTCGTCCGAGTATCATATTGTAGGAAGAGGGTTGTCGGACGATTAACAAAGTGGATTGTACTGTTGTTGTTTGAGGTGCCGTTCCCGCAGTTACCGGGAGAGTTATGCTGCCTTCTGTAAAGACCGGTCCCCCTGAGAAGCCATAGAGTGGGGTGGAAACCAGCTCCAGATGTGCATCGCCTAACTGCATTTGGTGAAAGGCATCATAAAAGAGGATGTCGGCCGAGCTCCCGTTGTCGACTAGGACTCGTCTTATCTCATGGTTAGCCACAAGGAGTGAAATTACGACAGCATCGTCGTGTGGGATCTGCACTCCTTCCAAGTCTTCGTCCGAAAAAGAAATAATCTCTCCGGTCCTAGGTCTTTTCTGAGATCCAGCAACAGAGGCTATTGACCTAGCATAAGACCTACTGCGAGCACGGGATCCCCCTCCAGCAACGAGCCCTCCGTAAATGGTTTTGATAATCTTCGCCACGGGGACCTCCGGTTTTTTCTGGCTGGGCTCTCTATAACTTGGCCTCGGGCTCTTCTGGGCTGTCCTTGCAGGTCTGTTTCGTTCATAAGAACGTTCAGGGCCTCTTCGCGATCGTTCATCATATTTCTCTTGTCGTGGCCTGACATATTCTTTTAGATACCCTCGATTGATGAGGGCCTCGATCTGATTTTTTAAGGCCTTACATTCTTCCGTATCATGGCCGAAGTTTTTGTGAAACCTGCACCAAGTATTGCGATCCGGGTTGAGGTTTGGCGGCCTTGGAGGCCATTGCAAGAGGTCCCTATCATGAATCTGCATCAGAATGTTGGTTCTGGAGGCATTCAGTGGTGCATAGCCGTGGATTTGCCTCGGAGTTCTGGCTCTGGTTCCATAGGTTGCAAGAGTTCGGGACCTATCCTCGAAAGGCCTGAGGGTTCTGGGTTTCTCCTCGCGGAACGGCCGCTTAGAGGGTTCAAGGCTGGGACTAGTGGGGCCTCTCTTCCTCTTTTCCGTATCTCCTTCGCGTTCTCTTCGGAATGCTTGATCATCTTCTGCTAGCATGTATTTTTCGGCTCGGGCCAAGACCTCATTCATGTCCGTAGGCGGACGTCTGATGAGTTTTGAGCTGAAGAATCCGGATCTTAATCCATTTTTGAATGCCAGGAGCTGAACATTGGGATCAAGGTTTGGAATCTCCCAGGCTGCAGTGTTGAATCTGGAAATATAGGCGCGAAGCTTCTCTCCTTTCGACTGGACAATGTTAAACAGAGACTCCGAAGTTTTCTTGGGTCCTTTGCTGCTGATGAAATGTGAGGCGAAGGCATAACTTAGGTCTTTGAAGGTGCGAATACCCCCCGGTTTCAAACGGGAATACCACGTCCCAGCCGCTTTTTCTAGGGTTAATGGAAACGCTCTGCACATTATAGGGTCCGAATGTCTATGGAGGGTCATTGTGGTTCGGTAGTGCTGGAGGTGATCTAAGGGATCTGTGGATCCATCATAAAGTTTGATTTGTGGCATACGAAAATTTTGGGGGAGAGGGGCGTCAAGGACTTCTTTTATGAAAGGTGGGTCCTGTACGTCGAGATCATCGCTAATACTGTGGCCGCGTTCTTTAAACGCTTCATTGATGCGTCCCTCTATGTCCTCGATCCGTTTGCCAAACCCTTCGCTGTTATTGGGCACGGGACTCTCTCTGAACTTAGCTGGGGAAGGTGAGTGGGTCGCTGAGCAGACATCCGCTGGTGGGCGATGGTCAGTGGAAACACCGTGACCTGGTTCCAGCGATGGGAGTGGCAGCGTCTGCTGAGGTCTCCTACGAACTTCGGCAGCCAGATCGGCCACCAGGTGTGCAAGCTCTGTGAATTGCGCCTGGAGCGTGCCTTCATTCGGGTGAACGCCGGGTTCGGCTGAAGAACTGTCTCCCTACTGTAGCGCGCGAGCGCCTAGATCTCTGGTGGGTGTTTTTGGAGGCATGCTAATCAGATGAGTTCTTTTGACTTCTTCGCTGTTACTGTCAGCGAGAGATGTGGTTTCCCACGGACGGCGCCAATCTGTTGATGCCAAAAAATGAGTGTTGTTGAGCTGGATGGATGTTCTGTAGAAGTACCTGCACAGAGAAAGGGAGATTTGCTATTGGGGTTGACGGAGGGGATGCCTCCGAGGATACTCCGATGCTTAAGTTAGCAAAAGTTTAAGATTGTAAGTGTTTAAAACTGAGAAGCTCTCTCCCTTTTTGGACCGCTTACCAAATCCTTTTATAGAGTTCCGGAGGCGGTGATGGGTCGGGGCAGCTGTAACAGGATACCCCAACTGGGTAGGGTAATGATGCCTATGAGGCCCAGCTAGGAAGCTGAGAACCGTTCAGTAGGGCTTTTGCCTTGTTGGCTTATTCCAGAGCCGTCTATGCGTAAGACGGTCTTTAGGTCTGACGCTCCAACTTGGTTGGTAATGATGATCCGAAAGGCGGTGGTGACGTGGAGGCCCAGCTGGAGCCAAGATATTCCTGATGGCGGTCATGACCTGGAGGCCCAGCTGGAGGCAATGATGCCCTGAAGGGCGGTCATGACCTGGAGATCCAATTGTCTGGGCCTGAACTGTCCGCGTGTCACTTTGAATTCAGGGCTCACGATAATCCACGTGTCTTCCTCCTATTGGAGTGACATATTTTGGTAGTATCATCTGCAATGGGGTTTCAAGGTAAAAATTCTACCAAACTCTGGTACGTAGACTCGGGGGCCTCTAATCACATGACGAATACTCCCACCGCTCTGTGTCATGTTCGACCCTATGTTGGTCCATCTGCCATTCAAACTGCCAATGGCAGTTCTTTATCAATCGCTGCTGTCGGAGATGCCTCTTCTAAATTCACTGATGTGTTTCTTGCTCCTAAATTTTCCACGAATCTTATTTCCGTTGATTAATTAGTTGATAACAATTGTGTTGTTAACTTTTCTGGTAATGGTTGTGTTGTACAGGACCAGGTAACAGGAGAGCTGATCGCGAAGGGACCTAAAGTGGGGCGCTTGTTTCCACTATTTTTATCTGTCCCAGCAATTTCTCCAGTTTCGTCTATTAAGTCTCTTGCTTGCAATAATGTTCCAAATCTGAGTATGGTGTGGCATCGTCGTTTAGGCCATCCCAATACTCAGATCTTATCTCATGTATTGCACTATGGTTTTCTTGATAAAGAAGAACGTTCTTCTTTATCTCTTAAGTGTGATTCTTGCAAACTTGGTAAAAGCAAAATTCTTCTCTTTCCTTTACATGCTAGTAGAGCTTCTCACTGCTTTGATCTTATCCATAGTGATGTTTGGGGAGCTTCCCCCGTTAGTTCACATGAAAAATTTAAATATTATGTGACTTTCATTGATGATTATAGCAGATTCACTTGGGTTTATTTTCTTCGCTCTAAATCTGACGTTTTTCGTACTTTCACTAATTTTTTAGCGTATGTTGACAATCAATTTTTTGTGACTATTAAGATATTACGCACAGATTCTGGTGGTGAATATTTGTCTACTGAGTTTCAGGATTTCTTGGCTTCTAAAGGTATTATTCATCAACGTTCATGTCCTGCTACTCCCCAACAGAATGGAGTAGCCGAACGCAAAAATCGTCATCTTCTTGATGTGGTACGTACTCTCTTGTTAGAATCATCTGTTCCATCAATGTTCTGGGTCGAGGATTTGAAAACTGCTACTCACTTGATTAATCGTTTACCTTCCCAAATCTTACACATGGAGTCTCCCTATTTCCGCTTGTTTGCTAAACAACCTAGTTATGATAATCTCCGTATCTTTGGTTGTGTATGTTTTATCCATTTACCTCCCCATAAGCGACATAAATTATCTGCTCAATCTGTTAGATGTGCATTCTTGGGATATAATGTGTGTCAAAAGGGATTTGTTTGCTATGATACTACCTTACGTCGTACACGTATTTCTAGAAATGTTATTTTCTTTGAAAATCAACATTTATTTCTTATGTCCTCTAAGCCCTCTTCTTTTATGATGGTCCTCCCCTCCTTTGAGCAACAATTTTCAGATCTTCATCAAATCAGCTCTCGCTTTAAACCAGGTGTTGTATATACGAGACGCTCCCGCCCACAGTCTCTTCCGATGGCTCAATCAATATCTGATCCTACCATGCTCTAGTCAGTTGCAGCACCTTCAGAATACTTGGTACTTCGCTCTTCTCGAATATCTTTACCTCCGGATAGGTATGGGTTTGCTTCTGCTCTTACTGCTGCATTGTCTAATTTTGATATTCCCATATGCTACTCACATGCTGTCAAGCATGATTGTTGGCGACAAGCTATGCAGGAAGAAATTGCTGCTTTAGAGGCCAATCACACCTGGGACATTGCACCTTGTCCTTCCACTATAGTCCTCCATGGTTGCAAATGGGTTTACTCCGTCAAGGTTCGATCTGATGGAAGTTTGGATCGTTATAAAGCTCGGCTTGTTGCACTTGGAAATAAACAGGAATATGGTGTTAATTATGAAGAAACCTTTGCTCCTGTGGCTAAGATGACCACTGTTCGTACGATTCTAGCTCTTGCTGCTTCCAATGATTGGCCACTACATCAGATGGATGTCAAGAATGCTTTTCTTCATGGGGATCTTAAAGAGTGTATTTTTATGAAGCCACCCTCGGGATTGTTTCCTTCTCCAAACTCACATGTGTGTAAGCTTCGTCGCTCCCTTTATGGTCTCAAACAAGCTCCAAGGGCTTGGTTTGATAAATTTCGAACTAATTTATTACAATTCTCATTCAAGCAGAGCAAGTATGACACTTCCTTGTTTCTTCGAAAATCGGACATGGGTATTGTTGTTCTTTTAGTTTATGTTGATGATATTGTGATTACTGGTTCCGATTCTGTTTTACTTGGCCAGCTCAAGTCCCATCTCTCCGAGTCCTTTCATATGAAAGATCTTGGGTTTCTTACATATTTTCTCGGTCTTGAGGTCCATCGTAGTCCGTCGGGTATTTCACTCAATCAACTTAAGTATGCTAGTGACCTGGTCGCTACAGCTGGCCTACAGGAGGCCACTTCTGTTGATACTCTCATGGAATTGAATGTCAAGCTTCGCAAAGAGGAGGGTGATTTACTTGTTGATCCTAGTTTATACCGAAAGTTGGTGGGCAGTCTTGTCTACCTCACCATTACTAGACCAGACATTTCCTTTGCAGTACAACAAGTCAACCAGTTTCTTCAGACCCCTCGTCACCTTCATTTGGTTGTTGTCCGTAGGATTATACGCTATGTTCAGGGCACTTCTGCCCATGGCTTATTATTTCCTGCAGGCAATTCTCCTCGACTTACCGCTTATAGCGACGCTGATTGGGCTGGTTGTGCTGATACACGTCCAAGAAGGTGCACCAAAAGCCAAAGGCTAAATACAAAGCAAGAAAACTACAAATCTAAATGATCGTCATTATTTACAAAGAAATTCCCTCTAACCTAAAAAATAAGAGTATTGAACCAACTATCTCTAGTTGGAAATGTATTTTCTAGACCATCGAAAGCCCTCCGGTTCCTCTCTCTCCACACTATCCACCAAATAGAATGCGGGATTAACTCTAAAGCTTTTTTGACCTCCTTAGAAGCTCTCAAACCACTACACACCCTAATTTTATCTCTCACGGAACTCGCAACTACGCAAGAAACCCCCACACTTCTATAAGCCATTTCCCACAAGCTTCTAGCATTGTGCATATGAATCAGATTATATAGCCAGATCTTTTTAATACTCTATTTATGTTTCATGTATTAAGCCTCTCCTACTAAGGTTGCTTTATGCATATGCATCAGATTATAGCCAGATAACTTTAATACTCTGTTTAATGTTTCTTGAAGAATAAGTTTTATTGTGGAAATATAATGATCATGACAGTCTTTCTTAAGTTTTAAAAGAATTCTAATTGTTTGGCAGGTTATAAGTGCACATCTCCGTGCTTGTATTCAAGCATTGGAGAAACTACAATTAGATATAGCAACATCCAGTGATTTGATTGGTGTAGAGACTAGACGCACAGGCCTTTTCTCGAGAGGAAGAGAACCTCTGAAGAATCGTTCTGCTGTTTTTGCTTTGGGGGAGAGGATAAACATTTTAAAGGTTTTCTGCCTCTAACTTTAAGATATTGTTTCCTCTGCTAATTAATATGGAAGTTATGCATTTAATTTTTCACTGCAACTACTCAGTAAATGAAAATTTCATAATGTATTTGTGTATATATCTCTAAATGTGTGGTGATTCTAGCTTCTTGTATGTTTTGTGGATGTTAGGTTACCTCGTTTCTCTTGGACCCAAAACATCCATCTCCTCATTAGTAAGAAATCTTCTTCATCTGTCCTTGTAGTGGTCTCTTACTTGGTCACCTCCAATTCATCGAATGGCCAACACTCATAGGAGATATAATTTTATTAACTCCATTGAAGTTGAGGGGTATGTGTTTGAAGAGAGTGAGTATAAAGGGAGCAATTAGTGGGTTCTATGAGAATCTCTACGAAGATTCTTGGGGTATTCATACAAATTTGGATGGAATTGATTTTTCCAAAATCGATGAGGAAGATGTAGGTTGGCTTAAGCGTCCCTTTACTGTGGAAGAAATTGTTTCTGCTCTTCGGGTTGTTGATGGAGATAAAGCCTCGGGTCCCGATGGTTTTACTGTCTTTTCTAGCTCAAAATTGGGATGTGCTGAAGAGGGACATTTTTCAGTTGTTTGAGGAGTTCCATTATTTAGGGGAGTTTGTGAGTAGCTTAACCACTTTTGTCACCTTTATCCCGAAGAAGGTGGGAGCGCCTACTATTAAAGATTTTAGGCCTATTAGTTTGGTGGGGTGCATTTATAAGCTCTTATTGAAAGTGATTACTTTAGATTGAAGGAGGTGATGCGAAAAGTGGTGAGTTCTCATCAGAATGTCTTTATAGGAGTGCAAATCCTGGATGCTGTTTTGATTGCCAATGAAATGGTGGATGCTCATCTCAAGAATGGAGGGAGAGGGGTGATTTGTAAACTTGATATGGAAAAGGCATATGATCATGTTTATTGGGGATTTATTATTTACTTATTGAAAAGAATGGGCTTCGGGGATCAATGGTGCAAGTGGATTTTTAAGTGTATTTCCTCTACTTCCTTTCAATTTTGGTTAATGGTTGTCCCACGGGATTTTTTAGGTCATCGAGAGGTCTTAGGCAAGGAGATCCTTATCTCCATTCTTATTTACTTTGGTAATGGAGGGCTTCAGCGAGATGTTAGCTAAAGTGATGGAGAGGGGTTTGTTGAGTGACTTCAAAGTGTGTAGTAATGGTGGGAGTGTGAATATTTCTCATCTTCTTTTTGCTGATGACACAATTGTCTTTTGCAGGGCGGAGGCCACTCAAATATTATACCTTAGATGTATCCTTTGTTTTGAGGCGGTATCGGGTCTTAAAGTCAATCTTGGTAAAAATGACTTAATTCTTCTTTGTGAATTTGATAATGGCTGATTCCTTGCTATTTTTTTGTGATGCAAAATGGGATCTCTTCCTATTTCTTATCTTGGCCTTCCTTTGGGAGCAAAGTTTAAATATAAGAGTATATGGAACCCGATTGTGGAGAAGTTTGAGAAACATTTATCCGAATGGAAGAATCATTACCTTTCAAAGGGAGATAGACTTACTCTTATAGAGAGCATCTCTGTAGTCTTCCCATATATTATATATCTCTCTTCCCTATGCCTAGCTCGGTGGTTAATAGATTGGAGGTATTCAAAGAAGATTCCTTTGGGGTAACAATGCAGAGGAATTTAAGTACCATTTGATTAATTGGGGTGTGGTTAAGCAACCGTTGGAAAAAGGGAGGCTTGGTATTAAATCGTTAGCTCTATTTAATAAGGCTCTTCTTGGTAAATGGTTTTGGAGGTTTCTTGTTGAGAGAGGCCATTTGTGAAGGGAAGTGGTGGGGGCCAAGTTTGGAATGGAGCACGATGGGTGGATGTCTAAAGAAGTTTGGGGGGGCTATGGAGTGGGGGTTTGGAAATAGATTCGGTAAGGGTGAGATGATTTGAGGCCTTTTGTGGAAGTGTCCATGGGTAATGGAGCTAGAACTCGTCTTTGGTATGACATTAGGTGTGGGAACACCCCTTTCAAAGATAATTTTCCTAGCATCTTTAATATTGTAAGAGATAATGAAGTAAGTGTTTTACTCCGTGTCTAATGATGGAGTCTCTTGGAATGTTCCTATTACCCGTAATGTTCATAATTGGGAAGTAGATGAGATGGCTATGTTATTAGAATCATTATATAATTCTAGAATTGAGAGGGGTAGAGAGGATTTGATGAAATGGAGGCCTTGTCCAATCAAAGGGTTTTAGGTGAAAGATTTTTATAAAATCCTATTTGATAAAGCATTTTTGAATGGTATCTCTAATCACCCTTTGAAAGCAATTTGGTGCTCAAGAACTCCGAAGAAAGTAAAAATTTTTTGTGTGGGAAGCTTCGTGGGAGAAAATTCTTATTCTTGATAATTTATAAAGGAGGGGGAAAGTGATTGCAAATAGGTGCTTCATTTGCAAGCACTGTGCCGAGTCCGTCTATCATCTCTTGGTGGAGTGCTCCTTAGCTAGAAGTTTGTGGGAGATGAGTTATAGGATTGTGGGAATCTCTTGGGTGATCGTGGGTTCCGTGTTGAATGAGATTTGGGCTTGGAGAGGCTTGAAAGCTTCCAAGGAGGTGAAGAAAGCTTTACTTCTAATTCCACATTTTATTTTTTGGATTGTGTTGAGAGAAAGGAACCAGAGGGCGTTTGATGGTATGGAGAAACCTATTGGGATTATTAGAGATAGTTAATTTAAGACCTTCATTTTTTGGTTTAAAGGGACTGTTTTTGTAAATAATGAGGATTTACTGGATTTTGCGCATTTACTTCATTGTAATTAGCCGTTGGCTTTGTGTTCCACTTTGGGCATTTCTAATAAAAATTTTACTTATCAAAAGAAGAAAGCCTTTACTCCTTTGGAATTTAGGTTTTAGATACTTTCATCTTTGATTAAATACATTACGTCATAAAAAGAAAAAAGATTCTTTGATTAAATATAATTTTAATGGAAAAAGAAAAAGTAAACTTTATAAAATCCACTTCCTCAGCAACTGTATCGGTTTCTAAAATTCATCAACTGGCAGCTGACTTTGATCTTGGAGCATTTTTTTTTTAATTCCTGCCCTCTTTAGACCTTTATTCCTTTAGATTTTAGGTTTTACATACTTCCATCTTCGATTAAAAGTGAACATGAGTTTGAGAATACACAAGAAAAAAAAAAAAGAGCTTGAGTTTACTAGTTTTCCTAAGGACCTTACAGAAAAGCTATTCAAGCCAAGATCTTTGATTCCATTTTCTGCGTTTGTTCTTGCACAGCTTGTTTAGAGATAATTCATTAAGAAAAGAAATTTCTTCTGCAAATCAATATAAACTTCTTAGCGGTTAAAATAATAAAACCAAACTATGAGCTGTTCCATATTTTCCTTTGTCCTTCTCTCCTTCAAAGAAGGTCTTAGTTCTGAGGTCCCTAGTTTTTAACAATTAGAAAGAATGAGAGATGAATATGTGGTCTACGCTTGATCAAATAATCTTTAATAGTTTTTACAAAGCTTGGCAGAAGCTTTTGCTTTTGTTGATTTGATTTCAAGGAAAGAGGTCATATTTGCTGAATGATTGTCCAACTGGTGTTTTTCATTTTCTTTTTGACTTGACAATCCTTGATCACTGTTTTAATTTTGGGGCAGTCCAAGACATCTTTCCTTTGGTTCCACGGTGGAATTTAGTACAAGGGGAGTTGCTGGTTTCTCACTTATGCTCACAGTTCCTTTTAGTGAACTTGATATAGAGCAAATGTGTTTCTTGATATGCATTTTTCTATGTTTTGAGGTGTTAAAAGAATTAATCTGCAGAGCAGGTTGGTTCTTTCAGTTGAGGCCGGGAATGGGGAGGACATAGCTGTGTTTTTTAGTTGTAGAGATGGTTCTGACCTTATAACTTGGTTAGAACTTTCATTGGGGTTGTTGTTTAGAGCCTCTTTTATTTGGAAAGTTAAGTAGTGGCTACTGGGATGGATGGAAGCTGCTGGATGTGTTGATAGGGGAAAAGTTGATGCCAAAAAGTACTTGGTAAAATCTTTCCACCTACTTTATTTCTTTATTTCGCATTCCAGTTTCATTAAGGGTGTATGATGAGTTAAAGTTTCATCCGGTTAATTGGCAAGAGGAAGCCCATCGAAAAGGGAGGTTTATGGATGTGATAAGACTAGAACTTTTAACAAAGTATATAGTTTGAAGAGGAGAATGATAGCATTGAAGCATGAGGAGGGGAGATGAGGTTACAAATAATGTCAAATCTATGCTGTTGGTTTATGGAATAACATTAGGACAGTTCAGATTATTTTGGAGGTCATATTGTGACCTGGTATTTTAGCCACTATATTGTTCCTTTTGGAAGGAAGGAATATTGAACTTTTTGCAATTTTGCTGATGTTGATACATCAAGGTCATCTTAGAGATTGAACTATTAGCGAAATATTCCTTCATGCCTTTTTGATTCTTGGTCTTCCTTCAATGATCTACTCTTTCTGGTAATGCTGTTGCATCAAAGTTTTGTCCACTTTATTTCTCCCCTCCCGAATCAGTAGATTTGATGCATGCATGCTTTTTATTTGAAATAAGGCCATACATTTAGCAAAGTTATTGAGGGTAGGCGTACACTGAGTTTCCTCCATAATAATAAGATGAAACCCAATTATTTTTAAATGAAATTAATCTGTATAAAAGTGTATGTAATATCGTTCACTCTGACAGTAAATTTGTTCAAAGTAATAAAATTATGAAGTTTGTACTATTGTGTTTGGGATCAATAATATTGTATGACACAAAATGTTACGTACTCTTTGGATTCTTGTATTCTTTGTCATAAAACTGCAATCCATTATGTAAATTTAATGTTGGATTCAGGAAATTGATCAACCTGCTTTGATTCCACACATAGCTGAAGCCAGCTCCGTCAAGTATCCTTATGAGGTGCTCTTCAGGAGTTTGCAAAAGCTGCTTATGGATACTGCTACTTCTGAGTACCGTAGAGTTTGCCCAGCTCTCTATTTATTTATTTTTGTAAATGCTAGTGATTGCTAAGTCGATAACGATATTATTGGCATATTTCTTTCATTCTGCAGGTATCTTTTCTGTGATGATTTCTTTGGTGAAGAATCCATATTTTATGAAATTTTTGCTGGTAGTTGTGCCTCTCTCTCTCTCTCTCTGTGCTATGTGTGTGTGTGTGTGTGTACACACACACACACACACACACACACACACACATATATATATATATATTATTTGTTCTTATTTTGGATATGTGGGTAATTGTCATCGATGTTCCTGATTCATTTGCATCAAGTATTTTCCTTTTTATAGCCTGAATTTACTCTCAACTTTTCATGAGAACCCTTGTCATGTACTCAGAATTATTTTGGAAAGTTTATTGATAATGATCATTATAAATATTAGTAGTATTATTTTTTTTTCTCTTTTTTTTATGCTTTTCTATGCCCAAGTGTTTATCCAAGAAGTCATCCAGTTTCAGTTAAGATAAAGAAACATACATATTAAAAACACATGTCATACCTCACACAATTTTGTGCTAATGTACTCGTGTCAGATTGGCTCAAACATGTGAATTCTCAAATGCCCAAAGTAAGTAACAAAGTTTTTAAACTCTATCATCAAATCATGTGTTCAAAATTTTAAGCTCACCAATGAAATCACATCACAATTTTTTAGATCAACCAAATTTTCAGACGAACATGAACATTGATTTATCTTCTCTTTTAAACAATAATAATTAATAATAACAAAAACTGGGACAAACTGTAAATGTGTCTCCCATACCTCCAAACTTAAATTACACATTGCCCCCAATGTGAATAATATGGATAGAGCTGACCTGGAAGATGGAGAACTAGCTGGACAGGCATAGCTCATAGCATACCCCCAAACTTGAACTGAAGTACGTGTTGCCCCTGAAAATTAAAGACTAGAAAACAAAAAAAAAACACTAGAAATAATCAGTAACAATAAGTATGTAAAATAATAAACAAACATAAAAGATATGTTGTGGAGTGTCTCCCATGAGCGCTAAGTTTAAGGTCTTCAGCCAGACTCTCCATAGTAGACGATACTCAATCTGAGTAATTAGGATCCTCCAACAATATCGTTTCAATGTCCGGACTCCTCAACTCCAAGAATGGTTTTAGCCTCTGTCCATTTACCTTGAAAGTGTTACCATTCTTTGGATCCTCAATCTCGATGGTCCCATGAGGAAAAACTAACCGAATAATAAATGGGCTTGTCCATCGAGATTTGAGCTTGCCTGGAAAAAGATGCAGGCGTGAATTGTAAAGAACTTTTTGACCCGGCTCAAAAGCTTGTCTCAAAATGTTATGGTCATGAGTCTTCTTCATTTGTGCCTTATATGACTGCGTACAATCATATGCATCATTCCGCAGCTCCTCTAATTCATTGAGTTGGAGCTTCCTTTTTGAGCCAGCCTTGGAAAGATTGAATTTCAGCTACTTAATAGCCCAATACGCACGATGCTCCAATTCTACCGGAAGGTAACATGCTTTTCCGTACACAATACGATAGGGAGACATGCCAATTGGCGTCTTGAAGGTTGTCCGATATGCCCACAGTGCATCAGTCAATCGTAGAGACCAATCCTTTCTACTAGGATTCACAGTTTTCTCTAAAATGCGCTTGATCTCGCGATTAAAAATTTCCACTCGTCTGCGGGTGATACGGGGTGGCAACCTTATGTGTGATGAAATACTTCTTCATCAACTGCTCAAAAATCCGATTGCAAAAGTGCTTACCTCCATCACTTATGATTGCTCAAGGTGTATCGAAACGAGCAAAGATAGTGTCCTTCAAAAACTGGACCACAACTCTGTGGTCATTGGTCTTGCATGCAACGGCCTCCACCCATTTGGACAGATAAACCACAACAACCAGAATGTACAGGTAGCCAAAGGAGTTTGGGAACGGTCCCATAAAATCAATGCCCAACACATCAAAAATCTCAACAATCAGAATGGGGTTGAGGGGCATCATATTCCTGCTAGAAAGACTCCCTAGCTTTTGGCAGCGCTCACAAGATACACAGTAGGTGTGAGTCTTCGAACAAGGTAGGCCAATAGAATCCACACTGCAAAATCTTCGCAGCGGTCTTTTTAGCACTGAAATGGCCTCCACAAGCATGATCATGACAAAAGGCGATGACATTAGATTGGTCATGCTCAGAAATACACCTTTTGATGATCTGATCGGGACAATACTTGAACAGGTAAGGATCATCCCAGAAAAAATGTTTTACCATGACCAAAAACTTTGATTTATCTTATCGCCCCCAATGTAAAGGCATTTGACCGGTGACAAGATAGTTCACTATATCGGCAAACCATGGTGCAGAATTGTGAGCAATGTGCATCAATTGCTCATTAGGAAAGGTCTCAGAAATGGGAGTGGCGGCCTCAGTGAAATCCACTATCAATCTAGACAAATGGTCCGCCAACACATTTTTGAAACCTTTCTTATCCCGAATCTCTATGTCAAACTCTTGAAGTAACAAGATCCATAAGATAAGACGAGATTTAGCCTATTTTTTAGAGCAAAGACACTTCAATGCTGCATGATCCGAATAGATAATGACTTTCGATCCTAACAAGTAGGATCTGAACTTGTCCAATGCAAATACAACTGCTAGCAACTCCTTTTTAGTGGTAGAGTAATTGAGTTGTGCGTCGTTTAGAGTTCTGCTGCATGATAGATAACGTGGGGAAGTTTATCAACACGCTGCCCCAAAACAGCTCTGATAGCATAGTCTGATGCGTACACAATCTCAAAAGGCACACCCCAGTTGGGCGGCTGAATAATGGGTGTGGACATCATAATCTTTTTCAGATCCCTAAATGCTTTCTTACTGTCCTCATCAAATATAAATGGGGCATCTTTCAATAACAACTGGCATAAAGGCCGGGCAAACTTGCTGAAATCTTGGATAAATCGCCAGTAGAAACCTGCATGGCCCAGAAAAGAACGAACCTCCTTCACCGTACGTGGGGGTGGAAGGTTGGAAATCAGGTCCACTTTCGCTTTGTCTACCTCAATCCCACGATGAGATACGACATGCCACAGTACAATACCTTGCTTGACCATAAAATGACACTTCTCCCAATTAAGCACCAGGTTCTTCTCCTTGCACCGCACTAAAACCAAAGTGAGACGGTGCATGCACTCCTCAAATGATGACCCGAAGACGAAGAAGTCATCCATGAAAATCTCTAAGAACCACTCTACCATGTCAAAGAATATGCTGTCATGCACCGCTGAAAAGTAGCAAGTGCATTGCATAACCCAAAGGGCATGCGACGGTAGGTGAATGTCCCAAAAGGACAGGTAAATGTCGTCGTCTTCTGATCTTCGGGGTCCACGAGGACCTGGTTATATCCAGAATAACCATTCAAGAAGCAATAGTATTCGTGCCTGCCAAACGCTCCACCATCTGATCAAAAAATGGGAGTGGAAAATGATCCTTCCTTGTGGCAACATTCAACTTACGGTAGTCTATACACACTCTCCATCCTAACTGAACACGAATTGGCACCAACTCGTCATCCTTATTTTTCACTACCGTCAATCCAGCTCGCTTGGGCACCACATGAATCGGGCTCACCCACTTGCTATCAGAGATTGGATAAATGATCCCTGTATCCAACAGCTTAATTACTTCAGTCCTCACAACCTCTTGCATAGCTGCGTTAAGCCTTCTTTGTAGCTCCCTCGATGGCTTGGCATTCTCCTCCAAATGTATCTTGTGCATCACCATCGAGGGGCTGATTCCCTTAATATCTCAATAGTCTAGCCGAGAGCTTCCTTGTGCTCTCTTAAAACATCTAATAATTTCTCCTTTTGAGCCTCAACCAAATCTGAAGCTATAATCACAAGCAAACAATCTGCTGGACCTAGGAACTTATACTTAAGATTGTCCGGTAAAGGCTTAAGTTCCTTTTTGGGGGGCTCAGGTGCTGCGGTCTCCTCTATCTCATTGCTCTCCCGAGGAGGAGACTCCAAAATTGCATTCGCTTGCTCGAATAACTTATCTAAATCCAAATCCTCTCCAAATTGAGCAAAGCATGCCTCCAGAGGGTCCTCAATGTGCGATTCATCCACAGTCTCCTCAAGAATCTCCTCTATCAAGCATACATTTCTGACTTCATATTCCAGCAGTTGCTTACTGATATCAAAGATATTCAGCTCCACTGTCATATTTCCGAAGGAAATCTTTATCACCCCTGTCATACAATTGATCAGGGCATTAGTCGTGGCTAAGAATAGTCGCCCTAGAATAACCGGTATTTGAATCCCTACGTTCTGAACCGGCTCTGTGTCAAGCACAATAAAATCCACGGGGAAATAGAACTTATCCACTTTTATCAAAACGTCCTCAACTACTCCCCGTGGTATTTTCACTGACCTGTCAGCCAATTGAAGCGTCGTGGTTGTGGGCTTCAGTTCTCCTAACCCCAACTGCAAATAGACTGAGTAAGGCAGAAGATTCACACTTGCTCCTAGATCCAAGAGAGCCATCTCGATCTGGCTGACTCCTATCGTGCAAGAGATGGTAGGACACCCCGGATCCTTATACTTGATGGGCAGCTTGCACTGAAGGATTGAGCTAACCTGCTCGGTCAAAAATGCCTTTTTCGGGACATTCTTCCTCCTCTTGATAGTGATCAAGTCCTTTAAGAACTTGGCATATGACGACACTTGATGGATGGCGTCCAAAAATGGGATATTGATTTGGACCTGCTTGAATACCTGCAGAATTTCCTCGTACTTCCCTTCTTTCTTGGGCGCATGTAATCTCTCAGGGTAAGGCGCTTTAGGTACAAACGACTTAAGAGGATCCTTCACAGTAGGTGTGGCTGTAGATGGCTCAACATCTCTCTTCTCCTTGTTGCTACTTTCTTGCCCTTGCTGCATAGCAAGGTTCTCTTCCAATTGTCCACTTGTCTCCTAGACCTCAATGTGACAATCGATTGCACTTGTTTCCCCCCGTGCGTAGGAGCTAATGAATTTCCAACCATAAATTGTCCCTTCGGGTTGGGCACGGGCTGACTGGGGAACTTTCCTTTCTCTCTTTCCCCCAAGTGACTTGCGATTTGACCCATTTGACTCTCTAGCTTGGCAATCACTTGGGTGTTTACTATTGTTGCGCTCCTCAGTTCACTGATGGATTGGTCGGTCATCTTCATGAACTCCTTGAGGGTGTCCTCTAGTGATTGTGAAACCGGCGCTGGCTCTTGAGAAGGAGCTTGGTAAGCAGGTGATGGTGCTGGATGGGTTGAGCGACCATGACTTGGAAGTGGTGGAGGAAATCCGGGAGGCTATTGATTGTGAGCATGATGAGGGGCTCCTCCCTGATTCATCGATTGGTTCTGCTTCCATGAAAAATTAGGGTGGTTCCGCCACCCTGGATTGTAAGTCTCGGAGTAAGATCCATTTAATTGCCTCCGATAGTCATTGAAAGCGTTT
Source organism: Bretschneidera sinensis (assembly GCA_023935145.1). Taxonomy (NCBI): domain Eukaryota; kingdom Viridiplantae; phylum Streptophyta; class Magnoliopsida; order Brassicales; family Akaniaceae; genus Bretschneidera; species Bretschneidera sinensis. The sequence goes on along the minus strand of CM043700.1, from coordinate 79,841,801 downwards.
ACTTGTTCCATAGGATACTCGGCAAAAGCCGACATTGATGGACAATTCTGTGCTAAATGCATGGAACTAGCACACATGGAACAGCTCTCAACATTGAATGTATTGGCAACATTGATGGATTGGCCCACAGCGAGAGCGTCAATCTTCTTAGTAAGAGCATCTAGCTTTATCCTCAAGTCAGTGTCCTCCTTGATCTCATAGATGCCTCATTTCTTAGGAGCATGGATGGACTTGTCCCGACAGCTTGAGAAATCCCACTGCTGAGAGTTATCGGACAACTTGTCCAATGCCTTGTATGCTTCCTCCCCCGTCAGACTTAAGAATGCCCCCCCATTCATAGACTCGATCATGCTACGGTTGGGTTGAGTCAACCCATGGTAGAAGAACTGAACGAGTCTCCACTTCTCATATCCACGTGGAGGGCATCTGATCAGTAACTCTTTGAAGTGCTCCCAGCTCTCAGAAAACTTCTCATCCTCATCCTGAGTGAAAGAACTAATCTCCTTTCGGCACTCATTCACTCTAGACATTGGGAAAAACTTGTAATAAAATTTACTCAGCAGATTTTTCCAAGATGTAATAGACCCGGGCGTGTTGGAATCCAACCATGCCCTAGCTCTATCGTGAAGAGAAAAAGGGAAAAGTCGAAGATGGACTGACTCCTCAGAGAAGTTCTGGAACTTGAATGTGGCACATCTTTGAACTTCTTCATATGACTGTAAGGATTTTCAAGATCTAAGCCATGAAATGAGGGTAGGAGTTGGATGACATGTGGCTTTAAATCAAAATGGGTGGCATTGGTTGGTGGCAACACTATGCAAGAAGATGAGGTAGTCGCAACGGGTGCGAACAAATCCCTAAGGGATGTAGTAGAGTCCACGTTCCAAGCTCTAGGTTGCTCTACATGCTCCGGTTGATTTGCATTCCTAAAATTTTCTCCCATCTCAATTGTCTCTCTTTCAACAAGTGCTCTCTTCTGTCTCCTAAGAGTTCTTTCTAAGTCGGGATCTAAAGGTGTCAATTCTAAATTCAGGGATCTCCGACCAAGCATTCACCACACAAAAAAGCAATAAAATAAACTAACTAGCAGAAACAAAAGAAAAAAAATGAAATAAAAATGAAATTAAAATTAAAATTAAAAAAAAAAAACAAAAATGCTAACTAAACTAGTAGAAAAATAAAATTAATTCAGACAAAAATTTCGCAAACAAAACAATTCTCCGGCAACGGCGCCAAAAACTTGTTGTGAGTTTTAAATTACTCGTAAGCGCACGAGTCGTCTGCAATATAGTGTGTGCAAGTGCGAGGTCGAATCCACAGGGAATTGCGTTGTGAAAATATATTTTTATCTAAACTAAGTCTATTTTAACCTAGTTCCAAATTTGTAATTGTATGTTGCAAACAAAATAAACTAAACTAAATTGATTTAAAAACAAATGATAAAGATACTAACGTTTTTGAATCTACCCCACCAAAGTAAAGCATATATTTTCATGTTCTATATAAAAGTAATCAAAAAATTCTATGAATCCACCATTATGCAAATCACGGCAAATACCCAAATTAAACCAAAACCATCCAATGTATCCGTTTAATTTACAAATCACAAAAGAAATCCAATCTAATTTGAATGATCCGCCATATCCGGCAGATGAAACACAAGGAATATCCAATTTAACAATTTAAAAACAATCAATCATAAGATTTTACTCAAATAATTGAACAGAACATTTATACTAAAAATATCATAATTGTATAAATAAATTTGAAAATATTATGCCAAACAATGGCGAGGCTTCATCTTCATCTAACCTTAGATTAAGATTTTAGCCTCTCATAATTATGAAACTAAAGTTCACAATAAAAGTGCTAAACATTAAACTTTAAAATTTAAAAAAGAAATAAATTAAAACTGACTATACATTGGGAGAAATTTCACTCGCTGTTGGGCGGCACTTTCGCTCGTGGTAGCAAAGCTTTCGAGATCCACCAGAATGCTAGCAGAAATCCTCCAGATTGCACGTCGAATGATGAAGTGAGACGGGACTTTTATAGGGGAATTCCCGGAGCACAATGTGTATCAAATTCAATGTGGGATACTGCCCGAGTGCGCTCGATCGCAATCTGGTGCGCTCGAGCGCATACTAGTGCACTGCAAAGCATTTTTAACCGATGTGGGATGTCGTGAGTGCGCACTTACGCTCGATCGCAAGTCTGGTGCGCTCAAGCGCACTAGACATCTTCAGCTTGACCTTTATCTACTAAAATTGCCATAACTTTCTCTAGAAAAATCATTTTTATGAGCCGTAAAATTCATCAGAAAATGGACTTCCGGTTCTTTCCAAGCATATATGGCTCATCTCTTGGTTCTTCTTGAATCAATACAGTAAAATCCACAAAAATGACTGATCTGTACAGACAATTCTGGCAATTTTAGTGAAACTCCTTGCTTGTAAACCTGAAAAACAACGAAAACAACTCAAAGTAACAAATGCCTAAGCTAACAAATGTAAATTAATTGGCCAAAATATGCAATATTTGGCACTCATCACTTAACAGCCTCTAAAAAACGATCAAACCAAGCTCTTGGCGACTGTTTCAATCCATAAAGTGATTTCTTCAGCTTACAGACTTTGTTGCTCCGCAACTTCTTCTCAAATCCTGGAGGTAGAACCATATAAACTTCCTCTCTCAACTCACCATTCAAGAAGGCATTCTTCACGTCCAGTTGTTGAGGCCAATCTAAATTGGCTGCAAGTGACAAAAGATCCCTTATTGTATTTAGTTTGGCAACTGGAGCAAAGGTCTCTTAGTAGTCAATCCCATAGGTTTGTGTAAACTCCGTAGTAACTAACCTTGCCATATATCTTTCAATAGACCCATCTGGATTGTACTTCAGAGTAAATACCCATTTAAACCCCATAGGTTTGGAATCCTTTGGTCTATCCACAATCCACCAAGTTCTATTCTTCTCAAGCGCCTTCATTTCCTCCAAGACAACATACTTCCATTTTGGAACATGCAAAGCTTCCTGAATATCTTTTGGACTGGAAACACTAGATAGATTAGTAATAAAAGCCTTCATAGAGGATGATAGTCTATGGTAAGAAACATGTTTTTCTATAGGGTGTTTAGTACAGATCCTAATACCTTTTCTAATAGCTATAGGAACATTCAATGTAGGACGAGAAATACTATCAACAAGTGTTGAAGTAGGAGGAAGAGATTCAAGAGCTGACATACTTGTATTTTCCAGGTTACCTGCACACAGGTCAAATGGTTGATGTACTGCAGTAGTTGGACTTGATTTCTTCTGACCTGTCTTCTTCCTAAAGTAAACAAGAATCTCAGGGCGAGTAGGTTCTACATCTCTCCCTAAAGGAGATTGAGTTAAAGGTATAAAAAAAATTGGTTAAAGGTATGGATGTTCCAACATTTGGCTGCAAGTTGTCAACAAGGGATTCATGTGAAATAACGGCTAGAGAGGAATTAGAATCCGAGACAAAAGTCCCAAAAATCTCATCATCACCAAAGATCTCCCCCTGAGGAGAATTTTTGTCAAAAACAAGATTTATTTTCAAAGAAAGTGACATCCATACTAATAAAAAAAACTTTTTCGAAGTTAGATCATGACACTTATACCCTTTCTGAGTAGAAGAATAACCCAAGAAAACGCATTTAATAGATATTGGATCAAATTTTGACTGAAATTGTTTATGGACATGAACAAAGGTTGTGCACCCAAAAATTTTCAAAGGAAGTGAATTCACAAGCTCATTTTCAAGAAAAGTTTTTGAGAAATACTCTAAAGGAGTTTGAAATTTTAGAACTTTAGATGGCATACGGTTTATCAGATAAGTTGTTGTAAGAACTGCTTCACCCCACAAATACTTAGGTACACCCATTGTAAACATAATAGCCCTAGCCACTGCTAAAAGATGTCTATTTTTACGTTCGGCTATTCCATTTTGTTGGGGAGTATCTACACAAGATGATTGATGAACAATACCCTTTTCTCTTAAAAAATAACCAAGAACATAATTGAAATATTATCTCCCATTATCAATTCTCAAAATTTGAATTTGAGTTTGGAATTGTGTTTGAACCAAGTTATAGAAATCCTTAAATATCCTCTCAGTTTCAGATTTCTCTTTCATCAAGTAAACTCAACATATTCTAGTATGATCATCAATAAAAGTGATAAACCACTTAGATCCTGACACATTTGAAATTTTTGAGGGACCCCAAATATCACTGTGAATAAGAGTGAAAGGTTTAGATTTTTTGTAGGGTTGCACAGGAAAAGGTGAACGATTATGTTTAGCCAGTTGACAACTTTCACATTGAATTGTTATTCTTAAACAACGTAAGAAACAAATGTTTCAAATAAGAGAAGCTTGGATGACCAAGTCTAAAATGCCATAACATAATTGGATTTTCAATGGAAAAAATTGTACTACTTGCTGTTTGAGCTTGTTTTCTCTCGGAGGAATCTTGATTGAAGTGATAAAGTCCATCCACTTCCTTAGCAGTGCCAACCATCTTCCTCGAGTTTATATCCTGAAATTTGTAGGAGGAAGGTGAAAATAGCACACTACAGTTAGAATCCTGTGTGATTTTACCGACAGACAAGAGATTACAAGTGAGATTTGGGACATGAAGAACAAACTCAAGAACAAGACCCTCAGATAAAGAGATTGAACCTTTTCCTGCAACAGAAGAGAAAGTACCAACTGCAATTTTAATCTTTAAATTTCCAGAACAAGCTTTATATGATGAAAAAAGATTGAATTGACTAGTCATATGATCAGATGCACATGAATCAATGATCCAAGATGCTGGACAAAAAATGGAACTTAAAGCTTTGGGAATAATACCTTGATGTGCTAGAGCGCAGGAAGGATTGGAAGAATCTGAAGGGGATTTGTTGAACATTTTTTTTTCCGGAGTTCAAACTGTTCCTTGCTGAACAAAGAAGACTCATTACTACCAATCTCAGTCAGTGCTTGCATTCCTCGAGTATTTTCAAGGAACCTTTGTCCCTTACGGTTTGAAGGCTTCCCATGGAATTTCCAACAAGTCTCTCTTGTGTGCCTAGGTTTATTATAGTAGTCACACCATATATGCTTGGCAGTGGGTAAGAACATATGGTTGTGACCAATGTCTGACTCCATAGAATTAACCAGCCACTATATGATCATGCTATTCTCAGCATCCCATATTGCATAAGCTGTATCAGGAGCTGTTTTTCACCAGTCAAATATCCAATCTTTCCATGCCCTCTTATGAAAAGCTTCACAGATTGAGACCGGCGGAGAAAATTCCTCTCGTTTTGAAGCTGAGTGGTGATTTGAATGATTGATCTATCACCAGAATCAGATCCTACTGTTTGGGATCTTTTCTGGGATCCATTGACAATATCTTCTATTGTGTCCATGGAATAACAAATAGACACAAAGGAAAGAAAAATAGCATAAGCTAAAAAAATTGTGTTGTCTACTAGAAACAGATCAACACAGGAAGAAATTTAAGCTGTCCCAGTAGGGGATGGCTCTGATACCATGAACGCTAGGTGAAGGAATATTTTTCCCTTCATTTATCCGTATCAAATAGGTACAATACATGAAGTATAAATAACCTAAGTCAGTTGAAACAACCTCCTAGCTGTACAGCATGTATTCCTAAGAGTTGGGAGTATTTTAAAAATTAAAAATAAACATTTGAATAATTCTAAACTAACTCCTAGTTTTTAGGGAACTGTCAACATTAAGGTTAGTAGTCCTATATATATGACATAATAGAAGATATTACCATTATACCCTTGCACTCCTAACAGAAACTATTGGGTTTCGTTGTCCCAAACTAGATAAGTGTGAATGCCTTCTGCTTTCATGCCTTGTGATCTTCTATAACTCAGTGATTTACACAATCATTATGTGGACTAATTCTTATTTCAATTTGAATAGGTTAATATCTCTCTATGGCCTCGTTTCAAGATGGTTTTTGACATGCACCTCAACAGCCTGCGCAATGCAAATGTGAAGACATTGTGGGAAGATGATGTTCATCCTCACTATGTCGTGAGGCGTTATGCTGAATTTACAGCTTCACTTATTCACCTCAATGTTGAATACGGTGACGGACAGGTTAAGACACATTTGGATATTAGAAGTCATGAAAATGTTTTCTGGCATCACATTTTAATAATATTAATTAACCAACTGTGTTGTCTGTCGGTATTTTACAGCTTGAACTGAATTTGGAACGACTGAGAATGGCCATTGATGACTTGCTTCTCAAGCTTGCAAAAATATTCCTGAAACCGAAACTACAAATCGTATTTCTTATAAACAACTACGATATGACAATAGCTGTACTGAAGGTTAGGATCAGGCCTTGATTCTAGTTGGATTAAGTGCATCTATTTGAGAGAATTTTTTTTCAGGATCTGGTGAAAAACTTTTTGTACAAGTTTTTTGCTTAGGTTACAATGCTCGTCAGCTGGACAGTGTATCTGTGTCTGCTTATGTTAGTTTAAGAATGTTACAATTTCCTCTGCCCTTCTCCTGTGTATATAAATATGTTTATACATATTAAAGCTATTGTTAGAATTTTTTGTCATTTGAATTCCAGGAAGCTGGCCCAGAAGATGGGAAAATTCAACTGCACTTTGAGGAACTGCTGAAGAGCAACACAACATTATTTGTGGTAACTGCTAAACAATAGCCATTTTCTTATTTGGATCCGAAGCAGAAATTGCACATTTGACATTGAACATGAATATTTTCAGCTTAAGTTTTAGCCTCCCTTTCTAGTTTATTTCTATTTGTGCGGTAGTTACAGTTACATAAAAGGGAATGTAAGAGAGGTTTAAATGAACAACTTCCAATAACCTACTTCGGAAGGTGGAGAAGTAGTCTTCAAGTTTCAGTTGCGTACGAAACATTTAAAGTGCCACATGGAATAACTGCTTCTCTAAGTTATACATAAAGCTTCTAATGGCCATTTATAATAACATGTTGCGTAACAAGCTCATTCAATTTATTTATCCCAAAGGAAAAAAAAAGAGAAAAGAAAAAAAAAGAGGGGGACTTGGGTGGCTATTTACATTTGCGAAACATGTGGATACGGTACCTAATGTGAACTTTGTCATGATGAAAATGTTCCTTTGTCAAAACACCCAGGTCTTTTTGGCTTTTTCTTTCCCCCCATTGTTTCTGTTTGCATTTTTCTTTAGTTTATCCATTTCACCTTGCAGGAAGAATTACTGATGGAGCATTTCAGTAATCTAATTAAGTTTGTAAAGACTCGAGCTTGTAAGTATTGTGTTGGTCTCTCGCTATGAAATCTCAAATTTCATTTAAGATTATTCAAGTGAGATGGACTGAATTGCAAATTATTTTGCAGCGGAGGATCTGACTTCTAATCCTGAGAGGCCCATAACTGTTGGCGAAGTTGAGCCACTTGTGAAGGACTTCGCAAGCAGATGGAAAACTGCAATAGAGCTGATGCACAAAGATGTCATCACTTCTTTCAGCAACTTCTTGTGTGGCATGGAGATATTGAGGGCTGCATTGACCCAGCTGCTGCTGTATTATACCAGACTCTCCGACTGCATAAAGAAGATCATTGGTGGATCTGCACTAAACAAGGACCTTGTCTCCATATCTTCAATTATGTATGAAATCAGGAAATACTCGAGGACTTTCTAAATTAGTTGACATTTTTATGATCAACAAAGCAATTTCTGATGATTGGACTTTTGGGGGTTGAGAGTTTGCAGCAGCAACAGCTGTTGATGGAAAATTTTAATGAACTTGCATGTCATCAGTGTCGTTTCCGCTCAGCTAAGATACTTATATTTCACTATCTTGTCTTGTAAAGATGCAGTTTCCTTTCGTACTATTGTACTGTAATAGTGATTTTTACTTGAAGGCTACCTATTATTGATGTAATTCAAAGCAATCAAATTTAGATCCAAAACAATAATTTTATACAGTAACTAATTATTATATTCTGCCACAATCATGATTTTGTCGAGGCTTAAATTGCCAAAATAGGCATTGAGAGAAGCTCATAAGACACTAGATTTTTTTACCGTAGCAATTTAGCTTTTTATTTCTTCTAAAAAAATTAAAATATAAATTGGGTGTACTCTGGAATTCGTGTGGTACTGTTTTGAAGTCTGTTGGTATTAATGTTGGGTTAATTTTCATTTCAGATGATTAAGAAATTCATTTTAGATAATTTTCATTTCATGGTGATGACTGATGACTACTTGCAAGTGTTTTCCACTCTTCAGAAAAGAAGAGAACATGTTTTTACTCTCAAGTGTCTAACATAAAGTTTGCATGCATTCGTCTTTGGAAGCAAGAAAAACGAACAAAAAGGATCAGAAAAGCAAAATTGGACGTTAAAAAGAATACCCAAAAGCTACGTTTAAAGTGTTATGCTTACTTTTCATTTTTAGCCTTTTTTTGCCCGTTTCAAAGTGTTCATCATTCATATATATATATATATATATATATATATATATATATACTCTTAATTTCTCTATCTATTAAGAAAATGAGAGTGAATAGTAACAGGATCATAAGGATGGTTTCCGATCAACGGTTGGGGTTTGTCATCATGGTTGTTGCGGTGGTGATCCTACAGTGCTCAAATGGCGTTGTAGGGCAAGGCAGAGTTCCAGTAATGTTTGTTTTTGGAGATTCATTGGTTGATGATGGAAACAACAACTTCCTCAGCTCCATTGCTAGATCAAATTACTTCCCTTACGGTGTTGATTTCAATTATGGCCCTACTGGCAGGTTTTCTAATGGAAAAACCTTTGCTGATATAATTGGTAAGAACTGATTTGGTGAGCTTAAACTTTCTCTAAGCTTGAGCTCGCAACCGTTTGATCTTGAGAATATTTGAAACTTTTATAGATCTAACAGTCGTGAGTAGCTTGAGCTAATGAAAAATGTGTTTCACATACATATACTTTTCTTAAAACAGGAGACATGTTGGGTGTTCCCTATCCTCCACCATTTGCAGATCCTAACACAGTAGGACCTCGAATTCTTGGAGGAGTAAATTATGCTTCAGCAGCTGCTGGCATCCTTGACGAGACTGGCAAACACTATGTACACCTTTAACTTAAAATCTCATCATATTAAATTTATTAAGTGAAAATTCAAAATAATTAACGTGAGGCAGATGCAGGGAGCACGATATAGCCTGAGCCAGCAAGTGTTGAACTTCGAGGGCACATTAGACCAATTAAGAACAATGATGAGCGGAAGGAACATGAGTGATTATTTGGCCAAATCCATTGCCCTTTTTGTGCTCGGGAGCAATGACTATATCAACAACTACCTCATGCCTTCCATTTATTCTTCTAACTACACATACACTCCTCCACAGTACGCCTACCTTCTTCTCAACAACTATACTCGCCAACTTTTGGTACGTGTTTCATCTTTGAATTGTTATTTAATTTTTTGTCCAATTTTACACAATATTTTTTAAGAATTAAAGAATTCAAGATTAGGTAAAGTAATTTTATTTATTTGGATGCAATCTAAGGTGTTTTGCTTATAAAATGTTGCAGGCATTATATAGTGTAGGGCTAAGAAAATTCTTCTTGGCTGGAATAGGACCTCTTGGTTGTATACCTAATCAGAGAGCCATGGGTCCAGCACCCTCTGGGAGATGCGTTGACTATGTTAATCAGATACTTGGCACTTTCAATGTGAGGATGAGATCACTAGTCGACCAACTAAACAGACGTCCCGGTGCAATCTTTGTTTATGGCAATACTTATGGTGCTGTTGGTGACATCCTAAATAACCGTCACTTATGGTAACACATTTATTTTATTTTATTTTATTTTTTTGCATTGAAAAACATTTAGAATTGGGTAAATTATAAATTAATCTTTGAGATTTAGTCTTAATTACAACACATTTCTAAGTTTGCAAATTGGATGTAAATTAAAAAAGTGAATCGTAATTAAGATTATATATTAAAATTCATATATGAATTTATAACTTATCTTTAGAATTTTTTTTATCTCATTGATAACTGTTATGATTATATATCATGATTTCAATTCTTGAAAAATGAATGATTTGCAGGGTCAGTGTTGTTGATAGGGGTTGCTGTGGGATTGGGAGGAACCAAGGGCAAATAACATGCCTTCCATTTGCATATCCATGCCTTAATAGGAATCATTATGTATTTTGGGATGCTTTCCATCCAACACAAGCCGTCAATGCCATTTTGGCCCGATGGGCCTTTTATGGCCCACCCTTGGATTGTTACCCGATCAACGTGCAACAGATGACTCTCATTCATTGACTTTTCGTTTTTCTTTTGAAGAAAATAAAATCTTCAATGCATGTGTGTTTTGTTGAGTTATTGTTATTTTGTACCCTCGAACATGTTTGTGTGAGAATGTATCCACAACTTTCAAGCTCTTCAGTGTTAATGTAATCCTTTTTTCACTTGGGTGTTGAGAGAACAAATTTCATCCCTTTCGTATCTCTACAAATCATCTTACAATAAATTATGGAGTACAATATTTCGTTATGAAACATAAAGCAAAGCAATATGGTTTCTCAACATTTCATTTTCTTATGTTCTTTCCATATTCTCAACTAGGAAGCATTTTATTTTCAACCTCTTTTACAAAGTGGAACCGTTATTTTATCGATTTTCATATTATAAGGTAGTAAAGTAAAAATTAAAAGAGAAAAAGAAGAATAAAGAGAAGTTCAACAACTGAGATTATGAGTATTGTGTGGTGATTTTACCGTCCAATCAGATAGTGACAAGTGACTCGGGGATAAGCCCACAAGACCAAAAGGACCACCAATGAAGTCATTACACGTGTCCAAGGGTATAAGGGTAATTTTACACCTAAACCTTAAAACCCAAAAACCCTAATCCTCTAAGGAAACTCATCTCCGAGAAACCCTAATCTTACCTCAACACTCACTTATGAGTTACTATCCTAGTCGGACTCTGCTTTGAAACGCTATGTATAGGTGGCTCTCATTATCACATAGGTACAGAACAAAATGCTTTAACAACCCTTTGCATTTTCATTCTCTACAAACAGATTACTGACTTAGCCATCGAAAATTCCTCTCGGAGGCATAATCCCTCCGGTCCTCTAACGACTCCTTAGGGTTTTCTTATTTCGCGTGCACAGGTTCATCTTCGTACTTTCAAGAAATGATGGTCATATTTTTGGTATCAATAGATTGTCGTCGTACGTGGGAAAACTTTGAAGAAATCATCTGTTAATGATGCTAAACAGAAGCATGACCAAGAATGTCGTTGCCGCTACTGCCACCATAACTCATATTTTGACTAGTTAGGACTCACTTCTTAGTCCAAGCCTCCATGCAATCCTCAAAGATTCTACCACCAGTAAAGATCTGGCTGAGCCCTCTGAAAGGAAGTCGGAGCAAACCCTATAGCCTCAGTTAGATGATCCCGCCCATAACCAAAGCCACGCCGATCTAGAATCCCCAGTTAATCAAGAAAAATTTCAACAACTTACTCAACTAATAAAACCCTTGCCCAGCGAGGCACTAGGATCCCAGTCAAAATACATGTTCCATCGGTTGTGGATCTACCATGAGGTCCTCTCCTCTTCACCGTGGGGTAAAACCCCACGGTAACTCTACAACCTCGAAGAACAATGCAGACTTGGACAAGAAGCTTAAAAAATGGACAAGCATATAAGGGAAGCCTTAAAACACGGATTATTGGACCTATTAGACAAACTTGATGCGCAAGACCCCCATTCACGCAAGAGATCCTCGACGCACCTTTACCTAGGCACTTCAGAATGCTAGTTATAAAAGACTACAATGGATCTCTAACCCCATAGAGCACTTCTAACTCTACAAAACCACAATGCTCATGCATCGTCATCTTGATACAATGTTGTCTCGAGCCTTTCCACTAACTCTCGAAAAGACCGCCAGCACTTGATACTCTCATCTAAGACAAGGACGCATCAATTCTTTTAAAGAGCTAAGCTGCATATTCACCGCGCATTTCCTCAGTAGTAAAGGACCAGAGAAGACGTTGAAGAGCCTCTTCAGCATCCAAAAGTATAGGGGCAAGAAACTCCGAAATTATATCTCTCGTTTCAATGTAGAAGCATGGGAAATTCTTGATCTCGATCCCAAGATCCCGATAGAGGCTTTAAAAAATGGTCTTGGATCGGGTTCTTTCAGCTCAAAATTTTCGAAGTGCCGAGCTAAAAACTTGAACGAAATTCTCACCCGAGCTAAGGAGTACATAAATGTTGAAGAAGATCAGGCATTCTGAAGAGAACAAGAAAAAGATAAAGAACAAAAAAATAAGTAGCAGGTTGATCTAAAGGGCAACTCCCAAAAGAAATAATGTAAAGAGGAGATGGAGATGTCTTCTCGAAAGTTTGAGAGCTAAATCCACTTAACACTCTTAGGGCTAATGTACTAATAAGCCTTCAAGACTGTGATCCAATCTGATGACCTGTAAAGCCCCGAAGAACCAGGAAAAAAAAAAGTCCAAATGTTATTGTTTCCATCACGACTATGGCGATGACACTAAAAAGTGCCACGCGTTCAAAGATCAGATTGAATCCCTCGTACACTGAAGGTATGACAAAGATCTAGCAAGACAGAATCCCAAGAGATCCCCTAAGCAAAGCATCAGGCGTAGCCTAAAACAAAGTCTAGCGCAAAGCCCCAAACAAAGCTCGAGGAGAGAAATATCCTACAAGAGACGTCCACCAAACGACAAGGAAGATAAGCCTACCACTGCGGGGACTATCAATACAATCTTCAAGGGCCTAACCGCTAAGGGACGATCATTCAAAGAAAAAAAAAAGCCTACAACAGATCAGTAGCATCTATCAATAGGCCAAGTAAGAAGGCTATAATAGAGTTGGACATCTCTTTCACCGATGATGACCTAGAGGGATTACTGACGCCCCATAATGACGTAATGGTTATCATGCTACTCATTGGGAACTACAACATGGAAAGGATCTTGGCTAACAATGGAAGCTCGACCAACATCCTTTACTACGAAGCCTTCAAGGATCTTGGTTAACAATGGAAGCTCGACCAACATCCTTTACTACGAAGCCTTTAAGAAGATGGGGCTCGATGACAACCAACTCAAACCGAATACTTTTATGGGTTCTCCAAGGAGCTGGTATTTCTAGAAAGTAGCATTTCCTTACTAGTCAATGTCGAAACGGTTCCCCAGCAGACCACTGTTATGATCATATTTATGGTTATAAAGCACCAGTCTTTGTAAAATTCCATCCTCGGCAGACCCACCCAGGATACCATGAAAACAGTGGTCTCCACCTACCACTTGAAAATGAAGTTCCCCACCATAGGCTACATCAGGGAATTTCATGGGAGCCAGAAGACAGCCCTTCATGATACTTTATCTTCCTCGAGGGAAACAAAAAGACGAAGGCCCTACTTTAACTGATGGGTTTTAAGAGACTTGGGATTAAGGACTCCAAAAAATCTTAGCAATAACGTTGTTTCTTTCTAGCCTTCCATTTTCTTTGCACAATTTCTAATTATCTTTGTAGCTTCGGTAGATCTCTTTTACATATAAAATCATTTACTATTTAACCCGCATATTTTCTTTGCAAAAAATACATATATGATGCCAAAGACACTCATTCCTAAAATTAATGTTCCCTCATCTTTGAGGTACAAGCTCTCGCTCTTGAGGCATTAAAGACTTATATCTAGGATCAGAGAGTGGCATAACAGCTAACAAGAGGATCCTTCTCCCTCTGAGGGTCTCTCAACTTAGAGCTAATCACTTTGAAGGCTCAAGGACTAACATGTTAGTTGTATGCTCTATAATCCAATGACATTTGATGTCAAGAGATATTATTTGTAAAACAATCTTATTCAAATTGTTATCATAATTTACGACAAGTTCATTTATAATGAGTATTTGTTTAATTAAATTTTCATGAATAAGTCCATAAAGTAAGAGTAATGAAGATATGATTTTGATGAGACCATAATTTTGAGACCTAGTCTTATCGAAAGCTTTTCTCTTAAATGTTCCTAGTTGTAGGATACTAAGTGGACGATTAGTAATCTGGATAGACTGGTACATACTAAGTTTGCTCAATTGGGAGGGTGACTAATCTCAATGTCACTTGTGTGGTAGACACTAAAACAAGTATGTAGGTGCTCATTGTAGAATGAGTTCACTGAACATGGCTCGACTTAAGAACACCTAATAGAGTTTTACTTGTCTGTCAATAAGTAGTTCTTATGTTACAATTGTGTATGTGATCCTTATACATGAGGTACCATGGTTATCTTGTGAACGACTTATTATACTTTGATGTTAATTAATATGGTTCTATTTGTGGATCATTAATTGGCAGTAATTTGGTATAATGGATTTCATATAGAGATATGTAAGTATACAATAAGGGATTTCATATGGAGAATGTACTAAGATATAATTTAGGAAGTTTCTTGGCCAAGACAGGGTGAGAATTAGAAATGAGTTTTTAATTTCACTATAAGAGTCATATTCTTGAGATCTAGACACATAGAATTAATACTAATGGTTTGACAGTAATTCCATACCCTAATTAGCTTAATCAAGACATTGCACGATGAAATGATTGAATTGCATGGTAACTAATAACAGAAAGGTTCAAGATTTCACAATCAAATTCACACTATATGGATAATCATGATATGTTGCTAGTTGTCACTCATGATTGTAGAAATCTTAAGAGTTAATTTAATGGATAATTATTGATTCTTACAAAAAGAATAATCAAAAGGAGTGTTGATTCAAAATAAATTAGACGGATTTCTAATTAATTGGAAATGGATCTAATTACAATTACATAAAAGTTATGGCCTATAACCACACTTTGTCCCTTGTTTCTCTCTGGTTGTTTAGGCCTGGTCCACTACTAACATTTAGAGCTGAGGACTCACTGGACCCATTAGGCTCTTTAAGCCCATTAAGCCTAGTTTCTGTCATCATCACCCTTCTGCGATTTTTTTCACGTCTCACTTCAGCAAACACTTCACGGATGGAAGCTAGTGGCCTTCGACCTAGGATACGACCTCGAACCTCATCAAGGTCTTGATTGAGTCTGACAAGAAATTCATACACTCTATCATTGTCCTGCCGTTTTTGGTGTATCACCAAGTCGTCGGTGCACTTCCATTTGTCATCATAGCTCAGATCGAGCTCTTGCCACAGAAATTTCATCTCTGTGTAGTATTCTGTCACTTCCCTCTCTCCTTGTTGGAGTTGCCAGAGTTGGGTTTTAATCTCGTAAATCTGCGAGCAATTCTCTATATCTGAGTATGTTTCTCGAACAGCGTCCCACACATCCTTCACCGTTGGCAGGAACAAATACGTCTTCCCGATGGTAGGCTTCATAGAGTTTACCAGCCACGCTGTCACCAACGAGTTTTCTGACTGCCATTTTTGCAAAGAAGAGTCGGTCGAGGGTGGCTTCTTTGTTTCTCTGGTAAGGTATCCTAACTTTCTCTTTCCGTCGATTACGAGTTTGATCGATTGAGCCCATTCTAGATAATTCTTTCCCTTCAACTTTTCTAATGTGAGTTGAAAGGATGAATTATCGGCTCCATTTGAACCAAAGGTAGACATAGCCTCCAATCAGTTGTCGGTGGTTTCAGAAGAGGGCATACCACTCGACATCATCGTTTAGGTTGTCGGTTCTGATGCCATGAAGACATAATCTGTTTTCTTCTTTTATTACTTCTCAATGCATATTTACAGAGATTACACCTTGTTATATAATACAAAGGAAAAATCTAAAAAAGGAAACAAACTATTCTTATGGAGAGAAACTCTCATAATTACACAATCAAATCCTTAACTAATTGGAACACTAATTACACAGAATAACTGAGATTTCTACAAGTTTTGTATTAATCACATTTTGCAAAAGTTTTTCCCGAACAACATGATAATTAACTTCAATATGCATTATCCTCTCAACACTAGATTATTAGTGATATGAATGACTGCTTGATTATCACACACCAAGCTCATAGGACATGATTGCTTGAACCTAAGTTCTACTAATAACTGTTTTAGCCAAACTAACTCATAGGTAGCGTGGGCCAGACTCCGCACTTGATCTTGCAACCACTATTTATTTCTTACTCTTCCGTGACATCAGATTACCCAAACAAACACATAATATCTAGTAGTGGATCTCATGGAGAACTTGCCTAATTTGCAAGAGGATAACCCTCCATCTGAGTATCACCATGATTTTGACTAAGTAAACCATGGCCAAGGGCTCTCTCAAGACATCTCATAATATGAATAATGGCATCATAATGACTAGTCCATGAGGCATCTAGAACTAACCACTCTCGTTGTAAAGGCGATGTTTGGCTTGGTGACCATTAAATAATTCAGTTTTTCTTCCAATCTCCTATACCATCCTGGATCAGTCAACAACACCCTGATCAATTGAAATTTTTTCGTTGGAATCCATAGAATTGTTTATTTGACGAGATCTAATAACTTCAATACCTAGAAAGTATCTCAGTTGGTTGAGATCCTTCGTCTGAAAATTACTAGCAAATAATTGTTTCAAAGCTTGAATTCCCTCTTTGCATCTTTTTTTTATTACTATATCATCCACTTAAACAATCAAAAGATCCTTTTTGCCTCTCTATGTCTATAAAACACCTCACTATGTCTATAAAACATTGAATGATTTAAAACACATCTACTGAGACCAAAGTTAGTTACCACTTCACTTAACCTACCAAATCATGCTCTAGAAGATTGTTTCAAGCCATATAGAAACTTCTTCAACCGAAATATTAACCCAGACCTTGCGCAACAAACCCTAGAGGTTGCTCCATGTAAACTTCATCATGTAAATCACCATGCAAGAAGGCATTCTTCACATCCAATAGCTAAAGAGATAAAGACACAGCTAGATATCGATAGTACCATTAGGATGAACCTTTACAGTATAAACCCAGTGACACTCAGCAACAACGGAAGAGGAACCATGTCTCATTTTGATTCAAGGCATCCATCTCCTCTTCCATGGTTGCTTTCCACCCAGAATGAGACAAAGCTTCTCTAATAGACTTAGGAATATTTGATCATGGGAAGTTTATCATGCATTATGACAAGTCTTTTCTCTGTTCTCTAATTCATACTCCAGGATTTTGAGGCTTTCTTGAGCAATTTGTGTGTGCTAGCATTGCTACCCATTTTGTCTTTTTGCATTTTTACTTTTCATAACAGTTTTTTGTAGTATTATGTTTTTGAATGTGTGCATGTGTATGTGAAGATATGATGTAGGGAAGTATGTTAAAAATTTAATTGAATATACTTTCTCCTGGTTCTTGGGTTGAGCTTTTGATTGAAACTTGGCATGTGAAATATATGTTAACTGTTAATTGCATATTCGTTCTCCTAGTTCTTAGCTCAAGCTGTTGATAGAATGTTTTTATCAAGATATCGTATCTGTATGTTATGAGGGCTTCTTGTGCTAGATATTAGCAATTTCACCCATGCATAGTTCTCTGTTTCAATTTTTAAACTCATATTTTTGTCCTAGTTATAGACTTTCTTAGTAACTGCATATTTGTTCTCCTTGTTCTTGGGTCGAGCTGTTGATATAGCATTCTTCTCAGGATATAATATATGTATGTTATGAGTGCTTCTTGTGCTAGAAATTGGCAATTTTTCCCTTGTATACTTTTGTGTATCAATTCGTAAAATCATATTTTTGTGTTAGTTAGTCTTTCTTGGTAATTAATAGATGGTAATATGAAAATGTAGGTATATTGTTTCCTTCCTCAAGGAGCATGGAAAGGAGGTATACATTGAGGTTTGTGGGGCATACATGGACACAATGAACAAGGTGATTACTGTGGACTCAGGTAATTCTATTTTGGCATTAAATTTCTCTAAGACTACAATTTGAAGTCACTTTCTATTGTTTTTACATGGAGTATGGAGGGGTTGCTTTGCATTTAGCTTCAATATCTTTCCCTGGTTTTCTTCTTTTTATATTTGGCCATTGTTAGATGTCGTAATATTCTTTTTGTGTCTTTTATTGGTTTCTATTCTTGTTTAGATGAACTCGTCATAAATATATGGTGAAAATTTATAATCCGTGTAAACCTTGATGGGTTCAGCTGCTAGTCATAATCTACATTTTATTGACATCCCTGTTTCTATAATTCTTGAAAAAAAATTTCAAGATAAGAAGGTTAACCTCTCTCTATAGCAAACTGCAAAGAGGACATAAGTTTCTAACAGCCGTCTTGAGAGCTGAAAGTTCCAAGGATCCTGAATACTCTGAATTCTTCGTGGTAAAATCATGTCCATCAGAATGGACTGAAGCTTTGTTTGTATCTTGCTTGAAAGCTTGCAATCTAAAGTTGATAGTCTATAGATTTGATTATTGATATAAATGATTCAACATAATTAGTGAAAAATAGATTGCTTATTGGGGTTTTACTTCACAAACTTAAGGTTTCAATTCCCACCTTTTTGTGACAAACAATTGCCACCTAAATGTTGACTCCTTGATTTTCTCTTCGAGGAAATGTAAGAAGCTTATGAAATAATATTTATACGAGAAAAAGGAAATAAAAAGGACTTATGAGAGAGTAAAACCTTGACTCATTTATGTTCTCCTTTAAATGTCAATGTAGGCTGTAATTTTGTCTTTGATATAGGTGGTAATTTTCTGTTGATACATTTTCCTTTTGGTCATGCTATTATCTATTATGTTCTGTTCTTATGTTTCATTTTGATGTTTTCAGTTCAAATATGTCTTAAGCATCCAAAGTCTTTTGAAGGTTTTGCCATTTTTCACAATAAGGGCTGTTGATAAGAAGAATTGAAAGGAATTCTATATACTGAATTAATAGGGTACATAAGGGTATGTGGACAAGTTTGTAATTTTGTACTATGGGGAAAAATTTGTAATTTTATAATATGGGGCAAATTTGTATTAGGATTAGGGTTTCTTTATTTACAGTGTTAGTTTAGGGTTAGGATTCCTAAAGATCCATATATAAGGGGATCCTTATGTTACTTTTCGATTAGTTTTTTATAAATAAAATTAGATTGATATTGGGTATCAATTTCCCTCAATCCCCAGGGTAGCCTGGTTTCTATCTCAATCCTTTTCCTATTTATTTGTTCTACGTCAGTTTGGTATCAGAGCCAGAAACCTATCCCTACAAAAAAATCTTACAGATTTGCCCACCCATCAATAAACACAACCAAACACGTCCTTAAGCAAACAGTCATCTACCACCAGATTTGACCAATCTCCGGTCACCACCAACCGCCATAGCCACTACCAATCACTTTGCCAGGCTTGCGTGACCAGAACCAGAGCTTCTCGGTACCATTCTCCACGCGCCAACGCACATCACCAGCACATGCCACCTCTGGCGCAACCATCCACCACAGCCAAACACACCATGATGATCGAAAAACCTCGATCTACTCACCCCCGGCACCCACATGCCTGTATCTTGACCTAAACACGGCCAAATCCCACAAAATTCCACCGTCCACTGTTGACTCATCCTTACCCAGCATCAGAACACGTCATCTGTGCTCGAAAAGGCCAATCTAGTTAACCCACTCATATCGCCATTGAGCCGACCATAACCTGAGATTTTCAGGCTCATCCACCAAGCGCCACCCAATGCAGTCGTCATACCCCTCCGCCAGAATCGCAACAATGCCAGCCCATCTACCTCGCCAAGATCGGAATCGACCGATCTATCTATTCCCAGTGTCCACGTGCAGTTCTGTTGGTCGGATCCCAGCCAAATCACACAAATGCTACCGCGTGTCGCCTTCACCGTTCTCCACCTCCGGCCACTTTCGCACCACTACCACCACCGTGGTCACCAGCCTCAGACAATCATAACCTAGGGAGGTTAGTCCCGATCGCCACCGCTTAACCATCGCCATGATCACCGTTAGCACGAAAGTCGCGAAGTACTGTTTTGTTTTCAAATTGTCTTTTCGCACAGAGAAGCTTAGTAGCTACTGTTACTTATATTTAAAATTTTGTAATTTAAAAAAAAAGGTGGTTAAGAGAGAAAAAAAAAGAAAAAAAAAGTGGGAAAGAGAAGGAAAAAAAGGAAAGTGAAAAAAAAAAGAAAAAGACAAATAACTGAAAGTTGTGATAGAAGAAAAAAAAATTGTATCCACGAGTAATGAGTTCAAACCAAATCCTTTGTGTGACCATTCATGATGTATTACATTCGGCAACATAAGATTTGTTGCATAAGGTTTTTGATCTATATGGGATTGTTGAGAAAATTACTATCTCTATAACTGATTATGTTTTTCAAGCCATTGTGCAATTTGTTAGGCACACAAATGCCATATAGGCTAAAACAAAGTTGAATGATCGTTGTATTTACGACTATTGTTGTCAGATTAAGATTGGGTATTACTCACCAAGAGAACAAATTCTGCCCAACGAGGCTTTTCTCGAGCTCTAGAAGGTGCTTGATAGGGGTTTTGAGAGAATAGAAAGCTCCATCGTCGATTTTAATTGCAATTATGGTTTTATTCCCGATCCATCAAAGCAGATTAATTATGCTCACTTCCAACTTGAGAACCATGAAGATGAAGTTTCCAAGATCATGGACTGAGAGACGCCTCACGACACGTCATAAGTCTTTGTCGAGCGAGTTGAGACAACGGATTGTAAGCATGCCCATGACAAGGATGAGGAGCTGAGTAATGTTGACATTGGTAATCTAGATATTGAAAAGACTCTCAATGAAGAAAGTACATTGGAACAAAATTCGAAGTCACGAGAAAAGATTGAAGACATGATTGAGGCAGTGGTTGATATGCATCCTTTTGATGTTGTTTTTATCCGCCTGTTTGGTTTGAAGAGCCTCCGCAGCAGACATTCTTCGCCAATTTTTTTTTTATTTTAGTCGAAACTTCATTTTTCAAGACTTGCGTAACTATGCTTCATTTCTCTAAGCATCTCAGTTATTATTACTTCTTCACTTTGAAGCTTGCTAGAGTGTTGAGAGTATTAGGGTTTAAGGGTATTTATGTAATTTCATAATATTAATGTTGTGAGTTTTAATTTACTCACAAGCGCACGAGTCGTTTGCAGTATAGCGTTGTGTAAGTGCAAGGTCGAATCCATAGGGAATTGCGTTGTGAAAGTATATTTTTAATCTAAACTAACTCTATCTTAACCTAGTTCCGAATTTCAGATGATAATTTGCAAAGAAATTAAAATTAAACTAACTTGATTTTTAAAAACTAATAATTAAAACACTAAGGTTTCCAAATCAACCCCACCGAAGTTAAGCAAATATGTTCTAAAAATATAGCCTATCAAAACATTCTATGAATCCAACTATAAGACAAAAAACAAAGAATATCCCAACTAAACCAAAAGCATCCAATGTATCCACTCTCAACAAATCACAAAGGAAATCCAATTTAATCGAAAAGCATTCAATGTATCCATCAGATGAAACACAAGGAATATCCAACAGACAATTTAAACTCAATCAATTATAAGATTAACTCAAATAATTGACAGAACATTTATACTAAAAATTGTCAGATTTGTACAAGAAAATCTGAACTACTACGCCAAACAACAGCGGGGCTTCATCTTCAACCTTAGCTGAAGAGTCTAGCCACTCATAACTATGAAACTACAATTCATAATAAAAGTGCTAAACATTAAACTAAAACAACTAAATAAAAAGAAATAAATAACTTTACATGGGAGAAATGCCACTCGCTGACGGGCGGCGCTTCCCCTCGTGGTAGCAATGCCTTCGGGATCCACCAGAATGCTAACGGACATCCACCGGTAAACACCAAAGTGGCTCAGATTGTACATTGAATGATGAGGCCAGATGGTGTTTATATAGGGGGAGTCACGGAGCACTGCAGGTTTTAGATTCGATGTGGGATACTGGCCCGAGTGCGCTCGATCGCAGAATGGTGCGATCGATCGCATGTCTGTGCGCACGATCGCTTGTGCGCTCGATCGCTTGTGCGCTCGATCGCTTGTGCGCTCGATCGCATGTCTGTTACGATCGATCGCAGACGCACTGAACAACAACTATTTCGATGTGGGATGTTGACCTTGCGCTCGTTCGTAGGCAAGTGCACTCGAGTGCTGGTGCGCTCGATCGTATATCTCGTGCGATCGATCGAAATGTCTCCAGAAGCTTCACATTGCCTGAAATGCTTCATTTTCTCCACAAACCTGTAAAAATACACAAAACACAAGAAAGAAGTAAAATAAAGTGAAATACTACTAACTAAGAGCATAACAAATATAAGTTAAGGGTCTAAAATATGCAATATTTAAGACTCATCAAATACCCCCAAACTTATATTTTGTTAGTCCCTTAGCAAAACAAAATAAAAGACTCAATGAAAAACAAAGAACATAAAGATAAGTTCATCACTCATGGTATCCAAAAATTTAAGGAGCACACATCACCATGATATTCATTCATAAGCAAGCTTAAAAAGGTAAACCCATCTTCGCAATGAATAGAAATGTTAAAATCTAATTACTTACAAAAGGCAGGATAAGACATCACAAGCTTGAATCAGTGTAAGGTGAATTAGCATATAAAAATGAAGCTTCCAAGTAACTCCAATGAGTAAGGTCTCCATGTCTCAAGATTCACCGAATTTCCCATCAAAATGAACGAAAAAGGCATAGATTTTTTTTTTATTTTTTTATAATAAGGCACGGCTATGTTTAGTTCCCTTAAGCTTTCTAATTGACCCATGTAGCGAGTGTTGAGTCAATGACTCCCAAACCAGATGGTTTTAGGGCATTAGGTGTACAGACACCCCTAAGGACTTAATAACTCGAGTAAAAAAGGCTACGAAAATAAACCGGCCTTAATACTACTAAGCAAAATTCCACCTTTTGGTGTGAACACTCACTGCTTACTGAGGCAAGAGGTCCAGTTACTCAGTGGAAAGTTGTAGTGATTTTTTTTTTTTTTTTTATATATATATGCCCAAGTGTTCATCCAACAAGTCATTCAGTTTCAGTTAAGATAAGGAAAAATACACATTAAAATCACATGTCATACCTCACATAATTTGTGCTAATGTGCTCGTGTTAGATTATGTCAAACATGTGAATTATCAAATGCCTAAGGTAAGTAACTAAATTTTAAAATTTATCACCAGATCATGTGTTGAAAATGTTAAGCTCACCAATGACATCACATCACAGAAAATGTTTAGATAAACCAAAATTTCACGATAACATGAGCATACATTTATCTCTACGATGAAAAGATAACAAATTAAAACAAAGTGTGTGATGTGTCTCCCATACCCCCAAACTTAAATTATACATTGACCCCAATGTGTGACTAATATGGAAAGAGCTGACCTGAGATATGGAGAACTATCTGGACTGGTATGGCTCATAGCATACCCCCAAACTTGAACTGAAGTACGCATTGTCCTTGAAAAATAAAAACTGGAAAACAAAAAATACTGGAAACAAACATTAATCATAAAAATGCGAAATAATAAATAAACAAAAAAGATAAGCTGTGGGGTGCCTCTCATGAGTGCTAAGTTTAAAGTCTTCAGCCAGACCCAACATTAGTAAACAGGCCCAATTAAGCGCTCCACCATCTGATCAATAAATGAAAATGGAAAATGATCAGGCCTAGTGGCAGCATTCAATTTACGGTAGTCTAGACGCTTTCTCCATCTTGACTGCACTCGAGTTGGGACCAACTCATTGTCTTTATTTACTACTGTCAATTTAGCACATTTGGGCATGACTGGAATCAGGCTCACCTAATTGCGATCAGAGATGGGATAAATGATCCCTGGCTCTAACAACTTAATATCTTCTGCTCTCACAACCTCTTGCATAGTAGGGTTGAGCCTTCTTTGTGGCTCCCTCGATGGCGTGGCATTCTCCTCCAACTGTATCGTGTGTATTACCAACGAGGGGTTGATTCCCTTGACATCCTCAATAGTCCATCCTATAACTTCCTTATGCTCTCTTAAGACGTCTAATAATTTCTCCTCTGGAGCATCACCCAAATCTAAAGCTATAATTATAGGCAAAGAATCTACTGGACCTAGGAACTTATACTTAAGATTGTCCGATAAAGGCTTAAGTTCCTTCTTGGGGGGGTTCAGGTGTTGTGGTTTCCTCCGTCTCACTGATATTTAGAGGAGCAGACTCCAAAGTAGCATTTGCTTGCTCAAACAACTTATCTAAGCCCAAATCCTCTTCAAATTTAGCAAAGCATGCCTCCAAGGGGTCCTCAATACGTGATTAATCCATAGTCTCCTCCGTCTCACTGCTCTTCTGAGGATCAAACTCCAAAATGGCATTCACTTCCTCGAGTAACTTATCTAAGCCCAAGTCCTCTCCAAAGTGAGCAAATCATACCTCCAGGGGATCCTCAAACTCCTCTCCTTTCTTGGGCGCTTGTAATCTCTCAGGGTAAGGCGTTTTAGGTAAAAACGACCTAGGGAGATCCTTAATGATAGGTGTGGCTGTAGATGGCTTAGCATTTCTCTTTTCTTTGTTGCCACTTTCTTGCCCTTGTATAGGAGTTGATAAATTTCCCACCGCAAACTGTTCCTTTGGGTTAGGATCAGGTTGACTGGGGAACTTTCTTTCCTCTCCTTCACCCACATAACTTGCGATTTGATCAATTTGACTCTCTAGCTCGGCAATCACTTGGGTGTTTTCTATGGTTGCACTCATCACTTCACTTATAGATTGGCTAGTCGTTTTCATGAAATCATTGAGAGCGTCCTCCAATGACTGTGAAACCGACGCTGGCGCTTGAATGGGAGCTTGGTAAGCGGATGATGGTGTTGGATAGGCATAACTTGGGATTGGTGGAGGAAATTCGGGAGGGTATTGATTGTGAGCATGATAAGGGGCTCCTCCTTGATTCATCAGTTGGTTCTATTCCCATGAAAAATTAGAGTGGTTCCACCACCCTGGATTGCATGTTTCGGAGTAAGATCCATTTGATTCCCAACAACAGTCATTGAAAGCATTCATTTGTTCCATGGGGTACTCGGCACAAGCCGGCATTGATGGACAATTGTGTGCTAGATGCATGGGACTAGCACAGATGGAATAACTATCAACATTGAATGTGTTGGCAGCATTGAGGGACGGGCCGATCATTTTCATGTACTCCTTAATGGTGTCCTCTAAAGACTGTGAAACCGGCGTTGGATTCATCCACATTTTTTTTATCTTTTATTTTTATTTTTTTTATATATTTATATAAAAAAAATGATAACTAACTAGTAGAAAAATAAAATCAATTCAGACCAAAAATTTTCACAAACCAAACAATTCCCCGGTAACGGCGCCAAAAACTTGTTGTGAGTTTTAATTTACTCGCAAGCGCACGAGTTGTTTGCAGTATAGCATTGTGCAAGTGCAAGGTCGAATCCACAAGGAATTGCGTTGTGAAAGTATATTTTTAATCTAAACTAACTCTATCTTAACCTAGTTCCGAATTTCATATTATAATTTGCAAAACAAATTAAAATTAAACTAAATTGATTTTTAAAAACTAATAATTAAAACACTAAGGTTTCCAAATCCACCCCACCGAAGTTAAGCAAATATGTTCTAAAAATATAGCCTATCAAAACATTCCATGAATCCAACTATAAGACAAAAAACAAAGAATATCCCAACTAAACCAAAAGCATCCAATGTATCTGCTCTCAACAAATCACAAAGGAAATCCAATTTAATCGAAAAGCATTCAATGTATCCATCAGATGAAACACAAGGAATATCCAACAGACAATTTAAACTCAATCAATTATAAGATTAACTCAAATAGTTGACAGAACATTTATACTAAAAATTGTCAGATTTGTACAAGCAAATCTGAACTACTATGCCAAACAACGGCGGGGCTTCATCTTCAACCTTAGCTGAAGAGTCTAGCCACTCATAACTATGAAACTACAATTCATAATAAAAGTGCTAAACATTAAACTAAAACAACTAAATAAAAAGAAATAAATAACTTTACATGGGAGAAATTCCACTCGCTGACGGGCGGCGCTTCCCCTCGTGGTAGCAATGCCTTCGGGATCCACCAGAATGCTAGCGGACGTCCACCGGTAAACACCAAAATGGCTCAGGAATTGTACATTGAATGATGAGGCCAGATGGTGTTTATATAGGGGGAGTCACGGAGCACTGCAGGTTTCAGATTCGATGTGGGATACTGGCCCGAGTGCGCTCGATCGCAGAATGGTGCGATCGATTGCATGTGCGCTCGATCGCATGTCTGTGCGCACGATCGCATGTGCGCTTGATCGCATGTCTGTTACAATCGATCACAGACGCACTGAACAGCAACTATTTTGATGTGGGATGTTGACCTTGCACTCGTTCGTAGGCAAGTGCACTCGAGTGCAGGTGCGCTCGATCGCATATCTCGTGCGATCAATCGCAATGTCTCCAGAAGCTTCGCATCTCCTGAAATGCTTCATTTTCTCCACAAACCTGTAAAAATACACAAAACACAAGAAAGACGTAAAATAAAGTGAAATACTACTAACTAAGAGCATAAAAAATATAAGTTAATGGTCTAAAATATGCAATATTTAAGACTCATCAATTAAGTTCTCTATATATATGACTACTAACCTTAGGGTTAGTAACCAGTTTACTGCTTACAATCTCTCTATTTTCTTTCTTTTTTGAAACCCTAATCACTGTTTAAACCCTAAACACAAACCTTAACATGGTATCAGAGCCCATGGTTTGGGACCCTGGTGGTATTCTTGGGCAAACTAAAGGAAATATATATATATATATATATATATATATATATATATATATATATATATAGGTTTAGATTCTACTTTTAGTTTCTATTATGTTTTCCAACGAATTTCTCAGCACCCTTCAAATGTTTTCCCTCTTCTCCAGCAACTTTTGTTTCGTCTCTGACAGGTTTAGTTTTCTTTCTTTCCGATGAGATTGTGACATCCTGTTGCCAGTCATGAGTCCCCTGTTATGTGTGGTGATGCTGTGTGAAGAAAAGAAAGTTTTTTGGTTTTTTCTTATGTGTTGACCTGACCCGAATCCAAGTCAGATATGCCCCTCGACACAATCCAACCCATTTTGTGGATTCAGCCCATATGAAGCAGCTCGCTCCAGTCTGTTTTGTTGTCTTGTTGACCCCTGTTGTGAGTTTTAAATTACTCGCAAGCGCACGAGGCGTTTGCAGTATAGCGTTGTGCAAGTGCGAGGTCGAATCCACAGGGAATTGCGTTGTGAAAATATATTTTTAATCTAAACTAACTCTATCTTAACCTAGTTCCAAATTGTGAATGATATTGTAAAAAAAATTTAAACTAAATTAAATTGATTTAAAAACTAATAATAAAAACACTAAGGTTTCTGAATCCACCCCACCGAAGTTAAGCATACATGTTCTAAAAATATAGCGTATCAAAACATTCTATGAATCCAACTATAAGACAAAAAAAACAAAGAATATCCCAACTAAACCAAAAGCACCCAATGTATCCGCTCTTAACAAATCACAAAGAGAATCCAATTTAATCGAAAAGCATTCAATGTATCTATCAGATGAAACACAAAGAAAATCCAACAGACAATTTAAACTCAATCAATTATAAGATTAACTCAAATAACTGACAGAACATTTATACTAAAAATTGTCAGATTTGTACAAGCAAATCTGAACTACTACGCCAAACAACGGCGGGGCTTCATCTTCAACCTTAGCTGAAGAATCTAGCCACTCATAATTATAAAACTATAATAAAAAGTGCTAAACATTTAAACTAAAACAACTGAATATAAAGAAATAAATAAACAACTTTACATGGGAGAAATTCCACTCGCTGACGGGCAGCGCTTCCCCTCGTGGTAGCAATGCCTTCGGGATCCACCAGAATGCTGACGGACGTCCACCGGTAAACACCAAAGTGGCTCAGGAATTGTACACTGAATGATGAAGCCAGATGGTGTTTATATAGGGGAAGACCCGGAGCAATGTGGCTTGCAGAAACGATGTGGGATACTGCCCGTGTGCGCTCGATCGCAGTATGTTGCGATCGATCGCATGTGCGCTCGATCGCGTGTCTGGTGCGCTCGAGCGTAGGTGCGATGCACTGCAAATATTTCGATGTGGGATTGATGACCTTGCGCTCGTTCATAGGCAGGTGCGCTCGATCGCATATCTCGTGCGATCGATCGCAATGTCTCCATAAGCTTCAAATCTCCTGAAATGCTTCATTTTCTCCACAAAGCTGTAAAAACACACAAAACACAAGAAAAGCGTAAAAAAAAGTAAAACAATACTAACTAAGAGCATAACAAATATAAGTTAAGGGTCTAAAATATGCAATATTTAAGACTCATCAAATACCCCCAAACTTATATTTTGCTAGTCCCTTAGCAAAACAAAATAAAAGACTCAATGAAAACAAAGAACATAAAGATAAAGTCATCATTCATGGTATCCAAAAATTTAAGGAGCACACATCACCATGATATTCATTCATAAGCAAGCTTAAAAAGGTAAACCCATCTTCACAACGAATAGAAATGTTAAAATCTAATTACTTACAAAAGGCAGGATAAGGCATCACAAGCTTGAATCAGTGTAAGGTGAATTAGCATATAAAAATGAAGCTTCCAAGTAACTCTAATGTGTAAGGTCTCCATGTCTCAAGATTCACCGAATTTCCCATAAAAAATGAGTGACAAAGGCATAGTATTTTTTTTTTTTAATAATAAGGCACGGCTATGTTTAGTTTCCTTAAGCTTTCTAATTGACCCATGTAGCGAGTGTTAAGTCAATGACTCCCAAACCAGGTGATTTTAGGGCATTAGGTGTAAAGACACCCCTAAGGACTTACTAACTCGAGTAAAAAAGGCTACGAAATTAAATCGACCTTAATATTACCAAGCAAAATTCCACCTTTTGACGTGAACACTCACTGCTTACTGAGGCAAGAGGTCCAGTTACTCAGTGAAAAGTTTATTGATAATAATAAATTTTTTATTTATTTATATTTTCCTATGCCCAAGAGTTCATCCAACAAGTCATCCAGTTTCAGTTAAGATAAGGAAAAATACACATTAAAATCACATGTCATACCTCACATAATTTGTGCTAATGTGCTCGTGCTAGATCAGATCAAACATGTGAATTCTCAAAATGCCTAAAGTAAGTAACTAAATTTTAAAAATTTATCACCAGATCATGTGTTCAAAATGTTAAGCTCACCAATGACATCACGTCACAGAAAATGTTTAGATCAACCAAAATTTCACGATAACATGAGCATGTATTTATCTCTATGACGAAAAGACAACAAATTAGGACAAAGTGTGTGATGTGTCCCCCATACCCCCAAACTTAAATTACACATTGACCCCAATGTGTGACTAATATGAAAAGAGCTGACCTGAGATATGGAGAACTATCTGGACTGGTATGGCTCATAGCATACCCCCAAACTTGAACTGAAGTACGCTTTGTCCCTGAAAAATAAAAACTGGAAAACAAAAAAATACTGGAAACAAACATTAATCATAAAAATGCGAAATAATAAATAAACAAAAGAAAAGATAAGCTGTGGGGTGCCTCCCATGAGCGCTAAGTTTTATGTCTTCAGCCAGACTCTCCCTAGAATACTACACTCAATCTGAGTAACTAGGATCCTCCAACAGTATCGTCTCAATGTCCGGACTTCTCAACTCTAAGAATGGTTTTAGCCTCTGTCCATTTACCTTGAAAGTATTACCATTCTTAGGATCCTCAATCTCGATGGCCCCATGAGGAAAAATCGATTGAATAATGAATGGGCCTGACCATCGGGATTTGAGCTTGCCTGGAAAAAGATGCAGGCGCGAATTATAAAGAAGAACTCTCTGACCCGGCTCAAAAGCTCGTCTCAAAATATTTTGGTCATGAGTCTTCTTCATTTGTGCTTTGTATGATCGGGCACACTCATATGCATCATTCCGCAGCTCCTCCAATTCATTGAGTTGGAGCTTTCGTTGTGAGCCAGCCTTGGAAAGATTAAAATTTAGTTGCTTGACAGAACAATACGCACGATGCTCTAATTCAACCGGAATGTGACATGCCTTTCCGTATACAATGTGATAGGGAGACATGCCAATTGGTGTCTTGAAGGCTGTCCGATATGCCCACAGTGCATCCGTCAATCGCAGAGACCAATCCTTTCTAGTAGGGTTCACAGTCTTTTCCAAAATATGTTTGATCTCGCGATTTGAAATTTCCACTTGACCACTCGTCTGTGGGTGATATGGGGTGGCAACTTTGTGCGTGATACAATATTTCTTCATCAACTGCTCAAAGATCTTGTTGCAAAAGTGCTTACCTCCATCACTTATGATTGCTCGAGGCGTACCAAAACGAGCAAAAATAGTGTCTTTCAAGAACTGGACCACAACTCTGTGGTCATTGGTCTTGCACGCAACAGCCTCCACCCACTTGGACAGATAGTCCACAGCAACTAGAATGTATAGGTAGCCAAAGGAGTTTGGGAATGATCCCATGAAATCAATGCCCCACACATCAAAAATCTCAACAATCAGAATAGGGTTGAGGGGCATCATATTTCTCCTAGAAAGACTCCCTAGCTTTTGGCAACGCTCACAAGATATACAGTAGGTGTGAGAGTCCCGGAACAGGGTAGGTCAATAAAATCCACACTGCAAAATCTTTGCAGCGGTCTTTTTAGCACTAAAATGGCCTCCACATGCATGATCATGACAAAAGGCGATGACATTAGATTGGTCATGCTCAGGAATGCATCGTCTAATGATCTGATCAGGACAATACTTGAACAGGTAAGGATCGTCCCAGAAAAAGTGTTTTACCATGGCCAAAAATTTTGATTTATCTTGTCTCCCCCAATGCAAGGGCATGTGTCCGGTGACAAGATAGTTCACTATGTCAGCAAACCATGGTGCGGGACTGTGAGCAATGTGCATCAATTGCTCATCAGGAAAGGTCTCAGAAATGGGAGTGGCAGCCTCACTGAATTCCATAATCAATCTAGACAAATGGTCTGCCACCACATTTTTCGAACCTTTCTTATCCCGAATCTCAATGTCGAACTCTTGAAGTAGCAAGATCCATCGGATAAGACGAGATTTAGCATCTTTTTTAGAGAAAAGATAATTCAATGCAGCATGATCCGAGTAGATAATGACTTTAGATCCTAACAAGTAGGATCTGAACTTGTCTAATGCAAAAACGACTGCAAGCAATTCCTTCTCAGTGGTAGAGTAATTGAGTTGTGCGTCGTTTAGAGTTCGACTTGCATAATAGATAGCATGGGGAAGTTTATCAACACGCTGCCCCAAAACAACTCCAACAGCATAGTCTGATGCGTCACACATAATCTTAAAAGGCACATCCCAGTTAGGTGGCTGAATAATGGGTGTGGACGTCAGAATTTTCTTCAGATCCCCAAATGCTTTCTTACAATCCTCATCAAATAGAAATGGGGCATCTTTTTGCAACAACTTGCACAAGGGCCTGGCAATCTTGCTGAAATTCTGGATAAATCGCCTATAAAAACCTGCATGGCCCAGAAAAGATCAAACCTCTTTCACCGTACGTGGGGGTGGAAGGCTAGAAATCAAATCCACCTTCGCTTTGTCGACCTCAATCCCTTGATGAGATATGATATGCCCCAGTACAATTCCTTGCTTAACCATAAAATGGCACTTCTCCCAATTAAGCACCAGGTTCTTCTCCTTGCACCGTACCAAAACCAAAGAGAGACGGTGCAGGCACTCCTCAAATGTTGAACCGAAGATGGAGAAGTCGTCCATGAAAATCTCCAAGAACCGCTCTACCATGTCAGAGAATATACTGACCATGCACCGCTGAAAAGTGGCGGGTGCATTGCATAACCCAAAGGGCATGCGACGGTAGGCGAAGGTCCCAAAAGGACAGGTAAATGTCGTCTTCTCTTGATCTTCGGGGTCCACGGGGACCTGGTTATATCCAGAATAACCATCCAAAAAGCAATAATACTCGGGCCCAGCCAAACGCTCAACTATCTGATCAATAAATGGAAGTGGAAAGTGATCCTTCCTTGTGGCACTGTTCAGCTTACGATAGTCTATACACACTCTCCACCCAGACTGCACACGAGTTGGCACCAACTCGTCGTCTTTATTCTTTACTACCGTTAACCCAGCTCGCTTGGGCACGACATGAATGGGGCTCACCCACTTGCTATCAGAGATGGGATAAATGATCTCTGCATCTAACAGCTTAATAATCTCTGCTCTCACAGCCTCTTGCATAGCAGGGTTGAGCCTTCTTTGCGGCTCCCTCGATGGCTTAGCATCTTCCTCCAAGTGTATCCTGTGCATCACCACTGAGGGGCTGATTCCCTTAATATCCTCAATGGTCCAGCCGATAGCTTCCTTGTGCTCTCTTAAAACCTCTAACAATTTCTCCTCTTGAGCCTCTCCCAAATCTGAAGCTATTATCACAGGCAAACAGTATGCTGGACCCAGGAACTTATACTTAAGATTATCCGGTAAAGGCTTAAGTTCTTTCTTTTGAGGTTCTGGTGACACCTTCTCCTCCTCCTCTTTGCTTTCTTGAGGATCAGACTCCAAAATGGCATTTACTTCCTCGAGTAACCTATCTAAACCCAAGTCCTCTCCAAAGTGAGCAAAGCATGCCTCCATGGGATCCTCAATGCTTGATTCATCCACAGTATCCTCAAGAATCTCCTCTATCAAGCATACATCTCTCATTTCATCATATTCCAGTGGTTGCCTAGTGATATCAAAAATGTTCAACTCCACTGTCATATTTCCGAAGAAGATCTTCATCACCCCTGTCCTACAATTGATTAGGGCGTTAGCCGTGGCTAAGAATGGTCGCCTTAGAATCACCGGTATTTGAATCCCTACATTCTGAACCGGCTCTATGTCAAGCACAATAAAATCCACGGGGAAATAGAACTTATCCACTTTTATCAAAACGTCCTCAACTATCCCCCGTGGTCTTTTTACTGACCTATCAGCCAATTGAAGCGTCGTGGATGTGGGCTTCAATTCTCCTAACCCCAACTGCACATAGACTGAGTAGGGTAGAAGATTCACACTCGCCCCTAGATCCAAAAGGGCCCTCTCAATGTGGCTGACTCCTATCGTGCAAGAGATGGTAGGACACCCCGGGTCCTTATACTTGATGGGTAGCTTGCACTGAAGGATTGAACTGACCTGCTCGGTCAAAAATGCCTTCTTTGGGACATTCGTCCTCCTCTTGATAGTGACCAAGTCCTTTAAAAACTTGGCATATGATGGCACTTGATGGATGGCATCCAAAAATGGGATATTGATTTGGACTTGCTTGAATACCTCCAGAATTTCCTCATACGTCCCTCCTTTCTTGGGCGCCTGTAATCTCTCGGGGTAGGGCACTCTAGGTACAAACGACCTAGGAGGGTCTTTCTCAGTAGGTGTGGCTGTAGATGGCTCAGCATCTCTCTTCTTTATGTTGCCACTCCCTTGCCCTTGCTGCATAGCAGGGCTCTCTTCCACTCGATTGTCCAATTGTCTCCCAGACCTCAGTGTGATAATCGACTGTACTTGTTCCTCCCCGTGCGTAGGACTTGATGAACTCTCAACCATAAATTGTCCTTTTGGGTTTTGCACGGGCTGACTGGGGAACTTTCCTTTCTCTCTCTCACCCAAGTGACTTGCAATTTGCCCTATTTGACTCTCCAGCTTGGCAATTGCTTGGGTTTTTACCATTGTTGCACTCCTCACATCGCTCATATTTTGGCTAGTCGCCTTCATGAATTCCTTAAGAGTGTCCTCTAGCGACTGTGAAACTGGCGCTGGTGTTTGAGCGGGTGCATGGTAAGCAGGTGAAGGTGCTGGATGGGTAGAACGACCATGATTAGGAATTTGTGGGGCAAATCCGGGAGGATATTGATTTTGAGCATGATGAGAGGATCCTCCCTGATTCATTGGTTGGTTCTGCCTCCATGAAAAATTTGGGTGGTTCCGCCACCCTGGATTGTACGTCTCTGAGTACGATCCATTTGACTGCCTTCGAAAGTCATTGAAAGCATTTACTTGTTCCATAGGATACTCGGCACAAGCCGGCATTGATGGGAAATTCTGTGCTAGATGTATGGGACTAGCACAGATGGAACAGCTTTCAACATTGAATGTGTTGGCAGCATTTATGGATTGGCTCACAGTGAGAGCATCAATCTTCTTGGTAAGGGCATCTAACTTTATCCTCAAATCAGCGTCCTCTCTGACCTCATAGATACCTCCCCTCTTAGGAGCACGAATGGACTTATCTCGACAGCTTGAAAAATCCCACTGCTGTGAGTTGTCGGACAACTTGTCCAACGCCATATATGCTTCGTCTCCTGTCAGACTCAAGAATGCCCCCCCATTCATAGACTCGATCATGCTACGGTTGGGTTGAGTCAACCCTTGGTAGAAGAATTGAACGAGTCTCCACTTCTCATATCCATGTGGAGGGCATCTGATCAGTATCTCTTTAAAGCGCTCCCAGCTTTCAGAGAACTTCTCATCCTCGTCCTGAGTGAAAGAGCTACTCTCCTTTCGGCACTCATTCACTCTAGACATTGGGAAAAACTTATGGTAAAATTTGCTAAGCAGGTTTTCCCAAGATGTAATAGACCCGGACGTGTTGGAGTCCAACCACGCCCTAGCTCTATCGTGAAGGGAGAAAGGGAAGAGTCGAAGATGGACTGACTCCTCAGAGAAGTTCTGGAATTTGAATGTAGCACAAATGTCTTTGAACTTCTTCACATGACTATAAGGATTTTCAAGATCTAAGCCATGGAATGAGGGTAGGAGTTGGATAACATGTGGCTTCAAATCAAAGTGTGTAGCATTGGTTGGTGGCAACACTATGCAGGAAGATGAGTTAGTCGCAACGGGTGCGAACAAATCCCTAAGGGATGTAGTGGAGTCCACGTTCCAAGCTCTAGGTTGCTCTATATGTTCAGGATGATTAAAATTTTCTCCCATCTCAACAGTCTCTCTCTCAACTAGTGCTCTTTTCTGCCTCCTAAGAGTTCTTTCTAAGTCGGGATCTAAATATGTCAAATCTAAGTTCAAGGATCTCCGACCAAGCATACACTAACAGAAAAATATTGAGATACTAACCAGCAGAAGCAACAGAATAAAGCAAACACAAAACTCAAAAAAAAAAAAATTTAAATTATATTAACCAGTAGAAAAATAAAATCAATTCAGACCAAAAATTTTCACAAACAAAATAACTCCCCGGCAACGGCGCCAAAAACTTGTTGTGAGTTTTAAATTACTCGCAAGCGCACGAGTCGTTTGCAGTATAGCGTTGTGCAAGTGCGAGGTCGAATCCACAGGGAATTGCGTTGTGAAAATATATTTTTAATCTAAACTAACTCTATCTTAACCTAGTTCCAAATTGTGAACGATATTGTAAAACAAATTAAAACTAAATTAAATTGATTTAAAAACTAATAATAAAAACACTAAGGTTTCCGAATCCACCCCACCGAAGTTAAGCATACATGTTCTAAAAATATAGCCTATCAAAACATTCTATTAATCCAACTATAAGACAAAAAAAACAAAGAATATCCCAACTAAACCAAAAGCACCCAATGTATCCGCTCTTAACAAATCACAAAGGGAATCCAATTTAATCGAAAAGCATTCAATGTATCCATCAGATGAAACACAAAGAAAATCCAACAGACAATTTAAACTCAATCAATTATAAGATTAACTCAAATAATTGACAGAACATTTATACTAAAAATTGTCAGATTTGTACAAGCAAATCTGAACTACTACGCCAAACAACGGCGGGGCTTCATCTTCAACCTTAGCTGAAGAATCTAGCCACTCATAATTATAAAACTATAATAAAAAGTGCTAAACATTTAAACTAAAACAACTGAATATAAAGAAATAAATAAACAACTTTACATGGGAGAAATTCCACTCGCTGACGGGCGGCACTTCCCCTCGTGGTAGCAATGCCTTCGGGATCCACCAGAATGCTGACGGACGTCCACCGGTAAACACCAAAGTGGCTCAGGAATTGTACACTGAATGATGAAGCCAGATGGTGTTTATATAGGGGAAGACCCGGAGCAATGTGGCTTGCAGAAACGATGTGGGATACTGCCCATGTGCGCTCGATCGCAGTATGTTGGTATCGATCACATGTGTGCTCGATCGCGTGTCTGGTGCGCTCGATCGCAGTTGCGCTCGATCGCGTGTCTGGTGCGCTCGAGCGCAGGTACGATGCACTGCAAATATTTCGATGTGGGATTGATGACCTTGCGCTCGTTCATAGGCAGGTGCGCTCGAGCGCAGGTGCACTCGATCGCATATCTCGTGCGATCGATCGCAATGTCTCCAGAAGCTTCAAATCTCCTGAAATGCTTCATTTTCTCCACAAAGCTGTAAAAACACACAAAACACAAGAAAAACGTAAAATAAAGTAAGATACTACTAACTAAGAGCATAACAAATATAAGTTAAGGGTCTAAAATATGCAATATTTAAGACTCATCAACCCCTAAGTGGAGGGTCTTGTTTATCCGATGTCCCCGGACCTTGTTCATGGATCGTGTTGATCCTTTATTGTTAGGTGGTACTGACATGGTGACCTAACTATTGTCTTAGGCTTAGTTGCCTCGAATTGTTATGAGTTTCGCTGTTATTTGGGTTTGAATTTATTTGTAACATATTGGATGGGTATCGTTGTAACAAGTTGGATTATGCTCCAACTTGAGGGGGAGTGTTAGAGTGTTGAGAGTATTAGGGTTTAAAAGTATTGATGTAATTTCATAATATTAAATTCTCTATATATATGACTACTAACCTTAGGGTTAGTAACCAGTTTACTGCTTACTATCTCTCTATTTCCTTTCTTTCTCGAAACCCTAATCATTGTCTAAACCCTAAACACAAACGTTAACAAAGTTCAAGGTCGAGTTTTTTCTAAGTGGTGGAGAATGATGGGGTACAGAAGGGTATAGAGACAAGTTTGTAATTTTGTACTATGGGGGAAAAGTTGTAATTTTATAATATGGGACAAATTTGTACTAGGATTATGGTTTCTTTATTTACAGTGTTAGCTTAGGGTTAGGATTCCTAAAGATCCCTATATAAGGGGATCCTTGTGTTACTTTTTTATTAGTTTTTGATAAATAAAATCATATTGATATTGGGTATCAATTTCCCTCAATCCCCGTGGTAGCTTGGTTTCTATCTCTATCCTTTCTCTATTTATTTTTTCTACATCATGAATACAATTCAACAGTCTTATATATAAACTTATGAATATAAAAAAAAAATAGGACTAAGAGACATAAACTAAGTAAGACTAAGAAACCTACTAGGACACATAATAGAAACCTAATTAGGACTCAACATTCTCCCTCAAGTTGGAGCATGCATATGCACCAACTTGTTACAAAGAAACTCATACCAATAACAAACCTCATCCATTCTGAAACAAATAAACCCAAACCTATAAATTACAATATCCCATAAGAACATGTCAAGGCTCCACACCCACAGACGACAAACAGTTAGGTCACCACATCGGTACCACCTAACTAGAGAAGATTTGAGAACACCGGATCAACAAGACTTTTGACTTTTTTTCTTCGTCTTGTTTTTTTTTTTCTTTTGCTAATGTTGACTTTGACTTAAATGGGCTGCAATCAATGATTCAGGAAGATACAATATCAACACATGTTCGATCGAGTTAACAACATCAACATCGGGTTAAGAAACTCTTCATCAGGAACAATCAAGAACTTTTCTTCTTCTTCTTGAACTCTTCTTCTTAAACTCTTCTTGAAGAGGAAACATAAGAACACATAACAAATATATATATATATATATTTTTTTTATTCTGCCTTTACTTTGCTTTTTTTTTCAACAGAATCAAAGAAACAAAAACTCAGAAGGAATCTATCAAAATATCGCTGGAAAAACATAAAAAACTAGTTGGAAAAAAAAAACATGTTGAAAAAGAAAACACTTGAGAAACACCGGAAAAATTGTCGTGAAAAAAACAAAACAGAAACTAAAATAAAATTAGATTCTAAACTATATATATATATATATATATATATATATATATATATATTAATGGTGTTGATAAAAAGAATTGAAAAGAAGTCTTTGTATTATTGTTAATGATCTTAATACAATTCAACAGTCTTATATATAGACTTATGAATATCAAACCTAGTTAGACTAAGAGACATAAACTATGACTAAGAAGTCTACTAGGACACATAACAAAAAACCTAATTAGGACTCTAAACAATGGCCATTATTGCAAGGTCACTGTCCCTTAATGGGTGGCATACCCTTTCTATCAAGGTTTTAAAGCAGTAGATATATAATTTGAATCTTATTGAGTGGGTCAAATGACTACATGTCAGGCGTAAAAGTCAAAATCTATGATTGTTGCACTAATGAGTTAGTTCCAGCAAAGTAGCTGGGCTCTCTTTGTCCTGTGAACAATTGAAGGATTATATTATAAATTCTCTCTTATGTATACTTTCAAAAGCTAAAAACCTACAAGTCTGATTAACTTAGGGAACTCCTGTGTAATTAGATCTACGGAAAAAGTCTATGTAGGAAAGTTCTGTGAAGTTTCCATTTTGATATACTTTGATTGGCCTGTGAAAACTACACCAAATTACATTATTGCTGGCCTTGAAGGTCCAATATATTATTTTGTTCATGTTTCATGTAATAAGCTTTTCCTAGGTTTTTTTATAAGTAAATTTTTTATTAAAAAACACCAAAAATGTGCACCAAAAGCCAAAGGCTAAATACAAACCAAGAAAACTACAACTCTAAATGATCTTCATTATTTACAAAGAAATTCCCTCTAACCCAAAAAAATAAGAGTATTGAACCAACTATCTCTAGTTGCAAATGTATTTTCTAGACCATCGAAAGCCCTCCGGTTCTTCTCTCTCCACACTATCCACCAAATAGAATGCGGAATTAACTCTAAAGCTTTTTTGACCTCCTTAGAAGCTCTCAAACCACTACACACCCTAATTTTATCTCTCACGGAACTCGCAACTACCCAAGAAACCCCTACACTTCTATAAGTCATTTCCCACAAGCTTCTAGCATTGTGCATATGCATCAGATTATATAGCCAGATCTTTTCAATACTCTATTTATGTTTCATATATTAAGCCTCTCCTGCTAAGGTTGCTTTATGCATATGCATCAGATTATAGCCAGATAACTTTAATACTCTGTTTAATGTTTCTTGAAGAATAAGTTTTATTGTGGAAATATTATGATCATGATAGTCTTTCTTAAGTTTTAAAATAATTCTAATTGTTTGGCAGGTTATAAGTGCACATCTCCGTGCTTATATTCAAGCATTGGAGAAACTACAATTAGATATAGCAATATCCAGTGATTTGATTGGTGTAGAGACTAGAAGCACAAGCCGTTTCTCGAGAGGAAGAGAACTTCTGAAGAATTCTTCTGCTGTTTTTGCTTTGGGGAAGAGGATAAACATTTTAAAGGTTTTTTGCCTCTAACTTTAGTATATTATTTCCTCTGCTAATTAATATGGAATTTATGCATTTAATTTTTCACTGCAACTACTTAGTAAATGAAAATTTCATAATGTATTTGTGTATGTATCTCTAAATGTGTGGTGATTCTAGCTTTTAGTAAATGAAAATTTCATAATGTATTTGTGTATGTATCTCTAAATGTGTGGTGATTCTAGCTTCATGTATGTTTTGTGGATGTTAGGTTACCTCGTTTCTCTTGGACCCAAAACATCCATCTCCTCATTAGTAAGAAATCTTCTTCATCTGAGGGAGAAGAGAGACAGAGTAGAGAAAAAGGGTGGCTGCAGAACACATTGACTTACTAATCCTAAGATTAGTAGTCCTATATATATATAAGACATAATATGAAGATATTACAATTATACCCTTATACTCCTAACACTCCTCCTCAAGTTGGAGTGCTCCAACTTGTTACAAATAAACTCATATCATAATAAATTGACCTATCAAATGTGAAACAAATAAATCCAAACCCAAATATTACATAACCCATACGAACAGATCGGGGCTTCAAACCCACGACAAATAGTTAGTTCAACACAACCAACGAGACAAGATCCGATGACACTGGATCAACAAGACTAGGTTTTTTGTCTTGTTTGAGACAATGACTTTGATTTGGTTGTTATCAATGGATTTGATCCACCAAAAGGTTTGGATCGGGTTGATTTCATCAAAACAGGGTAAATCCACATCAAAACCAAGCCGGGTCAACACAAGGTAAACATATCTGATTCGAGTCACCGAATCCAGGTTAGGAACAGGTCTGGTTTGAATAAACAAATCTGGGTCAGAAAACTGGTCTCGAGCTTGCAAAACAAGATGTCATAGATTGGACGACATCTCGTGGCCAAAACGGAGCACCAAAAGCTGGGTTTTGGTCAATGTTACTTGGAACGTAGACCCCTCTAGATTCATGTTCCGGATAGCACGACCCAAATTGCAGTGCGTTCACAATTCGGATAGTGATTATCAATAATCCCAACTTTTCAGCTATACACAAAGATTTGATATGCCAATAAGGACAAAGTAAAAAAAAAACAAAAAATCAAAAACAAAAAAAAAACCATATAGATAAAAGAGAGAAAGGTAGCAGTGGCGAAACTTCCGACTAGCGAACACAGAGGAAAGCTATAAAGATTTAACAGAGGTGCGAATATTCAAGTACATAAAATGAAAAAAAATGAGAAGAGCTAGTGACATATCTGAAGAGAGAGAGAGAAGTCAAAATGAAGAAAGAATAGAGAAGACAAAAACATGTTGGAGAAGATGACCGAAAAAATGAAGAATCTAAATCTATCTCATTGGTGCTTCACACGGTAATCTCAAGTCTCGGAGTAGCTTCCTGAGCTAGAGTAACTCACATATTCCATGGGCTGCTGCTCTAAATTCTGCCTCTGTTGTACTCCTTGCAACAACTGACTACTTCTTGCTTCTCCAAGTGACCAAATTACCTTCCACAAAAGAACTACCTGATGTTGACCTTATATTAATGACACTTCAAGCCCAATCTGCATCGGTGTAAGCCTCAACATGAAGTTTATTATTCTTCCTGAACATCAATCCTTTCCTTGGACTTCCCTTCAAATACTTTAACACACGAAAAATTGCCTCAAGATGCTCTTCTTTTAGAGAATGCATAAATGGGCTAATCACACTTACTGAGTAAGCTATATCAGGTCAAATATGTGACAAATAAATCAATTTCCCTAGCAATTTTTGGTATCTCTCCAAATCAACACTTTGATCTTCCATTAAGAGACTCAATTTACACGTTGGATCAATGTGAGTCTCGACTGGCTTGCAAACTAGCAGTCATGTTTCTTCAAGTAAATCCAGTGTATACTTCCTCTGTGAAACAAAAATTCCTTCTCGTGATCTAGAAAACTCTATCCCCAAGAAATACCTCAAAGGCCCAAGTTGTTTAATCTCGAATTTCTTGCCCAAGACCCTTTCAACTTTTCTAACTCTACTAGATCATTGCCAGTGAGGATAATATCATCAACATAGACTATCAAGATTGCAACCTTACCTTCATTTGAGTGTCGATAGAACATCATGTGGTATGCCTAACTTTGACCAAAACTATAGCTCTTAATGTTGTGAGTTTTAAATTACTCGCAAGCGCACGAGTCGTCTGCAATATAGTGTGTGCAAGTGCGAGGTCAAATCCACAGGAAATTGCGTTGTGAAAATATATTTTTATCTAAACTAAGTTTATTTTAACTTAGTTCCAAATTTTTAATTGTATGTTGCAAACAAAATAAACTACACTAAATTGATTTAAAAACAAATGATAAAGATACTAAGGTTTCTGAATCCCCCCCACCAAAGTAAAACATATATTTTCATGTTCTATATAAAAGTAATCAAAAAATTCCATGAATCCACCATTATATAAATCACGGCGAATACCCAAATTAAACCAAAACCATCCAATGTATCTGTTCAATTTACAAATCACAAAGGAAATCCAATCAAATTTGAATGATCCACCGAATCCAACAGATGAAACACAAGGAAAATCCAATTTAACAATTTAAAAACAATCAATCACAAGATTTTACTCAAATAATTGAATAGAACATTTTATACTAAAAATATCAGAATTGTATAAACAAATCTGAAAATATTATGCCAAACAATGGCGAGGCTTCATCTTCAACCTTAGATGAAGATTTTAGCCTCTCATAATTATGAAACTAAAGTTCACAATAAAAGTGCTAAGCATTAAACTTTAAAACTTAAAAAAGAAATAAATTAAAACTGACTATACATTGGGAGAAATTCCACTCGCTATTGGGCGGCGCTTCCCCTCGTGGTAGCAAATCATTCGAGATCCACCAGAATGCTAGCAGAAGTCCTCCAGATTGCACACCGAATAATGAAGTGAGATGGGGCTTTTATAGGGAAATTCTCGGAGTACAATGTGTTTCAAATTCGATGTGGGATACTGCTCGAGTGCGCCTGATCGCAGTCTGGTGCGCTCGAGTGCATACTGGTGCACTGTAAAGCATTTTTAACCAATGTGATATGTCACGAGTGCGCACTTGCGCTCGATCGCAAGCCTGGTGCGCTCGAGGGCATTAGACATCTTCAGCTTGACCTTTGTCTACTAAAACTGCCATAACTTTCTCCAGAAAATTTATTTTTATGAGCCGTAAAATTCCTCAGAAAATAGACTTCCGGATCTTTCCAAGAATATATGGTGCATCTCCTGGTTCTTCCTGAATCAAT
Organism: Bretschneidera sinensis; assembly: GCA_023935145.1. Lineage (NCBI taxonomy): Eukaryota > Viridiplantae > Streptophyta > Magnoliopsida > Brassicales > Akaniaceae > Bretschneidera > Bretschneidera sinensis. The sequence goes on along the minus strand of CM043700.1, from coordinate 79,798,805 downwards.
ACGGTAAAATCCACAAAAATGACTGATCTGTACAGGCAATTCTGGCAATTTTAGTGAAACTCCTTTCCCAGTGCTTGTAAACCTGAAAAACAACGAAAACCACTCAAAGTAACAAATTCCTAAGCTAACAAATGTAAATTAAGTGGCCAAAATATGCAATATTTGGCACTCATCAAATACTCCCAAACTTATATTTTGCTAGTCCCTTAGCAAAACAAAATAAATAAATAAAACTAAATGGAAAACAAAGAATATAAAGATAAGTTCATCACTCATGGTATCCAAAAATTTAAGGAGCACTCAAAACCATGATATTCATTCATGAGCAAGCTTAAAAAAATATAACCCATATTCGCAATGAATAGGAATTTTAAAACCTAATTACTTACAAGATGCAAGCTAAGACATTACAAGCTTGAATCAGTGTAGAGTGAATTAGCATATACAGATGAGGTTTCCAAATAACTTCAATGTACAATGTCTCCATGTCTCAAGATTCACAGAATTTCTCATCAAAATGAACAATGATGGCATAGTTTTATTTTATTTATTTTTATTATAAGGCTCTGCTATGTTTAGTTCCCTTAAGCTTTCTAATTGACCCATGTATCGAGTGTTGAGTCAATGACTCCCAAACCAGATGGTTTTAGGACATTATGTGTAAAGACACCCCTAAGAACTTACTAACTCGAGTCAAAAAAGCTACAAAACTAAACTGGCCTTAATGCTACCAAGTAAAATTTTCACCTTTTGACGTGAACACTCACTACTTACTGAGGCAAGAGGTCCAGTTACTCAGCAGAAAGTTTCGCAATGATCATTATGAATAAAATTCTCACCTTTTGACGTGAACACTCACTGCTTACTAAGGTAAGAGGTCCATTTGCTCAGTGAAAAGTTTATTGATGATGATCATTATAAATATTAGTAGTATTATTTGTTTTTTTTCTCTTTTTTATACTTTTCTGTGCCCAAGTGTTTATCCAACAAGTCATCCAGTTTCAGTTAAGATAAGGAAACATACACATTAAAATCACATGTCATACCTCACACAATTTTGTGCTAATGTGCTCGTGTCAGATTGGCTAAAACATGTGAATTCTTAAATGCCCAAAGTAAGTAACAAAGTTTTAAAACTCTATCATCAAATCATGTGTTCAAAATTTAAGCGCACCAATGAAATCACATCACAATTTTTCAGATCAACCAAATTTTCAGACGAACATGAACATACATTTATCTTCTCTTTTAAACAATAATAATTAATAATAACAAAAACTGGGACAAACTGTAAATGTGTCTCCCATACTCCCAAAATTAAATTACACATTGCCCCCAATGTGTGAATAATATGGAAAGAGTTGACCTGGGAGATAGAGAACTAGCTGGACGGGCATGACTCATAGCATACCCCCAAACTTGAACTGAAGTACGCGTTGTCCCTGAAAAATAAAGACTAGAAAACAAAAAAAACACTAGAAATAAATAGTAACAATAAATATTTAAAATAATAAATAAACATAAAGGATATGCTGTAAGGTGCCTCCCATGAGCGCTAAGTTTAAGGTCTTCAGCCAGACTCTCCATAGTAGACAAAACTCAATCTGAGTAACTAGGATCCTCCAACAATATCGTCTCAATGTCCGGACTTCTCAACTCCAAGAATGGTTTTAGCCTCTGTCCATTTACCTTGAAAGTGTTACCATTCTTTAGATCCTCAATCTCGATGGCTCCATGAGAAAAAACTGACCGAATAATAAATGGGAGATTTGAGCTTGCCTAGAAAAAGATGCAGGCATGAATTGTAAAGAAGAACTTTTTGACCCGGCTCAAAAGCTCATCTCAAAATGTTTTGATCATGAGTCTTCTTCATTTGTGCCTTGTTTGACCGCGTACAATCATACGCATCATTCTATAGCTCCTCTAATTCATTGAGTTGGAGCTTCCTTTATAAGCTAGCCTTGGAAAGATTGAAGTTTAACTGCTTGATAGCCCAATACGCACGATGCTCTAATTCTACCGGAAGGTTACATGCTTTTCCGTACACAATACTATAAGGATACATGCTAATTGGCGTCTTGAAGGCTGTCCAATATGCCCACAGTGCATCAGTCAATCGCAAAGACAAATCTTTTTTACTAGGGTTCACAGTTTTCTCCAAAATGTGCTTGATCTCGCGATTAGAAATTTCCACTTGTCCACTCATCTGCGGGTGATACAGAGTGGCAACCTTATGCGTGATGAAATACTTCATCATCAACTGCTCAAAAATCCGGTTGCAAAAGTGCTTACCTCCGTCACTTATGATTGCTCGAGGCGTACCGAAACGAGCAAAGATAGTGTCCTTCAAAAACTGGACCACAACTCTATAGTCATTGGTCTTGCATGCAACGACCTCCACCCATTTGGACAGATAATCCACAACAACCAGAATGTACAGGTAGCCAAAGGAGTTTGGGAATGGTACCATAAAATCAATGCCCCACACGTCAAAAATCTCAACAATCAAAATGGGGTTGAGGGGCATCATATTCCTCCTAGAAAGACTCTCTAGCTTTTGACAGCACTCACAAGATACACAGTAGGTGTGAGAGTCTCGGAACAAGGTAGGCCAATAGAATCCACACTGCAAAATCTTCGCAGCGGTCTTCTTAGCACTAAAATGGCCTCCACAAGCATGATTAAACAAAAGGCGATGACATTAGATTGGTCATGCTCAGGAATACACCTTCTGATGATCTGATCGGGACAATACTTGAACAGGTAAGGATCATCCCAGAAAAATTGTTTTACCATGGCCAAAAACTTTGATTTATCTTGTCACCCCCAATATAAAGGCATTTGACCGGTGACAAGATAGTTCACTATATCGACAAACCATGATGCAGGATTTTGAGAAATGTGCATCAATTACTTATTAGGAAAGGTCTCAGAAATGGGAGTGGCGGCCTCAGTGAAATCCACTATCAATCTAGACAAATGGTCCACCACCACATTTTCAGAACCTTTCTTATCCCGAATCTCTATGTCGAACTCTTGAAGTAACAAGATCCATCGGATAAGACAAGATTTAGCCTTTTTTTTAGAGAAAATACACTTCAATGCTGCAGGATCCGAGTAGATAATGACTTTCGATCCTAACAAGCAGGATCTGAACTTGTCCAATGCAAAAACGACTGCTAGCAACTCCTTCTCAGTGGTAGAGTAATTGAGTTGTGTGTCGTTTAGAGTTTTGCTTGCATAATAGATAACATGGGGAAGTTTATCAACATACTGCCCCAAAACAACTCCGATAGCATAGTCTGATACGTCACACATAATCTCAAAAGGCACACCCCAGTTGGGCGGCTGAATAATGGGTGTGGACGTCAGAATCTTCTTCAGATCCCTAAATGCTTTCTTACAGTCCTCATCAAATATAAATGGGGCATCTTTCAATAACAATTTGCACAAGGGCCGGGTGAACTTGCTGAAATCCTGGATAAATCGCCTATAGAAACCTACATGGCCCAGAAAAGAATGAACCTCTTTCACCGTACGTGGGGGTCAAAGGTTGGAAATCAGGTCTACCTTTGCTTTATCGACCTCAATCTCCCGATGAGATACAACATGCCCCAGTACAATACCTTCCTTGACTACAAAATGTCGCTTCTCTCAATTAAGCACCAGGTTCTTCTCCTTGCACCGCACTAAAACCAAAGTGAGACGGTGCAGGCACTCATCAAACGATGGCCCGAAGACGGAGAAGTCATCCATGAAAATCTCTAAGAACCGCTCTACCATGTCAGAGAATGTGCTGACCATGCACCGCTGAAAAGTAGCAGGTGCATTGCATAACCCAAAGGGCATGCGATGGTAGACGAATGTCCCAAAAGGATAGGCAAACATCATCTTCTCCTGATCTTCGGGGTCCACGAGGACCTGGTTATATCCAGAATAACCATCCAAGAAGCAATAGTATCCGTGCCCAGCCAAACACTCTACCATTTGATCAATAAATGGGAGTGGAAAATGATACTTCCTTGTGGCAGCATTGAACTTAGTGTAGTGTATGCACACTCTCCATCCTGACCGAACACGAGTTGGCACTTTCTCATCATCCTTATTTTTCACTACCATCAATCCAGGTCGCTTGGGCACGACATGAGTCAGGCTCACCCACTTGCTATCAAAGATTGGATAAATGATCCCTGCATCCAACAGCTTAATTACTTCAGTCCTCACAACCGAGGGTTGAGCCTTCTTTGTGGCTCCCTCAATGGCTTGACATTCTCCTCCAAATGTATCTTGTGCATCACCACCGAGGGGCTGATTCCCTTAATATCCTCAATAGTCCAGCCAAGAGCTTCCTTGTACTATCTTAAAACATCTAATAATTTCTCCTCTTGAGCCTCAACCAAATATAGAGCAATAATCATAGGCAAACAATCTGCTGGACCTAGGAACTTATACTTAAGATTGTCCGGTAAAGGCTTAAGTTCCTTCTTGGGGGGCTCAGGTGCTACGGTCTCCTCTATCTCATTAATCTCCCGAGGAGGAGACTCCAAAATGGTATTCACTTGCTCGAATAACTTATCTAAATCCAAATCCTCTCTAAATTGAGCAAAGCATGCCTCTAAAGGGTCCTCAATGCACGATTCATCCACAATATCCTTAAGAATCTCCTCTATCAAGCATACATTTCTAACTTCATCATATTCCAACGGTTGCTTACTGATATCAAAGATATTCAGCTCCACTGTCATATTTCCGAAGGAAATCTTCATCACTCCTGTCCTACAATTGATCAGGGCATTAGCCATGGCTAAGAACGGTCGCCCTAGAATAACTGATATCTGAATCCCCACATTCTGAACCGGCTCTGTGTCAAGCACAATAAAATCCACGAGGAAATAGAACTTATCCACTTTTATCAAAACGTCTTCAACTACTCCCCATGGTATTTTCACTGACCTGTCAGCCAATTGAAGCGTCGTGATTGTGGGCTTCAATTCTCCTAGCCCCAACTGCAAATAGATTGAGTAAGGCAGAAGATTCACACTTGCTCCTAGATCCAAGAGAGCCCTCTCGATCTAGCTGACTCCTATCGTGCAAGAGATGGTAGGACACCCCGGATCTTTATACTTGATGGGCAACTTGCACTGAAGGATTGAGCTAACCTACTCGGTCAAAAATGCTATTTTCAAGACATTCGTCCTCCTCTTGATAGTGATCAAGTCCTTTAAGAACTTGGCATATGACGGAACTTGACGGATGGCATCCAAAAATAGGATATTGATTTGGACCTGCTTGAATACTTTTAGAATTTCCTCATACTTCCCTCCTTTCTTGGTCGCATGTAATCTCTCAGGCTAAGGTGCTTTAGGTACAACATCCTCCACAGTAGGTGTGGCTGTAGATGGCTCAATATCTCTCTTCTCCTTGTTGCCACTTTCTTGCCTTTGCTGCATAACAGGGTTCTTTTCCACTCGATTGTCCACTTGTCTCGCAGACCTCAATGTGACAATTAATTGCACTTGTTCCCTCCCGTGTGTAGGAGTTAATGAATTTCCAACCATAAATTGTCCCTACGGGTTAGGCACATGCTGACTGGGGAACTTTCCCTTCTCTCTTTCACCCAAGTGACTTGCGATTTGATCCATTTTACTCTCTAGCTTGGCAGTCACTTGGGCGTTTACTACTGTTGCGCTCCTCACTTCACTGATAGATTGGTCAGTCATCTTCATGAATTCCTTGAGGGTGTCTTCTAGTGACTGTGAAACTAGCGCTAGCGCTTGAGAAGAAGCTTGGTAAGCAGGTGATGGTGCTGGATGGGTTGAGCGACAATGACTTGGAATTGGTGGAGGAAATCCGGGAGGGTATTGATTGTGAGCATGATGAGGGGCTCCTCCCTGATTCATCGATTGGTTCTGCTTCTATGAAAAATTAGGGTGGTTCCACCACCCTAGATTGTAAGTCTCAGAGTAAGATCCATTTGACTGCCTCCGATAGTCATTGAAAGCATTTACTTGTTCCATAGTGATATGGTCCAAAATATTTCGACCCAAATAGGCTCCAGGCCCAGCAAAATACTCCAACCCAAATGAGCTCCAAGCCCAACAGAACAGTCCAAGTCTAAATAAGTTCAGGCCAGGCTAACTCTCCAACCCTATGGATGCTCCGGTCCAAGAAACAGCCCAGTAAATCTCCCGGCCCAGCAAAACCTTTGGGCCCATGAAGAATGGCCCAGACCTGGGCTCCCTCATCACACAGCCCTGCAGCCATCTACGGCCACCCTGCAGCCACCCTATGGCCGCCGTTCCACGCCACCCTAACTGCCTATGCCTACAGCTGCTCCGCGCCGCCTGCGGCCGCCTACGTTTGTAGTCCTACAGCCGCCCTATGACCTGTAGCAGCCCTACAGCGCCCCCTACCTGGGCTTGTAATCATACCCTCTCTGCTAGTGGACGACTATAAATGGGCCAAGGTATGAACTTCACCAGGACACACACATCTGCACATATACTCCAACTGCTTAAAGCCCTCGATTTCTTTTGAGCCCTTGGTTTCTCCAATTAAACTCAAGCTAACTTAAGCTTCGGAGCACCCTCGGAGGTCTCCCCCTCCCCTCCTTCCGAAGGTCTTCAGTTCACCCCTGTTACCTATGCAGGACCAGGCCACGTCCTTACCAAAGTCATGCCAACATCCAGGTCACTTCCTCACCCAGGCCACGTCAGCACCAACAGTTAGCGGCATCAACAGATTGGCGCCGTCCATGGGAAACCACAAGCTCTCACTACAGTGAAGAGCAAATAAGTAAAAAAAACTCATCTATGACGATACCGCCAAGAAACACTGTCAGAAGAACCGACAAAGAAGCCCCAACGGTGTGCTTGGCTCCTATCCAAGGCGACGCTCGCAGTCACCAAGCCAGACCCAGGTTCCCAACAATCCCCGAGCACGCCACCCCTGCCAGAGAGCAACGCCCTCACTTTTTCAAAAATGACTCTCCTAATTACGAGGAAGAGGCCACCCACCTCCAAGCTCCAATGACTCAAGCTCAGTTCCAGGAGCTCTCTAGGATGATAGCCAACTTAGCGGCCCAAGTACGGGGAGGAGGTCAGCAACCTTTCTTCCCTCCTCACCAAGCTCCAGAGAAAGTCGAGTCATCTGGCAGGGATGACCTAACCTATAACCAGCCCCACACCGAGCCCTCGTCGCGTAACAGCCGATCCAAGGAGAGCTTCTCCTCAAAAGGTAACCTCAGCCTAGATAGACGGTTTGAGGAAATGGAAGAAAAAATAGACTCGGCTCTGAGACGCAAGAATCCTAACCTCATAGATGAACTTTGCATCCAGGACCCTCCATTCACAAAAGACGTCCTCAAGACCCCGCTTCCACCCAACTTCAGGATGCCTCAAGTGAGAATGTATGATGGCTCCACGGATCCTATGGACCACCTACAGCACTACAAAACGACTATGATACTGCACCGGCATTCAGACCCGGTCATGTGTCGAGCCTTCCCTTTGACTCTCGAGAAGGCAACGGGTACCTGGTACTCAAGGCTGAAGCCAAGAAGTATCAGCAACTTCAAAGAACTCAGCTACGCCTTCGCCTCCCATTTTCTCAGTAGCAAGGGGCCCAAGAAGACTTCAGAGAGCCTCTTCAGCATCATCCAACAGCGAGGGGAGAGGCTTCGAGCCTATATCTCACGGTTCAATACAGCGGCATGGGAGATTCCTGGCCTCGACCCAAATATCCAGGTAATGGCATTCAAAAATGGATTGAGGTCCGGCATCTTCAGCTCTAAACTGACTCAGCGCCCACCTAGAGACATGAACGAGATCCTGGCCCGAGCTGAGATATATATGCTGGCAGAGAATGACCAAGCCTTCAGAAGAGAGAGGGAAGGGGAAACTGAGAAGAATATGAAGGATCCTGACCCCCAGAGGGGGACAGTCAAGAGACCCCACCAGGAGAACAGGTACAGACCCCACCCTCGAGTTGACGACTTCACTCCACTCAATGCCACCAGGATAAACATCCTCATGCAGCTCCAAGATAAGTCCGTTGTTGACCAAAACCATAGCTCTTGATGTTGTAAGTTTTAAATTACTCGCAAGCGCACGAGTCGTCTGCAATATAGTGTGTGCAAGTGCGAGGTCGAATCCACAGGGAATTGCGTTGTGAAAATATATTTTTATCTAAACTAAGTCTATTTTAACCTAGTTCCAAACTTGTAATTGTATGTTGCAAACAAAATAAACTAAACTAAATTGATTTAAAAACAAATGATGAAGATACTAACGTTTCTGAATCCACCCCACCAAAGTAAAGAATATATTTTCATGTTCTATATAAAAGTAATCAAAAAATTCTATAAATCCACCATTACACAAATCACGGCGAATACTCAAATTAAACCAAAACCATCCAATGTATCCGTTTAATTTATAAATCACAAAGGAAATCCAATCTAATTTGAATGATCCGCTGTATCCGACAGATGAAGCACAAGGAATATCCAATTTAACAATTTAAAAACAATCAATCATAAGATTTTACTCAAATAATTGAACAGAACATTTATACTAAAAATATCATAATTGTATAAACAAATCTGAAAATATTATGCCAAACAATGGCGAGGCTTCATCTTCAACCTTAGATGAAGATTTTAGCCTCTCATAATTATGAAACTAAAGTTCACAATAAAAGTGCTAAACATTAAACTTTAAAACTTAAAAAAGAAATAAATTAAAACTAACTATACATTGGGAGAAATTCCACTCACTGTTGGGCGGTGCTTCCTCTCGTGTAAGCAAAGCCTTCGAGATCCACCAGAATGCTAGCAGAAGTCCTCCAAATTGCACACCGAATGATGAAGTGAGATGGGGCTTTTATAGGGGAATTCCCGGAGTATAATGTGTTTCAAATTCGATGTGGGATACGGTCTGAGTGCGCTCGATCGCAGTCTAGTGCACTCAAGCGCATACTGGTGCACTACAAAGCATTTTTAACCGATGTGGGATGTCATGAGTGCACACTTACACTTGATTGTGTGTCTGGTGCGCTCGAGTGCACTAGACATCTTCAGCTTGACCTTTGTCTACTAAAATTGCCATAACTTTCTCTAGAAAAATCATTTTTATGAGCCATAAAATTCCTCAGAAAATAGACTTCTGGATCTTTCCAAACATCTATGGCTCATCTCCTAGTTCTTCCTGAATCAATACAGTAAAATCTACAAAAATGATTGATCTGTACAGGTAATTCTGGCAATTTTAGTGAAACTCCTTTCCCAGTGCTTGTAAACCTGAAAAATAACGAAAACAACTCAGTAACAAATTCCTAAGCTAACAAATGTAAATTAAGTGGCCAAAATATGCAATATTTGGCACTCATCACTTAACAACCTCTAAAAAATGATCAAACCAAGCTTTTGGCGACTGTTTCAATCCATAAAGTGATTTTTTCAGCTTACAGACTTTGTTGCTCCCCAGCTTCTTCTCAAATCCTGGAGGTAGAACCATATAAACTTCCTCTCTTAACTCACCATTCAAGAAGGCATTCTTCACGTCCAGTTGTTGAGGCCAATCTAAATTGGCTGCAAGTGACAAAAGATCCCTTATTGCATTTAGTTTGGCAACTGAAGCAAAGGTATTTTGGTAGTCAATCCCATAGGTTTGTGTAAACTTCTTAGTAACTAACCTTGCCTTATATCTTTCAATAGACCCATCTGGATTGTAATTCAGAGTAAATACCCATTTACACCCCACAGGTTTAGAATCCCTTGGTCTATCCACAATCCGCCAAGTTCTATTCTTCTCAAACGCCTTCATTTCCTCCAGGACAACATCCTTCCATTTTGGAACATGCAAAGCTTCCTGAATATCTTTTGGAATGGTAACACTAGATAGATTAGTAGTAAATGCCTTCATAGAGGATGATAGTCTATGGTAAGAAACATGTTTTTCTATGGGGTGTTTAGTACAGATCCTAATACCTTTTCTAACAGTTATAAGAACATTCAATGTAGGACGAGAAATACTATCAACAAGTGTTGAAGTAGGAGGAAGAGATTCAAGAGCTAACATACTTGTATTTTCCAGGTTACCTACACATGGGTCAGATGGTTCATGTCTTGCAGTAGTTGGACTTGACTTCTTCTTACCTGTCTTCCTCTTAGAGTAAACAAGAATCTCAGGGCGAGTAGGTTCTACATCTCTCCCTAAAGGAGATTGAGTTAAAGGTATAAAAAAAATTGGTTAAAGATATAGATGTTCCAACATTTGGATGCAAGTTGTCAACAAGGGATTCATATGAAATAATGGCTAGAGAGGAATTAGATTCCAAGACAAAAGTCCCAAAAATCTCATCATCACCAAAGATCTCCCCTTGAGGAGAATTTTTGTCAAAAACAAGATTTATTTTCAAAGAAAGTGACATCCATACTAATAAAAAAAACTTTTTCGAAGTTAGATTATAACACTTATACCCTTTCTGAGTAGAAGAATAACCCAAGAAAACGCATTTAATAGATTTAGGATTCAATTTTGACCAAAATTGTTTATGGACATGAACAAAGGTTGTGCACCCAAAATTTTTCAAAGGAAGTGAATTCACAAGCTTATTTTTAGGAAAAGCTTTTGAGAAACACTCTAAAGGAGTTTGAAATTTTAAAACTTTAGATGGCCTACAGTTTATCAGATAAGTTGTTGTAAGAACTGCTTCACCCCACAAATACTTAGGTACACCCATTGTAAACATAATAGCCATAGCCACTACTAAAAGATGTCTATTTTTACATTCGACCATTCCATTTTTTTGAGGATGTTGACCCTGAATGATTTTGATAGTGACAAAAATCTTAATTAAGCACTAATGAATATTACTTAAGTAATACAGATTGTTAAATAGTGTTTATACATCAAAGGAGATTAAGATTGTAGAAATTGGTGAATCAATGTTGATGATCTCAAAAGTCAATAAGTTCTCCAAAAGATCAAATTCACGGAGAATAATTTAAATGCATCTTCAAAGTCAATAGAGACAAATTATAGGTTTGAATCCTAAGATACACTTTGTAAGTATTTCAATTTTTAGGAGCTAATATATTTGCATTGTATTTTATTATATAGTCTTAATTAATTGAGAATATAAAATCTCCACATGATTTTATTAAATGCAAATAAATTATTTGGGCTCAATACTTAACATTCTCTAATTGAACTTAAGAAGAATTTATGTTGACATAGAAAATTACTTGAGCATTTGTAATATATCATTCTTCATATATCTTGCACACACATTATGCTTAAATTTGTAATATGTTTTGTCATCATCAAAAATGACTTAATCAAGAAATTGATTAGATTAATTTTGATGATAACAAAACACGTTTGAAGTGTTTAACTCGTGTGTTTAATGTGCAAGAAAGTTTGATTCAATTAGAAAATTTTTGGAACTCAAAAATCCAAAAAGAATAAAGAGATATGAAGAAAATTGATGCTGACAACACTGTTCATCCTAAAAACACTGTAGCAGTGCTTAAATAGTGACCCAGTCGACTTGGTGAATAGTACCAGTCGACTGGTAAAACTGGCAGAAGGTTCCCAGTCGACTGGTAACACTGTAGCAGCAAAAATGTGATTTTTAAAGAGGATCCAGTCGACTGGTATCACGACCCAGTCGACTGGTAGTTCAAAAATATAACCGTTGGGACTCGAAATCTGAGATTTTAAAGGCACAATCAATTCAAATTAAAGTCTAACGGCCATATTAATTGATGGCTTTATAAACCCACTCAATTCAGCATTCAATAAGAGGGAGAAGACATTTAAAAAGAGAAGAACACACACAATCAAGTCATTCATTCTTTGAAACTCAAAAAAGCTTTGAAATACTCATGTTGAGCCATTCTTCAAGCTTTACTTTGAAAGAGAGACATTATTCAGTTGTATAAACTTTTATTTGCTGTCTCTCTACCATTTACCTTACAGCATTTATTGTAAATGGATTACTTCCGAGAGGAAGGGGATTACTTCCGAGAGGAAGGGGATTACTTCCGAGAGGAAGGGGATTACTTCCGAGAGGAAGGGGATTACTTCCGAGAGGAAGGGGATTACTTCCAAGAGGAAGGGGATAGCTTTTGAGAGGAAGGGATTGTAAGGTTTATACAACACCGGTGAAGTTGTACGACTAAGTTTCTTAGTGGATTACTTCAAGGAGGTTCCTTGAAGAGAGTGGACGTAAGGTCGGAACGAATCCGATATTGCCGAACCACTATAATCTGAGTTTGCATTCTCTACTCCTTAAACTCTTTATTTACAGCACCTTACTTGTTTAATTGCTTGTTGTTTATATATTTTTATAAACTTGTGTTTATTCCTCGAAAGTTTTTAAAAACCCAATTCACCTCTCCTCTTAGCTTGAAACCTCAGTCTACAATTGGTATCAGAGCAAGGTGCTCTTATTTTAGGCTTAACATCCTAGAGTTGATCCTATGGCAACTATATTTTTAGAAGGAAGAGATCCTTCTAGTCCTCCTCTTCTCCATGGAACAAATTTCACCCATTGGAAAGCTCAAATGAAGATTTTTATTCAAGCTTAAGATTATTATGCTTGGTATTTCATTCTTGAAAATGAAAATGATTTTGATGTAAATGATTGTAAATTCATTCAACTAAATGCTAAAGTTATGAACATGTTTTATAGTTCTCTTGATCAAAACGAAGTTGATCGAATTTCCTCATGTAAGACTGCAAAAGAAATTTGAGATTTATTGGAGGTCATACATGGAGGAAATGAGCAAGAAAAGAATTTCGGATTGAAAAACTTTGTTCATGACTTAGAGCATTTTAAAATGAACGAAAATGAATCAATTTTTGATTCGCAAACTCGTTTTACCATACTTGTTAAAACTTTATCTTTCATGGGTAAAATTTTTTCTAACCACGAACTTGTGAGAATATTTCTTAGGTCTTTGTCAAATCAATGAAAAATTATTTTGACAAAGCATTCTACAAGTGAAAGTTTAGAAGAGCTTGTGGAATCCCTCAAGAAGCATGAAAGCTACTTGGAATAAATAATTGATGGTTCCACCACATTCTTACCTTTTTATGGAAATTGAAGATCTTAATCGTGATGGTGATGAAGAAGAAGAAGACTCCTCGAATAAAGAGATCGAATACGAGGAAATTGCCAACCTATGTCTTATGGCAATCGACGACGAAAATGAGGTATCGACTTCTTCCTCTTCAAAAAATAACATTGTTAGTAGTAGTGAAGAATTGATAGAAGTCATAAATGAAATGTATGAAGAATTGAAGAAATTCGATTCTAGGAACACCATTCTTAAAAAAAAGATGTCATCTCTTTCTAAAGAGATGGTAGGTCTAAGAGAAGAAAAAGATAAACTATCTTCATTACTTTATGATTCTTCTCAAGATCTTCTTAAAGATAAAAATGAAAACTTAAAGAAGAAGATAATATAATTGAATGGCACAATATCTAGACTTATGCTTGGAAAAGAAAAGCTAGATGAAGTGCTATCTCGCCAAAGATTAAATGGAGGAAAATCTGGGTTATGTTATTCTCCATTAGGCAAGCAAAAATCAAAAGAGAGCTTATTCATGAAAGCATCATGTGTGAATGAAGCCTCTACTTCAAAGACCACTAGCAAGGTCAAAAGAATTCCCTCAATGAATGCTAGTAGGTGTAGAAATACTAATTCTAATGTATATACTAGAATGAAGCATCCTAGAAATACTCATGCTTATATTTATGCTCATTCAAGAAATGCTTATACACATCCTAGGAATAACTATCATGGTTATCCTAGAAATAATATGCATACTCATAATAATGCTAGCATGTATCCTAGAATGCATCATCATACATTTTTTGGAAATGACATGCATGCTCATATTCCTTACCATAGAAACATGTATCCTAGGAACTCTTATCCCAAGAATTATAGATATGTACAAGTAAGAAATCCTAGAAATATCAATAATTATTATCCTAGGATTGTGCATTATCAACATGTCCTTAGATCACCATATACTGTTAAGAAAGTATGGGTTCCAAAAGGAACCATGTTTTCTAGGACTAACCCCAAAGGACCCAAGAAATTTTGGGTACCCAAAAGTGCAATCGTGTATCCTTGTGTGATGTAGATATGTCTCCATACTAAATAAAAAGGTAATTGTTGGTACCTTGATAGTGGATGCTCAAAGCACATTACCGGTGATAAAAGTGTATTCAAAGAGCTAACTCTAAGAGATGGTGGATATGTCACCATTGGAGACAACACCAAAATAAAGATCATCGGGCATGGAAAAGTCGGTAATGATTTCTCAACCTTAGATAATGTATTGCTAGTACATGGCCTTAAGCCAAATTTACTAAGCATTAGTCAACTATGTGTTAAAGGCAACAAAGTCACATTTGAGACCTCTCATTGTCTAGTTATAGATATCAAGAGCAACAAGATCAAATTTTTTGGCCATAAACATGAAAATGTCTATATAGTTGATTTGAAATCCTTGCATTTTGAAAATGAAAAATGTTTTCCTGCATTTAGTGAAAATCCATGGCTATGGCATAGAAGGCTTGGTCATGTGAACATGAACTTGCTAAAAATCATTTCAAGAAAAGATTTAGTCATTGGACTTCCCAAAATCAATTTTGAAAAAGACAAAGTATGCGATGCTTGTCAAATGGGAAAACAAACTAATATTTCATTTAAAGCAAAAAATGTAGTCTCAACTACTAGACCTTTGGAACTTCTGCATATGGACTTATTTGGTCCAATTAGTATCATTAGTCTAGGTGGCCATCAATATGCTCTTGTTATTGTTGATGACTATTCAAGATATACCTTTGTTATTTTTATTGCTTACAAGGATGAAGCTTTTAAAGGATTTGAAAAGTTTTGCAAAAAGGTACAAAATGAATTTGTATTTCAAGCATAAGAAGTGATCATGACAAAGAATTTGAAAATCAAAGTTTTTCAAGATTTTGTGATGAAAATAGAATTAATCACAACTTTTCAGCTCCTAGAACTCCTCAACAAAATGGAGTTGTTGAGAGGAAAAACGGAGTTCTAGAAGAATTTTCAAGAACTATGCTTTGTGAAAATAGTTTACCAAAATACTTTTGGGCTGAAGCCGTGAACACTTCTTGCTATATCTTAAATAGAATTTTAATTAGGCCTATGCTTGATAAAACTCCATATGAACTATGGAAAGGTAGAAAGCCTAATATCTCTTACTTTCGTACATTTAGTTGCAAATGCTTCATCCTAAATAACAATAAAACTAACTTGGGTAAAATTGACTCTAAGACCGATGAAGGGATATTTTTAGGATACTCAACATCTAGTAAGGCTTATAGAGTTTTCAATAAAAAAAAACTCTAGTGGTAGAAAAATCTGTACATGTAACTCTTGATGAGTCTAACCCAATTAGTAGTAGAGAAGTTTCCTTTAATGATGATGCATATTTTATTCCAACAACGGAAACTCCTACTCCCATTGTTGACCCAAAAGAGAATCCACCTCAAGCAAATGAAGAGATGGAAACTCACAATTTGGACCAACCATCTACAAGCCAACAAGAGGAAAGTCTTCCCAAAGATTGGAGGTATGTAAATTATCATCCGATTGATCAATTGATTGGTGATCCTTCACAAGGGGAGGTATCTTCATCAATCAATCAAAGTACATTAAGGACCTGCTAAAGAGGTTCGGGATGGAAAGCTCAAACCACTTGGAACTCCTATAAGCACAACTACAAAACTTGATCTTGATGATGGAGGTAAAACTGTAGATACTAAATATTATAGAAGCATGAAAGGTGCTTTACTTTATCTGACTGCAAGTTGGCCTGATATAATGTTCAGTGTATGCATATGTGCTAGATTTTAGTCTAATCCTAAGGAATCACATGCAGTTGCAGTAAAAAGAATCCTTAGATATCTACAAGGAACCCAAACCATAGGATTATGGTACTTTGAGATTCATCTTTTGAACTTGTAGGATATTCAGATGCTGATTTTGCTGGATGTAGGTTAGATAGAAAAAGCACAAGTGAAACATGCCAATTCTTAGGTGCAATGTTAACCTCTTGGTTTTCCAAGAAACAAAAATTTTGTTGCACTATCAACTGTTGAGGCGGAATATGTAGCAGCTGGAAGTTGTTTTGCCCAAGTGTTATGGATGAAATAACAACTAGAAGACTATGGCATGAACCTCAAAGACATCCCGATATTTTGTGATAATACTAGTGCTATCAACCTAACCAAGAATCCTA
Organism: Bretschneidera sinensis; assembly: GCA_023935145.1. Taxonomy (NCBI): domain Eukaryota; kingdom Viridiplantae; phylum Streptophyta; class Magnoliopsida; order Brassicales; family Akaniaceae; genus Bretschneidera; species Bretschneidera sinensis. The sequence continues at coordinate 79,782,507 of CM043700.1, read as the reverse complement.
TCCAGCACTCTAGAACCAAACACATAGAAATCATACATCATTTCTTAAGAGACCATGCTAAAAAAGGTGATATAAGACTAGAATTCATACCTTCAGAAGATCAAATAGCTGACATTCCCACAAAACCTCTAAGTGAAGCTAGTTTCTGCAAAATTAGACTGTCAATGGGATTGTTAGATTATGATAAACTGTATGTTTGATTGCATCTACATTTCATCATTTTGCATATTTGATATCTGGTGAAAGAGTATTAAACCTCATTTAATCACTCCTTCACTCAAGATGGCATAGATAAACAAATTTCGTGCTAAGGCTCAAAGACTAGAAATTTTCTTAAGGATCCAGTCGACCGGTAATTCTGTCCCAGTCGACTGGTAAGTCACTGTCTATTCTTCCAGTCGATTGGTAAGTCACTGCCAAATCTTCCAGTCGACTGGTAAGTGTTACCTAGTCGACTGGTACATCTAGACTTTGTTCGGAGCCATTTAATAAATTCTCTTTGATTTGGCATTGGATAAATCAAGTGATGAACTTGAATTTAGATTTGAGAATTACTTTTGAGCTATTTATTTATCAAGCATGAGCTAAATATGAAACTTTCTATTATATATGCTTGAGTTTGATAATAATGATTATCTTTGCATTAAATTGATAAACAACTACCAATAAGGCTTGTTAAGTTTTATCTAATTTTATTTCTTTAAAAATAATTACTTTAGACTTTTTGAAAGGGGGAGAAAATCTGATTTATTGGTAAAAGAAAAAACCTTTGGTAAAATCATTTTACTCAAATGAGTTTTAAATACTTGATAAACTATTTTTATTATATTTTAAATTTGGATATTATATCTTGAGAATTTTATCTCTATGTGCCAAAGGAACTCTTTCAAAATCTTTATATTTCTTGATATCTTGTAAAACGGTTCTTTTCTCAATATGTTTCATAAAAATATTTTCAATAGTATATTTTGAGGGGGAGCTCTTCTTTGAAATCCACCATTTTTTATTATGACAAAAAGGGGGAGAAAATAAGAATATTAGAGATCTTGTTAGACTTTATTCTGAAGATTTTTGTCACCATTAAAAAGGGGGAGATTGTTGACCCTGAATGATTTTGATAGTGACAAAAATCTTAATTAAAGCACTGTTCATCCTGAAAACACTGTAGCATAGCTCAAATAGTGACCCAGTCAACTGGGTGAATAGTACCAGTCGACTAGTAAAATTGGCTGAAGGTTCCCAGTCGACTGGTAACACTGTAGCAGCAAAAATATGATTTTTAAAGAGGATCCAGTCGACTGGTATCACGACCCAGTCGACTGGTAGTTAAAAAATATGACCGTTGGGACTCGAAATCTGAGATTTTAAAGGCACAATTAATTCAAATTAAAGTCTAACGGCCATATTAATTGATGGCTATATAAACCCACTCAATTCAGCATTCAATAAGAGGGAGAAGACATTCAAAAAGAGAAGAACACACACAATCAAGTCATTCATTCTTTGAAACTCAAAAAAGCTTTGAAATACTCATGTTGAGCCATTCTTCAAGCTTTACTTTGAAAGAGAGACATTATTAAGTTGTATAAGCTTTCACTTGCTGTCTCTCTACCATTTACTTTACAGCATTTATTGTAAAGGGATTACTTCCGAGAGGAAGGAGATTATTTCCAAGAGAAAAGGGATTACTTCTGAGAGGAAGGGGATAGCTTCCGAGAGGAAGGAATTGTAAGGTTTGTACAACACCGGTGAAGTTGTACGACTAAGTTTCTTAGTGGATTACTTCAGGGAGGTTCCTTGAAGAGAGTGGACGTAGGGTCGGAACGAATCCGATATTGCCGAACCATTATAATCTGAGTTTGCATTCTCTACTCCTTAAACTCTTTATTTACAGCACATTACTTGTTTAATTGCTTGTTGCTTATATGTTTTTATAAACTTGTGTTTATTCCGCGAAAGTTTTTAAAAACCCAATTCACCCCCCCTCTTGGGTTGAAACCTCGGTCTACAGAGGAGTATCTACACAAGATGATTGATGAACAATACCTTTTTCTCTTAAAAAATGACCAAGAACAGAATTGAAATATTATCTCCCATTATTAGTTCTCAAAATTTGAATTTGAGTTTGGAATTGTGTTTGAACTAAGTTATAGAAATCCTTAAATATCCTCTCAGTTTCAGATTTCTCTTTCATCAAGTAAACCCAACATATTCTATTATGATCATCAATAAAAGTGATAAACCACTTAGATCCTGACACATTTGAAATTGTCGAGGGACCCCAAATATCACTGTGAATAAGAGTGAAAGGTTTAAATTTTTTGTAGGGTTGCACAGGAAAAGGTGAATGATTATGTTTAACCAGTTGACAACTTTCACATTGAATTATTATTCTTAAACAAGGTAGGAAACAAATGTTTCAAATAAGAAAAGCTTGGATGACCAAGTCTAAAACACCATAGCATAATTGGATTTTCAATGGAAAAAATTGTACTACTTGCTGTTTGAGCTTGTTTTCTCTCGGAGGAATCTTGATTGAAGTGATAAAGTCCATCCAATTCCTTAGCAGTGCCAATCATCTTCCCCGAGTTTATATCCTGAAATTTGTAGGAGGAAGGTGAAAATAGCACACTACAGTTAGAATCCTATGTGATTTTACTGACAGACAAGAGATTACAAGTGAGATTTGGGACATGAAGAACAAACTCAAGAACAAGACCCTCAGATAAAGAGATTGAACCTTTTCCTGCAACAGAAGAGAAAGTACCATCTGCAATTCTAATCTTTAAATTTCCAGAACAAGGTTTATATGATGAAAAAAGATTGAATTGAATAGTCATATGATTAGATGCACCTGAATCAATGATCCAAGATGCTGGACAAAAAATGGAACTTAAAGCTTTGGGAATAATACCTTGATGTGCTAGAGCGCAGGAAGGATTGGAAGGATCTGAAAGGAATTTTTTGAACATTTTTTTTTAGGAGTTCAAACTATTCCTTGCTGAACAAAGAAGACTCATTACTACTAATCTCAGTCGGTGCTTGCATTCCTCGAGTATTCTCAGGGGACCTCTGTCCCTTATGGTTTGAAGGCTTCCCATGGAATTTCCAACAAGTTTCTCTTGTGTGCCTAGGTTTATTATAGTAGTCACACCATCTCCCCTTATCATCAGTGTTTTTCTTCAAGCCTACAGTAGCTACACCAACTTCTGGAGTATAATGTTTGACAACTGCAACCTGCAGAGCCGATGTTTCAGAAACTGCAACAGGCCTTGTTGCAGAACCCAACATGACTGTTTTCCTCCCTTCGAACCTCTAAAAACACCTCACAAACTGTAGGTAGAGGCTCCTTCCCAAGAATTTTACCACGGACATCATCAAGGTCGACATTCAGACCAGCCAAAACCTCGAATACCCTATCCTTTCCACATTTTTTTTTATACTGTGCAGAATCTGTTGGACAGGACCATTCTAAGTCATAATACTGGTCAAGCTCTTACCATAAACTCTGCTGCCGATTATAAAACTTGGTCACAGTCATTAATCCTTGTTTAGTGTCTCTAATTTTTTTTCTTAACCTCATAGACTTGGGCTGAATTTCCCAAATCTGAAAGGGTAGCTGACACTGAGTCCCTCACGGCTTTGGTAGTGGGTAAGAACATATGGTTCTGACCAATGTCTAACTCCATAGAATTAACCAGCCACAATATGATCATGCTATTCTCAGCATCCCATATTACATAAGCTGTATCAGGAGCTATTTTTTCACCAGTCAAATATCCAATCTTTCCACGCCCTCTGATGAACAGCTTCACAGATTGAGACCAGCGAAGAAAATTCCTCTCGTTTAGAAGCTGAGTGGTGATTTGAATGATTGATCTATAACCAGAATCAGATCCTACTATTTGGGATTTTTTCTGGGATCCATTAACAATATCTTCTATCGTGTCCGTGGAATAACAAATAGACACAAAGGAAAGAAAAATAGCATAAGCTAAAAAAATTTGTGTTGTCTACTAGAATCAGATTAACACATGAAGAAATTTAAGCTGTCCCAGTAGGGGATGGCTCTGATACCATGAACACTAGGTGAGGAATATTTTTCTCTTTATTTATCCATATCAAATAGGTACAATACATTAAGTATAAATAACCTAAGTCAATTGAAACAACCTCCTAGCTGTACAGCATGTATTCCTAAGAGTTGGGAGTATTTTAAAAATTAAAAATAAACATTTGAATAATTCTAAACTAACTCCTAGTTTTTAGAGAACTGTCAACATTAAGGTTAATAGTCCTATATATATGACATAATAGAAGATATTACCATTATACTCTTGCACTCCTAACAGAAACTATTGGGCTTCATTGTCCCAAACTAGATAAGTGTGAATGCCTTCTGCTTTCATGCCTTGTGATCTTCTATAACTCAGTGATTTACACAATCATTATGTGGACTAATTTTTATTTCAATTTGAATAGGTTAATATCTCTCTATGGCCTCGTTTCAAGATGGTTTTTGACATGCACCTCAACAGTCTGCGCAATGCAAATGTGAAGACATTGTGGAAAGATGATGTTCATTCTCACTATGTCATGAGGCGTTATGCTGAATTTACAGCTTCACTTATTCACCTCAATGTTGAATACGGTGACGGACAGGTTAAGACACATTTGGATATTAGAAGTCATGAAAATGTTTTCTTGCATCACATTTTAATAATATTAATTAACCAACTATGTTGTCTGTCAGTATTTTACAGCTTGAACTGAATTTGGAACGACTGAGAATGGCTATTGATGACTTGCTTCTTAAGCTTGCAAAAATATTCCTGAAACTGAAACTACAAATCGTGTTTCTTATAAACAACTACGATATGACAATAGCTGTACTGAAGGTTAGGATCAGTCCTTGATTCTAGTTGGATTAAGTGCATCTATTTGAGAGAATTTTTTTTCAGGATCTGGTGAAAAACTTTTTGTACAAGTTTTTTGCTTAGGTTACAATGCTCGTCAGCTGGACAGTGTATCTGTTTCTGCTAATGTTAGTTCAAGAATGTTACAATTTCCTCTGCCCTTCATCCTGTGTATATAAATATGTTTATACATATTAAAGCTATTGTTAGAATTTTTTGTCATTTGAATTCCAGGAAGCTGGCCCAGAAGATGGGAAAATTCAACTGCACTTTGAGGAACTGTTGAAGAGCAACACAACATTATTTGTGGTAACTGCTAAACAGTAGCCATTTTCTTATTTGGATCTGAAGCAGAAATTGCACATTTGACATTGAACATGAATATTTTCAGCTTAAGTTTTAGCCTCCCTTTCTAATTTATCTCTATTTGTGCGGTAGTTACAGTTACATAAAAGGGAATGTAAGAGAGGTTTAAATGAATAACTTCCAATAACCTACTTCGGAAGGTGGAGAAGTAGTCTTCAAGTTTCAGTCGCGTACGAAACATTTAAAGTGCCACATGGAATAACTGCTTCTCTAAGTTATACATAAAGCTTCTAATGGCCATTTATAATAACATGTTGCGTAACAAGCTCATTCAATTTATTTATCCCAAAGGAAAAAAAAAAGAGGGGGACTTGGGTGGCTATTTACATTTGCAAAACATGTGGATACAGTACCTAATGTGAACTTAGTCATGATGAAAATGTTCCTTTGTCAAAACTATAATAAATTCATGACAGCCATTAAATGGAGGCCATTTCAATATGGTGGAGTCAATTATGACCATTAAGTGAAAACCATTAAGCTCCACAAAGAATTAATTGTGGCCAAATTAATTCAAGCATTAATTATGGCAATTAAGCGGAGGTAGATGTAGTAAATTCAAGCATTAATTGTGGCAATTAAGTTGAGACAATTATGCTCCACTAAGAATTAATTGTGACCAAATTAATTCAATTATTCTTAGTTTATTTCTCCTATAAATAGGATAACCATAGAGCATATGAAAAGTTAGAGTGTTAGAGAGAAAACACATGGTGTATGCTTAAGGTATGTTGGTTCATATTCTCAATGGTTGTATTGAGAGTATAAGGTATATGTAACCAACCTATATATGGTCCATGTTTAACCCTTGGCCATCCATTGATTGTGGTAACAAACGTATGGAATACGGACGGACGTTCTTGATGGAAGAACATGTATAAATCCAGGTTTGGTCCCTAGACTCGGGATTACTCATTTTTCTTTCATACACCATCAATTGAAGAGAGTTCTGAGAGTCTAGAAGAACTAATATCAAGAGAATAGCGAATTGTGTAAGTGAAAAGCTTCAATAGCTGGAGGTATGTTTACGGTCTTTATAATTCCGCATTTAATCTATATGCTATTTAAGTTGTTTAGCATGTTTAGATTATATTTAAGTTCTAACATTTGGTATCAGGGCATTGTTTGCCTCTGCCTTGAAGTATTAAGCAATCTGTAATACTTTCGATTTATACCCGAAAAATAATTTGATTTTAAAGTTTGTTTTTCGAGTATTTTTTGATGGAAAATAATATTAGAAATCATTAGAAAATTTGATTTCTAGTATTTCTGAGTTTTAAAAATCTCGTCTTGGTATCCTGGAAGCCAAGATTTAGTTGGGTTTTGAAAACGGGTCAAAAACGACCCGACTGAAAGTTGAAGCCAATTGGTTTAGGAAAATATCTTGCAATTTCCAAATTCGGTAATTTTCCAGAAATACTATGTATATTTGGAAGTTCAAGATTTTTTGCCTAATTTTATAGATTTTCACTATGTTGCATATGATTTGTAATTATTTGCAAAAATGAAGTTTATGAACCCTTATAAGTATTTATTTTATTTATGTGCTTAAAATTATGTGTTATGTATGTATAACTTCTTTTTTTTTTTTAGTTATGCATGCAATTTAAGTTTAAATAGTTTTAGTGCATAAATAATTTAATGTTGGGCATGTATTTTTAATTTTGGTGATTATTTTACTCAAATTAAGATTATGTATATATACTATTTATGTTGGTTCTATATATGTAATTTGATTAAATGCTCATTTTTTGCATGTTTTTTGTTTTTCAATTCATGCTTTTAGAATGAGTTTATTTTATGCAATGAATTAAATTAAGTGCATAATATTATGTTTAATTATGCAATTTATGTTTTATTTATGAGAATTTTATTTACATATGATAACATATTATTAAGTTTAGATATTGTTAGATTATGTAAACTTAGTTTATTCTCATAAAACTTAATTTGTGCATAACACATTAAGGTTCATAATATATTAATATGAACAATTAAGTTAAAAATTATGAATAATTCATAAACAATTTGTAGTTGGCATAAGACAGCATGATCTGAGACAATGCTCTGTCTAAGGATTCTGGTTTTTAATAAGGCTTTGTCCCGACCAATTATCCTAGGAGCACTCTTAGTGATTGCCTATTGTGTGTATTGCGTAATTGTTCTTAGGCATTAAGTAGAGCCTAAAATATAGTAAATATAAATGTCTAGTGAACCGTATAATTTTAAATATTTAAGGAGTAGCCACAACATCTTTAATTATATAAAATTATATATTAAGTGGATTAGGATCACTTAATGGACATTAATTGTAATTAATTATATAAATATAATGATTTTACCCCACGGGGATTTTATTATGTTAATATAATTAATTAGGATAATATATTAAAATTAGTTTTTCTTAATTTACCCACAGGAGTTGAGAAGAATTAATTTAATAGTTTCATCATAAAGTTTAAAGATAGAAAAACATCAAACTGTAATCATAATATACATTATGAATTTAGTAAAAATAGTTTGATAAAATCTATCATACAGTATAAAGAATCTTATTAAATTAAAAATTTAGCCCACAGGTAATTTTTAATGAAATTAGATTCAATTTCAGCATGTTTTTTCATTGGTAAAACATGCAATTTAGAAAATTACACCTCAAATCTTGACATAAGCTTTTGGACTTATGCAGTTTCTCAACCCACTAGTTTCTTTGATATCCGTTGTAACATACCCGAACTTAAGGGAGATAACTATAAGGTATGGAAGGAGAAGATTCTCCTCCATTTATGGTGGATGGACATAGATTATGCTATTAGGAAGGACGAACCACCGGCAATCGTCGATAACAGCACTCCAGCTGCCGTCACGCTATATGAGCGATGGGAGCAATCCAATCGGCTCAGCATGATGTTTATCAAGACTAAGATAACTGCTGGTATACGTGGTTCTATCGACCAGCATGAGAAAGTCCGTGATTTGCTGAAAGCCATTGACGATCAATTCGTCACTTCAAAAAAGGCATTAGCAAGCACCCTGATAATGAAATTATCATCCCTCAGACTCACCAGCGTAAAAGGTGTGCACGAGCACATAATGCAAATGCGTGACATTGCAGCTCAACTTAAGAAACTCGAGGTTGATATGTCAGAGTCCTTCCTGGTGCACTACATTCTGAACACCCTTCCAACTAAGTACGGGCCTTTCAAAATCTCATACAACACACATAAAGACAAATAGTCAATTAATGAATTAATGACCATGTGTGTTCAAGAAGAAGAGAGGCTTGTCATGGAACTGGGTGAGAGTGCAATGCTGGCTACTACCCGTGGGAAGGACATATTAGAACCAACCTCGTTTATTTATTATGAATCTAATATGGTTAATGTTAATATTAACATCTGGTGGATTGATTCTGGATCTACAATCCATATTGCAAACTCCTTGCAGGGTATGCAAAATCTAAGGAAGCCAGTGGGAAGTGAGCAAAACATCTTATCAGGTAACAAGATGGGCTCACGTGTGGAGGCGATTGGAACTTGCGTTTTAACTTTAAGTAGTGACTTTATTTTAAAATTAGAAATGACTTTTTATGTACCAAGTTTTTCATGAAACTTAATTTCTGTTTCCAGACTTGTGCCATTTGGATATTCCTTTAATTTTCAAGACACATCTTTCAGTTTATTTTATAAAACTGATTGTGTTGGGAATTGTATTTTGTTCGATGGTCTTTATCATTTTTATTTACTAAATGATGCTACTTATAGTTCAATGCATGTTCAAACTGGCGTTAAAAGGTGTAATATTAACGAGGACTCCTCTATGTTATGGCACTAGAGATTAGGATATATCTCTATAGAAAGAATTAAAAGATTAATGAATGAAGAGGTACTTAGTATTCTAGATTATACTGATTTTGAGACTTGTGTGGACAGCATTAAGGGAAAGCAGACCAACAAGTCCAAGAAAGGTGCTAATAGGAGTTCAAACATATTAAAAATCATTCATACTGATATATGTTGTCCAGACATGGACGCACATGGTCAGAAATATTTTGTCACTTTTATCGATGATTACTCACGATATATGTATATCTATTTGCTACATAAGAAAAATGAAGCATTAGATGCCTTCAAAGTCTTTAAGGCTGAAGTTGAGAACCAATGCGGAAAGCAAATACAAATTGTGAGATCCGATAGAGGTGGAGAATATTATGGTAGATATATAGAAAGTGGACAAGCACCTGGTCTTTTTGCCAAGTTTCTTCAAAAACATGGGATTGTTGCCCAATACACCATGCCTGGTTCCCCGGACAAGAATGGTGTTGCAGAAAGAAAAAACCGAACATTGATGGACATGGTACGGAGTATGCTTAGCAACTCCAACCTTTCTATATCCTTGTGGACTGAAGCACTAAAGACGGCTGCGTATATATTAAACCGAGTTCTAACCAAGGCTGTTCCCAAGACACCATTTGAATTATGAAAAGGTTGAAAACTGAGTTTGCGACATATGTGCGTTTGGGAATGTCCGTCTGAGGTGAGGATTTATAACCCACAAAAGAAGAAACTGGATCCGAGGACCATTAGTGGGTATTTCGTTGGATATACTGAAAGGTCCAAGGGTTACAGGTTTTATTGTCCAACTCATACTACTAGGATTGCGGAATCAAGAAACGCTAAGTTTCTAGAGAATGACATGATTAGTGGGAGGGATCGGTTCAGGAACTTAGTTCCTGCACATGATCATACAGAACTTGCACATTATCATACAGAATCTCAACCTTCATCAAATGATAGATTCGTTATAATTCATAGCACACCTCAAGTATAAGCTCATGTTGACCAATCGATCATTGAGGTTCCACAAGCTGCTGACAACATTCTAATAGATCAAGTAGTTCAGGAAATACCACAAGTTCCTGAACAACCAGTTGAACCACAAGCTCCCCTGGGAGACATTGGTACAACATTAAGAAAATCCACTAGAGTCAGGAGATCAGCAATTCCTAGTGATTACATTGTGTATCTATAAGAATTTGACTATAATTTTGGAGTCGAAAATGATCCTAAAACTTTTTCACAGGCCATGAGTTACAAAGGGTCAACCTTGTGGCACGATGCCATGAAGGAAGAGATGAATTCCATGAAAAGCAACGGAGTCTGGGATCTTGTAGAGTTGCCTAATGGGGCGAAAGCCATTGGTTGCAAATGGGTCTTTAAGACCAAGAAAGAAATATTAGGCAACATTGAGAGATACAAAGCGAGACTTGTTGCTAAGGGATTTACTCAAAAAAAAGGAATCGATTACACGGAGACTTTCTCTCCTGTATCTAAGAAAGATTCTCTTCGTATTATTTTGGCATTAATTACTCATTTTGACCTTGAGCTGCAACAAATGGATATGAAAACCGTATTTCTTAATGGAGATTTGGAGGAGGAGGTTTATATGAAACAACCTGAAGGTTTCTCCTCTAATGATGGTGAGCATTTGGTTTGCAAGCTTAAGAAATCCATATATGGTTTAAAACAAGCCTCTCGTCAATGGTATTTTAAATTCCGTGAAGTAATTTCTTCATTCGGTTTTGTTGAAAACCCCATGGATCAATGTATATACCAGAAGGTCAGTGGGAGTAAAATTTGTTTTCTTGTTTTATATGTGGATGATATTTTACTTGCAACCAATGATAAGGGCTTGCTGCATGAGGTGAAACAATTTCTCTCTAAAAATTTTGATATGAAATATATAGGTGAGGCATCTTATGTCATTGGCATTGAGATTCATAGAGATAGACCTCGAGATGTTTTAGGTCTGTCACAAGAAACCTATATCAACAAAGTTTTAGAGAGATTTCAGATGATAGATTGTTCACCAAGTGTATCTCCCATTGTGAATGGTGATAGGTTCAATTTGAACCAATGCCCGAAGAACGATTTTGAGAGGGAATCCATGAAGAACATTCCATACGCTTCTGCAGTCGGAAGCCTTATGTATGCTCAGGTCTACACTAGACCTGACATTGCATTTGTTGTAAGGATGCTAGGGCTATATCAGAGTAACCCAAGTATGGACCACTGGAGAGCTGCAAAGAAAGTAATGAGGTATCTTCAAGGAACTAAAGACTACAAGCTTATATATAGACAGACGGACAATCTAGATATGATTGGCTACTCTGATTCACACTTTGCTGGCTGTGTTGATTCACATAAATCAACATCAGGGTACATTTTTCTGATGGCCAGTGGAGCTGTTTCTTGGAGGAGTGTCAAGCAGACATTGACTGCTACTTCTACTATGGAAGCCGAGTTCGTCTCCTGTTTTGAGGCCACTTCACATGGTTTATGGCTTAGGACTTTCATTTCTGGGCTTAGAATCATGGATTCTATATCTAGGCCATTGAGAATTTTCTGTGATAATTCAGTTGCTGTCTTTATGGCTAAGAACAATAAAAGTGGAAGTCGAAGTAAACACATCGACATTAAGTATTTAGCCATAAGAGAACGTGTAAAAGAAAAGAAAGTGTTCATTGAACACATTAGCACTGAATTGATGATCGTTGATCCTTTGACTAAAGGCATACCACCTCTGAAATTCAAGGATCATATAGAGAAAATGGGACTTGGTTCCACTTTGTAAGTGTATACATACAGTTTATTAATGAAACTCTTGCATATTTAGATGTTTTCTCATATTCATGTGCACCTTAATTTCTTTGAGAAAATTCATCTGTAAAGGACCAAGAATAAACATAGGGTTTATTCATTAAGAAATGTTACCACATGAAGAATAATACTTGAGAAACTAAATTCATCGTAATACATGGAAGGTAATACTCACTCTAAGAGGACTTATCGCCATAATTCATGTATTTACTTCTTAAAAATACATCAATAGCTTTAAGTTAGGTTAAACATATAGACCAAGTGAGAGAATGTAATAAATTCATGATGGCCATTAAGTGGAGACCATTTCAATATGGTGGAGTCAATTGTGGCCATTAAGTGAAGGCCATTAAGCTCCACAAAGAATTAATTGTGGCCAAATTAATTCAAGCATTAATTGTGGCAATTAAGTGGAGGTAGATGTAATAAATTCAAGCATTAATTGTAGCAATTAAGTGGAGGCAATTATGCTCCACTAAGAATTAATTGTGACCAAATTAATTCAATTATTCTTAGTGCATTTCTCCTATAAATAGGATAACCGTAGAACATATGAAAAGTTAGAGTGTTAGAGAGAAAACATAAGGTGTATGCTTAAGGTATGTTAGTTCATATTCTCAATGGTTGTATTGAGAGTATAAGATATTTGTAACCAACCTATATATGGTGCATGTTTAACCCTTGGCCATCTATTGATTGTGGTAACAAGTGTATGGAATACGGACGGACGTTCTTGATGGAAGAACATGTATAAATCCAGGTTTGGTCCCTCGACTCGGGATTACTCATTTTTCTTTCATACACCATCAATTGAAGAGAGTTTTGAGAGTCTAGAAGAACCAATATCGAGATAATAGCGGATTGTGTAAGTGAAAAGCTTCAATGACTGGAGGTATGTTTACGGTCTTTATAATTCCGCATTTAATCTATATGTTATTTAAGTTGTTTAGATTATATTTAAATTCTTACAGTAAATGTTCCTTTGTCAAAACACCCAGGTCTTTTTGGCTTTTTCTTTCCCCTCATTGTTTCTGTTTGCATTTTTCTTTAGTTTATCCATTTCACCTTGCAGGAAGAATTGCTGATGGAGCATTTCAGTAATCTAATTAAGTTTGTAAAGACTCGAGCTTGTAAGTATTGTGTTGGTCTCTCGCTATGAAATCTAAAATTTCATTTAAGATTATTCAAGTGAGATGGACTGAATTGCAAATTATTTTGCAGCGGAGGATCTGACTTCTAATCCTGAGAGGCCCATAACTGTTGGCGAAGTTGAGCCACTTGTGAAGGACTTCGCAAGTAGATGGAAAACTGCAATAGAGCTGATGCACAAAGATGTCATCACTTCTTTCAGCAACTTCTTGTGTGGCATGGAGATATTGAGGGCTGCATTGACCCAGCTGCTGGTGTATTATACCAGACTCTCCGACTGCATAAAGAAGATCATTGGTGGATCTGCACTAAACAAGGACCTTGTGTCCATATCTTCAATTATGTATGAAATCAGGAAATACTCGAGGACTTTCTAAATTAGTTGACATTTTTATGATCAACAAAGCAATTTCTGATGATTGGACTTTTGGGGGTTGAGAGTTTGCAGCAGCAACAGCTGTTGATGGAAAATTTTCATGAACTTGCATGTCATCAGTGTCGTTTCCGCTAAGCTAAGATATTTATATTTCACTATCTTGTCTTGTAAAGATGCAGTTTCCTTTCCTACTATTGTACTGTAATAGTGATTTTTACTTGAAGGCTACCTATTATTGATGTAATTCAAAGCAATCAAATTTAGATCCAAAACAATAATTTTATACAGTAACTAATTATTATATTCTGCCACAATCATGATTTTGTGGAGGCCTAAATTGCCAAAATAGGCAATGAGAGAAGCTCATAAAACACTAGATTTTAATACCGTAGCAATTTAGCTTTTTATTTCTTCTAAAAAAAATTAAAATATAAATTGGGTGTACTCTGGAATTCGTGTGATACTGTTTTGAAGTCTGTTGGTATTAATGTTGGGTTAATTTTCATTTCAGATGATTAAGAAATTCATTTTAGATAATTTTCATTTCATGGTGACGACTGATGACTACTTGCAAGTGTTTTCCACTCTTCAGAAAAGAAGAGAACATGTTTTTACTCTCAAGTGTCTAACATAAAGTTTGCATGCATTCGTCTTTGGAAGCAAGAAAAACGAACAAAAAGGATCAGAAAAGCAAAATTGGACGTTAAAAAGAATACCCAAAAGCTACGTTTCAAGTGTTATGCTTACTTTTCATTTTTAGCCTTTTTTTGCCCGTTTCAAAGTGTTCATCATTCATCTTTATATATATATGTACTCTTAATTTCTCCATCTATTAAGAAAATGAGAGTGAATAGTAACAGGATCATAATGATGGTTTCCGATCAACGGCTGGGGTTTGTCATCATGGTTGTTGCGGTGGTGATCCTACAGTGCTCAAATGGCGTTGTAGGGCAAGGCAGAGTTCCAGCAATGTTTGTTTTTGGAGATTCATTGGTTGATGATGGAAACAACAACTTCCTCAGCTCCATTGCAAGATCAAATTACTTCCCTTATGGTATTGATTTCAATTATGGCCCTACTGGCAGGTTTTCTAATGGAAAAACCTTTGCTGATATAATTGGTAAGAACTGATTTGGTGAGCTTAAACTTTCTCTAAGCTTGAGCTCGCAACCGTTTGATCTTGAGAATATTTGAAACTTTTATAGATCTAACAGTCGTGAGTAGCTTGAGCTAATGAAAAATGTGTCTCACATACATATACTTTTCTTAAAACAGGAGACATGTTGGGTGTTCCCTATCCTCCACCATTTGCAGATCCTAACACAGTAGGACCTCGAATTCTTGGAGGAGTAAATTATGCTTCAGCAGCTGCTGGCATCCTTGACGAGACTGGCAAACACTATGTACACCTTTAACTTAAAATCTCATCATATTAAATTTACTAAGTGAAAATTCAAAATAATTAACGTGAGGCAGATGCAGGGAGCACGATATAGCCTGAGCCAGCAAGTGTTGAACTTCGAGGGCACATTAGACCAATTAAGAACAATGATGAGCGGAAGGAACATGAGTGATTATTTGGCCAAATCCATTGCCCTTTTTGTGCTCGGGAGCAATGACTATATCAACAACTACCTCATGCCTTCCATTTATTCTTCTAACTACACATACACTCCTCCACAGTACGCCTACCTTCTTCTCAACAACTATGCTCGCCAACTTTTGGTACGTGTTTCATCTTTGAATTGTTATTTAATTTTTTGTCCAATTTTACACAACATTTTTTAAGGATTAAAGAATTCAAGATTAGGTAAAGTAATTTTATTTATTTGGATGCAATCTAAGGTGTTTTGCTTATAAAATGTTGCAGGCATTATATAGTGTAGGGCTAAGAAAATTCTTCTTGGCTGGAATAGGACCTCTTGGTTGTATACCTAATCAGCGAGCCATGGGTCCAGCACCCTCTGGGAGATGCGTTGACTATGTTAATCAGATACTTGGCACTTTCAATGTAGGGATGAGATCACTAGTCGACCAACTAAACAGACGTCCCGGTGCAATCTTTGTTTATGGCAATACTTATGGTGCTGTTGGTGACATCCTAAATAACCCTGTCACTTATGGTAACACATTTTTTTATTTTATTTTATTTTTTTGCATTGAAAAACATTTTAGAGTTGGGTAAATTATAAATTCATCTTTGAGTTTTAGTCTTAATTACAACACATTTCTAAGTTTGCAAATTGGACGTAAATTAAAAAAGTGAATCATAATTAAGATTATATATTAAAATTCAGAGATGAATTTGTAACTTATCTTTAGAATTTTTTTTATCACATTGATAACTGTTATGATTATATATCATGATTTCAATTCTTGAAAAATGAATGATTTGCAGGGTTCAGTGTTGTTGATAGGGGTTGCTGTGGGATTGGGAGGAACCAAGGGCAAATAACATGCCTTCCATTTGCATATCCATGCCTTAATAGGAATCAATATGTATTTTGGGATGCTTTCCATCCAACACAAGCCGTCAATGCCATTTTGGCCCGACGGGCCTTTTATGGCCCACCCTTGGATTGTTACCCGATCAACGTGCAACAGATGACTCTCATTCATTGACTTTTCGTTTTTCTTTTGAAGAAAATAAAATCTTCAATGCATGTGTGTTTTGTTGAGTTATTGTTATTTTGTATCCTCGAACATGTTTGTGTGAGAATGTATCCATAACTTTCAAGCTCTTCAGTGTTAATGTAATCCTTTTTTCACTTGTGTTGAGAGAACAAATTTCATCCCTTTTGTATCTCTGCAAGTCATCTTACAATAAATTATGGAGTACAATATTTCGTTATGAAACATAAAGCAAAGCAATATGGTTTCTCAACATTTCATTTTCTTATATTCTTTTCATATTCTCAACTAGGAAGCATTTTATTTTCAACCGCTTTTACAAAGCGGAACCGTTATTTTTATCGATTTTCATATTATAAGGTAGTAAAGTAAAAATTAAAAGAGAAAAAGAAGAATAAAGAGAAGTTCAACAACTGAGATTAAGAATGTTGTGCGGTGATTTTACCGTCCAATCAGATAGCGACAAGTGACACTCGGGGATAAGCCAACAAGACCAGAAGGACCACCAATGAAGTTATTACACGTGTCTAAGGGTATAAGGGTAATTTTACACCTAAACCTTAAAACACAAAAACCCTAATCCTCTAAGGAAACTCATCTCCGAGAAACCCTAATCTTACCTCAACACTCACTTATGAGTTACTATCCTAGTCGGACTCTGCTTTGAAACGCTATATATAGGTGGCTCTCATTATCACATAGGTACACAACAAAATGCTCTAACAATCCTTTGCATTTTCATTCTCTACAAACAGATTACTGACTTAGGCATCGAAAAGTCCTCTCGGAGGCACAACCACTCCGGTCCTCTAACGACTCCTTAGGGTTTTCTTATTTCGCGTGCACAGGTTCATCTTCGTACTTTCAAGAAATGACGGTCATATTTTCGGTATCAATAGATTGTCGTCGTACATGGGAAAACTTTGAAGAACTCATCTATTAATGATGCCAAACCGAAGCATGACCAAGAATGTTGTTGCCACTACTGCTGCCATTGCTGCTATTGCCACTATAACTTAGATTTCGACTAGTTAGGACTCACTTCTTAGTCCAGGCCTCCATGCAATCCTCAAAGATGCTACCACCAGTGAAGATCTGGCTGAGCCCTCTGAAAGGAAGTCGGAGCAAACCCTACAGCCTCAGTTAGATGATCCCGCCCATAACCAAAGCCACACCGATCTAGAATCCCCAGTTAATCAAGAACAATTTCAACAACTTACTCAACTAGTAAAACCCTTGCCCAGCGAGGCACTAGGATCCCAGTCAAAATACATGTTCCATCAGTTGTGGATCTACCATGAGGTCCTCTCCTCTTCACCATGGGGTAAAACCCCACGGTAACTCTACAACCTCGAAGAACAATGCAGACTTGGACAAGAAGCTTAAAAAATGGACAAACGTATAAGGGAAGCCTTGAAACACGGATTATTGGACCTATTAGACAAACTTGATGCGCAAGATCCCCATTCACGCAAGAGATCCTTGACGCACCTTTACCTAGGCACTTCACAATGCCAATCATAAAAGACTACAATGGATCTCTAACCCCATGGATCACTTCCAACTCTACAAAACCACAATGCTCATGCATCGTCATCTTGATACAATGTTGTCTCAAGCCTTTCCACTAACTCTAGAAAAGACCGCCAGCACTTGATACTCTCATCTAAAACCAGGAAGTATCAATTCTTTTAAAGAGCTAAGCTGCATATTCACCGCGTATTTCCTCAGTAGTAAAGGACCAGAGAAGACGTTGAAGAGCCTCTTCAGCATCCAAAAGCACAGGGGCAAGAAACTCCGAAATTATATCTCTCGTTTCAATGTAGAAGCATGGGAAATTCTTGATCTCAATCCCAAGATCCCGATAGAGGCTTTAAAAAATGGTCTTGGATCGGGTTCTTTCAGCTCAAAATTTTCCAAGTGCGTGGTAAAAACATGAACAAAATTCTCACTCGGGCTAAGGAGTACATAACTGTTGAAGAAGATCAGACGTTTTGAAGAGAACAAGAAAAAGATAAAGAACAAAAAAAGAAGTAGCAGGTTGACCCAAAGGGCAACTCCCAAAATAAATAATGTAAAAAGGAGATGGAGATGTCTTCTCGAAAGTTTGAGAGCTAAATCTACTTAACACTCTTAGGGCTAATGTACTAATAAGCCTCCAAGACTGTGATCCAATCTGATGACTTATAACGCCTCGAAGAACCAACAAAAAAAAAAGATAAGTCCAAATGTTATCGTTTCCATCACAACTATGGCACGACACTAAAAAGTGCCACGCGTTCAAAGATCAGATTGAATCCCTCGTACACTGAAGGTATGACAAAGATCTAGCAAGACAGAATCCCTAGAGATCCCCTAAGCAAAGCATCAGGCGTAGCCTAAAACAAAGTCTAATGCAAAGCCCCAAACAAAGCCCGAGGAGAGAAATATCCTACAAAAAGACGTCCACCAAACGACAAAGAAGATAAGCCTACCACTGCGGGGATTATCAATACAATCTTCAAGGGCCTAACCACTAAGGGACAATCATTCCAAGAAAAAAAAAATCCTACAACAGATCAGTAGCATCTGTCAATGGGCCAAGTAAGAAGGCTAGAATAGAGTTGGACATCTCTTTCACCGATGATGACCTAGAGGGATTGCTGACGCCCTATAATGATGTAATGGTTATCATGCTACTCATCGGGAACTACAACATGGAAAGGATCTTGGTTAATAATGGAAGCTCGACCAACATCCTTTACTACGAAGCCTTCAAGAAGATGGGGCTCGATGACAACCAACTCAAACCAAATACTTCTCCACTTTATGGGTTCTCCAAGGAGCTGGTATTTCTAGAAAGTATCATTTCCCTACTAGTCAATGTCGAAACAATTCCCCAACAGACCACTGTTATTACCACATTTATGGTTGTAAAGCACCAGTCTTTGTACAATTCCATCCTCGGCAGACCCACCCAGGATACCATGAAAACGCTGGTCTCCACCTACCACTTGAAAATGAAGTTCCCCACCACAAGCTACATCAGGGAAGTTCATGGGAGCCAGAAGACAGCCCGTGCATGATACTTTATCTCCCTCAAGGAAACAAGAAGACGAAGGCCCTACTTTAACTGATGGGTTTTCAAAGACTTAGGATTAAGGACTCCAAAAAATCTTAGCAATAACGTTGTTTCTTTCTAGCCTTCCATTTTCTTTGCACAATTTCTAATTATCTTTGTAGCTTCGGTAGATCTCTTTTACACATAAAATTATTTACTATTTAACCCGCATATTTTCTTTGCAAAAAATACATATATGATGCCAAAGATACTCATTCCTAAAATTAATGTTCCCTCATCTTTGAGGTACAAGCTCTCGCTCTTGAGGCATTAAAGACTTATATCTAGGATCAGAGAGCGGTATAACAGCTAACAAGAGGATCTTTCTCCCTTTGAGGGTCTCTCAACTTAGAGCTAATCACTTTGAAGGCTCAAGGACTAACATGTTAGTTGTATGTGCTATAATCCAATGACATTTGATGTCAAGAGATATTATTTGTAAAACGATTTTATTTGTAAAACAATCTTATTCAAATTGTTATCATAATTTACGACAAGTTCGTTTATCATGAATATTTGTTTAATTAAATTGTCATGAATAAGTCCATAAAGTAAGAGCAATGAAGATATGATTTTAATGAGACCATAATTTTGAGACCTAGTCTTATCGAAAGCTTTTCTCTTAAATGTTCCTAGTTGTAGGATACTAAGTGGACCATTAGTAATCCGGATAGACTTGTACATACTATGTTGCTCAATTGGGAGGGTGACTAATCTCAACGTCACTTGTGTGGTAGACACTAAAACAAGTATGTAGGTGCTCATTGCAGAATGAGTTCACTGAACATAGCTCGACTTAAGAACATCTAATAGAGTTTTACTTGCCTGTCAATAGGTAATTCTTATGTTACAGTTGTGTATGTGATCCTTATACGTGAGGTACCATCGTTATCTTGTGAACAACTTATTATACTTTGATGTTAATTAATATGGTTCTATTCGTGGATCATTAATTGGTAGTAATTTGGTATAATGGATTTCATATAGAGATATGTGAGTATACAATAAGGGATTTCATATGGAGAATATACTAAGATATAATTTGGGAAGTTCCTTGGCCAAGGCAGGGAGAGAATTAGAAATAAGTTTTTAATTTCACTATAAGAATCATATTCTTGAGATCTAGACACATAGAATTAATACTAATGGTTTGACAGTAATTCCATACCCTAATTAGCTTAATCAAGACATTGCACAATGAAATGATTAAATTGCACGGTAACTAATAACAGAAAGGTTCAAGGTTTCACAATCAAATTCACACTATATGGATAGTCATGATATGTTTCTAGTTGTCACTCATGATTGTAGAAATCTTAAGAATTAATTTAATGGATAATTAATTAATTCTTACAAAAGGAATAATCAAAAGGAGTTTTGATTCAAAATAAATTGGAGGGATTTCTAATTAATTGGAAAGGGTTCTAATTACAATTACATAAAAGTTATGGCCTGCAACCAAATTAGTTTGAATCAAAATGGTCACACACAAAAGGGACAATACGTAATTAATAAGCAACTATAGGGGTTTAGTTTGAAATTAATGGTTAGTTTCTCTTAACCCTAACACCATAAATAGTTTATTAGTGTACAGATTTTTGCTAGCACATTATTCTACAAACAAGTTTCTCTTAAGAGATTTTAGGCTCTTCTATTCCTAAAAAGAAAAAAATCATAGAGAGAAATCATAATTTAAGATTTTCCTTGTGTGGTATTTCATTAGTGATCACATACTTTTGTGATTGTTGTTGATTCAAGAAATCAAGAATTTGAGTTCATGCACCGTGGAGAATTCAGGCATATTGTAGAATTCAGGCACAATAAATTCAAGGAGTCAAGAGCACAACAAATTAAAAGTAATATTTCTATCGTTGAATGTTCTTGATGTTGTACATAAATCAAAGGTGATTAAGGGTTTTATTGGAATCAATGAAAAATTTTAAATTTCTGTTGCATTTTCTACATTAATTTCCTACAAGTGGTATCAGAGTCATCCTTATAATTTATGTAGGACACAGTAATTTATTATTGTGGCTGTAAAAGATTTGATCTTAGAATTCTAAAGATTGCAAAAAAAGTTAGATTAGGATTTATGAAATCATGGATCAAGAAAATTTAAGAATGTGTTCTTGAATTGATTATCGACATATGATGATGATAATATTATTTTGGATTATTTTTAAACATAGTAAATCAACAAAGATTCTTCCTAAATTTTTTTATGTTGAAAATATGATTTTGCATCAAATAAAAATTGTTTTAGGATCAAAAATCATGAAAATCGCGTAAAAAAACCTGAAGCAAAATAAATTTTCTAATCCAATTTTAAACATGCATAATTTATTAATTTTAAATCAAATTTTAGCATTTTCATAAGTGTTGGAAAGATATGGAAATCTAGTTTTATATTCCACTGACCATACTTGAAAATTCCAAGTGTTTTTTCTGACATGAGTAAAAAATCGAACAATGTTCAAATCAGCCAAAAAACGATTTTTTTTCTTCTTTTGAAATTCATTGTTTTACTCATTTTTGATATTCTAAATTTGTTTTAGCTTGGAATTCGAAATCCAAATTTTTTTTTATTAATTTTGGATTAAATTTTTAAGAAATTGGAGTTTTATTAGGAATGAAACTCAAAAATCCTTATTGCATTAGAATTATGAATTCTAGTGAATATGAAATTTAAATCATAT
The DNA here is from genome assembly GCA_023935145.1 of Bretschneidera sinensis. Classification (NCBI taxonomy): domain Eukaryota; kingdom Viridiplantae; phylum Streptophyta; class Magnoliopsida; order Brassicales; family Akaniaceae; genus Bretschneidera; species Bretschneidera sinensis. Next base: position 79,760,614 of record CM043700.1, on the reverse strand, counting down.
TTGGAATAGGATTAGAAAAGTCTTGTAAACCTAATTTGATTAGGATAAGCAATCTTAGAATTAAAGTTATAACTAGAATAAATTACATTTAAATTTTATATATGGAATGTGATTGTATGTATATTTAAGGATGGGTGATTATTACCTTAAGACCAAATAATTGAGCTATGTGATTGGTTATTATTCAATGTGATTGGTTGTAATTTTATGGGTTGTAATATTTATTCTCTAGTTTTTGGATATGTAATTTTAAATGGAGCTTGCATACCTCGCATATCTTTTATCTCCTGTTGTAAAATTTATATCTTCTTCTTATTGTAACTCCCCTTGATTTTGAATCAAGATTTCTTTTTGGTTATGTAATGTAATCAGTTAGTTAGGAGTAGACATGGATTTTTCATGTAAAGATAGAGGATGATTGAGTGCGCAAGGAAGCAATGGAGGTCTGTTTGAAGATTATAAGACCCATTATGTGGTAATTAGAGAAAATACTATAGAACCCTAAATTAATACCAATGATTCACTTAGTGAATCAAAGACTAGAGTCATATTTTACTTGATATTATATGATGTATGATATGTATGTGACGCATGTTTAAATTAAATGATGAGACCAAAGACCAATTAAACTTCCTCATGAAAGTAATTGCTATTAAGTTATAACGAAAAGACATTATGAATGTCTTATCGTGGCCTTCCACCATTTTAAGGATATATGAGATTTACTTTTCTAGGTAAGTTTTGTAGCAGACATGTGAAGCTTACATTATGGGAGATTCATGATGCCCTATTAAATATATGATATAACGAGGTAGGAAACTAGTGGGTCTAAGAAACTATCATGTAAGGGCTTATTTGTTTAGTCACCTATACTTGTTAAAATGGTGGGTCTGACTTACTTGAATATATTGTTCAAAAAACTATCATGTGAGGATGATATACTTTAAATGATTGGGAATTACATGAGATGTAATTGATATTGCTATCTACCTGTTAAAGGTTTATTATATCCAAGAAACTATTATGTGATGTTATTTTAAACAAGTAATGGGATCCCAATCTCCACTAGAAGACTTTCCGGCAGGGTCACCCGAATTTCATACCGAGGGATTATAAAATTTGAAAAGAATAGTGGGAGGTACCAATATGATTGAAGACCAAATCTATTGGTGGATAATAGGATTGAATATATGTTAATTTTCTACTGTTATTGAATTTTAGATCACAATGACCAACCTTAACCAATTATCCAGAATTCTCGATACTAACAGACTGATTGATCCTAATTTCTTAGACTAGCTGAGCAACTTGAGAATCGTTCTCAATTTCGAGAAAATTGGTTACGTTCTTGATTAAATACTTCTAGCAAGTGTTGCTGAGAATGCACTGAAAAAATAGGTCGCTACTATCAATAAGTGGCAGGAATATGACATGAAGGCTAGATGTTATATGCTAGCATCAATGTCTAATGAGCTTTAGAAGTAACATGAGAAGAATGATAGTGCTTATGCGATGTTGTTTCACTTACAAGAGTTGTATGGTGAGAACAGTCGCACTACGAGATTCCAGATCTCAGTGGACCTCTTTAGGGCTAGGATGCCCGAAGAATCATCAGTCCATGAGCAAGAATTGAAAATGATCAACAACATCGAGCAGTCAAATGGACTAAGTGTTAGTACGGATGTAGAATTATGTAATGACTTGATCCTGTAGTCCCTTCCAAATTCATTCTTGCAGTTTGTTATGAACTATAACATGAACAAGAAAGAAGCTACGCTTCAAGATCTTGTTAACATGTTAAAGACTGCGGAGACAACAATCAAGAAAGGTAAGGTACCCATTATACTTATTGATAAGGCTACTTCTTATAAGTCCAAGGGCAAGAAAGTCTAAAAGAATAAGAAGAAACCATTAGAAGGAGGTGTCAACAAGGCCAATTCTTCAAAAGTTAAGAAGGAAAAGGACAATGCTTCCATTGTAGCAAAAATTAATACTGAAAGAGAATCGCAAGGATCACCTTGTAAGATTAAAAGGACAAACTTTAGAAGTAATATCTGAGTTATTACTTGTTGAAATTAACTTATTAGTTAAAGAAACTTCTACTAAGGAAGTATGGTTCTCACATTTGCATATGGTTGCAAGTGCAGAAAAGAAGCAGAAAGCAAAGTAAAAGAGAAGTCAAGCTTTGCCTTAAAAATATGGTGGTATAATGTTTTATTATTAATCGTTTATTACAGATACAAGATAGAGATGAAGGGATAGAGAAGATCAAACGGAAAATATTGAGTGGGAAACCGACTGGTTTAGAATTAGAGGAGATGCTATGGTGGTATTGGAACATAGAGTTTGTGTTCCCAACGATGTGGAGATGAGAAAATAGATACTAACAGAGGCTCATGATTCTGTATATTTTATACACCCGGGAAATAATAATATGTACAAGGGGTTGAGACAGAATTATTGGTGGTCAGAGATGAAGAAAGATATAGTTGAGTATATTTCTAGATGTTCGACTTGTCAACAGGTGAAGTCTAAGAATAGATATCCAGCAGGTTTATTACAACCTATTCTAATACCTGAGTGGCCATGGGAGAATGCGAGCATGGTTTTTTTGTCTGGTTTTTCTCGTACTCAGAGAGGTCATGATACTGTATGGGTTATAGTGGATAGACTTTCTAAGTCTTCGCATTTTCTTCTCATTAAGACTGCCTAGAGTCCTGAAAAGTTGGCTGAATTGTATGTAGCATAGATTGTAAGATTATATGGAGTACTTTTGAGCATTGTATCAGATAGAGATCCTAGATTCACTTCTAGATTTTGGAGGGGTTTTCAAGAATCTATGGGTACGCAATTGGAGTTTAGTACAGTTTTTTCATCCATAAACTGATGAACAGAGAGAGAATCATCAGAATACTAGAAGATATGCTGAGGGCAAGTGTATTAAGTTTCTAAGTGAGCTGGGATGCTTATTTACCTTCGATCAAGTTTGCATACAATAATCAGTATTGGGACCAATGTTTAAAAAGAAGATTTCTGGGCGTGCCCAGAGGTGAAACAGGTATAAAACGCCCCAAAACGTGAAACTTTGGGCGTTCATGCTACTAGGCGTGTGTTTTTATGCCTTTGACATCTCAGGAGTTCAGGTGTACGCCCCATGAATTATTTTTTTTTAAATCAACAAACTCAAAACGACGTCATTTTGGCCTTACCCATTTAGGCTTCTTCCCTAAAGCCACGTATCTGTCTTACTGGTACTCTAGCTCCTTACTATAGTCCTTACCCGTAAGCCGCCTTCGTCTCTCTCTCTCTCACTTGTCCATCCATACTCCATAATTATCTTAGGTAAGTCATTTATATTGTGCTTTCAAGTTACAAATTATGTGAACAAGGACTGATTCAGGTCTTTTAAGTTTAAATTATCTAAATTTAGGGTTTTTTTCAAAATTTTATTCACTTCGTTTTACCAGTGTCATTTTTTGTGAGTATTTTGATATGATTTGCCTTTTTTGAGCTTTTGTGATACGTATTTTTTTGTGTTTGTTTGTTCATTTGTTGTTTCTTTTTTTGTATTTAAGATTGAGGTTTTGTTTGACACTCTGTTTGGTTTGTGAGAAAATGCAGTAAAGGTGGAGGAAATTTGAATGCTAGTTTTGAAATGTTTCTTATTAGCAAGTTTAGTGTTTTAGATTAACAGTCTGTCTATTGATTGCTTTGAATTGATTTATTTGTTGCTTTTTTGAACTGATGCACATTTTTTTTTCCTATTATGACAAAAACCTATATTAACCTTTCCTATTAAGCTAAAAAATAATATTTACATGTTCCGATTCTACAAGAATGAAAGGTATCATGCATAATACTTTCAGTTGATTTCCAGTGAAGCTCATTGATATCCCGTTTACATAATAATGTAATTATTTCTGCGAATACTTTCTTTCGGATGCAAAACAGCATCAGTCATTCTTTTCTAGTTTTTCATGGTCTCTGACATGACAAAGGACCACCTTAGTGTGTTGTACCTCTTTAGATGTTGAGGTAATGATCTACAACAAAAACACAGCTTCAAATCCCACTGATTCACCCAAGTTATGTTTCTGTCCTAAAGGAAGAATAATGAAAGTATTATATAGAAAAGATATGTGTCTTTCATGAAATTTTCTTTAACCGAGTGGGGGTTTATTTGTCCGATTTATATATCAATTTTATATTGATTTATTATGAGTTGGGTTGTGATAGTATTGTAAGCTTTTTATGGATAATGGGATAATACAAGCTTATGTTATAATCAATTTATCATTGTACTACTTATATATAACATGACCAATCAAAAAAAAAATTTCTTTTGGTAAATTAACGTAAAGGCCAAGATCTGGTATCTTATACAAAAGACCCGAAAATAATCGTGTTATATTAAGTGTTATCTGAATTGCAGACTTATAGGTAATTAAGAATTTCATATCTGTAAATTAGCCAGAGTTTGTACAAAAGAAATTTTCTTCCGACTTTATTTTCTGGATTTTGAGTCAGAGTCGAAATAGACCCAATATTCTTATAGAATCAGGGCAATGCAGTTCCATTTGTGCTTAGCTCAATCTTAGCAGTCTCTGTTGCTCTCTGTTTATTGTTTTCTGTTTTATAGCAGTGCAAGCACCTGATTTAATACTGGAGGCACTACTCCTTTAAAAAAACATAAAATAGTGGAGGCACTATTTCCCCTTAAACTAAATAAATTCCAAGTCTATAATTCTTGTCTTTTAGAAAATAAGGCAATTGCAGCACCAAATAAAGAAAATAAGGTGGAAATTGTGTTATGGCAACATTCATAATATCATAAATGACAGCAACAGAGACTGTTAAGATTGAGCTAAGCACAAATGGAACTGCATTGCCCTGATTCTGTAAGAATATTGGGTCTATTCCGACTCCGACTTAAAATCCAGAAAATAAAGTCTGAAGAAAAATTCTTTTGTACAAACTCTAGCTCATTTATAGATCTGAAATTATTAATTACCTATAAGTCTACAATTCAAATTAATTTACAGATCATTTAATTCTCATATGCATTGCATAGAGGGGAGTCTCTTGGCTCCAATCTACATCCATAAATCTTCACTGCATTATTATGCACTTTAATAAATTCTCTTCTTCAGACCTTGATGATAGAGCAAAAAGTGTGGACTTTTCGAGAAAAGAAAAACTCAAAGGAAAGGGTTCTAGATTTCTGATAATGATAGTGTTTATCTCCACTGATCCACTGAAACCTGTCATGTTCCTTATATAATTCCATGTTCTTAATTATGCATGTGCATGGGTTACAAATTACATAATTAAAATATATATAATTAAAAATAAGGCCAACTTTTTGGTTCTAGATGATCAGCATTCTATACAAATAGCATACTGATTTATTTATAGTGCATTTTGATGGTGCCATCATTTTTCGAAAGATTGAGTGATTAAATAGCATATATTATTAAAGGTCCACCACATAGAATTGATAAAGCATATGCGTGATTATAACATGAGCAATGGATGTTATTCTAACTTTCTAAGTGAAGAAAAATCATACTGTTTATTTACTTTCACATGATTTTCTGTCTTTGACTATTATATATCCAATGTTAACAATAAAATAAGCTTGTAAGATTTGTTGATTTTAGTTTGCAGCTGCTCTACTTTAGCTGCATTAATGTTAGTAGTTTTTTTGCTCTAGTTTTTAATTGATACTTGTTTTCTCTTCATCTTATTGACGGTGTAAATATAATTGAAGTAGGAGGCATGAGTGAACCTAAAAATAGTCATGGCTTGCAGAAAGATTCTCCTGTGGAAAATACTTCTATTGTCGATTTTGTGATCAACATTGTTCTGGAACTATAAACTGATTAAAGCAACATTTAGTAGGCACTCATTTTGGTATGAAACCTTATTTGAAGGTTCCTGAAAATGTCAAAGAAGAAGTTGTAGCAATGTTAACTAGTTTCAAATCAACCAAAAGAAAAAAGAATGAGATGCTTGAAGAGATTGGAATGAGTCCTAGAGGAAAAAGTGAGAGTTTATCTTCCCCATCAGTTGGAGACTATGGGATCTTAAGTGGCGGTGGCAGTGGCCCGTCTACTTAACTATTTTCTACACCTAGAAGGCCGCCAAGCAACTTTGAATTCCAAATGGAAGCAAGAAGAAAGAAAAGATGTTTGTAGAAAAATTGGATGCTTGATATACAATGGAGCACTCCCTTTTAGTTTGATGAATAACCCCTATTGGCTTAGTGCAGTTGAGGCTATTTCTAATTTTGGGCCTGGCTTTAAACCTTCTTCTATGCATGAGGTATGGACATCAATTCTTAAAGAAGAGGTTGCTGACATAGACAAAATGATAGAGGAGCACAAGAAGGCATGGAAACAATATGGATGCACTATAATGGCTAATGTTGGACAGATAATAAGTCAAGGGTTTTGATTAACTTTCTTGTTAATAGTCCTGCTGGTGCATGGTTCTTAAAATCAATTGATGCATCTGACACTATTAAAATAGGTGAGTTGATGTTTAATTATCTTGATGAGGTGGTTAAGGAAATTGAAGAAGAGCATGTTGTTCAAGTTGCCACTGATAATGGTTCAAATTTTGTGAAGGCTGGGAAACGACTTATGGAGAAAATGACTAGATTATTTTGGACTCCATGTGCTACACATTGTATTGATGTCATGCTAAAGAGCATTGCAAAGTTCAAGGTTCATGCTGAGACAATTGCAAAATCTAGGCAAGTTGTGAAGTTCATATATGGACATGCGTGGGTGCTTGCCTTAATGAGGAAACGCACAAAAGATCATGAGCTTCTTCGCCCAGTAGTAATATGCTTTGCCACTGCTTATCTCATACTTCAAAGCGTTTATAAGCAAGAACAAGCTCTTATAACTATGTTTTCTTCATATACATTTTGCTTTAGTAGATATTTCAAGATGAATGAAGGTACAAAAGCTTGCACAAGCATATTGTTTGATCCGAATTTTTGGTGTAATGTTGTTTTTTGTATCAAAAGTGTTCTTCCTCTTGTTCTTGTTTTGAGAGAGATTGATTCAAATGAGAGGTCTCCAATGGGATTTATCTACAATTTGATGGATGCTACAAAAGAAAAGATTGTTTATAATTGTGGAGGAAATAAACACAAGTATAGGCCAATTTGAAGAGGATAGACGATAGATGGAATCCATAACTTCATCAACCTTTACATGTTGTTGCGTTTTACTTAAATCCTCAGTTACGTTACATAAAGAAGTTTCTTAAATTTTAGTTGATATTGAGAAAATGATTGCTTGAATGCATGGAAAGGATGATGAGTTATGAAGATCGTGTTTCAGCTGATATTCAATTGGACTTATATGACTATACACGTGGAGACTTTGGAACCAGAATTGTAATCGAATCAAGAAATCGACGTTCTGCAGGTACTATTTAAGAGTTAAAACATAAATGATTTTTTAATATTTAAGATTTAAGACTATAAGGTCCATAATGCTCTAAATTTAGTGACTAAACATCTTGTTTTAGACTTACAGTATCAAACTATCAATCAATGTGCTAGTTAGTATTATCATTTGTCACTGCCTAGTATTGTTCTTATGGAATTAGTTTAATTGTGTAGCTGATTGATGGATGTGCTTTAGAAACGACACACCTGAGTTGACAAAATTTGTTATTCGAGTCCTTAGTCTCACTTGTAGTGCTTCAGGGTGTGAGAGAAATTGGAACACCTTTGAATCAGTAAAATTTATTTCACTTTCACAATTTAATACATCTCATCTTGTAAAACTGAAACTTATATGTTGATAAAAAATTAATCTTGTAGATCCACACAAAAAAGAAGAATAGGCTTGAACACAAAAGATTGAATGCTTTGGTTTATGTTAAGTACAACACTGCATTTTATGTTAAGTACAACACTGCATTGAGAGAAAGAAGTATAAGAAGGAGGCAAAAAAAATTGATCCTATATTGGTTGAGAGATTGACTCTGATGATGAGTGGATAGCGGAGATAGAGTCATCTCTTCTCCCTAGTGATCCTTCTTAGCTTAAAGAAGAACAATTATTTGATGTTGATGCCATTAGAACTGTGTCAATTGAACCTTTGCTAAGATAGGAGACTTAGACACCTGCTGCTACAATAGAATGTGGATTTTTTGCCTGTGGATTATCAAACAAACAAACACATAAGGCAGGGTTAAGTAAGTATGAAAAAAATATTATCATAGATGGTCTCATTATCATATATTGTTATAATGCACTAATTCTATATAACTTGTGTAATTTGTTATGTAAGTCAAGAGACTCACGATTGAAGAAAAGTCAAGCAAACTAGATTAAACCCAATTGTGGAAGACATGTCGTAAGATATGCCCCCAAGATTTTATTCAAGAACTTTTCCTAGCGTAGATATGTTTGATGAAGATGATAATGATATTGATGAGAGTGCTTTAGAGCCCACTGAATGATTTTGTTTGCTATGCTATCTAATTTGTTGCTTTTAATAGATTTATGTATGTGAATTTGTTATACCAATGTAAGTGTGTAAACACTAAACAGTAAACATTTGACACTTAACATTGTGTTATTTATATTTTTGTTGGAATTTGGAACGTGTTTGTGATTAATTGATTGGTCAATTTAAAAATTGGAATTTAGTTTTTAGAGTGTGATTTGTGATTTATTGATGAAAGATGAGATGTATGTGAATTTGTTATATCATTGTAAGTGTGTAAACAATAACCACTTAACATTGTGTTTGTGATGTTAACGTGTGGTTGTGAAATATTTTGATAAATATTTATTCTTAGGTATTAAGTTATTAAAGTTGATTGATAATTAATTTATTTACATTATTTCATTTTTTTTTTCAATTTTTTAGTATTTTTATAATTTAATTAATATTATTTTATTCAAAACGCCCCAACGTTTCAAAAGGCTTACGTCCCAACGTCTTGAGGCTTACGCCTCGCCTCATTGAGGCAAAACACCTCGCCCAACGCCCTCGCCTCTGAAAACACTGATTGAGACGGCACCATTTGAGGCTTTATATAGTCGAAGGTGTAGAACTCTAGTATGTTGAGAGGAAGTTGGAGAAAAAAAGATATTTTGTACAGAAATTATAGATTTGATTACTAAGAGGATCAAGTTGGTTAGAGAGAACCTTAGAGCAGCACAAAACAGACAGAAAGGATATGCTGATAGCAAAAGACGACCTCTTGAGTTTCAGGTTGGTGACTGGGTATTTTTGAAGATGTCTCCGTGGAAGGGTGTATTAAGGTATAAAAAGAAAAGAAAGTTGAGCCCGAGATTTATGGAGCCATATGAGGTGATTGAAAGAGTTAGACCAGTCGCATATAGGTTGGATTTGCCTCTAGAGTTAAAGCAATTACACAATGTGTTTCATATTTCACTTTTGAGGAAGTGTTTACATGATGAATCCCAAAGTATTCCGGATCAGGCTGTTAAACTTCAGGAAGATTTGACATTTATGCAAGTACCAGTCAGAATTCTAGACAGAAATGAACAAATCTTGCGTAATAAAGGCATTCATTTGATTCAAGTATTATGGCGGAACAAATATGTTGAAAAAATTATTTGAGAGCATGAGGCAAGAATGAGGAAAGAATACCCCCAACTTTTTCATGAGTTAGGTAAGAAAATATCGGGGACGAAATTTTTATAAGGTGGGTAGAATTGTAATACTCATGTTCTTAAAGTAAAGGTAAAAAAATAATTTAATAGATATGATATGAAATTAAAATAATATATATAAAAAATATTTATTTTTAAATAAGATAATTCTTTTGAAGAAAAAAAACGGACGTCTAAGTGCAATAAAAAGAAAAAAGAAAAAAAAACGCGTCTAGGTGGGAAGATAAAAAAAGAAAAAACAACTGCCAACACCTGGATGCAGGTGTTGGCTGTCTAACATGCATTTTGCATGTTAGACAACACATAAAATCGTGGCAGCAAAAAAGGGGGTGTTGACTCTCTCTCTCTCTCTCTCTCTCTATATATATATATAGTTTTAGTTTATTTTATTTATTTCTTAACAAATCTTGTTTGGTTTTCTTCAACTTTAATTCAAATTACTCTCTTCTTTAAAAGTTTGGAGACCCAAAGAAATGTTAAAATTTTGAAATTTTAAAAAAATTTACAAGAGAATTTTAAAGAAATTTGAAGAAAGCTATAGAAAAAAAAAAAAAAAATCAAACTCATTATTGTTTTTAATTGAAGTGGTGCTATATATCATGACCCCCAAAACTGCACTAGCTTTTGGACAATTCCCAAAAATCAAACTCATTTCCCGATCCCATATTGATATTGATTTTGATTTTTGTGTTTCTAGTTTCTATTACTCCCATCATTTCCTATTTAAATGTATCCCAACAACTCAATAACTAAATAGAAATTCTAATAAAAAATAAAATACGATTTTTTTTAATAAAAACATTATGAGAGAACAAAACGGATTCAAATAGAATTTAAGACAGGAGCTGGCAAATGCACATGAAAAAGGACTCCACATGCCCAAAAAATGTGTAGTGCTTGCACACAATTTAAAGCACAGAAATTATAAAGTTAGTATCTATCCCAAAAAAAGATAACCATAAACAGGATTGTAGAAACCATTGGCACCCAAAAAATATTATACTCATTTGATTGCATACTATAACCAGAAAATAAAAAAATAAAAAAAGAAACCGTTAATACTCATACAAAAATGACTATTGGACATAGTCATAAAAAAAGGACTATTGAACATACAAACCGTTAATACTAATAAAGGATGCTATCATTTGATTATATGCAAATCAAACAAAAATTCGATAGAAATCAATCATACACAAAAAAAAAAATTAACAACAATTTGTTCGGACAGAATATCAAAGATAGAATAATTTAGAACCAAGAACAGAAAAAAAAAATAAAAAAATAACGACTAAAATATATATGCCAGGAATTAAACATAAAAGAATTAAATGGGAATTAAACAAAATCGCTATTGTTGAGAATTTTGATTGTGAGCAAAATTAATTAATTTTTCATTATTAATAACTGTTTATTAACACACATGGATAGGGCTTGCAATCACTAACACGTCTGGTCAAAATGAAAAACTATTTTCAGTAATTTTGCATCCTTTTACTAGAAGGCCTAATAAAAATTGTGGCCATCCACATGAGGGTGGGTCATGCATGATCTAATTATTGCTGCCACATTTTCTTTCGTAGCTGGACCATCTAGAAAAAAGCTGAATAGGACATGAACACAAAATTCAAAGGCATGTTTGGGGAGAGTTTTCAGTGTTTGAAAACTATTTTCGAAAAGTGTTTCTGAAAACATGTTTGGATAACAGTGTTTAAAAACTGTTTCCAAAACAGTTTTCAGTGAAATATTGTTTGGATAAACAGTTTTCTAAAACTGTTTTAAAAATAGAAGACTATTTGGATTACACTTTCTTGTAATTGTTTTCAGCTTTCAGTGTTCAGTTTAAATTTTAATATCTAAAATTAATTTTATTTCTCATATTTACTAAATACAATTTTTTAAGCACACACCAAATACTTGAAAATAATTAATATTATTTTATTTTTAAAATGTTAGTATTTTTTATATATCATCGATCAAACATGACAACACTCATTTTTAGATAACTTGTTTTATTTTCTAAAAGATGACATATTTTTCTTCTTAAAAATAAAATAATTGAGAACAACTATAAGATTAAATATTCATTGATCAAATACAACTTTGATAAATTGATAAAATAGAAATAAACGACCCAAAATTCTTCCCTGTCCAATTTGGTTAAAATAAAGAGTTGGGAAGTCAAATTCCATTGTCAAACTAGGAAGAAATAATCAATTATTCAAGCTTTTGTACAACATGGCAATTCCTCGTTTTAAATCTTTCCACTGTAAGTACTTTTTTTTTATAAATATTGTGTCGAGGTATTACAATTGCTTTGTAATAAAATGATCTCACTAAATGATCACTACAATCAAATTGAAGGATACAAATTACACTCATCAATTTCATTCTCGAATAATATCATTCTATAAGCACCTCTTTCAAGTTACATCATATAAAAATCTGTACATGTGGAGGAAAAACAAAAGTGAATGTCTGATGTGTCAATTTTACACCATTATCATGCTACATCATCAGCCTGTCTTCTAGTAATCGTGCATACAAGCCATCTTTAAGCAGAAGCTCTCTGTGACTGAACATTTGTGTGTTGGAGCACAAGTTTCTTCATATCTACTTGTTGAATTTGTTTAGCCACGTCATTTTCAGATAACTTATTCCTATGTTGATCCGTAACATGAAAGACTGCAGAAAGAAGAAAAAAAGAAGAGAGGATTAAAAACAATACGACTAGTGACAACTGTCCCTCATCCTTTTCAAGCGCAGACAGAAGTTAACTGAGTTGCCACTAAAGTATGGGCCAAAATTTTTGTTACATACTAAATACTACAGGGATAGACAAAAGGTGCAAAAAAGAATGCCAAGAACATCTAACATTATTGAAATGATGATCGTGTATATGCCAGCACATAATTTATTGGGAAAAAACCAGTATAATTATTTTCTTGGAGAGTCATTATCACAACAACTGTCTATATATTGGCAACAAAGGAAGAATTTATCAAGAAGAAACATTCAATGTAAGTGAATAGAGGAAGGATTTCATCCCATCTATGTAGCATGCATGGCGGAAATGGATTAACAAGAAAACAAGGCACCAATACCAAAAACTACCAATAATCTTTCCTTTAAGATAAAATTTTCACTCCAAATTGTTCGATAAAAGCAATGATCATCAACTGTCCAACTAACCTGAATTGAGAACACATCTTCTACTGGCATTAAAAAGGGCTTGTCAAGCTAGCGCATGGGGTCAGCTATGTATTCATCCACGGCATCCATCAACTTCAATATAGTGTTCTTCCCTAGTTCTTCATTTGTTCCTTGTAAAGCAGACAAAGCCGAACCTCAAATAATTGGAATTTCATCTCCAGAGAATTTGTAGAAGTTAAGCAGCTCTGCAAAAAAATTGCACTTTCTTCAAGAGGATAACTTTCACTAAAGTCAAATCATAAATTAATCATGTACTGTAAGCACAAAGTTAGAAATCATTAAAACAATGAAAAAAGAGGTAATTTGGGGGGAGAAAAAAATACCACAAAGCTTCATTTCTACAAATTCAAGTAACTCTGGATCATCAACTGCATCTACGTTATTGAGGAAACACACCAGGGATGGCACACCAACCTGAATAACAAAAGAAATGAAAGCCATTTAAATAATAAATGATAACCTCATAGCTCCAAAAAAATACTAGGATAATGAGTGACAACAAACCAGACATCATTTACAAGTTAATAGATTATGATACCGGCAAATACAAGTTGATAGATTAGGAAAGTACTTCAAATTTTATATGGACCAGTGATACAAGATGAGTTATTAATAATTATAGAAATCATACATTAGTGCAGCCATTCATAAACTGATGCAACAATGTTAATTGAATAAATGAGCACATGCAAAAGGAAGCCAATAGAAAAGCTTCTATCATAGTACTATTTTGTATACAATAAAGATTATGAAACTGAGTTGTATAGACAAGAAAATGAACTATTTCATAATCTTACAGACCAAAACAAAAAAAACTATATCATATTATGGTGATCAATGAACAATTACCAATGGTAGAACCAAATACATACTTAAAAAAAGAGAAGAAAAAAAATCAAATATAGACACCCCCTGGGAAGAGAGGGAGGGGGAAAAAAAATTCTACTATTACAGTAGGAGATTTAAATTTTTATAACAACTGCATTTGAAAGCTGAAATCATCTATCAAAAAGATTTTATTGACCAGCTAAAAGATTCAACATCACCCATTACAGTTCATACAGCTTCTCTATTCCCCTAGAGGTAATAGCAGCAAAGAAAAATATGATTGAATTTTCAACCCAGAATAAAAGAAAAGAGAAAAACCAAATACAAATAGGAAGAAACAGATTTGGGAGTCCTAATCAAATGGCAGAGTATTTACTCCTAATTGTCTGCATAAAGGGCCTTTCTCAAGCTATAGAAGATATGATGAACATGCTAGTTTTTAGACATGTTCTGAACAAGCCACCAACTGATGAAAAAAAACAAAACCTAGTTGGAAAGAAGTTTCAGTTAGTACTTTCTCAAACTTTTCCTACTGTCCAAACCCAAAGATCCCATCAACTGCTCTATCAAACTTGGTCAAGTCCCCAGTTTATAAGTTGCTACACCTGTTTATATTCCACCATCTTAAGGCAATGAATTCCAAGTACTAACCAAGGAACATATATGAAGATGATTACTAACTTAACCTTAAGAAATTCATGTTGGCTCACCCAAAGAAAATGGGAGCTGAAGAATTTGTCGTCAAAGTACTACCAAGAATCGTGTCAAAGTGCAACAAATCTGATACATAATAGCCTGAAGTACCGCTGCCATCACCATACTGGAACGTGCAACTAACCCACAAAACATCACTTCCAGTATCAATCTGCACATAAAATTCTCTTGGAGGATTGCCTAGTTGCCCTGTTGTATAATAAAGCCTATAAACAAACCAAGTATTCAATAAGTACAGTAAAAAGAAGGACTTAAACAAACAAAACTATAGAAATACTATATCAATTAATTGCAACGAGAGAAGGGAAGATTGTCAAATAAAACATAAAGGCAAAATCAAAGAAGCAAATAAAACAGCACAAAAAGCTCAACAGTACACTTACCATAACGAACAAAGAAAACAAAAGCATAAAAAATGTAGGAAAGAATACTTGTGAACTTTGAAAGCGAAAAAAGAAAATGAGGGGAAAAAAACTTGTCAACAATCCAAAATTAAAAAACTCCTGATCCAAAAAAAAAAAAATACCCTGCACTCGAAATTCAACGAAGAGCACAGAGAATTTCAATAGAATTTACCCAACAAGAAATGGATCAAAGGTTCCCTTATCAGGAAGATCGACGACTCCACCTAAAGACTACAGCAACCTCCCATACCTGACTCTATCCCGAGCTCTGAATTGGCTTAGCTTGAGCTTGTGACTCGCTGGAATCGCCCTATCTAGCTTCAAAGTCGCCAAAAATCCGTACACCGCTACTGCAAGCGGCAACAGAACGGCGGTGATAACTATTCCGGCGGAAAATACCGCCCCCATTTCTAGGTTTCAGTTGTATGGGTGGTGGAGAGGAAGAAGTCACGATCTGTGAGAGAAGAGGAAGAATGAAAGCACAGAGAAGAGAAAAGAGGAAATAGGGAGAGAGAAAAGGGCGAAAGGAGTTGTAAAGAGAGAGAGGGAAGATGGCGAGAAAACTTTGGAGAAGAAGGGGCTGGGATGCTACCTTGCTTCTGAAACCAACTCGATCGAGAGAAGAGAGAAAAGAGAAAAGAGCAGAGAGTAGAGGTTTTGGGGCTGAAAAATGAAAATGAAAAGGGAAAACTCTGTTTTAGAGTTTTGTAAATTCAGTGTCTGAAAACCGGGGGAGCAGAGAGTCGTGTTTTCAAAACTAACCAGACAAACATGATTACGGTGTTTGAAAAGAGTTTTCAATGTTTGAACACTGAAAATGGTTTTTGAAAACCCTCCCCAAACAAGCCCCACTAACTCATTTTACAGTTTTCTTTAATTCCAAATATTGATAATCAGGGCTCTTTAGAAAATCAAATTCTACAAAAGTAGACCAAGATCATGCAATTGCTCATTCTAATTATGCCAATACCAATTGCAACACTAGTGCTTTCAAGGAGACCTAAAAGCGAGTAACAAAGAATAGTCGAAACGAATAGAAGAGAGAGAGGAAACAAAAATCATTTCATTCTCATTTTAATGATCTAGAAAAATTCTTTAGGGCTCTTTACAAAATCAAATTCTACAGATATTACCTAAAAACAAGAACCTAAAATGAACAATTACTACAATTGATCATCCTAATTAACAAAAATTACATGTACTAAAAAAAGATGAAGGAGAACTTACCTACATTGGTGGTTGGGGAGGTGTGGCGGCTGGGGAGACGCCATGGTGGAGGAAGCACGATGGAGAAAGAAAAAACCTCTTTCAAACGGAAAAAAAAAAAAAAAAAAAAAAAAAAATTTGTGGAAGAAGAAGAAAAATAAAGTAAGGAATTCGTGGATTAGGAAGAAAAATCAAGAAAACAAAAGGAAGAATGACAGAACCTCAAGGAGATGAAAATAGAGGAAAATATCGCGCGACGGGCAAAATGAGGAAAAAATAGGGAAATATATAGGGTATAGTTAAAGAACTCATCTGCGATGGCATATAGTGCACGCAAATAGTCCTATTTTCTGTCGCATTTGTAAGTTTATTATACTAAATTGATTAAATAAACTGAAATTTAATGGTTAGCCAAAAAAATCATCAGTGGCGGTACAGGCGATCGCAAATAATCCTTAATTTCCGTCGCAATTACAAGTTTTAAATATTAAATTATTAAAAGGCCGAAATATAGTATTATATGGTTTTCAAATTTGCAACGGCAACAAGCCCGTCACATAAAAGTCTCAGCACAACAAAAGTGATGGAATTTATCCCTATTTGTGATGGCTTTTCCGTCGAAAATGTTATTTGCGAGTGCTTGAAGTATCCGTTGCAGATACCATATAATTGTGACTGAAAAATTTATGTCCCTTCTAATCCCTATCAAATGCGTTCTTTTCTTGTAGTGTTCCAATTTCTTTATGGGGTTATGCCTTGGAAACTATCGCATATCTGTTAAATAGGGTTCCTTCTAAGTCTGTACCTAAGACACTGTATAAGATGTGCAATGGTAGGAAATCTAGTCTTAAGCATATTAATATCTGGGGTTTTTCTGTATATGTCAAGAGATTAGTTCCACACAAGTTAGAAGCAAGGTCTAATAAGTGTAGATTTGTGGGATATACCAAAGAAAGTTTAGGATATTATTTTTATCTCTTTAATGATCAAAATATGTTTGTCTCAAAGCTTGCTACCTTTCTGGAGAAAGAGTTTGTTCTAGAAGGGAGCAGTGTGAGTAAAATAAAACTTAAAGAGGTGTCTCAAGAACCACAAATCAATAATAATCAACCTGAGGAACCTATTGTAACAGAGTTTCCCATCACACAACCTCCTCGTAGATCAGGTAAGATACCTAGAGCATTAGAGAGATATGAGTATCTCATTGAGGGTAACGTAGAGGTATATCTTATTGGGAATAAGGATCTTACTAACTACAAGGAAGCGATGTCAGACATTGATTTGGGTAAATGGCTTGAAGTCATGAAATATTAAATGGAGTCCATGTATTCTAACCAAGTTTGGACCTTGGTTGACCCTCTTGAAGGTATTGTACCTATTGGTTGCAAATAAGTTTATAAAAGAAAAATGGGTGCCGATGGAAAAGTTGAAACCTTTAAAGAAAGGCTAGCAGTGAAAGATTACAAACAAAGATAAGGAGTTGACTTTGGTGAAACCTTTTCTTCTATAACCATGCAGATACATCAGGATCTTGCTCGCAATAGCTTTACACTACGATTATGAGATATGGGAAATGGATATTAAACTAACTTCCTTAATGGCAATATAAAGGAAGAAATATACATGGAGCAACTAAATGGTTTTCATCCAGTGGTAGTGGCCACAAAGTGTGCAAGTTGCAAAGAT
This sequence comes from Bretschneidera sinensis, assembly GCA_023935145.1. NCBI lineage: Eukaryota > Viridiplantae > Streptophyta > Magnoliopsida > Brassicales > Akaniaceae > Bretschneidera > Bretschneidera sinensis. The sequence goes on along the minus strand of CM043700.1, from coordinate 79,742,890 downwards.
CAACTTATAGATTAAAGCAAGCTTCTCGAAGCAGGAGCATTCGCTTTGATGAGGCAATTAAATCGTTTGGTTTTCTAAAAAATGTAGATGAATCATGTGTGTACAAGAAGACTAGTGGGAGTACAATTACATTTTTGACATTGTATATTGATGATATACTACTCATTGGGAATGACATAGGTATGTTACAATCAAACAAAGTTTGGCTTTCAATAAACTTCTCCATGAAAGATTCTGCAGAAGCATCCTATATTCTAGGAACAAAAGTCTATATAGATAGATCTAGAACAATCCTTGGCTTATCCCAATGTACATATATAGATAAAATATCGAAGAAGTTCAACATGAAAAACTCATTGTTACCTTTTCGGCATGGAGTACATCTTTCTAAGCAGATGTCCCCTATGACACTTGAAGAGAGGGAGAACATGTGTCAGATCCCTTATGCTTCGGTGATAAGAAGTCTCATGTATGTTATGTTATTTATTAGGCCTCATATCAATCATTCTATAAGTGTTACTTTTAGATATCAGTTTAATCCAAATTTACCACACTAGGTTGCTGTGAAGAACATTCTTAAATACTTGAGAATGACTAAAGATTTGTTCATCACATATATAGGAGGTGACTTGAAATTGGAAGGGTATACTGATTTAGACTTCTAGTCTAATGTGGATGATAAAAAATCCATTTATAGATTTTTGTTCACCTTAAATAGTGGAGCAGTGAGCTGGAACAGTTGTAAGCATGATACAACTGCAGATTCCACCACTAAGGCTAAATATATTGTTGCATCTGAAGCCGCAAAGGAAGCGGTCTAGATGAAGAAGTTCATCACTGAGCTTGGAGTAGTTTCTAGCATTGAACTCCTAATACCTCTATACTATGATAATAATGGAATGATACTTCAAGCCAAGGAACCAAGGTTTCGTCAGAAACCCAAGCACATTGAGCATCGCTTCCACCTGATTAGAGAAATCATTAGAAGAGGGAATGTGAGTATTCAAAAGTTTACGTCAGTAGATCCATTAAAGCATTGACACAACAACACTTTAATTATCATCTTAAGAAGATGAGCATTAGATACATGAACAATTGACTTTAATGCAAAATAAGAGATTATTAGTAGTATACTCTATAAGTCAATCATATTTGATGTCTAAGGATATTATTTGAAAAACAATCTTATTCAAATTTTTATCATAATTTATGGCAAGTTCATTTATCATGAATATTTTCTTAATTACATTGTCATGATTAAGTCCATAGAGTAAGAGCAATGGCGATAGGATTATGATGAGATCATAATTTTGAGACCTAGTTTTCTCGAAAGCTTTTCTCTTAAATGTTCCTGGTCGTAGGATACTAAGTGGACGATTAGTAATCTGAATAGACTAGTAGATACTATGTTTGCTCAATTAGGAGGATGATTGATCTCAATGTCATTTGTATGGTAGACACTAAAATAAGTATGTAGGTGCTCATTGTAGAATGAGTTCACTGAACATGACTCAACTAAAGAACACCTAATGGAGTTTTACCTACCTATCTATAAGTAGTTCTTATGTTATAGTTGTGTATGTGATCCTTAGACCTGAGGCACCATGGTTATCTTGTGTGTGACTTATTATACTTTGATATTATTTAATATAGTTCTATTCAATTCATGGATAATTAATTTATAGTAATTGGGTAAAATGATTTTCATATGGAGGTATGTGAGTGTACAATAAGGGATCTATCACTCCTAAGGAAAAGGAAAGAATGTCCTATGTGATTTACTAAGATATAATTCGAGAAGTTCATTTGCCATGGCAAGGTGAGAATTAGAAAGGAGTTTCTAATTTCACTATAAAAATTATATTCTTGAGATCTAGACACATAGAATTAATGCTGAAGGCTTGACAACAATTTTATACCCTAATTAGCTTAATTAGGACATTGCATGATGGAAAGATTAAATTGCACGATAACTGATAACAAAAAGGTTCAAGGTTTCACAACCAAATTCACTCTATTTGGATAGTTATGATATGTCGTTAGGTGTCACTCAAGATTGTAGAGGCCTTAAGAATTAATTTAATGGATAATCAATTAATACTTACAAAAGGGAGAATCAAAAGAAGTTTTGATTCAAAATAAATTAGGAGTTCTAATTAATTAGAAAGGGTTCCAATTGTAATTACATAAAAGTTATGACCTACAAATAGATTACTTTGAACCTAAAGGGCCACACACAAAAAGAACAATATGTAATTAGGAAATAATTGTAGGGGTTTAGTTTGAGATTAATGGTTAGTTACTCTTAACCCTAACACTATAAATAGTTTATTAGTGTGTAAATTTTTACTAGCACATTATTCTACACAGAAGTTTCTCCTAAGAGATTTTAGACTCTTCTATTCTGAAAGAGAGAAAAATCATAGAGAGAAATCTTAATTCAAGATTTGCCCTTTATGGACTTTCTTTAGAGATCACATACTTTTGTGATTGTTGTGGATTTAAGAACGAATGAGGTTGAGTTCAGGAACCTTGGAGAATTCGGGCATATTATAGAATTCAGGTATAACAAATTCAGGGAATCAAGAGCATAGCAAATCAAAGGTAATATTTTTATCCTTGAATGTTCTTGATGTTAGACATAAATCATAATGTGATTAAGGGTTTTATAGGAATCAATGAAAATGTTAAAATTTAATCTGTGCTCTTTACATTGATTTCCTTTGTAATATGCTCTCACGTGTAAGGACTTGGACGAGATCCTGAGTCTAGAAAAGCCTGGGGACTATGCCCCAAGCATTTCATACCCTCCGCTCTATCTCTAGAAAAGCCCGAGGATAATGCCCTGAGTATTTCATACCTTCAACCTTATCTCCAGAAAAACCCGAAGATAATGCCTTAAGCATTTCATACCCTCAGCATTATCTCTAGAAAGTTTGAGCCCGAGTATTTCATTCCCTCAGCCCTATCTCCAGAAAAGCCCGAGGATAATTCCCCGAGCATTTTATACCCTTGGCCATGTCCTTATAAAATTCTTAGGGAAATGCTTTGAGCTTTATCCATTAAAAGCTAGAGCATAAAGCCTCGATAATCGAGCAAACACATACCAAGCTCCAACTCAAGAATCTTAGTAAGAAAATACCCAAGTCTAAGGCCACGATCTGAAAATAAAAAAAAAAAGTTTAGAAGACATAGTCATGAAGAAACTAAGAACCCCTTTCATTAACAATTTTATTGAAGTACAAGAGGTGGACTCATCAGCCAATTACAAAAGGAAAACAAAAAAAAAACATAAGAAAAGGGAAAAGTCCTAAGCTTTAAGACCCCTGGTCTCATAGCAGCATGATCCTTCAAGAGTTTAAGGTCTAAACCATCCTCAGCTAAGGTGGTCTCATTGTTTGAGACCCACACACCAGAAAGGTCGAGATTTGGGTAAGCCCTAACAACCTTGACCTTAGCAGCTTCAAAGCACTAAAGGTAGTAGCCCCCAGTCTCTTCTGTCACGTGTTCATCAAAATCAACAAATCATTTGTGCTCCTCTACAGCATTCTCACTGGCTTTTTTTAGCTCAACCTTTATAGCCCAAAAGCTCGGTACTTTTTTTATGGCCACCCTCTTGGCCTCGACAAGTTGACTCCTGAACATCACGACCTCCCAAAGGGCCTTGGCCAAGTCCTTCTATGCAATAGAGATCTTCTTGTCCTTGGATTCAACCTCGACCTCCAACAAGGCAACCCTACTCTTGTGTTCCTCAAGTTGGGTATTGACATTAACAAAGCAATAGGAAAGCATCATCGTATGAACATTAGCTTAAACAAAGAAAACATGAGTAAAAATACTTAAAACTTGAAAACGAAAAGAAGTGAGGAATTAGAGTATACCTTGAACTTCATATCTAGAACCATATTAGCCAAGATCTCAGGAGCCTGCTCAAACAACTCCACCAGATCCCTTAAAGGGATGCCCTTAAATACATGTTCGCGAGCCACCCTTGTAATACCTGTATTTGTAAAATAAGGATAAAGAAGTAATTTAATAAATAAAGCATAGAGTTCAAACACTATATGTATTTTAAATGCAAAAAAAAAAGGACGTTTATGTCCAAAAAAAAAAGGACTTTTATGTCCCAAATAGAAAAAGACAAAAAAAAATATATGTCCAGAACGTTAGTAGCAGAAGAAAAAAAGAAAAGAAAAAAATAATAATAATAAAAGTTGTTTTAAAAAAAAGTAAAAAGTAAAAAAAATCCAGAATGTTCAAAGAGCGGCAAAAGAAAGAAAAATAAAAATAAATAAATAAAAAGTTTTAAAAATAATAATAAAAAAATATCGGGGACGTGAATGTCCCAAAAGAAGGAAAAAGGAAAAAAAAATACAAATGCGTGGCAGTACCTGTTGCCCAATTTTAAACAAGACTTACAAGTGTAAAAGTTGTCCTCCAGCACAACAATAATGTAGAAGACTTTGGGATTGGGGAGGGGGGGTTGTAGATTTATTTTTTAAAAAAAGGTAAACTTTGGTTTGTATATATATATTCCAATTGTAAATATACTTAACAGATTTCATTGTTTCCTTTAAATTACTCGTTTTCTTTAAACACTTGGGAATCTGAAGAAAAATTGAAAGAAAATTTTTTTAAAGGGGTTTATTGCGGAATTTCATAGAGAGTCACGAATAGCTATCAGAAAAGCAGAAGGTAGTGTTTATTTTTGAATTTTTAGCATTTTCTGAAATTTTTCCAAATTCAAAGTGGGAATTTTCAAAGATTGTGGTTTACGAAGAAATGAAAACATAATTAGAAATAGAATACAAATATTATGTCAGGTGTTGGCAGTCAGCAACAGGGAGAAGTTTCGGAGAAGAACGAGAAAGGTAAGGAGGTGATCCACGGGTAGCTTTAAGTGTTACATGGTGAGTTGGATTTACTTTAAGTAGTCTAAATAAAAATTAAATATCTAGTGATAATATTAAATTTAATTATTAGTGTATGCTTTGGCGGTAGATAAATATTTGGTTGATAGGTATGATATAAATATTGAACACATAGAAAATTATTATGTAAAAAGAAATATTATTAGAATAATGAGTTAATTTGATAGTAAAGGGGATAAATAAAATTTGGCACGAGTCTGGGTAAATAAATTTATGTGATATATGAGGAGAAGAAATTAGTGAGATAATAAGCTGATTTAATAATAAAATAGATAAGTAAAATTCTTGATGAGTTATGATTAATCAGTAGATGTGATATATGAGGAGAAAAATTTTGAGGAATTTATTTCAATGATAAATTGAGAATGATCAGGGTAGTCAATTTAAATATTTTAATGCATGTTATTGCTATATGACTATTCATAGTCATATTTCATACTGTTGATCATATACATATACATTAAATAAGAAACCGAAAGAACCGGGAAGGGGCTGGTCTAACGGAATAACCGTGACAGTCGGTATATGTTGGATTTAAAAAGGGACACTGTAACAGTCGGTATATGCTGGAAATAAATTCTGTAATAGCCGAGATAAGCTGTAAAGAACCGAGAACAAGTCAGTCTAAGATAATAATAACCTGTCGACAGGTAGAAAGACGTTCCCATCCTAAGCATTCATGCATTGCATTTGTTTTAAATTTTTATTTATATTATTGAAATACGGATGTGTAATGTGTTATTATGCAATTATTTGTAAGATAAATGAGTCTCACAGAGCGAGACAGTTACAGTGAGAAAAAGACGGAGAAGAATGATATGATAGTAATTATTTAAATGTTAGACTATATGGTATTATCTAGTTGTATAAGAGATAAATGTTTAAGTATAAATGGGCTAATTATGTAGATAGAATACTTTTAGTAAATTAAATTCACTGAGCTTGTGAAGCTCATCCCTCATTGTACAATGATTTCAGGTAGCAGACAGGATTAATAGTCTGGTAGGTTGAAAGTCAGACGAAATCATTTGCTGTAAGCCACGTATGTGTCAATATGCTCAGGCAAATGAGAAAATTAAAAACAAAAAATTTACTTGTAAATATTCATGGATGTTAAGTTGTATATTATGTTTAAATTATATCAGATTGATGTACCTCCTATGTTGAGGGCTAAGGGTTACAGTAAAAATTCTTGTTAGTTTATTTTGCTTAATTGTTACATATATGTGTCATGCTGGGATTTTCAAAATGTGATGACACCATCTTTGGGGTGGCTAACTCGGGATGGGTCATTACAATTTTGGTATCAAAGCATTAGGTTTTAAGATTCTGTAGACTGCATGAGAACTTAAAAAGTGAAAGATTCTAAATAAACTATATTTTAAATGTAGAGTCTAAGGATGACACGTGGTCGGGCTAGGGCTAGAGCTAGAGGTAGAGTTCTGAATCAGAGGGGACGGGGTAGACCCCTAATTTATAGGAGAACTGAAGTAGAAACGGAAGGTGAGTCTGTGGTTCCCACGAGGGAACATATGGATAGTGCAACTGGCACTAGTTGAGCAGGGAGAGAATCTGAGGTGAGGAAGGATGAACTGAGAGAAGGTCTTTATCGTGCTATAGAGAGGATGAATGTAGCTGAAGAAAGGGCTGATAATCTGTAGAGAAGATTAAAGAAAAAGGGTAGAAGAGAACCTGACGTGGTGAGGCAAGAGGTTAATAAGGGAGAAGGTGTTTTTGCATGTGAGATGCAAGAGGATTGTTTCGTAAGATTTCTTAAATTTAAACCTTAGTCTTTTAGGGGATCTGTAAATCCTATAGAAGCTAAGCAGTGGATTAGACACATGGAGAAATATTTTGAGGTCTTACCGGTGTCTGATAGACAGAAGGTGGCTTTTGCTTCCTTTATGCTGGAGGGTGAGGCTTCTCAATGGTGGGAGGATGTTTTGCCCAGGGTAAGCACACAGGTAGAACAACCTTTAACTTGGAGTAAGTTTAAGGATGAGTTCTTTTCAAAATATTTTCCAGATACCTTCTGAGCACAACAAGAGAAAGATTTTATTCACCTAAGACAAGGAAGTTTATCGGTGGCTGAATATGATACTAGATTCATTGCCTTGTCAAGGTTTCTACCGAAATTAGTGAATACGGAAAAGAGAAAATGTAAGAGATTTTTAGACGGATTACACTATGATATTCGGACTAAAATCTCTTATATGGGTATAAGGAGTTACGTTGTACTGGTGGATAAAGCATAGCAGATTAAGAAGGATCTGATGGAGTTGAGGGGTAGGAAGGATTGGCTGAAGAGGTCTAGATTTGAGGGACCTAGAGGTGGTAGCAGTATGGGTGTACAGGGTGAAAAACCACCCCAGATGGGGCGTTCTTTGTAGCAAGAAAATATAGTGTAGAGTCAGAGGCAAGCAGGATCTGTTGCTTCAGTAGCTCAGAGTAATACTGATGGGACCCCTAGATTTATGAGTTATGGTAGAGGAGTGAGTATGCCACCAGGGGGAAGTAGTAATATGATGTATGGTAGAGAAGCAAGAGTTTGCTTTAAATGTAATCAGACAGGGCATCTGTCTCGGTATTGCCCTGCACAGATATGCTTTGTATGTGGTGGAGGAGGACATGTTGCTGCAGATTGTCAAGCGGGGAAATCTGCTGATGTAAGCGTTGAAAGTGTCGGGAGAAGACCAATGGAGAGAGGCGGTGGATTAAGGAACATACGGGGTAGAGGGCGAGGATCCATAACTGAGCGAGGATGTGGCAGTCAGTTTCAGTCCAGAGATAGCAGAGTGTATGCATTGACCTAACATGATGCACAAGCCACTCCTGATGTTGTCATGGGTATGATAACTATCCTTAGTAGGCCTGCTAGATTATTAATTGATCCTGGTGTAACCCATTCCTTTGCATCTATTATTTATATGAAATCTATTGATGCTAGTGCCAGTCCTTTGATGCATACTATTGTTGTTGAGGTTCCTACTGGAGATAAAGTTATTATCAGGACAATCTATCAAGGTCGTGTGATTAACATTGCTGATAGAGAATTTGAAATTGATTTATTGTCTTTAGATATGACAGATTTTGATTTAATTCTGGGGATGAATTGGTTATCTGCATATCATGCTTGGGTAGATTGTTTTAGGAAAAATGTGGTGTTCAAGATACCCGGGCAAGAAGAGTTTAATTTTCAGGGAGAACGTAAGATACTTGCTAATTATCTTATTTCTGCCTTAACTGCTAGTAAATGGTTAAAGAAGGGTTGTGAGGGGTATTTGGCATATGTGATGGATTCTAGCAAAGAAAGTAGGAAGTTTGAAGAAATCTTAGTAGTGAAAGATTTTTCTGATGTCTTCCCTGATGAGTTGTCTGGTTTGCCTCCCAATAGGGAGATTGAGTTTTCTATTGAGGTGATTCCAAGATCTGCACCCATATCCATACCACCCTATAGAATGGCTCCAGCTGAATTGAGAGAGTTGAAAGTTCAGCTTCAGGAGTTGCTAGATAAACAGTTTATCCGACCTAGTACGTCACCCTGGAGAGCCCCTATGTTATTTGTCAAGAAGAAGGATGGGACAATGAGATTATGTATTGATTATAGACAGTTGAATAAGATCACCATAAAAAATAAATATCCTTTGCCCAGGATAGATGACTTATTCGAGCAGTTACAGGGAGCTAGAGTGTTTTCTAAGATAGACCTAAGGTCGGGTTATAATCAGTTGAGGATAAAGGAGGGGGACGTGCCTAATACTGCTTTTAGGACACGTTATAGCCATCATGAGTTCCTGGTGATGTCATTTGGGTTAACTAATGCTTCTGCAGCATTTATGGACCTAATGAATTGGGTGTTTATACCATTCTTGGACAGATTAGTAATTGTGTTTATTGAAGATATCTTAGTATATTCCAAGAATGAATAGGAGCATATGCAACATTTGGAGATAGTGTTATAGATTTTAAGGAGAGAGAAATTATATATGAAGTTCTCTAAATGTGAGTTTTGGTTGAGCGAGATATTTTTCTTGGGGCATGTTGTGTCGGGAGAGGAGATAGCAGTTGACCCACAGAAGTGGAAGCGGTGTTGAATTGGGAAAGACCCACAAGTGTAACTGAAATTAGAAGCTTTTTGGGGTTGGCTAGTTATTGTAGAAGATTTATCCAATTTTTTCTATAATTGTTATACCTTTGACTAAATTGACTAAGAAGGATGTGAAGTTTAGGTGGTCAGAGGAATGTGAGAGAAGTTTTCAACTGTTGAAAGAGAAAATGAGTACTGCCTCGGTGTTAGTGCTTCCTTCTGGTGATGAAGGATTTGTAGTCTATAGTGATGCGTCATATCAAGGGTTGGGATGTGTGTTGATGCAACATGGGAGAGTTATAGCTTATGCATCTAAGCAACTGAAGAACTATGAGGGGAATTACCTGACCCATGATTTAGAATTGGCTGCCATAGTTTTTGCTTTGAAGATTTGGAGACATCATCTATATGGAGCCAATTATGAGATTTTTATTGATCATAAAAGCTTGACGCATTTATCGACCCAGAAAGAGTTGAATTTGAGGCAGATGAGGTGGATGGAGTTAATCTGTGATGATGACCGTATGATTCACTATCATCCAGGAAAGGCTAATGTAGTAGCTGATGCATTGAGTAGAAAAGCTACAGAGAGATTAGCTGCTATGGGGAGTCATAATACTAGCCTGATGATAGAATTAAGAAGCATGAGGATGCAGTTGAGTGTCGATGATAGAGGAGTATTGATGGCAAATATGATGATACAATCTCCTATTATTGATCGTTTATTACAGATGCAAGGTATAGATGAAGGGATAGAGAAGATTATGCGGGAATTGTTGAGCGGGAAGTCAACTGAGTTTAGAATTAGAGAAGGTGGCATGGTAGTATTGGGGCATAGATTTTGTGTTCCCAATGATGTGGAGATGAAGAAGGAGATACTAAGGGAAGCTCATGATTCTGTATATTCCATGCATCCATGTAATAATAAGATGTACAGGGAATTGAAACCGAATTATTGATGGTCAGGGATGAAGAAGGATGTAGCAGAATATATCTCTAGATGTTTGACTTGTCAACAGGTGAAATATGACAATAGACATCTAGCAGGTTTATTACAGCCTCTTCCAATACCTGAGTGGCCATGGGAAAATGTAAGTATGAATTTTGTCTCTGGTTTTTCTCGTACCCAGAGAGGGCATGAAACCGTGTAGGTTATAGTGGATAGACTTTCTAAGTCTTCACATTTTCTTCCTATTAAAACTACCTGGAGTCCAGAAAAGTTGACTGAATTGTATGTAGCTGAGATAGTAAAATTACATGGAGTACCCTTGAGCATTGTTTTAGATAGAGATTCTAGATTTGCCTCTAGATTTTGGAGGGGTTTCCAAGAAGCTATGGGTACGCAATTATAGTTTAGTACAACCTTTCATCCACAAACTGATAGGCAGACAGAGAGAATCATCAAAATACTAGAAGATATGCTGATGGCAAGTGTATTGAGTTTCTCAGTGAGCTGGGATGCTTATTGGCCTTTGATTGAGTTTGCATACAATAATCAACATCAAACTAGTATTGGGATGGCACCCTTCGAGGCTTTATATGATAGAAGGTGTAGAACTCCTGTATGCTAGGAAGAAGTTGGAGAGAGAAAGATATATGGCCCAGAAATGATAGAGTTGACTACTGAGAGGATCAAACTGGTTAGGGAGAACCTCAGAGCAGCTCAGAACAGACAGAAGGGATATGTTGATAAAAGAAGACGACCTCTCGAGTTCCAAGATGGTGATTGGGTATTTTTGAAGATATTTCCGTGGAAAAGAGTGTTGAGATTTAAAAAGAATGGAAAGTTGAGCCCAAGATTTGTGGGACCCTATAAGGTGATTGAGAGAATTTGACCAGTAGCATATCGATTGGATTTGCCTCCGGAATTAAAGCAACTACATAATATATTTCATGTGCCACTGTTGAGAAAGTACTTACACGATGAATCCCATAGTATCTCGAATTAGGCGATAGAATTTCAGGAAGATTTGACTTTTATGCAAGTACCAGTCAAAATCCTATATAGAAAGAATCAAGTCTTGCGCAATAATGTCATTCCCTTGATTCAAGTATTATGGCGAAATAGAGATGTCAAAGAAGTCACGTGGTAGCATGAAGCAAAAATGAGAAATAATTCCCCCCAACTCTTTTCTTGATTTTAGTAAAGAAATTTCGGGGACAAAATTTTTGTAAGGTGGGTAGAATTGTAATACCTGTATTTGTAAAATAAGGATAAAGAAGTAATTTAATAAATAAGGCATAGAGTTCAAATACTACATGTATTTTAAATGCAAAAAAAAAGATGTTTATGTCCCAGAAAAAAAAAGAATGACATTTATGTCCTAAATAGAAAAAGACCCAAAAAAAATATATCCGTCCAGAACGTCAGCAGCAGAAGAAGAAAAGAAAAAAAAATAATAATAAAAGTTGTTTTAAAAAAATAATAAAAAGTAAAAAAAAATCTAGAACATTCAAAAAGCAGCAAAAGAAAGAAGAAGAAAAACAAAAATAAATAAATAAATAAAAAATTTTTAAAAAATAGTAATAATAAAAAAAAATCCGGGACACAAACGTCCCAGAAGAAAGAAGAAGGAAGAAGGAAAAAAAATACAAATGTGTGGAAGTAGGTGGCAACACCTACTGCCAAATTTTATACAAGACTTACAAGTGTAAAAGTTGCCCTCCAGCACCACAATAATGTGGAAGACTTTGGGATAGGGGGGGCTGTAGATTTTTTTTTTTTTTTAAAAAGACAGACTTTGGTTTGTATATATATATATTGCAATCGTAAATATACTTAACAGATTTCATAGTTTCCTTTAAATTACTCTTTTTCTTTAAACACTTGGGAATCTGAAGAAAAATTGGAAGAGAAAAATTTTAAAGAGGTTTACTGCAGAATTTCATAGAGAGTCACGAATAGCTATCAGAAAATCATAAGGTAATAACGTAATGTTTATTTTTGAATTTTTAGTATTTTCTGAAATTTTCTCAAATTCAAAGTGTGAATTTTCAAAGGGTGTGGTTTACGAAGAAATGAAAAAATAATTAGAAATTGAATACAAATATTATGTCAGGTGTTGGCGGTCAACAACTGGGAGAAGTTTCGGAGAAGAACGAGAAAGGCAAGGAGGTGATCCATGGGTAGTTTTAAGTGCTACGTGGTGAGTTGGATTTACTTTAAGTAATCTAAATAAAAATCAAATATCTAGTAATAATATTAAATTTAATTATTAGCATATGCTTTGATGGTATATAAATATTTGGTTGATAGGTATGATATAAATATTGGACATGTAGAAAATTATTATGTAAAAAGAAATATTATTAGAATAATTGGTTAATTTGATAGTAAAGGGGATAAATAAAATTCGGTACGAGTCTGGGTAAATAAATTTATGTGATATATAAGGAGAAGAAATTAGTGAGATAATAAGCTGATTTAATAATAAAAAAGATAAGTAAAATTCTTGATAAGTTATGATTAATCAATAGATGTTATAAATGAGGAGAAAATTTTTGGAGAATTTATTTCAATGATAAATTGAGAATGATCAGGGTAGTTAATTTAAATATTTTTATGCATGTTATTGTTATATAATTGTTCATAGGCATATTTCATACCGTTGATCATATACATATACATTAAATAAGATAATCAAAAGAACCAGGAAAGGGCCGGTCTAATGGAATAACCGTGACAGTTGATATATGCTGGAATTAAAAAAGGACACCGTGACAGCCGGTATATGCTAGAAATAAATTTAATGACAGCTGGGATAAGCTGTAAAGAACCGAGAAGGGGTTGGTCTAAGATACTAATAACCTGTCGACAGGTGGGAAGACGTTCCCATCATAAGCATTCATGCATTGCATCTGTTTTAAATTTTTACTTGCATTATTAAAATGCAGATGTGTAATGTGTTATTATGCAATTATTTGTAAGATAAATGAGTCTCACAGAGCGAGACAGTTACAGTGAGAAAAAGACGGAGAAGAATGATGTGATAGTAATTATTTAAATGTTAGACTATATGTTATTATCTAGTTATATAAGAGATAAATGTTTAAGTATAAATGGGCTGATTATGAAGATAGAATACTTTTAGTAAATTAAATTCACTGAGCTTATGAGGCTTACCCCTCATTGTACAATAATTTCAGGTAATAGACAGGATTAGTAATCTGGTGGGTTGAAAGTCAGACGAAATCATTTGCTGTAAGCCACGTATGTGTCAATATCCTTAGATAAATGAGAAAATGAAAAACAAAAATTTATTTGTAAATATTCATGCATGTTAAGTTGTATATTATGTTTAAATTATATCATATTGATGTACCTCCCCTGTTGAGGGCTAAGGGTTACAGTAAAAATTCTTGTTAGTTTATTTTGCTTAATTGTTGCATATATGTGTCATGTTGGGATTTTCAAAATATGATGACACTGTCTCGGGAGTGGCCAACTTGGGATGGGTCGTTACAACCCTAGGGTCCACCAGCATCGACTCATCCTTTCTCATGTACTAGTTAGGCCTTAAGACTGAAGGCCAAAGATACGTGGGACAAAGCTTAGGAGAAGTCCCTAAACCACAGACCATCGAGCCAGGGAAATTTTCCAAGTTACCAAGGCTAGGAGTTTCAAGGGGAACCTTTTGGGAAGCACTGGCACTAGAGGCTCCTCGAGGCTTTTTCTCAGCACTTTGGCTATCATTGCCAACCTCAAGAACCTGTTTCTTCTTAACATTAACTACTTTCAGAACTTGGCTCAGACTCGGAGGCATTGTTGAGAAAAAAAGAAGATGTGTATTAGCTATTGAATTACAAATATAAAGGCAAACAAAAAAGGCAAGTCTAAATGGGTGGTACCCTAGGGGGCAGAACCCATATTTAGCCAATGAGTCATTTTCGTCCAACTCCAAGGCATCAATAGAATTTTTCACTAAATCTGAGAAGGTGGATTCCTCAATAGAAGAAAGAAAAGGACGATGGGATTTTTTTTCCAGGAACGTTAAGTCCTATTCTTTTGATACTTCAAATTATGAGTCACTTTAAATGAAGAGAAACTTATTCTTCCAACTCTCCACCGAAGTCGGATTATTCTTCATTATTTTTCTCTTGGCCCTCTGACTAAACAAAACCCATTCATCCTCGACGTGACGACCCGCAGTAAAATGTTTTTGAATAGATCTAGGGTTGCGCCCTTTCTACACTTTGTGCACAAGAAAATAAAGCCTACCATAAGGAGTATATTATTCGAAACTAGTTGGGCCAACACGATATCATAATAACTGAGCACCAACTTAATGAAGGGGTAGAGAGGGAACCTGAGCCTAACCTTGAGCTTGTCCAAGTGAATACACATCTCGAATGAAGCGTCCTCAAGAGACGCACCACAAGCCTTTTCCTCTTCTTCGGTCTTTTTATTCAAAAGGAATCTGATAATTCTATCTGATATGACCGAAGTGATTACCGCTCAGTTTATTCTTTTCATGCTCAGCAAATACTCGACCATTTCCTATTGAATTTGCAACAAGGTCTGATCTGGTTCATATTTTTCTCCCCAGGGAAAGTCTCGTCCACATCTGACGGACCAGGCCTCTCCGGGGAAGAATTCTTGGGACTGTTGACCCCAGTCTCAAACCTATCACTCTCCTTCCTCTCACTATCACTTTCCTTCTCTCTATCACTATCTCAATGAGGAACATTCGAAGAAGACATGATAAATTAAAAGAGAAAGAAAAATAGCTTACTAAAGGAAAAAAGGGATGAAAGGAAGACAGTCGAAGCACTCGAAAGCCGAAATACTGAGCGCTCTGAAGAAGAAAAAAGAGAAGAGGTTTGAGAATGAGATACCTAAACAGAATGGAGGTCTCCCCCTTATAAAGGAAAATATATGACTCAGATAAATCCAAATCAAGGGTCTAGATCGCGACCCTTATACTTCCCAACACCTCAGAAGCCTAAAAGTTTACTGACTTTTGCATTTCTTAAAGGATGAACCTCCTAAAATTTAACCAATAAACCACAACTGATATGAAAAGAGGCACTGGGATTAGAGACGTAAGACATTTTTTCCTTTCAAAAGCCTGAGGAGAATGCCCCTAGCATCTCTTACCCTCGGTTATTTTCTTCAAAAAGCTCGAGGAGAATGCCTCTAGAGTCTCTCACATTTGGCCATTTTCTTCAAAAACCCTAAGGGGAATAACCTGAGCATCTCTCTCCCTCAACCATTTTTTTCAAAAGGTTCGAGAATGCCCCGAGTGTTTTCACCCTTGGCCACTTTCTTCAAAAGGCTCGAGGAGAATACCCCAAGCATCTCTCACTTTCAACCATTTTATTCAAAAAGCTCGAAGAGAATGCCTCGAACATCTCTCACTCTCAGCCATTTTCTTTAAAAGGTCCGAGGAGAAGGCCTCGCGCATTCTCACCCTCAACCATTTTCTTCAAAAGATTCGAGGAGAATGTTCCCAGCATCTTTCACCCTCAGTCATTTTCTTGGAAGGTCCAAGGAGAATGCTCAAATAATTTCTTATTTTGGTCATTTTCTTCAAAAGGTCTAAGGATAATGTTATGAGATTCTCTCACCCTCAACCATTTTCTTCAAAAGGTTTTGAGTAGAATACTCTGAGTATTTCTCACTCTCGGCCATTTTCTTCAAAAATTATGACCCCTTGGTTATTTTTTGTCAAAAATCTCAAAGACTTGTTTACCTCAGTACATATATGATGAGCAAATCAAAAAGATAAAACTACTTCTATAACCCAATAAAATTCACTCAAGGAAGTGGGGGGCATATGATATGAAGTGATTTTATTGTCCAATCAGATAGTGACATGTGGCACCCTAGACAAGCCCACAAGACCAGAAGCACCACCAATGAAGTTATTACCCGTGTCCAAGAGTATAAGAGTAATTTCACACATCAACCCTAAAACACAAAAACCCTAATCCTATAGGGACACTCATATTTGGGAAACCCTAATCCTACCTCAACACTTATCTATGAGTTACTTTCTTAATCGGACTCTGTTTTGAAACGTTGTATACAGGGGGCTCTCATTATCACATATATATGCAATAAATAGCTTCGATAACCCTATGCCTTTTCATTCTTTGCAAACAGATTACTGACTTAGGCATCAAAGAGTCTTCCCGGAGGCACAACCTCTTCAGTCATTCGACGATTCCTTAGAGTTTTTCTGTTTCATGTGCGCAGGTTCATTTTCGTACTTTCATAAAAAGACAATAAGATTTTTTGCATCAACAAAGAGCATGCATTGTTCTCTAACAGTATAGAGTAACATTTAAGTTTTGTTTCTAACTAGGCTTTCTCTATTTAATTTTTTCTTTTTTTTTAAGTGATGATTTGATAACAACATACACATATACGTAAAAAGAAGTTTTAACTTTCACATACAACATAAATTTAAGGACTTAGTTAAAATAAATCTCAAATCAAAGTCTCATATCTTTTACTAATTTCAAAAATTCAAATCTCAAAGTTTAGAACAAGACTTAAAATACATCAAGTCCAGTATAAATTCAAACGGTAGCAAAAGTCTAAGGAGAGTAGCAAAAGAGCAAGATCGAAAACACATCGGTCCATATACCTTGATAAGTGATTCATTTTGGGATGTCTTATATTATTTGTCCATCTTGAAAAGTCAAAAATTTAATTTCACTTAAGTTTCCTAAATTAATCGTTAAGTTTAGGTTTTTTTTTAAGAAAACTCTACAACTAAGTCTATGTAATAAATAAGGGTTATTTTGAAAAGTGTGTTATAATTATAATTTAATAAATTATAACATTAATTATTATATCACTTTAAAAAGTAGGGTTTTCTATACATAGGATGGAGAGAGTATCATTTTACCAATTACAATAAAATGATATCCTAATTTACTTTTAAATGACCTTTCAAAAAAGAAAAATTTACTATCAAATAATATCATTACATTTACTATCAAATAACATATTAAATTCTTATTAAATGGCATCAGTAAGTTGTAAAATTGTTTTTAGATGTCGAAATTACTAAAAAAAGGGTATATGAGTACTGTTTGACTATTTGGAGATATTTCTTTCATCAAATTGACTTGATTATTTGAACAATATAAATATATTAATTTTATTCACAATAAAATATAAATAATTAATATAATTAAAATTAATATTTACTAATAATTTAATTAAATTAATAATAATATTATTTTTACAAATAAATAAAATAATATTTTTATTAAACGATAATATCAATATTCTAATAATAATAGATACATCATTGTTATATTTAAAATTTGATTAAGAAGAATGACTGGTGATTCATATAGTGACAATAGTGTAAATGCTTTTACCAAACAAGAGTAATTTAGGAACATAAATAATATCAAAACTGATTATGAGATTAAAAGTTATAAAACCTAATTTTTGATTTTGGGCCTAAATCTATTTTTTAAAATTGCTTTCAACTTTTAATTCATAAAAAAACAAGAAAAAAATGTATTGGACATAACTTCTACTTTTTGATGAAAAAATCTTATTTGAAAAACTCCATCAAACAAACAATTATAGTCATTTATATTAACACCATAAAAAGTCAGCCTGTTATCTTAACTTTTATTTTTATGGAAGAACCTTTTTTTTCAGTTAAAAAAACAAAAGAAGAACCTTTTTTTAAAACAAAAATGTTTCAATTTTCAAAGTACCCATGACCTAAACTCGATTCTAAAGGCCGGGAACTATTGTTCCTAAAGAAAGGCATGAGACCAAGACGGAAAGGAGCGCTATAAAAGAGTTTTTGTCGACCTTTCTGCAAAGCCCAATGTTCTTTGCTCTGTTCAATTTTCCAGAAAATAATCGAAAAAGAAAAGGAAAATGGCAGCTCTCTCTTCTTTGATGAAGATGAAACCAGTCACAGAATTACTCTGTTCTGTCACTCACAACAATTCTTATTCTTTTCCTTTGATGGAATCGTTGGTTCAATTGCAAAGCGCTCATCACCGTTCACTCTCTTCCAAGACATCTTTCGCTGCTTCCTCCACTGATACCTTCAAAGACCCAGAAGCAGAGGACGTCCTTCCGACCTCCGGAATAAGCAGGCCGCTTTCTGATATTCTCAAGGAACTGAACAAAAAGGTCCCAGATTCCCTTATCAGGCAACGCATGGAAGACGGATTCCCCATCAAATACATTCCCTGGTCTCTCCACTCTATACGCTACACATGCATTTTTGTATCTATTATGTGAAAATGGGTCTCTGGTAAAATGAGTAGTTCATTTGTGAGTTTCTTTTTATATAATAATACATATTTTCTGCTTAGGGTGTATTCGTTTCTACAGATTTAGTTTTTGTATTATTTTTTTTGTTCATTAATCATTTGACTTTGTTGTTCATCTATGTTTTTTTTGCAATGTATTTTTAATAATAAAATAAAGGAGTAGAAAGAAATGCATTATGATTTTAGGATTTTTGTGACTTAGTTTGTTATTTGTTCTGATGGATTTTTCTTAACAGATTGTAAGCTTCAACCTCTTTTGTGATTTTAAGCTTGTATTTTGGGGTTCTCATATGGTATGAGACTGATGGATTTTTTCAGAGACTTAATGATATCTTCTATGATAAACGAGTTCATGGCCCACCCTTTAATAGACAAGACGGAAAGAATGCTAGAAACCCAAGAACATCGAGAACTTTAACTACTGCCTATAAAAGTTCCATAACTTTATTATAGTTTAGACAGAAGTTTGAAATTTTGGTTTGCTATTTTGATTATACGATTTAGCTAGAAGAAAATTGCATCAGTATGACCAAATAAGTGTATATCATATAATGATTGTGATTGATAAAGCCGCTCATGTATTAATCTATTATGTTGACACTTATGCTAGTGGGGATACGTAACCCTTGGATTTCAGGAAACATCCAACAAAGTTGGGGTGAAGTTTATATGGTGTTTAAAATCTATTGATTATCATTTGTGCCAGTTTCACCCACATTATCGTTCTTCATATAATCTCGAGTGGTCTGTTCATAGCTTCAACTAGTCTTAATGGTGTGAATCGGCATGACTGTCAGTGTTACTTCTTCAAAGCGTGTTAGTTTGCTTTTCAAAGTTTAGCTCTACTTATTAATCGTTTTGTAGGTAAAGACTGTTTTAATGTTTGCTAATCTGTCTTTGTACTTCATAGGCACATTGTCAATCGGATTATGAACCTACATGCTCCAGGTATGCTAAAGATTAAATGTTCTTCCTCATTTAGGGATGAAGTTGTCCTTTTGAACCTTTAGATTTGAATTGTTCTGTATTCCATTTGCAGAATGGTCTGGTGAAGTTCGAAACATCACCTATTCTGCTGATGGCAAGTCTGTATCTGTTGTTTACCGTGTAATGCTCTATGGCACTGATGCTGAGGTATTTTTCAACTTTATGCTTCTCAGTATTTGTGTGCAAGATGCGCATCCATTGTATATGGACATGGTACTTCATGATTTGATTCTAATGTTGAGCTCACATGGTAAATGTTAATGGGATATACTTCTGATATTTTAGAGGAAACTTATTCAAAAATAAAAAAGAAATTGCAAGTGTTATAACTTTTTTCCAAGTACTATTGCAGGATGCTATTATTGCTGATTGTAATGCGAAGTAGCAAACTGTATTACAAACAACCACTTATACTTTGACTAGCCTGCTTTGTTTTCATTACTTGATAATTGCCAAGAATTAGTTTCAAGCTTAAGTGAAAAGACATATTTGAGGTTTTGTTTGGTCATAGGTTGAGGTGGCCGTGGTCAGCTAGCCATAAGTGTTTTAATAGGCTTTATTCTTGTTTATAGATGTGTGGGGCTTGGCCATTAAGGAGTTAATTTATTATAAGACATTAAGGTGCGAAGGGGCTCTAACCCAAGCACCTGGAACCATGCAAGAGATGTCCTAAGGGCATGGAAAAGTGAAAGAAAAGGGAAGGGAAAACTAGTATAGAAATCAAGAATATCAAAAAAAATATAGAAGGAGATTAGTGGTGATGCCATGAAAACATATGGTTGAATAGAGATCACAACTCACAGGAAGATTGGTTTAGGCTATCCAAAAAAACCTTTACGCTTTCAACAATTGTTGCTGAAGTTAATGGTATATTTTTGAATTTCAAGGTAATTGTTGTTCTTCCTTTGAGAGGTAGTTTTGGGGGAGAGAGACTCTACGCTTTCAACAATTGCTGCTGAAGTTAATGGGATATTTTTGAATTTCAATGTAATTGTTGTTCTTCCTTTGAGAGGTAGTTTTGGGAGAGAGAGAGAGAGAGAGCTAGGTCTGGTTCATGGTGTTGTCTTGTGGAACACGCTTTAAGAAGGGACCTGTGAGGTTTTGGTGATGCTTGGGGTCTCAATTGTGATTCATATATTTGTGCAATCTTTTGAATAGTCTTTTCATTTGGGGTACTGTATGAGTAGTAAAGCATTGAATAACGAGACTTGCGAAGAGTTTTAATTATCAGAATGTAGGTTTTTAGTGCATTTTTATATCTTACTTGGAAATATTATGATGCAAAATATGTTTTATGCATGAGGTTCTTGAATATGAAATCAGAAGATTTGATGAATTTAAGATGTCATCTGTTATAAGGTGGCTGTGGTATTTATTTTGTCGTGGAGATGCTTTGGAAAGTGAAGAAGAAAAATAATTTGACTCTTATATAAATGAGATAAAGAGTTGAACAATGGGGAAGTGGATATTCTTGCCCAATGTTTGAGCTTATTGGGTGTTGTGGCATTAAGATGTTTTGAAGCACTTAAGTGCAATTCTAGGGAGTAACTTCTCTATGGTTCAAGTGGAGCTAGAGTCTAGGAGTGAATGGATATTTGTGGTAATGCTTTTTTCCTTTTTTATTGTTGAAAATAAGAATTGAAAAAAACTCTTTATCTTATTAATTGAATAAAAAGAATACAATTGACTCAATATATAGACTTATGAATACTAAGTCTAATAGGACTCGGACACAACGATAAGATAAGATAAATCTGATGATAAATATGATCTAAGCCTACTAAGACACACCTTAGGAATCTTATTAGGATTTTCAACAGTCCTCTTAAAGTTGGAGCATAGATATCATATGCACCAAACTTGTTACAAATAAATCTAACTCAAGAACCATCCAATGGTTTAATAAATAAATCTGCTTACTGGTTTGTCGATTTCACATGTCTGGTACTAATCACATTTTGTAGAAGTTTTTTTCGAACCACATGGCAATCAACTTCAATATGTTTAGTTCTCTTATGAAATATTGGATTATTTGCAATATGAATAGCTGCTTGATTGTCACACACCAAGCTTGTAGGACTTGACTGGTTAATCCTAAGTTCTGCTAACAACTACTTTAGCCAAACCATCTCACAGGCAGTATGCGTCATTGCTCTATATTTGAACTCAGCACTCGATCTATCAACCACAGTTTGCTTTTTTACTTTTCCATGATATTAAATTACCTCCAACAAATACAC
The DNA here is from genome assembly GCA_023935145.1 of Bretschneidera sinensis. Classification (NCBI taxonomy): domain Eukaryota; kingdom Viridiplantae; phylum Streptophyta; class Magnoliopsida; order Brassicales; family Akaniaceae; genus Bretschneidera; species Bretschneidera sinensis. The sequence goes on along the minus strand of CM043700.1, from coordinate 79,721,384 downwards.
AATATACAGTTGTGGACTTTCTATCTCATGGAGAGTCGGCCCAATCTGCTTTAGTATAACCTTCAATTTGAGTATGATCGTGTTTTTGATAAAGTAAACCACGTCCATGAGCACTCTTAAGATATCTTAAAATTTGAACAACATTCCAATGATTAATTCGTGGAGTATCGAAAAATTGACTAACCACACTTATTGCAAATGAAATATCAGGCTTAGTAACAATTAAATAATTCAATTTTTCAACAAAACACCTGTATTACCGTGGATCAAATAATAAGTCACCTTGATCAACTGCAAATTTTGTGTTGGGATCCATAGGACTATCTATAGGTTTACACCTTAACATTATAGTATCAGTCAATAAATCAATGATATATTTATGTTGAGATAAAGAAACACCATAACGAGATTTAGCAACCTCAATACCTAAGAAGTATCTCAATTGTCCTAAATCATTTGTCTGAAATTTAGTACTTAAGAATTGCTTCGGTGCTAGAATTCATTCTTTGTCATCTCTTGTGATCACAATATTATCCACATATACAATTAAAAATATCCTACGTGCATCACTATGTTTATAAAATACAGAATGATCTACACCACATCTGCTGAGGCCAAAATTAATCACTACTTCGCTGAACTGACCAAACCACGCTCGAGGAGATTGTTTTAATCCATATAAAGACTTCTTTAATCGACATACTAACCCAAACACTTCCTGAGCAACAAATACGGGTGGTTGGTCCATGTATACTTCCTCTTGCAAATCACCATTTAGAAATGCATTTTTCACATTCAATTGATGTAGAAGCCAATGAAAAGTAGCTGCTAGAGAGATAAACATACGAACAGATGCAATCTTAGCCACATGAGAGAATGTCTCAGCGTAGTCAATACCATATACCTGTGTATACTCTTTTGCTACTAGGCAAGCTTTTAATCTGTCAATAGTACCATTAGGATGAACCTTTATAGTATAGACTAAACGACAACCAACAACAGATTTCCCAAATGGTAGAAGAACCAAGTCCCATGTATTATTAGTATTCAAGACATCTATCTTTTCACCCATAGTTCCTTTTCACCCAAGATGAGACAAAGCTTCTGTAATAGGAATAGAGACAGAAGAGATCGAAGTAACAAACGAAGCATATAAAGGAGAGAAATAATCATTAGATACAAAATTAGCAATTGGATGAGTAGTATATAAACGTTTACCTTTACGAAGGGCAATGAGACGATCATCCTCAGAAGATAAAGTGAAAGAAGAATCAAGATCGGTCAACAAGGGAGCAATTGGTGGAGCAGCACAGGCAGAAGGTCGCGAACGAAGGAGGAGGAGGATCTGACTGTGAGTGTGTAAGGGGCATTGGAACAAGTAATGGACAAGGAAACAAATCAGCCAAATAAGAGATAGAATGAGATTTGGAGTAATATGGGTTAGACTTAAAGAATGTAATATCGGCACAAACAAAGTACTTTTTGTAGTGATGGAGTATAACACCGATAACCTTTCTACGTACGAGAATAGCTTAAGAAAATACATTTAATAGAGCGTGGGTCAAGTTTGTCAACTCCTGGATGGAGCTGATGAACAAAACAAACAGACCCAAAAATATAAGGAGATAAGTGGAAGGTAACATATTTAGGAAAAAGCATGGAGTGGGGGGATTGACCATCAAGGATAGATGATGGCATACAGTTAATTAAGTAACCTGTAGTCATAACGACCTCATTCCAAAACAATTTGGGGACATACATATGAAATAAAAGAGTACGTGCAGTATCTATAAGATGACGATTTTTCTATTTCGCAATCCCATTTTGTTGGGATGTATGAGAGCAAGATGACTGATGAATAATGACAGACTTAGTCATTAATGTTGTAAAAGGTTCAGAAAAATACTCACGAGCATTGTCACCACGGAGAATTTTAATAGATAAGTTAAATTGGCGCAAAAAATAGAAAACAACTCAAAACAGTCATTCATTAAATGAAGCTAGGTAAGCCTGGAATAATCATTCACAAAGGTAACGAAATATCGAAATCCAAGTTTGGAAGTCACATGACTTAGACCCCAAATATCAGAATGTACTAACATAAAAGGACTAGACACATGATTATTAATTCGGGAAGAAAATGACACACGATGATACCTACCCAGTTGACACAACTCACATTCTAAAGACGAAACTTGATTTAAAGTAGGAACTAACTTTTTCAGCTTCTCTAAGGACGGATGACCAAAACGACAATGTACCTGAAGTGGGGACACGTCAATCGAGCAAGCAATGGGTGATGAGATAGGATCAAAGTAATACAAGCCGTCTGATTCATGCCTTCCACCAATTGTATCCTTTGTTTTCAAATCCTGGATAAGAACAAAATCAAGAAGAAAGGTAACATAACAGTTAAGACGTTTTGTAAGCTAACCAACATATATCAAATTATACTAAGAAAATGGAGTATAAAGGACAGATGATAAAGACATAAAAGAAGTAGGGTGCACAGTGCCAATGCTACTACCGGTAGTTTTAGATCCATCTGCAAGAGTAACATCAGGCAAAGACGAATAGTGATAAAAATGGAGAAAACATCAGTGGTACCTGACAAATGATTACTAGCTACAAAGTGAAGGACCCAAGGTCTAATTGAAGAGTTATTAGATGATAGATAAGCTTTTGGTGTACCTTTCTAGGTGGAAAAGGTAGTCGAGGAAGAACTATAAGAACTCATCATACTCTGCTTTAGAAACCGAAAACATTGGATCACATTTAACTGAATCAAAGTCACACTATTAGCAACTAGGGGACGACCAACCAAGTGCCAACATGTCTCCCGAGTATACCCATAACGGTGATAGTGAGTACATTGACGAACTAAACCCCAACTATCACCACCACGACTAGCAAATATACCACTACCACCAATTTCACGACCACATCTACCATTACAACGACTCCGATCACTAAAACCATGTCCTCTACTACTATTAACATTAGCTCGACCATCTTGCCAAGCTTGAGTCACCAAAGAAAATTTATCTGAAGCTATAGGAATGACTTTTTTTTTAACTAAAGGCTTTTTTTTTTACTTTTTTTTTTCGTACGAATCTATTTATCAAACTTTCTTTGGTACTTATGAATAGTACCCGAAAATAGTGCCGATGAACTGTGAATAGTACCGAGTGAATAGTATCATATGAAAAATACCGATGAACTTTTGTTTTTGAAGAAATAAGAAAAATTTATTCATGATCCTAAGAGAGATCTTGCTCTGATACCATGTTGAAAATAAGAATTGAAATGAAACTCTTTGTCTTATTGATTGAATGAAAAAATTACAATTAACTCAATATATAGACTTATGAATACTAAGTCTAATAGGAATAGGACGCAACAATAAAATAAGATAAATATGATCTAAGCCTACTAGGATACACATTAAGTTATCTTCTTTTTGTCCCTTTATTCTATTACGTTTTTTAATTATTTGGCAAGCTTTTTGTTGATCTAATCTATAAAATTAAACAAATACTCCATACTCTAATTGAAGGAAACACTCAAGCACACACTAATCCAAATCACATGGAAGAATAGTCCAAATCACATGGACAACTCAACACTCAATCACAGAGTATGATAAATAATATTTAGTCTGATTTCATTCATAAGCTGTCGAATAACAAATAAGAATCCTATATATATAAGGAAAATCTTAACATAAAGATAAAGAATAAACTTAAAAGATAAGAATAACTGATCTGATCAGATAACAATGGGAGATAAGAACAACTAATCATATCTAACTAGGACTCTTCGTTTTATTATATCTTCTTCTAGAATATGTGTTTTTGAAAAAGTCTCCAACTCTGGTGGGTCCCCTATTATTCTCTCTCGCATGAAAAAAACTTGATTCTGGAGAGACAGACTAAAGGTACCACTCCAAGAAAGCGGGATTTGGAGCGCGAAAGTCCTCTTCAGATATCCAAGAAGCATCAGAATCTGGTCGATTACACCACTTAATAAGGAAGAGACAAAAGCCTCTGTGAGAAGAAGCAACGAACTCTTCATCGAGCACTGCCTTAACCTCTTAACACTGGGAAAGAAAAGTAGGAACCTGTTTCCCTGTAGAAAGACTAGAAGACAAAATAGGCGGCTCAAAGGTGGCACGATAAGGGGTGAGTTCTTCCACATTGAAAACAAAGCTAATATTAAAGTGCTTAGGCAAATCAAATAAATATGCATTAGGTTGAAGTTTGCGAATTATGGGAAAAGGACCAATGGCCCGGGCATGTAGTTTTTTGGAAGGATTTTTAGGGAGGTGTTCATGGCGAATACAACCAATAACATGATCACCTATATTAAAATCTTTTGCCCAACAATGCACATTAACAACAAGTTTATAATCAGCATTACTTAAAGCAATTTTTCGTCGAATTTCAGCATGCAAATTATGAATGTATTATGCAAAGGATTAAACAGGTTCAGAAATGCGGGCATCAGAGGGAAGCGGAACCACATCAATGGGTGTACAGGGTGAGTACCCATGTACAATTTCAAAAGAGCTTTTACTAGTGGAGCGGTTTATAGAATTGTTATAGGCAAACTTAGCAGTAGGTAAAATCAAATCCCAAGTTCCTTGTTTTTCTTCAACAATGCACTGAAGCAAGTCACCCAGACTACGATTAACCACCTCGGTTTGGCCATCTGTTTGTGGGTGAAAAGCAACAGAGAACTTCAATGTAATGCCACAAAGTTTCCAATGTGTTTTTCAGAAATAACTAACAAACTTGACATCTTTATCAGACACAATGGACGAAGGCAAGCCATGCAATTTAACTATTTCTCTAAAAAACAATTTAGTGATATGGGAAGCGTCCGATGTTCTACTATAGGGAATAAAATGGGCCATCTTGGAGAACCTATCTATCACCACAAAAATAGAGTCGTGTTCGTGAGTTGTTTTAGCTAATCCAAGGACAAAATCCATACTTAAGTCTCGCCATGATGTATGGGGGATAGGAAGGGGGGTATAGAGACCCATGTTTTGTTTCTTAGCCTTGGCCAATTGGGAAGTACGACATTGGGACACTATCCTCGAAACATCCTTTTTTAGCGACGGCCAATAAAACCTATCCTCCACTAGGGCGATAGTTTTGTCACGACCTAAGTGACATACCAATCCTCTTGCATGCATCTCCAAACAAGAAATTCTCGAAGAGAGGTATAAGAGATGCATAACCTCATAGCACGAAACAAGTAACCATTATGTTTGACAGAATCAACATAGTCTACCCTGTTATCATTCCCAACCTCCTCATAAATCACCTCAAAATCAGGACAGGTTGCATAATCGGCCTTCATCCTATTGAAACCAACCACCTGGGCTGACATCGCGTGAAGAACCCCAACGAATCAGCTAAGGGAATCAGCCACCTTGTTCTCAACACCCGAGCGATTCTTAAGAACAAAAGTGTACTTATTGAGAAATTCGACCCAGGCGATATGCCTAGGATTCATTTTTTTTTTTTTTTTTTTGCGAACTTAAGTACCTCAAGGCGAGGTGATCAGAGTACAGAACACAAACTCTTGAGGCAGCAAGTAATACCTCCAATGGTGGAGGGATTGAACCACGACATAGAACTCTTTGTCGTACGTGGAATATCATTATTTAGCCTCATTAAGTTTTTCATTGAAGAAGGCGATGAGGTGACCTTCTTGACTCAAAATTCTTGCAATTCCAACTCTAGAAGCATCACAGGCAACCTTAAATACCTTTCCAAAGTCAGGATGTCTCAAAACAGGGGCTGCAATAATCTTTTGTTTAATTTCCTCAAAGGCCTTAGTGTGAATCCAACGAAAATCTCCTTTCTTCAAAGTATCTGTGATGGGAGTGGTAATAGTGCTAAACCCTCGAATGAACCTCCTATAGAAAGTGGCTAGGCCATGAAAGCTACGAACCTCGGAAATGGTTGTTGGTGTGGGCCCTTCTCTAATGACTCTAACCTTTTTGGGGTTGGCCACGATCTCGTGCATAGAGATGATGAATCCTAGAAAAAGTACTTGGGGTTGGAGGAAGGTACACTTCTTGAGGTTAGCATATAACTTAGTTGTCCTAAGAGTCGTGAAAACCTGACAAAGATGATCCAGATGTTCTTCTCTAGACTTACTATACACTAGAATGTCGTTAAAGTAGATCACTAAGACTTTGCCTATGAAAGGATGTAACACCTGAGTCATAACTCGCATGAAAGTGCTGGGTGCATTGGAGAGTCGAAAAGGCATATCAAGCCATTCAAATAACCCATCTTGGGTTTTAAAAGCAGTCTTCCATTCATCCCCAGGTCTAATACAGATTTGGTGATACCTACTACACAAATCATTCTTAGAGAACCAACTAGAACCAGCCACCCAGCCTAGAGATGGGAAATCTATACTTGACAGTAATCTTGTTAATGGCTCAACTATCTATTCACATTCACTAGGAATTGTCCTTTTTGGGTGTAAGGGCGGGCACAGCACAGGGACTAAGGCTATGCCGAACCATCCCTTTACCTAATAGTTCTTTCACTTGTTTAGTCAACTCAACACGCTCCTTAGGATTCGGCCTATAATGTGGAAGATTAGGTAATTGAGATCGGGGAACTAAGTCAATGGCATGTTGTATGTCTCGCATAGATGGTAAGTCACTAGGTAACTCATCAGGGATGACATCGGAAAATTCGTCTAGGAGCTTTTCTACCTCAGGTGACATGGCACTCTTTGACGTAACTTGGTTCGAGGGGACCTCCCTAGCCACGACAGTTAACCAAAATTTACTTTCTTCCCCTTCTCTCTCAAAAGCTTTACGATCTAGGAGGTGAAGGCTTTTTTCAAAAACAATCGGGGAAGGAGGCTCGAAGTATACTCTATTGTCTCGCTTTAGTGGTTTGGTGAGAGTTGGGACAAATTTGGTAAGAGTGAGAAGGACTTTCTTACCTTTATACTGAAAAGACAAAGGTGTTCTCACGATCGTGGTTGGTGACATCTAGGTCGTATAGCGAGGGGTGTCCTAAAAGGACGTGGGAAACATCCATGGGTAGCACGTCACAATAGAGTTCCTCTTGATAGTGACCAAATTGTATGTGAACAAGACACCTCTCAGTAACAGGTAAAGTGGTGTTATCAACCTAGGCAACCTTGAAGGGTTGTGGTTGTGGTTCTACCTTACGGTGTAAACGATCAATAGCAGATTTAGAGACCACATTCATGGTACTACCACCATCAATGACCAGTTTACAAGAACGACCATTACACTTATTAATAGTGTAGAAGATACTAGTTCTTTTCCATGCATCACCATCCACAGCCATGGATAAGATGCATCGTACAACATTGACGTGAGGTGCAATTAGGTCCTCGTCCAGGTCCGCTTCATCTCTTGAATAGTCTATGGGATCTACAACTACGGTTTCATTCTTGGAAAGATCATGAGGCGTAGAGGCTAGGGTCAAGGTACGCTTAGGGCAATGGGAGGCAATGTGATCGTGCTTATGACAACGATGACATTGGATGGAGGGATTGGTCACACGAGACTCACTTGAAGAACTGCTAGAACGAGTGGGGACAACACTAGGGTCTTTACTCTTAAAAGCTCCCTCCCTAGAAGTGTAGGCAGACTGAGAGAAAAACCTAGATAGACTGGTCTGAGAAGTCGCACGACATATAAATGGTTTTTTAAAGTTGGCCTCATATTCGAGAGCCTGTTGATGTGCCTGCAACGGAAGTGAGGGAAAGTAACTCACCTCATTTCGAATATCAGATATGAGGCCACGGAACGTTGTCATAATGTTTCTTATTATGAGGTTTTTTTCTCTACAAGATAATCCCAGTGAACAACCTATCCTTGTATCTATTAGACCGTTACTGTATTCAAATTTTCAGAGTTGTTTTCCATTGTGACATTATATGTCATTGACTAGTTTCTTTGTTACCAAATGTTGTTTTGCCTTAGCACTTTAGTGGATATCTTCATTATAAAAGTGTCTCTTATTCTAATAATGTGATTGCTAATCTTTCACTTGACATGTACCTGTTAACTAATTTTAGATTAATTATAAACTCGTTATGCTACTTAGAAGAGAGAAATTTTAATGAGGCACATGTGAGTGCCTAACATGTTCCATGGTGTTACTTGATTCCAAATATCTCTAGTGAGTCTACACTAATGCCTTGTCCACGGAGTTATAGTTTCTTTCAGGTTTTCTTACGGAGTATTAGGTTGTGTTTGTTTGCACTTAATAGACCACTTAATGGCACCATATCTGAATTGGTCAGATGTGGTGCTATTAAGTTCGTTTGTTTTTCACCTCTTAATGGAACGTAATGGGTCTAACCGAATCAGACCTAAATTTGAGTTAATACCATTCAGATGTATTTTGAACAAAAATACCCTCACTATATTTTCAAAATCTTACAAATACCCCTCATCACTTAAACCCATCTTTTGCTTCCAAGTTGTTCACTGCCGTCGTCGCCGTTAATGAAACCACAGCCCCCAACAACCCCACAGCCACCAAACCCCACCTATACCCCTGCTGCCCATCGTTCTCTGTCCCCTCCTTCCGAATCTACTGCCTCAACCTGGGATTGACAGATATACCCATCACCAATTTCAACAATTACAAACCAAATCCACCATCTTCACCTCTGCTGCTACTCGAATCAGATTTCAAAAAGGAAAAAGAAATCAGATTTCAGTGAGCCCGATCCCTTTTTTGTTTTCAAAATCAAAATCCCAAAACAAAGCTCCGAATAGGATATATATATATATATATATATATATAGAGAGAGAGAGAGAGAGAGAGAGAGAGGTCTGAATAAACCTGGGATTGGCAGATCAAAAGACACCTTTGTTTATTGTAACTAAGTTTTTTTAACCTTATAAGCTGAGAGAGACAAAGAGAAGTAAAATAGAGTAAGAATAAAATAGGGTTTTTTATTTTGGAATTACAAATGGAAGAACGCAATATAGGGGAGAGAGAATTTTGGGGTGGATGTGGAAGAGTGCGTAGTGCGCAAACAGATTGCTTTGATGCCACGTTGATGATAATATTAATTCTTGTTGGCTGTGGCTTTATTTAAAGGGAATTTTTTATGCAATTTTTTTAAGCCAAAAAATGGGGTTGAATATTATAAGAAAGCTAGAAGAGGAGAGAGAGAGGAGTGAAAGTGTTAAACATAGGAGAGAAAGAGATAACATTAAAGTAATTTTATTGATTAGTTCTTTTTTAAAATTTTTATCTAATTTTATTGATTATTTAAGCATTAAGTATTATGCATTTATTGTTAACCCAATCCATTTTTATTTTTAAATTGGTTATTTAAATAAACTGAGATTATGGTTCAATCCACTAAAAAAATTAAAAAAAAGCAATTGGAATATTTTTGTGATGAAACATGTAAATTTTGTTCAGATCAACAACCGACTCTTATTTGCAACAAACAATCATGTTCTTAACAATTAAGAGGGTTAAAAACGGAAAATACACAGATTCAGATGTTTCAATTATTTTAGTTATCAAACAAGCTAAAAGCTTAACCATTCAGCATTTAGACACTGCCTCTTATTGGTTCAACACTATTCAGATGCTTATTCAGTGTTCAACACTTGACACTAAAAAAAACAAACCCAACCTTACTCAAGTCTGATTTAATGTTTTCTTTTTCATTTTATTTTTCCTTCAAAATAAATCAAATGGGCTTAAGTTGTTAAATAATTTTATTTTTCAAAATGAACCAAAGAAAGTTTCCCCAGAGATGCAAAATTTTAAGACAAGTCATGTGGTATTGTTCCCATATATGCTTTCAATTCATGTAGAATTGAGGGATTCAGTCAGTTGCTTTAAATTCGCCTGTATCAAAGTTAGGGTCGTACCTTATTTCTTTCGTCTCTTGAAAGTTGGAACATGTTTTCCTTTTTGTATCGTTTTATTTTTAGTTCTCTTGTTGCTTGTCTGTGAAAGTTTAAACCCAACCTCACCCTACATTCCAGATGCAAACTCTGCACTACTATGCTAGAGCGAATGTGATGTTACTAGAATCAATTTCTCTAATATTTTAGGTAACATAACGAACATTTAGCTAATTGGTTTGGGAAGATATTTGACTTGTAAAATAGATTAATAGAAGGACCTGAGTTTTAGCAAATAAAAGGTTCATCCTGTTCTCCAGAATGCAATATTAGTGTGCATATCAAATCGGCTGTATATTTTGTTTTGTAACTATAGTTACTATAGATGTCATCTTCTTTATATGTTTTTCCTTGATGGATTTGAAAATGTGATCTTAGTTTGTATTCGACTTGTTTTAAGCATATCAAGGGCAGATATTGACAATTTTAATGATAAGTAGAAAGTCTAAGGTGGGGTGTTTTTTGACAGCTTAAAATAAGCTAAGAAAATTGTCAAGAATTTTCATCTACAATTGGTTTGAATGCCCATTGCCCAAGAAAGAAAAATGGAAAAGTTAATTCCCAGAGTTCAACATTTCCTAAGGCTTATATAACTGAAGAGGGTATCTGACTTGCATTGATTATCTCTTATTCTTCATATTGTTTTTGTTTTTGGTTTCAAAGATATATAGGGAATCGACTGGGACTGCTTCAGTGGATGAGCCAGGTTATGGAGATCCTGTACAGAAGGCAGAAGCAATGGCATTTCGTCGAGCTTGTGCACGCCTCGGGCTTGGGCTTCACCTTTACCATGAGGATCTATTGTAGGTAGACAAGTATGCTAGTTCTGCCTGAAGCCTTTTGTCACTGGGCAATTATCTTTAGATCAAATAGTGTAGTTTGACTCATATGTTTGTTGGGGGAGTACTATGTTGCTCTTACAAGTTAGAAAAGAATTTCTTTTGTTAGACATGGCATGTAATTGCCAGGAAAGCTTTGTACTTGTATTAAAGCTAGCAGATATATTAACTTTTGGTGAGAATGTCAAGTTTTAGTGTTTGAACATGATGATGACTGGGGGTATATTAGTAATATTGATAGTCAGTTCAAATTGAAAATCTTTTATTTTATTTTTCACATTGCCATTTTGGGTTTTGAGACCTCTCTTGTGGAAACCTGCAATGCATAGTCTAGTAAGATTTGCACGACTGAAAAAGATGTTATTTTCCTTATTTGGGCCTCTTGGCATGGTGATCATCTTTGGGTTTTGTCGTATTGTAGAGAAGTTGAGCCAAGATTGTCAATTTGAGGAAAGTTGGGGACGCTGCTTTGGTAATTATGTTGAGAAAAATCTAATTTATGTCATATATAGAACAAGTTCATTTTTACTTGGGGGGCAATAGGTCCCTCATCTTTCTTATATGGATATGGTACGGTAGAAATGGGTTTGATCCTCTTTCCCATCAATATACCCAAAAAAAATGAACAAAGAGGTGAGGATCTATAGAACCAACTAGGATTTGTTTGATATTGGAGAATGTTATTCATTTATTTTTTCCTTTATACATTTTTCAATAAATTGGATATTTTTAACATAATTTAAAACAATAATACTTCTCTTTTTAATATATTGTTAAAAAAAATTGGAAAAAAAGAAGTTTATTAATTTTTCTAATATTATGTTGAAAAGAAAAGTGTTGTTTTTTAAATTAAATTAAAAAATTCTAGATTATTAAAGAGTGATAAAAAAAATGAAAATGAAATTTTTTTAATGGTTTGGGAGAAGTTATTGTCCCCTAACGCTTGAACTTTCTTTTATCATGTATGTATTGCATCTCCACCTTACTAAACTTTTGCAGCAAGCATGCGAATCCCATTCATAAACAGAAGGGTCAACCCAAGCAAAATGCCAACGAGATGTTAAGAAACCTCGACTCCTGTTATGAGTCGGGCTTTATATCTTTTGTTCAAGCCCTCTTTCGGCCCAACATCTTATTACTTTTTGCTATTAAAAGTAAATAATTTTTGTGACGGTACATAGTTAAAAAAAATCATAAATTGTTTAAATTTGTATATTTCACAAACAATTTTATTATGTATAACTATAAGTATTGTTTTTATATGTATTAATATATATTTACTATTAATAAAGTCAATTTTTATTTTGTGTGCACCCAACAAAACGTCCCATAAATCTCTATTTAAATAAGGTTATATATATAACTCAATTAACTCCAACTCTCCACATCTTTCTCCCATATTTTTCTCCCTCATTATCTCACTCAGACTTAATTTTTCTACTTTCTTTATCTCTTTCGTATTCAACTCATACTGATTTTCTCTGTTCATCTTTATCTTCTCCACATTTTCAATTGATCTTTTTTTTTTTTTGTGATTCCAATCAAATTTTTTTTGAAGTTTCTTTGTGAGTTCAGTTTTCTAATAGAGAATATGTTACTATTATACTTGACATGCTTATAAGAAGATAATTGTTAGCATATTCTTTTATCATATAAAAGAGTATATCAACACACGTATAGCATGTGTTGAGATGCTACATATATAAAAGTAGAACAGATCCAGCGTGCCACATAGGCAATGGTATGTACGTTGACATGAACACAATCTGTTAAATTAACTTTTTAAAATTAATTTCAAATAATATTTTATCTTAGTCAAATTCTTAAGTATAAAAACTAATCATTATCTTTAAAAATATAAAAATTCAACTTCAATTAATAAACAATAAAAGAAAAAGTTAAAATTTAAATAGAATTAAAGATTAATTAACTATTGAGATAAAAATATTCGGTTTTAGATCAATATCAATATAAATTTAAATTGATCTAAGTTTTTATATAGTTAATGAAATAAAAATAACAATTGTACGTAAGAAAGAAAATTAACTCTGGCATCAAATCGGGTGTGAGTGCCCATCCAGTCTATATACTATCCAATAAAAGGTTAAAACAGTCCACATGATGTAAACCTCTCTCTCTCTCTCTCACGTGATAAAATACTATTTTTTGCTTTATTTGTAATTATGAGAATGTTCATTTTGACCATTGATGTAGGAGAAAATTTCCCTTCCTATAACATCACAACGCGTGGTAACCTCCAAAGGCAAAAAAATAATTTCATAATCCGGACATATCAACAAATCAAATCGTCACACTTGACAAAGAGTGTAAAGATAATTTCACACCAATGTCATGATACTACTACGTCACTCCAGCTTATAGATAACTCTAATCTTATCTATAGTATTGTTATTCCTATCACAACACCAGGTGATCAATCACTATCCTAATCGGATACTGCTCCGAAAAACTATATAAAGGGACTCTCACCATCAAAAAGTACATTCAATTTTTTACTTACAACTCCTAGTCTTACACAACTCTCTTAATTCACCAAAGCTCTATTTTAACTTGGAAATCAAAGAGTCCACCCGGAGGTACACCTCATCCGATCCTCCTCCGAATTTTAGGGTTTCTCTTTGTTTAATGTGTGTAGGTCCTGTTCTCTGGCCATTAAATTCCTGGCAAATTTTTAGCATCAATATATTGGCACCGTCTGTGGGACCACACTCCTTAATTTGTGGAAGTGCAAAGAACTCATCTGTTTCAATATCGCTTAAGAACACTATCAAGAACACCTCCGGTACTAGTTTGGTGGCCACCTAAGCTTCCACTCTCAGCCAGCAACATGGTCCACAATTTCCCACCATCTCAAAACACATTACCTCTAATCAAAACAACAACGAACCATCTAATGGATGTACTAAGCATGAACTAACATCTCAGTCTAACCCAGTGGACTTTTACATCCAAGAAAATCCTAAACGACCTAACAAACCAGTTCCAGTTGTGCCAGTTACAAGAGCAGTTCCTACAACTCACCCAATTAGTCATCAATCTAACCTCTAAGCTTGAGGAAAGAGTTCAGTCTCCTTTACTTCTACCTCAATCTCACCAAAGTCGAGGCACGTGAATCCTAACAAATTGGCTCATAGCTACTCCACCATCGGATCTTCTCCCCTCTCTAAGTCGAAGTCCAGAGGGTATCCACCTCCAAGAACCATACAACATGGACAAGAAGCTATAGGAAATGGACCAACGAATAAAAGAGGCTTTCAAAAACAAAAATGCCAATGTCATGGATGAACTCAACTCCAGGCTCCTCCATTCACACAGGACATCCTCAATGCCCCTCTTCCTCGGCATTTCTGAATGGTTATTATAAAGGCGTATGACGGCTCTACGGATCCCATGGATCATCTTCAACTTTACAAGACAACAATGATGCTGCATTGTTACCCCGATGCATTAATGTGCTGAGCTTTTCCCTTGACCCTTAAAAAAGCCGCCAGCACTTGGTATTCACACCTCAAGCCCGCCAGTATTAGCACTTTACAAGAACTGAGTCACGCCTTTGCTGCCCACTTTCTTAGTAGCAAAAGACCTTAGAAGATATTGGAGAGCCTTTTTAGTATCATCCAATGCAAGGGAGAAAAGCCCCGAGAGTAGATCTGCCGGTCCAACGCCACTGCATGGGAGATTTCTGACCTTAATCCCACGATACAAACTCTAGTATTCAAAAACAGGCTCAGGTCGGGAGCTTTCAGTTCCAAGCTCACCAGGCATCCTCCTAAGGGCATGAATGAAATTCTCGCTCGAGATGAAGAATATATGATCACCGAGGACGACCAGGCATTTCGAAGAGAAAGAGAGGGAGGAATAAAGAAGAGGAAAAGGGATGCCAATGAACTGAAGGACATATTAACAAAAAATCCTCGTCCAGAAGGCAAGACCAAGGCCACTCATTTCTTTGGAAGCTTCACTCCACTTAACACCTTTAGGATGAACATACTCATGAATGTTCAGGACTGAGACATTCTCCGTTGGCCTCAGAAATCTCTTTACCCCAATGAGACCAGGAATCGAAACATGTGTAATTTCCATAGAGATAATGAGCACGACACTGAGCAGTATCACGGCCTTAAAAGCCAAATCAAAGCCCTCATTCGACAGGGGTATTTAAAGGAATACATTGGGCCTTGCCAGCCCTGAGATAATGAAGATTAACCCCAATGCCCCTATAGGAGCCAAAGTATGATTAGAGCTATCATTGAAACCCTAGACGTAGTCTTAGGTAGAGCCCCGAGCTAATTTCTTGTAGGCATGATAGAAATAATAGACACTTTCGGGGTGACTGAGGTCACACCACCACGGTTAGGGGACCATCAAAACTATTTTTAGAGGACCAGCACCTGGGGGACAATCATTCCATACAAGAAAAGCCTATGCCTGGTTAGTAGCATCAGTTAATGGACCTCACAAGTAGGTCAAAACAGATAAGGTAATCTCCTTTACGGATGATGATTTGGAGGGGTTGTAGACCCCACCATGATGATGTAGTGATTGTCATACTCCTCATTGCCAAGTACAATATTGAGAGGATATTAGTGGATAATGGAAGCTCGATAGACATTCTCTTTTGTGACGCCTTCAAGAAAAGATATCGAAGGATGACCAGCTCAAACCAATTTTTTCTCTATTGTATGGATTTTCAGGAACATTAGTGTTTGCTGAAAGTAGTATAACCCTCATAGTCACCACAGCAGCAACTTTGAGACTCACCACTGTAATGATCATGTTCTGGGTGGTAAAGCACTAGTCCTCATACAATGTGATCCTCGGAAGACCAATACTTAATGAGATGAGGGCAGTGGTCTCCAACTATCATTTGAAGAAGAAATTCCCCACGAAGCAGGGTGTGGGAAAAGTCTGAGGGAATCAACAAGCTTCTTGGTCTTGTTACTTGAACTCTATCAAAGAGCAGAAAAAAGGCTGAAGCCCTACCCTTATAAATCGAAGACTTGCGAGATGAGCTCAAAACTTCCTGAAGTTAGTCTGTTGAAAAACTCATTACGATCCTTTAAATGAGGAAGACTCAATGACTGTACATATCGAATCTAACCTCCCCGAGAATCTTAAGGAGACACTGATCTCTTTCCTCTAAAGGAACCGAGACTTATTTGCATGGTCAACTACTGATATGCCTGTGATTGATCCCCAAGTCATTTTCCACAAATTGAACGTTGATCCAAACTAAAAACGTGTCATCCAAAAGAAAAGGTCCTTTGCTTCAGAGTGGCAAGATGCCATAAGAGAAGAGGTGGACAAGCTCATTGTGGCTAATTTTATCCAAGAAACTAACTACCTGAAATGGGTCACCAATGTGGTAATAGTGAAGAAATAAAATGAAAAATAGGGGATTTGTATTGATTTCATGGACCTGAATAAGGCATGTTCGGAGGACAGCTTTCTTTTACCTAGGATAGACCAGTTAGTTGACTCCATCTCCGGGCATAAGCTACTTAGCTTTATGGATGCATACTTCAGTTATAATTAGATCCTCATTCATGAGACAGATTAGCCTAGGACCGCCTTTGTCACCGACCAAGGCTTATACTATTATAAGGTAAACTCTTCTAACTAAAGAATGCATGGGCCACCTATCAGAGGTTGGTCAACAGGATTTTCAAAGAACAGATCGGGAAGAATATGGAAGTATACGTGGATGATATGTTCGTCAAGAGTATTAAGGCCGAGGACCATGAGTCCGACTTGGAATAAGCATTCAGAATACTCCGACATCACTGAATGAGGCTAAACCTAGGCAAGTGTGCATTCGAAGTCACATTTGGAAACTTCTTAGGTTTCACAGTAACGTAGCAAGGGAAAGAGGTTAATTCCGAAAAATTTAAGGCAATCATAGACATAACTCCTCGGAACATTAAAGAGGTATAGAACTTAACTGGGCGTATAGCCGTGCTCAATCGATTTATGTCGAAGTTTGCTGAGAGGTGCTTACCATTCTTCTAGGCTATAAGAAAAACCAAAGATATCACCTTGACAAAGGATTACAAAAAAGTCTTAATGGAATTGAAACAATACTTGAGCTCGCAACCGCACTTGACTAAGCCCATCATTAAGGAATAACTCTTTCTTTATATAACAAGCCAGGATGTAGTGGCCTCAGTCCTGATCTGAGAAGAAGGTGTGATCTATAAACTCATATACTATATTAGTCGAGTTCTTTATAACATCGAGACAAGGTATGTCCCCATCTAGAAAATGGTATATGTTCTCATAGTCATAACTCAGAAGCTTTGACCGTAGTTCCAAGCTCATACTATTAACTTATTGATTGATTAGCCCTTAAGGTAAGTACTCTATAAGCTAGACTGTTAAACTATGTGTGGAGCCTGGTGGTTTTTTTTTTTTTTTTTTTTTTTTGTCCAATCTGGTTTTTTCAACATTGTTTGGTATCTGTTTTATTTTAACCCGAAAATATAAGGATTTCATTTTATTATTTGGTGTAATTGAGTGAGCCGTCTTTTTTTGAGAATACTATGAAAAGGTGTCTAGGGGTGAGATCTTCTTGTATTGTTCTTCAAGACATAGTGAAAACGCTGCAACTCCATGGACGTAACCCGAGTTTGGGTGAACCATGTAAATCTGTGTACTGTGTGTTTGTCTTTGATTTATTTCTATTTTCTTCTCTATATTCGCATCTCAAGATCCATAGGGATAGGGTAGTTTAACCCTAACAACCGGTATCAGAGCTATCAGTTTTTTGAGTAGAAGCGATGGCCGGAGAAGAAAGAAAGGCGACAAGAATTGAGAAATTTGATGGCATAGATTTTGGGTATTAGAGGATGCAAATCGAGGATTATCTCTATGGGAAGAAATTACATTTGCCTCTATTAGGGGCAAAGCCAGACTGTATGATAGAAGATAAATGGAATCTTCTTGATAGATATGTATTGGGAGTTATTCGATTAACTCTATCAAGATCAGTTGTGCACAATGTTATGAAGGAGAAGACCACCAAGGGTATGATGGCGACTTTGTCCAGTATGTATGAAAAACCGTTGGCTAACAACAAAGTGCATCTGATGAAAAAGTTGTTCAATTTGAAGATGGCGGAAAGTACCCCTGTTGCGTAACATCTGAATGAGTTCAATACAATTGTTAATCAGTTGTCCTCTGTTGAGATTGATTTTGATGATGAGATCCGTGCTTTAATTGTTTTGGCTTCTTTGCCAAACAGTTGGGAAGCCATGAGAATGGCGGTGAGTAATTCTGCAGGGAAGAATAAACTCAAATATGAAGATATTCAAGATTTGATTTTAAGCGAGGAGGTTCGCAGGAGAGATGCGGGTGAAACCTCGGGTTCTGGTTCCGCTTTAAATCTTGAGACAAGAAGTAGAGCACAGAATAAAAATTTCAATCGAAGTAGATCAAAATCCAGAAGAGGAGGTAGGAGTAAATCCAGATCTGGACAACAACTGGAATGCTGGAATTGTGGCAAGACTGGCCACTTTAAGAAAAATTATAGAGAACCGCAGAAGAAAAGGAATGAGAACGATGCTGCAAATGCTGTGACAGAAAAACTACAGGATGCCCTATTACTTTCTGTTGACAGTCCCATTGACTCTTGGGTTTTGGACTCAGGAGCTTCTTTCCATATCATTGCACAACGAGAAATCATGGAGCACTATGTGATAGGTGATTTTGGGAAGGTATACTTGGTTGATGCAAAAGCCTTAGATATTGTGGGTATGGGAAATGTTCGCATTAAATTGCTGAATGGGTCTACGTGGTTGATACAGAAAGTGTGACATGTTCCAAAATTAATGAGGAACTTGATCTCTGTAGGATAGCTTGATGCTGAAGGCTACACGGTGACATTTGGGGCTGGTACTTGGAAGATTACAAAGGGAGCCATGGTAGTGGCTCGTGGAACAAAAACGGGTACTCTGTACATGACCTCAAGTGTGAGAGATACTATTGCAGTGGTTAATGTAAAAGTTAATACAAACCTATGGCACCGCAGGCTTGGTCACATGAGCGAAAAAAAGATGAAAGTGATGCTGTCTAAAGGGAAACTGCCAGAATTGAAATCCCTTGACTTTGATTTGTGTGAGAGTTGCATTCTTGGGAAACAGTGAAAGGTCAGTTTCTTGAAATGAGGTAGAACTCCAAAGTTTGAAAAATTGGAGTTGGTACACACAGATTTATGGAGAGCTTCCCCGGTTGCATTTCTTGGAGGTTCGCAGTATTATATCACATTTATTGATGACTCAAGCAGGAAGGTATGAGTTTATTTTCTGAAAAATAAATTTGAGGTATTTGAAACCTTTAAGAAATGGAAGGCCATAGTTGAGACTGAAACAGGTTTGAAGGTAAAATGTTTGAGGTCTGATAATGGTGGAGAGTACATAGATGGGGGATTAAAATGGAGAAGACTATTCCCGAGACACCACAGCAGAATGGCGTGGCTGACCGTATGAATAAGACCCTCAATGAGTATGCTAGAAGTATGAGGTTGCATGCTGGGTTGCCAGAAACTTTTTAGGCCGATACAGTTAGCACAACAGCTCACTTGATAAATCGAGGACCGTCAGTTCCTTTGGATTGCAGGATACCTGAAGAGGTATGGAGTGGAAAAGAGGTAAACCTTTCTTACTTAAATTTTTTTGGCTATTTATCTTATGTTCATATTGACTTTGATGCTCGCAATAAACTATATGCTAAATCCAAAAAATGTTTCTTTATTGGCTATGGTGATGAAGCTTTTGGTTATCGGTTTTGGGATAATCAAAATCGAAAAATCATCAAGAGTAGAAATGTGATTTTCAATGAACAGGTTATGTACAAAGACAGGTCAAGTGCAGAATCTATTGTTACAGGGCCATAACCAAAAAAGTCTTAGTTTGTTAACTTGGATGAATTTTTTGAAAGCACAATGCAGAGTAGGAGTCGGAAAAATGATGAGAATACAGACCCGCAGGTAGAACAGTGTACGCTCATAAATGATGTCCGAAGATCTTCTAGGAACATTAGACCTCCACAGCGGTTCTTACCATCTTTGTTCTATATTTTGTTGACTGACAGTGGTGAGCCAGAATGTTATGATGAAGCTTTGCAGGTTAAAAATTTTAGCAAGTGGGAGTTGGCCATGAAGGATGAGATGGACTCACTGATGACGAATCAGACATGGGAACTAACTGAATTTCCAAAAGAGAAGAAAGCTTTACATAACAAATGGGTGTACAGAGTAAAAGAAGAGCATGATGGTAGCAAGCGCTACAAGGCCAGATTGGTTGTGAAAGGGTTTCGACAGAAAGAGGGTGTTGATTACACAGATATTTTCTCTCCAGTTGTGAAGCTAACAACAATCAGGCTGGTACTAGGAATTGTGGCTGCAGAGAACCTACATCTTAAACAATTAGATGTGAAGATAGCATTCCTTCATAGTGATTTGGAGGAGGATATTTATATGCATCAGCCACAAGGATTTGCAGTGCAGGGAAAGGAAAATCAGGTTTGCAAACTGAGAAAGAGTTTGTATGGGTTGAAACAAGCTTCAAGACAATGGTACAAGAAGTTTGACAGCTTCATATGTAGCACCAAGTTCACAAGGTGCCAGGCAGACCATTGTTACTATGTTAAGAGTTTTGACAACTCTTATATCCTATTATTGTTGTATGTGGATGATATGCTCGTTGTAGGGTCTAACATTGAGGAGATTAATAATCTCAAAAGGTAGTTGTCAAAACAGTTTACAATGAAGGATTTGGGTGCTGCAAAATAAATCCTTGGTATGAGAATCATAAGAGACAGAGTCAATGGGACTTTAAAACTTTCACAGACAGAGTATGTGAAGAAGGTTCTCAGTCGATTTAGCATGGATAGTGCTAAACCAGTGAACACACCTTTGGCTAGTCATTTTAGACTATCTAAGGATCAGTCACAAAGACAGAGCAGGAGCAGAACTACATGAGTAAGGTTCCCTATGCCTCAGCTATTGGAAGTCTTATATACGTCATGGTCTGCACAAGATCGGATATTGCACATGCAGTGGGAGTAGTGAGTAGGTACATGAGTAATCCGGGAAAACAATATTAGGAGGCAGTCAAATAGATCCTAAGGTATTTGAAAGGCACTTCAGATACATCTCTGTGCTTTACAAGGGTAGGTTTAAAACTGTAGGGTTTTATGGATATGGATTTAGCTAGTGATATTGATAGCAGGAAGAGTACTACATGGATTGTGTATACTCTGAGTGGTACAGCTGTAAGTTGGGCTTCTAAGTTGCAGAAAATCGTTGCTCTCTCTACTACAGAAGCTGAGTATGTAGCCATAACTGAAGCTGGGAAGGAGATGGTTTGGTTACAGGGTCTCTTGGATGAGCTGGGTAAGAAGAATGAGAGGGGTACTCTACACAGTGATAGTCAGAGTGCTATTTTTCTTGCTAAGAATCCGGTGTTTCATTCCAGAACGAAGCATATACAATTGAGATATCACTTTATTTGCTCTCTTCTCAACAGTGAACAGTTAGTACTGAAGAAGATTCGTGGAACTGAGAATCCAGCAGATATATTGACTAAGGGTGTCACTATTGAGAAATTAAAGTTGTGCTCAGCTTCAGTTGGTCTTCAAGCTTGAGGACAGGTGAATGAGTTGCGGCGATGCCTACTTTGTTTGAAGGCATGTGGTGCTTGGTGTTGGTGATTGGACCAGTCTCCAAGTGGGAGATTGTTAGGCTATATGTGGAGCCTGGTGGTTTTTTTATTTTTATTTTGTCCATTCTGGTTTTTTCAGCACTGTTTGGTATCTGTTTTATTTTAACCTGGAAATATAAGGGTTTCATCTTATTCTTTTGGGTAAGTGTGTGAGCCGTTTTTGTGAATACTGTGAGGGGTGTCTAGGGGTGAGACCTCATTGTATTGTTCTTCAAGACATAGTAAAATCACTGCAACTCTGTGGACGTAACCCGAGCTTGGGTGAACCACGTAAATCTGTGTGCTGTGTGTTTGTCTTTGATTTATTTCTATTTTCTTCTCTATATTCACATCTCAAGATCCATAGGGATAGGGTAGTTTAACTCTAACAAGACCTCTTCGGACGACTAGTAAAATGGTTCATAGTGCTCGGAGGGTTCGACATCCGATTCAAACTTCAAACAACAATCAAGGCCCAAGCCTTAGCTGATTTAATCGTGGAAATCATGTTCTCCGAAATGCAAGCTGACAGGCAAGGGTAAGAAAAAGGTGAATAAATACTGATTTGGACACTATATGTTGACGGGCCCTCTAATAACACCGACAGCGGAGCCAGACTTATCGTCAGTAGTCCTGAAGGGTTTACGGTAGAGTATGCCATAAGG
The DNA here is from genome assembly GCA_023935145.1 of Bretschneidera sinensis. NCBI lineage: Eukaryota > Viridiplantae > Streptophyta > Magnoliopsida > Brassicales > Akaniaceae > Bretschneidera > Bretschneidera sinensis. The sequence goes on along the minus strand of CM043700.1, from coordinate 79,699,207 downwards.
TTCGGGTTTAAGGTCTCAAACAATGATGCCGAGTATGAGGTGTTGCTCGCAAGGATGAAGCTAGCAAAGGCATTGGTTTTTGAAGCTTTAGAAGCATACAATGATTCATAGTTGGCGATCTACCAAATGACCAATGAGTATGAGGTCATAAGTACAAAAATAATCAGGTATCTCAAAAAAGCTCGCAAGTTAACCCCAACCTTCAAGAAATTCCAAATAGTTCAAGTACCCCAAGGATAGAATTCAAAGGCAGATGTTTTTCCACAACTTGCCTCCTCCAGATAGTCCGACCTCACCCAAGCGGTCTATCTCGAGACCCTTGATGCACCAAACATTGATGAAGTACTTGTCATGCCTATGGTCGAAGAGCAATCTTGGATGGATCCTGTAATACTCATGTTCGTAAAATAAAGGTAAAAAAGTAATTTTACATATTATATTGAATTAAATAATCCATAGATGAAAGATTTAGTATTGATTTCAAATAATATTTGAAAGATAATATTGAAAATTTTGTTGAAAAGAGTTAGAAATTTTTGAAGAAGAAAGTACTGGACACTATGAAATTTAAAGTTGAAATGAAAGAATTTTGAAGAAAAATGTGGAATAAGGTTAAGGAAAATAATTAGAAAAGTTTATGGAAGAAAATATTATTTTTTTATAAAAAATTTCGACGGAAGAGAAGATGAAAAATTGAATTTTAAGGGAAAATGGCAAAGCTGTAATCATGAAATGGCAAAATTGTAAGTTTTATAAGTTGAAGGGCTGGTGGTAGATTTGTAATTTTAAGAGAAATAAATTTTGGAAGCTGCAAGATGTTCATGTCTATGTGAACTTCAAATGATGATTTGTAATTTAATAATAGAATAATTACTTTATATATAAAAAATTCAAAGCGATAAAGCTAATATGAGAAATCACATGAAGTATGTGAAAGATTTTAATAAATAATAAAATAATATATAATTAAAAAAACTTATATTTGCTTTAAACTTTTAGAAGCTCGTAGAGTTCTTTCTTAAATGCTATAAACATTCAGTTTGTTTGGTTTCTTTCTTTATTTCTTAACTCAAATTCTCTCTAGTAAAATTTAGACAAAAAATTCACCAATATTAGAGATAATTGCAGTTATCCAATTTCAGTGTCAAGATTTCATCTCAATTGAGGGTAAATTTTCAATAAAACTAATAATTAAATAATTATATTGTTTGAATTAAGATATGAAATAGTAAGATTAATGAGAATTTGTGGTTAGGTATTGGTGATCAACAATTTCAAGAAATTTCTGAAAAGTATAGAAAAGGCAAAAAAGTGATCCACAGGTTGCTTTAACTGTTACATGGTGAGTTAGATATATTTTTAGTAATCCATACCAATATAAAAATACGAATTTTTTATGTTTGAATTAATTGTTGAATTATAATAATTGGATGATGTATTTTTTAATACATAATAATTGATTAGTTGATTAAGGATTAAATAATAAGTTGAAAATTAATTATAGGAGAAGTTATATTTCTTTAAAAGGATGTATTAATGGAAAATATGCTGAAAAAATATATTAAATTCTTGAAAGTTGTGATTGATAAATTGATATAATATATGAGGAGACAATTTAATATGTATATGATAAAATAATAATTTTGAGAAGTAGATAGTTGTATTGAATGCTTTGATGTATGCTTGCTTTCATGTTATTGTTCATATGTATAAAGGGAAAACCAGGAAGGTAACTAGTCTGACTGAGAAGACCAAGAAAGTAGTTGGTCTGACTGAAATATGTCGACTTGTGGGAAGATGTTCCTAGATAATAGTATGAAATGATGTGCTGATCTGATGAGAAAGAAAGAAATGAAATTTAAATTCATGCATTTATTTTATTGAATATTTATTATTGTTGGCTGAGATTCTAAATTATTAGTCTTGATTATGAAATGATTGATAGACAAATGAGTCTCATAGTGAGACAAATTTAATGATAAAGAAATTGAAAGGATGATATGACAAAGAATTATATGATTGATTGTTTGTATGAGGTGAACCTCATAATGAGGTAAATGATGATATTGAATTAAAAATCTTAAATTGATAAAATATATGAGAAGAAAACTGATATGATTGGTATTTATTGAAAGATGATAGCTTGATGATTTATTAATAAAGAGATTGATAAATGATTGAATTAGTATGTGAGAAGAGATAAATGATTAATTATGTTGATTTAATAATGATTGAATATAACTAAAAGTATACAAATCGAGTACTTCTAGTAAATTTAATTTACTGACCTTGTGAAGCTCACTCCTCGTTTTGAAATTTTTTAGGCTGTGAACGGGGATGATAGATAGTTGAGCTGATATCCAGAGTGAAGAACTTAAGTAAGTTATGTGGTCAGCATCCTCAAACTTGTTAAAGAAAGAGAAAATAAAATTTTGAAAAGTTGTAAATATTCATGTATTTTGTTATTATTGTATATATTGTTTCTAATAAGAGAAAAATGTTGTATTTCATCTTAAAAGAGTTGAGAAGTTATATATATATATATATATATCGATGTATGTTTTTTTTTTAATATTGTTGAATATATGTGTTGTGCTGAGATGACAAAAACGTGATGACGCTGTCTCGGGTGTGGCCAACTCGGGTTGGGTCATTACAATTTTGATATCAGAGCCTTAGGTTTTATGATTCTGTAGACTGCATAAAAATTTAAAGAAGTGGAAGATTTAAATAAATTATATTTTAATACAGAGTCTGAGGATGACATGTGGACGTGCCAGAGTTAGAGGTAGAGTGTTGAACCAGAAAGGATGTGGTAAACCCCTAATATTTAGAAGAGTTAAGGCCGAGATGGAGGTTGAGTCTGTGGTTCCTGTAAGGGAACATGTTACTAGTACAACTGATACTAGTAGAGGTGTGAGAGAATCTAATGTTAGGAGAGATGAGCTGCGATAGATTCTTGATCGTGCTATAGAGAGAATGAATGCAGTAGAAGATACGATTGATAACTAACAGAGGAGACTGGAGGAAAAAACTAGAGCAGAACTTGGTGTGGTAAGGCAAGAGGTTTATGAGGGAGATGATGTGTTTGCATATGAGATGCAGGAAGACTATTTTGTTAGATATATTAAATTTAAATCCCAATCTTTTAGAGGATATGTAAATCCTATTGAGGCTGAGCAGTGGATTAAACATGTTGAGAAATATTTTGAAGTCTTACCAGTAACAGATAGGCAAAAGGTTGCATTTGCTTTATTTAAGTTAGAAGGTGAGGCTTCTCAATGGTGGAAGGATATTCTTCCTAGATTGAGTACTCATGTAGATCAACTCTTAACTTGGTGTAAGTTTAAGGATCTGTTCTTTGCGAAGTATTTTCCATATACTTTTCTAGCATAATAGGATAGAGATTTTATTAGTTTGAGATAGAACACTTTATATGTGGTTGAGTATGATAATAGATTTAAATCCTTGTGGAGGTTTATACCTGAGTTAGTAAATATAGAGGAGAGAAAATGTAAGAGATTTTTAAATGAGTTACACTATGAGATTCTAACTAAACTCTTTTATATAGGTATTGTGAATTATGCTATAATTGTGGATAAAACTTTACAGATTGAGCAAGATGTGATGGATTTTAAAGGTATGAGGGATTGGCTGAAGAGGTTTATATTTAAGGGACCCAGAGGTGGTAGTACTATAAGTGTGTAGGGTAGGAGACCACCCCAAAGGGGGCGTTCCTTGTCACAGGGAACCATGATGTAGAGTTATAGGTAGGCAAGATCAGTTGCTTTTGTAGCTTAAAATGATATTAGTGGGACCTCTAAATTTGGGAGTCATGCTATGGGAATTGGAGGCTATGGTAGGGGAATAAGTATACCACCAAAAACAGGTGGTAATATGATGTATGATCGAGAGACAAGAGTTTGCTATAGACGTAATCAGATAAGACATCTACCTCAGAATTGTCCTTCTCTTATATGCTTTATATATGGTGAGGGAGGACATATTAGTGTAGATTATCCAGTAGGGAGATTTGTTGAGGTAGGTGCTGGTGGTGTTGGGAGAAGATAGATGGAGAGAAGTTGTGGACAGGGAGTATGAGGGGCAAAGGCAGAGGATTAGTAGCTAAGAGAGGACGTGGTAGTCATTTACAGCCCTGAGACAACAGTGTCTATGCCTTAACCCAACAGAATGCACATGTTACTCTTGATATTGTTATGGGTATGATATCTATTCTTGATAAACCTTTTAGATTATTGATTGATCATGGTGCAATCCATTCCTTTACATCCAATGTTTATATGAAATCTATTGATTCATATGTTAGTAATTTGATGCATACTATTATTGTTGAGATTCATACTAGGGATAAGGTTATTATCAGGACTATTTATCGGGGTTGTGTGATTAGTATGGTTGATAGATAGTTTGAAGTTGATTTGTTGTTTTTAGATATGACGGATTTTGATTTAATTTTGAGGATGAATTGGTTATCTGTATACCATGCTTGGGTAGATTTGTTTTAGTAAGAATGTAATGTTTAGGATTCTAGGACAGGAGAATTTTAATTTTCAGGGAAAACGTAAGATGCTTGTCAGTTGTCTTATTTCTACTCTAACTGCTAGTAGATGGTTGATGAAGGGTTGTGAGGGGTATTTGGCGTATGAGGTGGATTTTAGAAAGGATATTAGGAAGTTAGAAGAAATCTTAGTAGAGAAATATTTTTCTGATGTGTTCCCTAGGGAGTTATTTGGTTTGTCTCCCAGTAGAGAGATTGATTTTTCCATTAAGGCGATTCTAGGATCAGCATCTATATCTATAGCACCTTATAGAATGGCACCAGCTGAGTTGAGATAATTGAAAGTTCAACTTCAAGATTTGTTAGATAAACAATTTATTTGACCTAGTATGTAACCTTCGGGAGCCTTTGTGTTGTTTGTGAAGCAGAATGATGGAATGATAAGGTTGTGCATTGATTATAGACAATTAAATAAGATTACCATCAAGAATAAATATCCTTTGCCCAGGATAGATGATTTATTTGAGCAGTTGTAGGGGGCTAGGGTGTTTTCTAAGATAGACTTGAGATTAGACTATCATCAGTTGAGAATAAAGGAGGGTGACGTGCCTAACTTGCTTTTAGGCCACGTTATGACCATCATGAGTTCCTTATGATGCCATTTGGGTTGACTAATATTCCTACAGTATTTATGGATCTAATGAATTAGGTGTTTAATCCATTCTTGGATAGATTTGTGATTGTTTTTATTGATGATATCCTGGTGTATTCCAAGAATGAAGAAGAGCATGTGAAACATTTAGAGATAGTGTTGGAGATTTTGAGGAGAGAGAGATTGTATGCAAAATTCTATAAATGTGAATTTTGGATGAATGAAGTATCTTTCTTGGGGCATGTTGTGTCTGGAGATGATATAGTATTTGATCCATAAAAAGTTGAGGTAGTGTTAAGTTGGGAGAGATCGACTAATGTGACTGCGATTAGAAGTTTCCTAGGGTTAGCTGGTTATTATAGAAGATTAATTCATAATTTTTTCTATTATTGATGTGCCATTGACTAGATTGACCAGGAAAGACGTGAAGTTTAAGTGGTTAAAAGAATGTGAGAAGAGTTTTTAGTTTTTGAAAGAGAAGTTGACTACTGCCTTGGTATTAGTGCTTCCTTCTGATGATGAAGGATTTGTGGTATATAGTGATGCATCACATCAGGAGTTGGGATGTATGTTGATGCAACATAGGAGAGTTATAGCCTATGATTCTAGGCAATTGAAGAACCATGAGAGAAAATACCTTACCCATGATTTAGAGTTGGCTGCCATAGCATTTGCATTAAAAATTTGGAGACATCATATGTATAGAGCTACTTGTGAGATTTTCACTTATCATAAGAGTTTGACTCATTTACCCACCCAGAGAGAGTTGAATTTGAGGCAGATGAGGTGGATTGAGTTGATTAGTTACTATGACTATACAATTCACTATCATCCAGGGAAGGCTAATGTAGTAGCTGATGCATTGAGTAGAAAATCTATAGGGGGATTAACTACTATTGGGAGTCATGATATGAGTTTGATGGTAAAGTTGAGAGAGATGTGAATGTAATTGAATATCAGTGATAAAAGGAGTATTGATGAAAAATATGGTGGTACAGTCTTCTATTATTGATCGTCTGTTAGAGATGCAGAGTAAAGATGAAGGGATAGAGAAGATCGGAGATGAAGTATTGAGTGGGAAACAGATTGAGTTCAAATTTAGGAATAATGGTATGGTGGTATTGGGACATAGAGTTTGTGTTCCCAATGATGTTGAGATGAGAAAGGAGATGCGCAGAAGGGCTCGTAATTCTGTGTATTCTATGCACCCGGGTAATAATAAGATGTATAGGGGTTTGAGACAGAATTATTGGTGGTCAGGGATGAAGAGGGATGTAGCTAAGTACATTTCTAAATGCTTGATTTGTCAGCAGGTAAAGTCTAAGAATAGACATCCGGCAAGTTTATTATAGCCCCTTCCAGTACCTGAATGGCATGGGAGAATGTTAGTATGGATTTTGTTTCTGGTTTTCCACATACCTAGAGAGGTCATGATGCTGTATGGGTTATAGTGGATAGACTTTCTAAGTCTTCGCATTTCCTTCCTTTTAAAACTACCTAGAGTCCTGAAAAGTTGGTTGACTTATATATAGTTGAGATTGTGAGATTACATGGAGTACCTTTAAGCATTGTATCAAATAGAGATTCTAGATTTTGGAGGGGTTTTTAGAAAGTTATGGGTATACAGTTGCAGTTTAGAACAACTTTTCATCCTCAAACTGATGGACAGATAGATAGGATCATTAGAATATTAGAAGATATGTTGAGGGCAAGTGTATTGAGTTTTTTAGTGAGCTGGGATGCTTATTTACCTTTGATTAAAGTCTCATACAATAATCAATATCAAGCTAGTATTGGGATGACACCATTTGAGGCTTTATATGGTAGAAGGTGCAGAACTCCAGTATATTGGGAAAAGGTTGGAGAGAGAAAGATATTTGGTCTAGGAATGATAGATTTGACTACTGAAAGGATCAAACTAGTTAGAGAGAACCTTAGAGCAACATAGAACAAACAGAAAGGATATGTTGATAATAGAAGACGACCTCTTGAGTTTCAGGTTGGTGACTGGGTGTATTTGAAGATATCTCCGTGAAAAGGTGTATTGAGATTTAAAAAGAAAAGAAAGTTGAGTCCGAGATTTGTGGGGCCCTATGAGGTGATTGAGAGAGTTGGACCACTAGCATATGGATTAGATTTGCCTCCAGAATTAAAGCATTTGCACAATGTGTTTCACGTTTCATTTTTGAAAAAGTGTGTACATGATGAATCCCATAGTATTCCGAGTTAGGTTGTAGAACTTCAGGAAGATTTGACATTTGTGCAAGTACCACTCAAAATCCTAGACAGAAAAGAACAAGTCTTGCATAATAAAGTTGTTCCTTTAGTTAAAGTGTTATGTCAGAATATAGATGTTGAATAAATTATTTGATAGCATGAGGCAAGTATGATGAAAGATTACCCCTAGCTTTTTCATGAGTTAGGTAAGGAAATTTTGAGGGCAAAATTTTTATAAGGTGGGTAGAATTGTAATACATGTGTTCGTAAAATAAAGGTAAAGAAGTAATTTTACATATTATATTGAATTAAATAATCCATATATGAAAGAATTAGTATTGATTTAAAATAATATTTGAAAGACGATATTGAAAATTTTGTTGAAAAGAGTTAGAAATTTTTGAAAAAAAAAAGTACTAAAAACTGTGAAATTTGAAGTTGAAATAAAAGAATTTTGAAGAAGAACGTGGATTGAGGTTGAGAAAAATAATTAGAAAATTTGATGGAAAATATAATTTTTAGAAAAATTTTTGAAGGAAGAAAAGATGAAAAATTGACTTTTAAAGAAAAATGGCAAAGCTGTAATTATGAAATGGTAGAACTGTAAATTTTATAACTTGAAGGGTTGGTGGCAGATTTTTAATTTTAAGAGAAAAAAAGATGCAAGATGTTCACGTCTATGTGAACTTCAAATGGTGATTTGTAATTTAATAATAAAATATAGTATATATAAAAAAAATTCAAAGCGGTAAAGCAATAAATCTAATATGTGAAATCACGTGAAGTCTATGAATTTTTTTTAATAAATAATAAAATAATATATAAATTAAAAACTTATCTAATCTGAGAAATCACGTGAAGTCTATGAAAGTTTTTTAATAAATAATAAAATAATATAGAAATTAAAAATTTACATTTGCTTTAAACTCTCTGAAGCTCGTAGAGTTCTTTCTTAAACACTATAAACATTCAGTTTGTTTGGTTTCATTGTTTTTTTCTTGCTTTCTTAACTCAAATTCTCTCTAGTAAAATTTAGACAGAAATTTCTTCAATATTAGAGATAGCTGCAGTCATCCAATTTCAATATCAAGATTTCATCTCAATTGAGGATAAATTTTCAATAAAACTCATAACTAAATAATTATATTGTTTGAATTAAGTTATGAAATAGTAAGATTAATGAAAATTTATGGTTAGGTATTGGTAATCAGTAATCTCAATAAATTACTAAAAAGAGCAGGAAAAGAGGTAATCCACGGGTAGTTTTAACAACTACGTGGTGAGTTAGATTTACTTTTAGTAATCCTTACCATGAAATTTTGATGTTTGAATTAATTGTTGAATTATAATAACTGGATGATGTATTTTTTAATATATAACAATTGATTAGTTGATTAAAGATTAATTAATATGTTGAAAATTAATTATAGGAGAAGTTATATTTTTTAAAAGGATGAATTGATGGAAAATATATTGAAAAGATATATGAAATTCTTGAAAGTTGTGATTGATAAATTGATATGATATATGAGTAAACAATTTAATATGTATATGATAAAATAATAATTTTGAGAAAAAAGATAGTTGAATTGAATGCTTTGATGTATGTTTGCTTGCATATTATTGTTCATATGCATAAAGAGAAGAAAGTTGGTCTGATTGAGAAGACCAAGAAGATAGCTGGTTTGACTGAAACATATCGAAATGCGGGAAGACGTTCCCAGATGATAGTATGAAATGATGTGAAGATATGTAAGAAAGAAAGAAAGAAAATTTAAATTCATGCATTTATTTTATTGAATATTTATTATTGTTGGCCGAAATGTTGAAACATCAGTCTTGATTGTGAAATGATTGATAGATAAATAAGTCTCATAGTGAGACAACTTTGATGATAAAGAAATTGAAAGAATGATATGATTGATTGTTTGTGAAATGATTGCATATTATTGTTCATATGCATAAAGAGAAGAAAGTTGGTCTGATTGAGAATACCAAGAAGATAGCTGGTTTGATTGAAACATATCGAAATGTGGGAAGACGTTCCCAGATGATAGTATGAAATGATGTGAAGATATGTAAGAAAGAAAGAAAGAAAATTTAAATTCATGCATTTATTTTATTGAATATTTATTATTGTTGGCTGAAATGCTGAAACATCAGTCTTGATTGTGAAATGATTGATAGATAAATAAGTCTCATAGTGAGACAACTTTGATGATAAAGAAATTGAAAGAATGATATGATTGATTGTTTGTATGACGTGAACCTCACGATGAGGTAAATAATGATATTGAATTGAAAATCTTAAATTGATAAAATATATGATAAAAAAATTGATATGATTGGTATTTATTGAAAGATGATAGCTTGATGATTTATTAATAAAGAGATTGATAAATGATTGAATTAGTATGCCAGAAGAGATAGATGATTAATTATGTTGATTTAATAATGATTGAATATAACTAAAAGTATACAAATCGAGTACTTCTAATAAATTTAATTACTAAGCTTGTGAAGTTCACTCCTCATTGTTGAAATATTTCAGGCTGTGAACATGGTTGATAGATAGTTGAGCTGATATCCATAGTGAACAACTTAAGTAAGTTTTATGGTCAGCATCCTCAGACTTTTGAAAGAAAGAGAAAACAAAATTTTAAAAAGTTTTAAATATTCATGCATTTTTTTATTATTATATATATTGTTTCTGATAAGAGAAAGATGTTGTATCTCCTCTGAAAAGATTTGAGAACTTGATATATATATATATATATATATATATATATATATATATATATATATATATATATATATATTTTCAGTTGACGTATATATATATATATATATATATTTTTTTTTAATATTGTTGCATATATGTGTCATGCTGAAATGGCAAAAACGTGACGACATCGTCTCAGGGGTGGCCAACTCGAGATGGGTCGTTATATATTCGATTCTCCAGTACTTTAGAGATGGTACGCTTCCTAGTAAGAAAAATGAGGCCTAGATGCCCTCGCAATACACTATTATCAAGGGACAGCTGTACAATAAGGGTCTTACGACTCCTTATCTGAAGTGCCTCGAGCCTATCGACGTAAACTAAGCCCTCCGCGAGGTCTACGAGGGTATATGTGGATCACATTAGAGGCTGAGCTTTGGCCTATAAGATACTTCGCCACGGCTATTATTGGCAGAAAATGCTCTGTGATGCCACAGAGATGGTTAAAAAGTGCAAGACATGTCAATAGCACGCCTTCGTGTCCCAACGACCAGCCAACTTGTAACATCAATCTCTGGTCCACTTCCCTTCATTATATGGGGAATTGACATCTTTGATCCTTTCCGAGAAGATCCAGGGCAATAGAAACATCTAATAGTAACTATTGACTACTTCACCAAGTGGATAGGGGTCAAGCCTCTTGCTAGCATCTCCAATTACTAGACTCGAAGGTTCACTTGGAAGTCAATATTGTGTTAATTCAGCATACTAAAGATCCTCGTCACTGACAACAGCAAACAGTTTGATAGCTCTTAGTTCAAGTCCTTTTGCCAAGAACTTAAGAATGAACACCGTTTCTCCTCGGTAGGCTATCCTAAAGCTAGAGGGCAAGTCGAAGTAACCAATGGGACTCTCCTATAAGGAATCAAGAATAGACTTGACAACACCAATAAACAATAGGTTAAACACCTATCGAATGTCCTCTAGGCCTACCAAACAACTACACGAATAATGAGGAGGCCCTTAGGATGAATGCCGATCTCATTGATGAGGTAATGGATAAGGCCCAGGTTAAACTTGTCGCCTACCACTAGAGGGTGTTGAGGTATTACAGCTCCCGGGTCCGTGGAAGAACCTTAAGGTTACATGACCTGGTGCTCCAAAAAAACAAAGTGTCTCATCCTCGGGAGACAAGAAAGCTCCTCTGAAATTGGGAAGGACCCTACTGCATCAAAAGGGTCTTCTGAGCCAGCACATTTAAACTTGAAGACCTAGATGGCAAGCCAATACCTGGGACTTGGAACGTTGAAAATCTCCCCAAGTTCTACAAGTAAAAGTTTCTTCTATTTCTATAAATTGTTAGAGTTTCTCCTATTTTTTTCTACCATTTCTCCAATTTGTTATCAATAGAGTTTCTCCTATTTACTTATATAATCTCCAGACATTTTAAAATAAAATATTAGCTTCATTCTCTTCAATGTTTATGTTTACAAGAGCTTTGAGCTCCGTTCATTTACATAAAGACCAAGGAGAAAGACGTGATCCTTTACTCCTCGGATACCTTATTTATTAGAGAATAAGTAAAGGGCTTTGAGCCCTTGCTACTTTAACAAAGACAAAGGAGAAGGCACCAAGCTCTTTCTCCTCAGACCTTTTCTCCTTATTTCAAGTTAACTTAAAAGACAAGGGAGAATGAAGAAAACATTGCACAAAAAAAGGAGAAGCTTTACTAAACTTTGAAACTTCTTACATCAAGAGGCACTAATGGCCTAAAATATACGGGAATGTAAAAACAACTAAGGCCCTAATCTAAGGCCACGTTCTCCTCCTCCTCTTCGTTCTCATCAGCATGGTTCTAGGCCTCCTCACCATCCTCATCAGTCCGATCAACAATGGTGGCCTTATCATTAGACGACAAGATCACAACCATGGAGACGTCTTACTCTGGATAGACCTCCAAAGCTTGCTTCTTGGCCTCCTCAAATCCATCAAGGTAGAAGTTCCCTAAAGCATCCTCCATGGCCTTCTAGAAGTCCTTAGACTTCTTGAAATTTGCCAAGGCCTTCTCCATGGTAACTTTCATAGCAGCCTTTATTTCAGTTGCAAGCCTTGCCGCCTCAGCCTGAGCTATGTCCCTCTCGGCCTGGGCCTCCTTCAGCTTTTCTACCAGTAGTGCTTTGCCCTTCTCTAAAGCCCCGATCTTGACCAAGAACTTCACCAAGGACTCTCGAAGGCTTTTGACGAGTTTATGACTCTCCTTTAGCCTTGAATCAAGGTTGAAGCAATGATAGGACATTAAACCCGAAGCTATGCTTGACTAGAAAAAGAAAAAAATATAACAAGTCAGTATAACTCGGCTTTAAAAAAGACGAAGTCAAAAGAGATAGGCTCGTGGCCTAATCTGACCATGATTTTAGGGGGAATACCCTATATCAGGTGCTCCTGAGCAACGTTACCACTCCCAAAGATTGAGTCACTAGTCTTCACAAACTAGTTGGGCCTTAGAACCTTCGACGGAGTAAGTAAGGATACGGAGGGGAGCCTAAACGCTAGGATTTTTTAAGGAAGGGGAAGAGTAGGACTAGAGTCATCCACTTAGATGGGGATTGAAGGAGTTAATTCATGATATTGCTCCTTAGTATAAGCCCTCTTCTCTGAAGACTGACCAGTAACCTAAGCTTCTCTCTCAAGTTTCCTATTCTGAACCTTCATTGTTGCCCTCTAAGCTGTTTTGACTACATCCATTTTTGTGAAAGGAACATGACATAGGTACATGTAGCAAACAAGGAAAAAAGAAAGCATAAAAATTAAGAAAGATCGAATCTACATTCTCTTCGGGACCCTCCAGATAGAGTTCGAGCTTGGCTAACTCATAATTTTTATAGAAAATGGTAGCATCTATGGCCCCGCCAACCATCTTGGTCACCCTGTTCAGCTAACACCTTAGAAGTTTTGGCTTCTTATTGGGCCTCACAATGTCTAAATCCTACTTCAAAGTAACCCCAAAGCTCTTACCACTCTAAACATAGAAAAATTTCTCTTTCCACTCTTTGATAGAAGCGGATTTTTTTTCAACAACCCCTTCTTTGCCCTCGAACTAATCACTACCCAACCATACTCTGAGTGCTTGCTGATTTTGAACAGGGTCTTGAAGAAATTAAGATTCATAACCCCTTCCACTTTCGTAAAAACTTATATGAAAGCCATTAATAGGCATACGGAGTTAGGCACCAACTGACATAAAGCTATGCCATAGTGATTGAGCATGGTGCAGAAGAAATGATGGAGAGGGAACCTAACCCCAGCTTTGAGAAAGTGGGTGTAGACACATAAATCAAAAGGTGCCTCTTCCCTTAGGCCATCAAAAACTCGATCTCCAACTTCAACATTCCAAATCCTATACTCTTTAAGAATCAAATATTTGATCCCAAGTACTTAGAGCTCTTCATCTTTTAGTTTATTTTGCTATGAGTTAGCAAAAAAATGTAGATTCTCTCTTTCCTCCATGCCTATTTCTTCATAGAGTTCATTTAATGCATGGTTACCTTTCGAGGGTTATGAAGTCTTTCATCCCTCATAAGGCACCAACGCACAAGATCCAACCGAGGTGTTACCCACCTCGACCTCCTTAGAACTATCACTACTATCATCACTACTTCTAATCTTATTACTAACCCTACTTTTATCACTACCAAAATACATTGAAAGAAAAGGAAAGAACTCACCAAAAGTGCAAAGCTTCAAACTCCGAAGATTTTGCTCCCAAAAACCCGGAACACTCTACAACTCCGAGGAACTCTTCTCTTAAAGACTCCGAGCTCTTCCTACCTTTTAAACTCTTAGGGCTTTAAAATATTTTCTAGTTTGAAAATGAGTGAAGTGAAGAGTAGAGGAGGCATCCACTCCCTTATAAAGAGTTCTCCAATATTGTAAATGATTCAAACGAACAAAAATTAATCAATATAATTGTAATTGGCTGTAACGAAGCATCATCCTTTCAAATAACCAAGAACATTCGCAACCTTTTTTACACAACGAAGGACATACACTGTCTTTTTACGTAATCAAGAATAGGTGTCGCCTTTTCGAATAACCAAGAAACACTCAATATCTTCACAATAATTGAAAAATGTATGCCTTCGTTAACTCTTAAAATCGTTCTAGAAACCTAGCCCACCTAATGGGCCCCTAGATCAAAGGACTTTAGCCTAATCAATGAGCCTAAAAGGTCAAAAATCATAGCCCAAGTCAATGGGCCCTAAAGTAATAAGGTTTGGCCCAGCCAGTAGATATTAAAGGTCAAATGGGCTTAACGCCCATAGCTGCATTTGTTTCCACATCTCAAATGGATAAGTCTACTCTTCTCATAATAAATTCACCAAACTCCAAGCAGTTTGACTCTATGTCATTCTCTTCAAACCTATTCTCCAAAAATCCAAGTAGTCTCATCTAAGTGATTCTCCTCGGACTTCTTCGCCAAACTCCAAGCAATTTGACTCCATCTTATTCTCCAAAACTCTGAGTAGTTTCATCCAAATGATTCTCCTCAAACTTATTCGCTAAACTCTGAGCGGTTTGAATCAATGTCATTCTCCTCAAACCTATTCTCTAAAACCCTGATTAGTTTCATCTAAGTGATTCTCCTCAGAATTATTCGCCAAAATCCAAGAAATTTGACTCCATATCATTCTTATTAGACTTATTCTCCAAAACTCCGAGTAGTCTTTTCCAAGTGATTTTCATCAGACTTATTCGGTAAACTCCGAGTAGTTTAACTCTATGTTATTTTTCTTAGATCTATTCTACAAAACTCTGAGTAGTTTCATCTAAGTGATTCTCCTCAGACTTATTCTCCAAAACTACGGTTAGTTTTATCCAAGTGATTTTCCTTGAACTTATTCGCCAAACTCTAAACTCTAAGAAATTTGACTCTATATCATTCTTCTCTGACATACTCTCCAAAATTTCAGTAGTTTCATCCAAGTGATTCTCGTCAAACCTATTCGCCAAACTCCAAGCAGTTTGAATCCAAGTGATTCTCCTCGGACCTATTCTCCAAACTCCGAGCAGTTTGATTCCATGTCATTCTCTTCGGACTTATTCGCCAAACTCTGAGCAATTTAACTCCATTTCATTCTCCTTGGACCTATTCTTCAAAATTCTGAGTAGTTTCATCCAAGTGATTCTCCTCGGATTTATTCACAAAACTCCAAGCAGTTTGAATCCATATCATTCTCCTTAAACCTATTCTCCAAAACTTTGAGTAGTTTCATCTAAATGATTTCCTTGGAATTATTCACCAAACTTCGAGCAGTTTGACTCCATGTCATTCTCCTCGGATCTATTAATTAAAACTTCGAGTAATTTTATCCAAGTGATTCTCCTCGGATTTATTCACCAAACTTCGAGTAGTTTGACTCCATGTCATTCTCCTCAGACTTATTCTCCAAAACTCTGAATAGTTTCATCTAAGTGATTCTCCTCGGATCTATTCACCAAACTCTGAGTAGTATGACTCCATATCATTCTCCTGGGACATATTCTCCAAAACTCCAAGTAGTTTCATCCAAGTGATACTCTTTGGACCTATTCTCCAAACTTCAAGCAGTTTGACTCTATGTTATTCTCCTCATATCTATTAGCCAAACTCTGAGAAGTTTAACTCCATGTTATTTTGCTCGGACTTATTCTCCAAACTCCAAGCAGTTTGACTCAATGTCATTCTCTTCAGACCTATTCGCCAAACTCCAAGCAGTTTGACTTAATAACATTCTCCTCGAACTTATTCGCCAAACTCCGAGTAGTTTGACTTATGTCACTTTCTTCGAATCCATCTCCAAAATTCAAGTCCATACCACCCAGACTCATCACCTGCCCTACTTCAAGGAATTCAATCGAAAGTCTGTATTTTACAGACTCACTATTCTCTTCTTCGAGAAGGCACCGAACTGTCATGTCTCCTCAGAGTCTATATCTCTACTTGAACAGGTGGCACTAAACTACTAACCTTCCTCAGGCATGTTCAAAGGCTTACCCCCCACGCTAACCCTTACAATACTCAAACAAGATTCGAGTCTCTATATTTTGCCTATTTAGTACCCGGTTACCCAAAGCAATGACAGACTTAATTTGAACTATACGACACCAAAAGAAATCACTCCAAACAAATTTTACTTCCTCGACCGCATAAACTCCACTCAAGGAAGTGGAGTGCATCTGATGTACGGGAAAATTCCACCTCTAATAACATCACGACATGTGGCAACCTTCAAAGGCAAAAAAGTAATTTCACAATTCGGATAAATCAACCAATCAAATCGTCACACTCGGGAAAAAACATAAAGGTAATTTCACACCAACGTCCTGATACTACTAAGACACTCCAGCTTATGGATAACTCTAATCTTATCTATAGGAATGTTATTCCTATCACAACACTAAGTGATCAATCACTCTCCTAATCGGACACTACTCTGAAACATTACATAAGGGGACTCTCACCATCAAAAGGTACATTCAAATTTTTACTAACAGCTCTCAGTCTTACATAGCTCTCCTTATTCACCAAAGCCTTATTCTAACTTAGGCATTAGAGAGTCCCCCCGGAGACACACCTCCTCTGGTCCTCCGGTGACATTTAGGTTTTCTTCTTGTTTCATGTGTGTATATGTCTAGCTCTTCGGCTATTCAAATTCCTGGCAGATTTTCAACATCAACAACCATTTTTCTTTTATTTTGCTTAACAAATTACATGGTTGGATAAAGTTGCGGGAAGATTTCAAACTTTTTGATAGTATTCGAGTGGGAGTCTTTACAATCATTGTCTGGTGGATTTATTCTTATCTAAAGAAAATTAACTCTCATCTCATCTTACCTACAGATAATAAATTTTTTTATGTTGATAATTATCTATAATAAAATACTGTTATCTCATTAGCTAATCAGTGTTTAGTTTCATTTAAATATGGTTTATTCTTTCATTGTTTTTATGTTTTCATTTCTTTACAGAACAACTGTCTAAAAGAAAGGTTTACTGATCATTGTCCTTTTTTATATTCATGTTTACAATTTTATTCTTTTAAATTTGTGTTGATTTTTAAACCTATTATATTTGAATTGTTTCCATTACTACAGAGCAAAGATTATTAAAAAAAAGCGAAAGATTATTGTGACTCAACTTTGTAAGTTCCTTTAAACCCAATAATCACTTTTTCTTCTATTTCTATCTCACATTTTTGTGTTCTACATAAAAAAAAATTTTAAAACTTTGTATTGATTGTTATACCTAATAGACTTCTAGTGTTTCTATTGCAAACAAAGATTATTGAAAAGAGAGAAAAACTATTAAGACTCAATTCTGTAAGTTCCTTTAAACCCAATAAACATTTTTTATTCTATTTTTATAATGTATTTAATTGATGTGTATATGTAAATTTCTTAAAGCTTATAGGTACATAAAGCTAACTAACGTCATATTTGTTACTTTAGCCTTAAACATATTATCTTTCCTGCTCAGTAAAAGAAAAGTAATTAACATTTCTTTGTGTGCCTTCAATAATTTGTTATGTTTCAATAATAGGACCATAATCGCTAATATCTTAAACGCTATGTATAATCCTAATTGTGAGGTATATAATTATTATAAGTTACATGTATTAAGATTATAGAGATGATAACTTTAAAACAATATTTATTTGTGTATATTAATTTTTTTTATATAATTTACTCATTCATGCTAAATGCTTCTCATTTTTTTTTATTATAGGAGAATAATTATATATGTACAACGAAAGTATTGAAAATTGATGTAACGAATAGATGACATTACATGTCTTGCCGATATTGTCGCAAAAAACTTAAAGAGGATAGTGAAAAATACTGGTGTGTATATGATCTAGATGTCGGAGTTCCTAGTTAATGAAATTTCGTAAGTTCAATAAAGTATCTGTTGAAATAAATAATTTTTTTCTTAGTTTAAGTTATAAGCATACGGTCTTTTTAGTGGCGCTACATTTTTCCTTTTTGATAAAGAAGCAGAAAAAATTATCCAGGTTCAGTAAGTCATCTTATTGAAATAAATGACAAGGTAATACATTTTGCAGAAGAACTGTTTTCGAATTGATGGTACTAAATGAATTTTTTATATATGATTCTAAATTATTTTAAGAAAAATTATATAGGATGGTGGATCTGATATTGTGCAAAACATACTAGAGAAGATGATAGGGTAGACATATGTTTTTCAGATAAGACTGAATGACTACAACAAAAAGAAAGGAAATAAAAGGTTCACAGTTGCAAGAGTTTATGATTTTGATGCTTCATCTATTGGGTTTTATAGGAAAGGTAAAAAATATTAATAGTTTTTTTAATTTAATTTTTTAATATCTCAATTATCTAACAAACAAAATACTTGATGGATCTTGCAGTCTTATTCTTCATCACCTCATCTATCTAACAAAGAATATCTTAATTCAGATGTTGAGATCATCCCACCTTTGAAATGCTTGTTTTCTATGACAATTGTGCCTGATCAAAATGTTGAGGAGTTTTTCCTAAAAGGATATGCATAAGAGAGTATATACCTTAAATATTTATTCTAAATAAATCATTATTACTTTCAAAAACATATTAAATTTCAAAAAATGTAAATCTTATATATTTCAATACTTTGAATATGTATGAAAAAACAACTTATTTGAGTAGAGTAGTGACAAATAAGAATGAATTTGATTGTTTATCTTAATTGAATTATAGGATTCTACAATAATTTTTTTCTTTATTTGAGGATTTATGTTTTTTTAAATTTATCGACTAGAATGTTTGAGCTTTAATAATTACATTTACTTTGAATTTCTTATTTATTTAATGAATGTCGCATCACTAATATAGATGTCATAAACTTAATTATTTAACAATTTTTAAAATTTAAAATTGTAATAGAATGTGTCTATCGCATGCATTTGCATGAGTTAACAACATCATAACAATTTTTTTTAATTTAAATATTTAATTATATATTAAGTATTTTTATTTTTCATTATAAAATAAATTATTTATATATTTTTTTAATGAAGAAAAAATTCTAGTACATTTGCTATGGTTCACAGCTAATAATATATAATATAATAAATATTATCTTCAAGTTGGGTCGGGCTCGGGCTTTATATTGTAATCCCAAGTCCATACCAAAAAAATTAAGCTAAATCTTTTGTTCAAGCCCGAAAAATTAAAGGTAAGCTCTAAGTCACATACACCAAGCAACTCTATCAAAATAGTTTCATATCTAATCATAGGATACAGATTTAATCAAAAAATTTATAAGACCATGATCATTTCTTGTAATTGATAAAAAAAATTGGATTAATATATAATTAAATGAGTGTCATGTTAACAATACGATGATATGATACTCGTCTAACAGTGCAGGATATGATTATACCTACAACAGATTCTCAAATAAAAGATAAAGAATTATACACAATCTGGTTATCAAAAAGGAAAAAAGAAACACCTAAAATCCCCTAATTTCAAAATTGAAATACGGGGAAGAACGGAATGGCAATAAAGAAACAAATGGAAATGACGGAGGGCAAATTTGGGAAAATATAAAGTAATATAGAGGGTTTAGGGCCCTTTTGATACAAACTGTATGGTGTGACAGAGTGGAGACAGGCCCACCAAAGAAATCCCTTCACTCATTTCTCGCTGTATTCTGTATTCACGAAACTACCGCTAAAAAGGAAAAAAAGAAAAAGAAGCATGTCTTGTTTTTCATACTACTACATTTTTAACAGTCTAATTATGGATTATAAACAAGGAGACCAACGGGCAACGGCTGAGATATGTGGAAGAGGTGCACGTGAGATGCATGTGATCAAAGCAGTGATGAAGAAAAAAAAAGGGTTACGATAGGATAGGCTTATCTGGCAAGCTGAGGCAGCTGTCTCCAACTAATTTGACCAGAAAGCAATAACATCCAATCCCATTTTCCACAAGAGTAAAAAATAGTACTCCACCTTGAGTAAAAAAAACCATCAAAAAGAAGGGAGATTAAAGAATTTGTGAGTGCGACCGACTTCATACTCATGCGTGTCTCACAGCTTTATCACACATGACACACCCTCTCCAGCTCTATATCTGTGCGCCCCACTGCCACCACACTTTAAATCGAACTCACTGTCGCCTTTAGAGGTGACAATGGGCAGGTTGGGTTCGGTGGTGATTGAATTAGGATCTGATCATTTCAAGATTTGCAATAGTTGGATTGAATTCAAGTCAATTCAAGATTGAATTATTTTGTGTTCAGATTTTTTGGGGTTATGAGTCAATTCGGAACGAACCGTGGATCCAAACACATTTTAGCTTAACCCAGAATCAAATCAAATTGGATCTTCGACTCAATTTTTTGGTATTTATTGTTTTCCTTTATAATTTTTGGTGATTTCATATTTATCTATTATAGATGTTCAAATTGGCATACTAATTTTGTTTTGTTTTTTAATTTCAATTGAATTATTAAGTTTGGGAAACAATATAATTATATAAAGGAGATTCTAAAGAAAGTTTAAAACACACTCATAATTTCAATATACATCATAAATCAAATGAGCTTACTACTAGAGTTAGGTTAAGAGCTTTAGGTGTATTGGAGTTTTGGGTTGTCAAGTAAAAATACCACTTACAGCTAAAGTTAGGTTGAGAGCTTTGGATGTATTGAGGTTTTTCGGTTGTGAGGTAATGAGAGTTTAATAATTTTGCTCTTCCTAAAGCTGTAATTGAAGATTAATAAAGTAGTAGTTTTGTTGGTAGACGTAGGCAAAGTGGTTGTCGAACCACGTTAAATTGTTGCGCTCTTGATATTTGTTTGTTTTACCTATTTAATTGTTATGTTTTTTGCCTAAAATTTGAGTAGGTAGATTTTAGAGGTAAAATATCAACAAGTGGTATCATAGTTAAGGTACAACGATCTATTGGGCGCTCCAACAAGTGGTATCAGAGCTGTGTTTATTATTTATGTAGATCTTGTTGGGATTTTTGGTGGAAATATCTCAAGAAGTAGTATCAAAGTTTTGGTTCCAATTGCAAAAATACATAAAATGTGAATGATTAATATTGAGCTATTTGATAAATTGAAGATGAAAGATGTTTGGATGGATGGAAAGGTTATTGCGATACCTCTAGAGAGAGATAAGTTGAAGATGCCAAGTGTGTTCGAAGATAAAGAATTGTTCATGAATATGTCGAGTGAGAAGCCAGACAAAAAGAGGGAGTGGAGCACTTAAAGAAAAGAAGAGGAAAAATAGAGATCCAAGTCTCTAGATTTTTCAAATGGAGTGCATTTATAATGAGGAAGAGGAACACATACAATTTCAAAGCAAGGTCACGATGGAGGACTAGGAGGAATTTAATATAATGAATGAGAGGGTGATGAGAGATACCATGAGTGAAGAGGGCCTATATGTGCTGAATAAGAAGCTGATTGCTTCAAAAAGTAAACAAAAAACATGGGAAGATCAAAAGGAATGATCGTATCAACCAAAGAAGAAAGTCAAATTTAATGATGTGGTGGAGGATTTGAGTCAAGATGGAAATTTGTTTGGATTTTGGCTCAAATCCCCACGAAGAGGACTTCTAATTGGTTTGAAAAAAATAATTTCCTATTTTATAGTTGCTTATTCTAGTAGAAGAAGTAGTAGTTTTCTATTGGATGGTTACTAGTTTTAGTATGAGTAGTAGTAGCCTCCTATGTTATAGTTATTTTTCTATTAGTATTAGAAAAATCTCCTTGGTATAAAGGGGGTTCTAAAGAAGGTTTAAGGCACACTCATAATTTCAGTATATATTGTAAATCAGAGAGGTTCACTACTAGAGCTAGGTTGAGAGCTTTAGGTGTATTGAAGTTTTGAGTTGTCAAGTAGAAATACCACTTACAGCTAAAGCTAAGTTGAGAGCTTTTGATGCATTGGGGATTTCAGGTTGTAAGGAAGTGAGAGTTTAACAACTTTACTCTTCCTAAAGTTGTAATTGAAGATTAATAAAGCAGTGGGTTTGTTGGTGGACGTAGGCAAAGAGGTTGTCCAACCACGTTAAATTGTTGTGTTATTGATATTTTTTTATTTTTCCTATTTAATTGTTGCGGTTTTATTTTTGCCTAAAATTTGAGTAGATAGATTTTAGAGGTAAAATCACAACAATTATTTTATTTCATTTATAATTATAATATAAGACAATATCTTCTACTTGATCATCATTAATTTAATGAGTAATTTATTGATTTATTTTAATAGAAAAAGCACTTTAATTTGGATTTCGAGTTGTCTCGAGTATCGAGTTGGGCTGGGTTCGAGCCATTTCTGATTCAGATTTTTTCCTTTTTTGGGTTTCCTAGAGTTTTGGTCGAGACGGCTTCAGGTCAGTTGGAGCTCAGGCCAGTTCTGGTTTTGGGTCACTTGGATTCGATGTAAGTTGGGCTTGAGTTAAATAATTTTGAGTTTGAGCGGGTTGGTGTACGACTATATTTGACAAGTTTTCGAGTCGATTTAGATTTTGTCACTTCTAATTGTTTTTTTTCTCCAAAACTTAGGAAAAATTATCTTAGGAAGTAGTAATAAATCTTCATAATATCTTACTGGTTTTGAGACCTAAGATTTCATTTTAATTTTCTATTTTTTTTCTATGAAAAGATAATATTGACCTTAGTTAATAAACAAAAGAAAGTGTCATTATAATATTAGAAAGTAAAATATCATATTATTTCAGTTTTGTTAATTTGCTAGGCCAGGGGTGGAAAGAAGGGTGTTTGAGATATGGATGGGAAGGGTATGGTCTAGACACTCAATTTCATTCCAAATATTAGAACGAACCATGCATGGATTCTGATGAAGAAAAATTGATCTCGAGGAACTCAAAATGGATGAATGTGTGGAGGAAATTGAATTTTGGACAATGATTAATCAAAGAAATTCAAACCAGATCAATCCAAATCAAAACCAAATGGAACCGATCGAAAAACCAAAAAATAATGGACTAGAGGGATGGACCTAGCTGATTGGTTAGGCCACTAGGCCGACCCATTGGCTCCCGGACTTGACCCGTCCGTCACCTCAATTGTTGTTATCCACCTCCAACCCTTATGAACTTGTTTTTTGGGTTTTGGAAACCCTAAAAATGGCGTGAAAACTTAGTTTTTCCACTTCTGTAAGAAACCTTGCCGCTGTCAGATTAAATCTGACACATCTGACACATCCTAACCGTCTACCCTAACCCCTAATTTTTTTATATAACCCCCTTCTACAGACAAAAAAAACAAAAGCCATACACATAAAAACAAGCTGAAACACAGAAAAACAAGCTATAGCCACCAAAATTTCTAAAAATTTCCCTAGCAAATTCTTTTCAATATTTTCTTTTCCTAAATGCTAACCACCACAAAATCTTGACACACATACACAAACTCTATAATTTTTCCATCCCAGTTTTGCGATCAATCTGAATTCTAAATCAAGGTTCCTACGTGCTTTCATACATTGATGAATATAATTAAAGATCTGAAGGCTTCTACACTACACGTGAAACATCTTTTAATTCTGGATTAATAATCCGTTGTTAATCCCTTCACAAGCACATGAAAAATATTGAATCGTAAAAGGTTAGTATTGTGTCTCTAGTAATTTAATTTCTTACTTGAGCTTGATTATTTATTTTGAGCCTCCATAGATTAAAAGTTAGTTACTGCATGCTCTTAAATTTAATTTTTTACTTGCACGTCATATAGATTTAGTTTACAAAGCATGTTCCAGGTAGCATCTAATTTTTGTATGTCATAAAGATTAGGATTTTACATTATTTTTTAATCATAATCACATGTGATATAAAAAATATATCTTAGGATTAATTGAATGTTCACATGTCATTTAGAATAGAGTTGTGCACTATTTTTCTTGGATTAAATTGCATTCAAAACCAACAAAATGTTGTCGAAAAATGAAAAAGCAAAATTATTATTTGTTTCTTTTTTCAATTAGTGTGGAAAAAACATTCAATTTACTAATGTGTAAGTCTACCGGGTAAATTTAGACTCGATCAGGTAAATTGAATGTTTTTTCCATACTAATATGTTTATTTTCTGTCTTGGATGAATTTTCTTGTTTCTTTTTATTCATATTCATGCATAATTATTACTTGTTTGATTGATATAACTAATGGATTGATAAATTGTTCGAAATAAATTGCTGCCGAATTCGCTTGCATGTTTAGTGTGTAGTAATGATAGTTCTGTTAATTTTTAAATATTTTTCTAAGATCACGAATTCTAGGTTTCGATCTAGGACAAAGGAAAAGTTTTAATTATTTCTTCTCTTGTACTCCAATCTTTTGTCCCAAATATCTCGCAGACCAATGATAAGGGATTTTGGCCTCTTTAAGGTCAAATGGCAACTCAAAATTTACCCGTAATCTCTACTTTGTGCTTAGATTGTAAGTCTACCAGCATAGAAACACAGTGAAAATTTAAATTTTTTATGCCAATAAACTTAATCCAGCAAGATACTCTCTATGGATCTATTAGAATGAGAAAAAATAATATCCATACAAGGTTAGGGTTCATACCTTAATAAAGATTCCGGTTGAAAATTCAGTGAAGAGTTCATGAGCCGTTCAAGTGTTCAACCTCTAAGCGTATTCACACGAACAACCAAGAGCAAGAATCTCCTTCAAGATGATATCGAACACCATGCGTGGAAGAGGTAAGGGGTGGTTGAAAATCCCTAAGTGCTAGCTCTAGGAATTTTGGCTATGTAAAGAGAGAGATTTTAAAATCTGATTTTAAGTCTCAAAAATTCTATTAGGGTGTAATGACCCATCGCGGGTTGGCCACCCTCGAGACGGTGTCATCATATTTTGAAAATCCCAGCATGACACATATATACAAGAAATAACAATAATACTAACATAAATTCTTTTACATCAATCCTCAACCCTCAACAAGGGAGATACATCAATCTTATATTTAAATATTATATACAACGTAAAATGGAGGAATATTTACAAATAAATTTTTTTATTTATTTTATCATTAGTCTGAGGATGTTGGCACGTACACGGCTTACAAAAAAAGATTTCGTCTGACTCTCAACCCCCCAAACTATTTGTCTTGTCTGCTACCTAAAATCATTGTACAATGAGATGTGAGCTTCACAAGCTCAGTGAATTAAATTTACTAGAAGTATTCAATCTGAATAAATAGTCTTTCAATATTTAATCATTTATATCTCATACAATTTGATACTAGTATTCTACTATCACTACACATGTCATAAGATCCATTCTCTATCAATCTCTTTTTCTTATTTATTGGTTCACCTTAAGACCATCAATTGTCTCAAAATTCTCGTAATGAGGTTCACAGCATAAAGTCTACCATTTAGATGGTTCTTATCATATCATACTTCTATGTTTCTTTCTCACCATAATTGTTTCTCTGTGAGACTCATTCATCTATAAATAAATGTACAATAACAAACAATACTTCAGCATTTCAGTAATACAATCAATATTTAAAACAAATTCAATGCATGAATTATTATTAGGGAACGTCTTCCCACATGTTGACATGTTTTTTTATCTTAGACCGACCCCTTCATGGTTCTTTCATTTCCAGCATATACTGGCTGTCACGGTATTCATTTATTTCCAACATATACCGGTTGTCACGGTTTTCATTTATTTCCAGCATATACCGGCTGTCACGGTTTTCCTTTATTTTCAGCATATATCAGCTGTCATGGTTTTTTCAATTAGACCGGCCCCCTCTTGGTTCTTTTATTTTATACACATGCATATGAACAATGATATAAAAATAGACATTCGAACAATAATATAAAAATAAATATGAATTCAAATATTTAATTTAGCTATCCTACATTTCCTTAAATTTCTATTTGATCAATTTCACTAATTTCTTCTCCTCATATATTACATCAATTTATTAACCATAACTTGTCAAGAATTTAATTTATCACCATCATTATTAAATCGACTCATTATTCTAATAATATTACTTCTCACATAATAATTTTTTAAATGTTCAATATTCCTATAATACCTATCAATAAATTTTTCATCTACCACCAAAGCATAAGCTAATAATTTATTTTAATATTATCACTAGATATTTCATTTTTATCTAGATTACTTAAAGTAAATCTAATTCACCACGTAGCACTTAGAGCTACCCGTGGATCATCTCCTTGCATTTCCTGCTTCTCTCAGCAATTTCCCCCGGTTGTTGATCGTCAACACCTGACATAATGTTTATATTAAAATTTCTAATTTATTCTTCAATTCTTTCATAATTCACATCCGAAAATTCCCACTTTGAATTCTGGGAAATTTCATGTATGCTAAATTTCAAAAAATAAACTTCACGTTATTACCTTCTGTTTTTCTTAGAGCTCCTCGTAGTTCTTTATAAAGTTCTCCCGTAAACCCTTTCAAAATTTTGCTCTTTCAACATTTCTTTCGGTCCCCAAGTGTTTAAAGAAAGAGAGTAATTTGAATTGTAATTGAAGGAAAACCAAACAGGATTTTGTAAGTAATAAAATAAATTATGTTTTTATACATACATATATATATATATATATATATATATATATATATATGTATATATATAAATAAAATTTGTTGCAAAACTCGGCAGCCCATTTTTTTTTGCAAACTCAGCAGCCTTGCTGCCTTACATGCAGTAAGGTTGCATTCTACTGGCAACAGGTGTTGCCATCTGCCAGATTTTTTTTTTCCTTCTTCTGGATGACTCCAGATTTTTTTTGAATTGTTTTATAAAAATTTAACTTTTCACATTTAAATAAATATATATATATATTATTTTAACTCTATATCATATTTATTAAAGTACTTTTTTACCCTTACTTTACGATTGCAGGTATTACATAGGGTTTCTATTAAATAAAAGCCTTTACATTGGGCCTTTATTCCTAAAAGCTCTAGGATTTCTAGAATTTTAATTAAACCCTTTTAATTTAATTCCTAGAATTCTCTCTATTTACCCTTTACTTTTCCTTATTCTTGCAATTTTCCAATTGTGTGTGACCTTTTTAGGTTCAATACCACACTGGCAATATGTTATAACTTTTATGTAACAATTGGACCTCGTCCAATTAATTAAAACTCTTTTTAATTTTCATTCAAATTAAAACTCTTATCTCTTTAATTAAGAATTAATTACAATTAATTCCTAAGGGCTTCTACAAGTCATGATTGACACATAGTAATATTTCATGACTATCCAAGCAATATGAATTTAATGTGAACCTTTTTGTTGCTAATTACCATACAATTCAATCCTTCCATCATGAAATTCCTTTTATTAAACCTAATGTATCTAATTACTGTCAAAACTTATTATTTAATCACATGTATCTCGATATCAAGTCCATAACTTAAATGGTGAAATTAGAAACTCCTTTCTAATTTTTCACCTCACATTGCCCAAGGAATTTCTAAGTTATGACTTAATTACATCTCATAGGACATTCTCTCTCTTTTATTGACAGTGATGGATCATCTATTGTACACTCATATACTTACATGCATAAGTGGTCATATCCAATTACTAACCTTACGTGACCCATGATTATATCACATTTAAGTAGCATCAAAGTATGATGACCTATACACAAGGCATCTATAGTGCCTTAAGTTTAAAGATCACTTGTACAACTGCAAGGTAAGAACTCCTATTGAAAGCTAGTAAAATGTTCATTAGGAATTACTTAGTCGAGTTAGTTTGGTGCATATGTTATCTAACAAGCACCTAAATATTTGTTTTAGTATCGCATATACTAGTGACCATGAGATCAATCATCCTTAACTCCTTAAGGAAACATAGTACGTATTAATATATCTGGATTCACTAATGCTCTTCTTAGTGATGTATGATTATGAACATTTAAGAATAAAGTAGGAAATACATCTCATTAACATAATCTCATCATGGTGCTTATTTCCATTGCTTTTATTCTATGAGTATTATCATGTAAACACATTGGATGTGATTTGTAATGAATACGATAAATAATATAAATGCCATAAATTATTATTTATTGTCAATAAATGAATAAGACTAATTATGAGTAATATGCATAGACATTAAATTCCATTGGCTTGTAAGGCATAGTACTATTATAGATGACACACCCCTCACAAAAGGTTCATCGATAAGGCCTAACGCCACATGAGAGTGTAGTTGCTAGTTTAACACTTAAAAGCGCACCTATCATGTTGTATTGACCCATCCTAGGTTGGCCACCCCCGAGACGGTGTCATCACATTTTGAAAATCCCCGCACGACATATATATGCAACAATAAAAATGAATAACACCAATAGAAAATTTTACATCAATCCTCAACCCTCAACAAGGGAGTTACATCAATCTGATATTTAAACATTAGATACAACGTAAAATGCATGAATATTTACAAAAAAAAATTTATTTTATTTTCTCATTAGTCTGAGGATGTTGACACGTATGTTGCTTACAGAAAAAAATATTTTCATCTTAACCTCAACTCACCAAACTATTTGTCCTACCTGCTACCTGAAATCATTGTACAATGAGGGATGAACTTCACAAGCTTAGTGAATTAAATTTACTAAAAGTATTCAGTTGTATAAATGGTCTTTCAATATTTAATTATTTATATCTCTCACAATCGGATACTAGCATTCTATTATCACTACACATGTCAAAAGATCCATTCTCCATCAATCTCTTCTTCTTATTTAGTGATTCACCTTAAGACCATCAATTATCTCAAAATGTCCTCATAATGAGGTTCATATCATAAAGTTTACCATTTAGATGGTTCTTATCACCATAACTGTCTTTCTGTGAGACTCATCTATCTATAAATAAATTCACAATAACATACCACACATCAGCATTTCAATAATGCAAGCAATAATTAAAACAGATGCAATGCATGAATTATTATTAGGGAATGTCTTCCCACATATCGATATGTTTTTATCTTAGACTGGCTAGCTTCCCGATTTTTTTATTCTCATTTAGACTGACTGTCTTCTCGGTTCTTTTATTCTCATTAGACCGACTGCTTTCCCGGTTCTTTAATTTTCATTAGACCGGCTGCCTTCCTGGTTCTTTCGTTTTCATTAGACCGGCTGCCTTCCCGATTCTTTTCTTTTATTTAATGCCTATGCATATGAATAATGATATGAAATATGCATCTGAACAATGACATAAAAAAAAACAAACAAGAATTCAAATATTTAAATTTAGCTCTCATCTCTTTCCTCAAATTATTATAAAAAAATCTACTAAATTCCTCTCATCATAAATCACATCAAATCATCCATCTTAGCTTATCAAGATCCACTAATTTTCATCTCCTCATAATTCGTATCAAAACATCAACCATAGCTCTTCAAGAACTTATCGCTTTTATTATTAAATCAACTTATTATTCAAAAAATATTATTTCTCCCCTAATAATTTTCTACATTACCAAAATTCATATCATACCTATCAATCAAATTTTTATCTATCACCAAAGCATAAGCTAGTAATTTATTTAATATTGATAATTTCGTTTTTTTATTTAGATTACTTAAAGTAAATATGACTCACCACGCAGCACTTAAAGCTACATGTGAATCACCTCCTTGTCTTTCCTATTCCTCTCAAAAATTTCTCTCGGTTGTTGATTGTCAACACCTGACATCATATTTATATTTAACTTCTAATTTATTCTTCAATTCTTCATAAACCACATCCTTTGAAAATTCCCACTTTGACTTTCGGGAAATTTCATGAATGCTAAAAATTCAAAAATAAATATTACGTTATTACCTTCTGTTTTTCTGATAGTTTCTCGTGACTTTCTGTAAAATTCTCCCGTAAACCCCTTCAAAATTTTGCTCTTCAACATTTCTTTTAGTCCCCAAGTGTTTAAGGAAATAAAGTAATTTGAAGTAAAACTAAACGAATTTGCTAAGTAAAAATTTTGATTACACTATAATGCATATAAGTGTGTGTGTGTATATATATATATATATTTTCCTTTGCTTCAGTACCCCCCCCCCCCCCAAGCATTTCTCAAGTTACCACGCACAAAGTAGGTGGCATACATGCAAAAGACCTTCCTTTATTTGGTAGCAGGTGGCAACACCTGCTGCCATGTTTTTCAGCCCTCTGTTTTTTTTTCAATTTCACGTTTTTCAGCCCTTTGTTTTTTTTTTCAATTTCACGTTTTTCAGCCCTCTGTTTTTTTTTTCAATTTTTTTTCTTTTTTTCAATACTAAATCTTTCGCATATATATATATATATATATATATATGTTATTTTAATTTCATGTCATAATTATTAAACTACTCCATTACCCTTACTTTACGATTATAGGCATTACACATGTGGCTCTTTTTACTACTCATAAAGGGTTGTGTTAGACCTAGTAGACTCTAATCTTTCTATATGTCAACTCACTTCGATACGCACCCTAGCTTATTTATCATTCATCTAAGAGAATGGCCCTGCATATTAAGCTCAAAGTCGTAGGTATTTGGAAAAGTGTAGTACCTACAACTAGGCTACTAGAGATCGGTGTGGGGATGAGAGTGTGTCTAGGTGGAGCATGGTGTGGTAAGGGGATATTAGTGGAGAGAGAAATGAAAAAAACGTGAAGAGAAGAGAGAAAGTGTGTGTTTAGATTGAAGGGAAATAGAGGGAAACGAAATAAGTAGATAGATAATAGATGTGCCTCTTCATAAAATTTGGAGGAAAACTGAATGAATAGGTATATTTGCCACTCCCTTTCATTTTTTATATTTCTTTCAATTCAAACACATGGGAAAAGAAGGGAAAAAAGTTACTGAAAAAGAGGAGTTGCTGAAAACTGAGTAGCAAGGAAAGAATTACCGGAGAACACTACCAAAGAATGTGCAAAACTGATGCAGAGAAAGAAAGTAGAGGAATAGTGTCACGAAAAGAGGAAGGAAATAAGGAAAGAACAGGAAGAAGAATGTAGTTGGCTAGTGATGTGGGTAAAACTACACCATCTAATAAGAATCTAGCACGTGGCAACAATCAAGGACATATTAGTAATTGTGCACTAACACATATTTGCCAATACGTAAAAGACACATGGCCCACAAAAGATGAAACAATTCACTCCACCTAAAGGGTAAAATGGTAACTTCATTAGAGAGGACCCACCATTTTTTCCCTTTAGAGTAAGATTTTTGGTTCTATATAAAAGGCTCATTATTCAAGGTACCTCATTCTTTACACACGACTCTTTGCATTTACTACTCCTTAGGTCACCTGTTGACCTAAGCATCAGAGGGTCCTCATTAGAGAACAAAAATCTAGCTAGCTTTCTATTTCAGGCGATCTTATGCTCTACTGATGTGGATCCGACCTCAGCTTGCAAACGGACTAGATCCGATTACCCTTACTTTCTTTTCGATATTAACAGATTGACGCTGTTTGTGGGAATGAAAAATTTATCTAAATGATGCCGCCAAGAAAACCCCCTCAACCTACTCTGAAGAGCACTATTAACCAAAACTCTGAAGTTGAGAGAAAAAAGCTAACTAAAATTCCTCTATCCCAAGGATTTACCAACGAAAACAACCTTCATCATACATCCGAGCGGTGGACGCTTTAACCTTAGTCAACCAAGCCGAGAATTAGACCAATCGATGTCAGTACTACAATCTGGCTTCGCTGATTGCGTAGATCTTACTAGAACAAACTCGCACGTGTCCCCATTAGTTACACCCCCATTAAGTCAATGTTACTTCTAAGAATTCTAGGTTACAGCCCTGCACCCCTAGCCCTCATGTTATCAAGATACATTCCAGCTGATGAGAAGATAGAGTTGAACACGACCGAAGTTGTGTATACCTAACCAAGAGGGCTAATCGTAGTGTTATAGACCTCCAACTCTCTGATCATGATGCTTAGTCAGTGTCTAACTCCCGACCATTAAAGAAACACCAAGAGCAAGAACACTTTAAGTTCAACAAGCAACTGAAAGAGATGAACGAGCGTATCGGGCTCGCGCTGAGGGTTAGCTATTTAGACATCCTTAATAAGATCAACCATTATTGAAACCCTTTATCTAATGAGATCATGGACTTGAAAATACCATCAAATTTAAAGATGCCATGCATAAAGCCTTATACGGGGAAGACATGCCCTATTAGTCACCTTGAATTCTTTAAATCCTTGGTGTTTCTCCATGGACATTCTGAAGCGGCCATGAGTCGAGACCTTTAAATCCCTAATGTTTCCCCACGAAAATATTGATGACCTCAGCAAAAATTTGGCAACCCAATTCTTTAGTAGCAGAGGCCCCAAGATGACTCCGAAGAGCTTACTCAGTATATTGATGCGATTCTTCATGACTATATCTTCTGCTTCACCTTCGTTATGGTGCAAGTTAGAGACCTAAACTAAAGGGTGTCAGTGATGGCTTTCGTCAACGACTTTCGAGCCTCAAACTTTAGTCACTACTTGTTTAGAAGCTAGTTGCACACCATGTCAACACTATTGGTGAAAGTCGATGAGTTTGTTATCGCTTAAGAATATTTAGACCTTCCGCAAACAAAGAGAAGAAGCTCTAACAAGTAACAAGAGGAAATAATCTAAAGGATCTAAGTTGAATGATGACTAAGACAAGGGAGGTTGAGGCAATGGCCACAAGAATGGAAAATCAGAAAGAGTTCATCGAGGATTCAAAAATTGAACTCCTCTCGATACCTCGAGAACAAAACTTTTAATGGAAATTACAAATCAAGACGTCATCTAATGGCCTTCCAAAATCAAGTCCCTTTTTGGCAAAAGAGATACAGTTATTTTTGTCGATTCCACAAAAACCATGATCATGACACTAACGAATGCAAGCATTTAAAAAATGAAATCAAATGTCTGATTCAAAGAGGCAATGTTAAAAAGTTTATCAAGAGAGATAATAGAGGAATCCTTGATCATCAGGATAGGCATAATACGGGTAATCGTAAACTTTGTTGTCAAAAGGATACTAGTAGACAACAGTTCTGTATTACAATGCATTCAAGAAGACAAAATTGTCATATGATTGACTGAAGCCTACCCATCATCCTTTGTGTAGTTTCTTCGAAGAACTAGTCTACCTGAAAGGATGCATCACTTTATCAGTGACGACGAGAACCTTACCTCGCTAAGTCACTATTTTAAGTATATTTTTGGTAATAAACCTTTTGTCTTCCTATAATGCCATCCTTAGTCGGCCTAGAATGAATACTCTGTAAGTTATGGTTTCAATATACCAACAAAAAATGAAATTCTCCACTAAACATGGCGTGGGTAAGGTTAAAGGAAACTAAGCTGCAGCCCAAACTTGTTATTTGACCTCCATGAAGAGTAAGGACAAGTCTAATGTCCTTATGATTAAAGACTTATGAGATGAATGAAAGAAAACAAGAGGAAAACTCGTGGAAGAACTTATCTCAGTGCCCCTAGTGGAATACGAAAAAAGTGATAAGACAACTCAGCTTGATCTCAGCTTAGAGAGAGAGAAATCCGAGCTCGACTAATCTACTTTCTATAGAAAAACCAAGACGTGTTTGCATGGTTAGCTACGGAAATGCTAAGGATCAACCCAAAACTAGGGTACATTGCCTAAAAATCAACCCCAAGCACAAACCTATGTTGTAAAGAAAGCTATCTTTTGCTCTTGAAAAGAACCAGACTATTGATTTAGAAGTTCAGAAGCTCTTTGATGCCCGATTCATCAAGGATTTTGACTATTAGAAGTAGGGGCAGTAGTGGGCCATGTCGTACCGGCCAATAGCCCACCGTGCCTTCGTGTCGGGTCGTGCCTCATTCTCTTTTGTGTCGTGCCATGTTGTGCCGTGCTTTTAAAAACCTCGGCTCGGCACGGCCCAAGGCCCACATGGCTATTGAGTTGTGCCGGCCCATATGCCTCATAGGTAGATATTGATTTTTTTTGCCTTTTATTTTGAAAATAGTAATATATATATATATATATTGAATGCTTATAATTATATAGAAAAACAATCATTTTATTGATGAAGTTAAATATTACAAATAAATTAGAAATTGAATAAAAACAACAACATAAACAAATAACTTAAAAATTACAACTTTCAAAAATCTTTCAAATAAATAACTTACAAAAACAACATAGGAAATAAAGAAAGAAGATGAAATGACTTACAAATGGATGAAATATAAAAAACAACTTAGAAATTTTAAAAATTAGAAAGACATAAAATATTATTAATAATTAAAAAAAAAGTAATTTTTATAGCCTTTCTGACCTTTAAATAAAAAAAAAAAAAAAAAAACTTATCCAATTCCTAGACAACACAACTTTAGAATTGAATGATGAGTTGTCTAACCAAGCTATGCAGCTAAGTTTCATTCGATGGATTAAAAAGAAGAATATTATATGATTTCCTCTCAATGTTTTAGTTCATTATATCAAATACTATTATGTTAAAATCAATCAATTATAACTTCAATATTTAAATTAAAAATTCACAAATGACTTTTTTGTGTGTAAATTTTTGTTTAGGTTAGATTCAATTTATATTAATGTGTGATTTTAAGTGAATTTGCTTTATTTATGAATTAGTAGATCACATGCCACTATGTTAAGAATAAGGTAATAATTTTCATTTTTTCCACCATCCTAAAATATCAAATATATTGTCATCTAATTCTTTTTAACTCATTATTCTATTGGCATAAAATTGTATGTAATTTTAATTTATTAGATGTTATGGTCGTGCCTCGTGCTGTGTCGAGCCGTGCTTCATTCTGGGTCGTGCCTCGTGCCATGCCATGTCGTGCCTTTTTTTCTTGTTGTGTTATGTCGTGTCATGGGCCTCAAAAGCTAGGCCTAGCACGGTACGAGAAATAATATCGTGACAAGCACGACATGGCCCGTGGAAGTGTGGGCCATTCGAGCTGTCGACCCATTGCCGCCCCTAACTAGAAGTGGTTGGTTGTTATGGTAAAGAAGATGAATGGGAAGGACCGTATCGCATCAATAAAGTCATCAAGTAAGGGATCTTCGAGTTAGAAATGATGGACGGTACACTTGTGCCATGAAAATAATATTCTGAAAATCTGCACAAATTCTATCAATGATGTACTTATTTTGAATTAAGCTCGAAGCTATACAATGTAAATATTTCGAGTTATGAATCAAAGAATAATGTCAATTTTCTTAAACAATTGTACTACTTATAAAGCACCAGATGCGAGATAATGGGCTCAGAACACTATAAAGATGTTCTGACCCGAGCCAAGCATCCCCTAATGATTCAAAGTTAAGGTTTAATAGAGAAGCCTTGACTTGGTTTGTCTCACATAAGATCCAAAGTCGAAGCA
This sequence comes from Bretschneidera sinensis, assembly GCA_023935145.1. NCBI lineage: Eukaryota > Viridiplantae > Streptophyta > Magnoliopsida > Brassicales > Akaniaceae > Bretschneidera > Bretschneidera sinensis. The sequence goes on along the minus strand of CM043700.1, from coordinate 79,663,654 downwards.
CCAACGAGAAGCTTTGTCTCATATTAGTATACACCTCCAAATTCAAGCCGAACAAAACATTCAACACTTAGAAAAAAAAAAAACCCGAAGTGAGATGACTTGGAAGCCTTATGTCAAAATGATGCCAATCCATGCCAAAGCCAAGCACCAAAGAGATGCTTTGACTAGGGTAGAGGAACCGAAGTCCAATACTTGAGAAAATCAAGGGTAAAAAAAGCAAAATTCAAACAATAAATAAAAAAAGACAATAACATAATTTAGTCAATTTCATTGACAATTATTTTTTTTAAAAAAGAGTACAAACGGAAGGCATTAAGACAATTACAAAAAGTCAAGTCCAAATCCTATAATCTTAATCGGTTTTCCTTTGCTCGTGGGTCTTCTCTTGAGGGACTTTAGAGCTCACCTCTAGAATAGGCTCAATTTCCCCACTTTCGCCACAGGCAATGGTACCCTTGAGCTCCGACGCAAGCATGACCAGAAGATTATAATTTGAGGTGGGCCATAACTCAAAGGCCTCACTTGGACCCATTGATTTCCTCAAAGTCGACACAAATGCACCAACACTAGTGCCTTATTGAGACAAATTGAAGTCTCAAGACCCAAGTGAATTCACCGACATTAGTCACTCACTAGGACCCATTGAAATCTCTAATCCAAAGTGAGTGGATCGACAACAATCACTCATTTAGACCCATTTAAGTCCGAACAACCAAAGTAAAGGGACCGACAGTTAGTAGTCACTCACTAGGACCTACTAAAATCATAAAACCAAAGTGAGTGGACCGATAATAGTCACTCATTAGGACCCGTAAAAGTCCGAAAACCGAAGTGAGTGGACCGACAAAAGTCACTCATTAGGACATATATGGTCCTAAGATCGAAATGAGTGGACCGACAATAGTCACTCACTAGGACCCACTGAAATCTTAAGATCGAAGTGTGTGGACCGACAAAGGCCGAAGTGAGTGGACCGACAACATTCATTTATTGGGACCCATTGAAGTCCCAAGATCGAAGTGAATGAACCAATAATAGTCACTAATTGGGACCTACTAAAGTCTCAAGACTGAAATAAGTGGACAACCAACAGTCACTTATTAGGACTTACTGAAGTCCTAAGACCGAAATGAGTGGACCGATAACAGTCACTGACTTAAACCCATTGAAATCACAAAGACAAAAGTGAGTGGACCAACACCAATGACTCACCTCCAACTCGCTGAGTTTCTTACTGTTATGTTTTTCAGTTGTATATATAGTTTTTAGTTGTTCTTGGCACGAACATCACTTTATCATACATTTTAATTTTCATTTTTGGCTCTTAGAAGCCCGTAATATATGGATTTTTGGTTTTATATGATTATGTTTCATGATTACACTATGATTCATATACTTGCTTTACTTTTACGCAATATGTTCACTTAGTTTTAATCCTTCTTTGATCGGAGATATGCTTTAAATGCTTATGTACGTATGGAAACTTTCGGTTATTCTCGGGAAGTCTTCCCAGCTCCGAATTATGCCTAATTTTTGCATACAAGTTTGTTTATGCATGATCTTCCTATCCATTATCTATGTTGCTTATTTTTTGGGCTAATACCCCATTTTCTGCTATTGTAAAAACGGGGGAGAAAAACGAGAAACAGAGAAGTATAACTGTAAACTTAAAATAAAGCATAGATTTAGGGGGAGCATTGCTCCGAAGAACTTATTGAATATAAGACTATATGTTGAGTTGCTTGGTTGGGTTGATTATAAACTATTTGAACTATGTTACAGGTTGGTTTTATTCAAAAAATAAAGGAAACTTTGCCCATTTTTTTCTAAAAACCCAACACTTAGTTTTTAAAACTGTTTTCTCTCATTAGTTTTGTCATCATCAAAAAGGGGGAGATTGTTAACCCTTATTTAAATTTTAGTGATGACAAAACACTACTTTAATTGTACTAACAGTTTCATCTAAGTGTTTTAACCGATAAAAACAAACAACAAAGAATCAAGATACAAGAACTCAACCCGTATTAGACACCAAGTCAAGACAAAAGATATAGTATAGGCATAAGGTACTGAAATAAGTTATAAATCTCTTATGTTCAGGTAACTAGCTTGTCTTATGTCTCTTTTTATAAAAGTATTTTAACAAAACTATTTATACAAACTTTTTGAAGTCAAAAACATTCTTAAATATGAAGAACTAGCTTGAAAGGCAACCCAATCGATTGGCTCCTTATTCCAGTTGACTGGGATATGGGACAGTATGTCCCCAATCAACTGGGTGATCTATACCATTCAACTGGCATCTCGGACAGAATGTCCCCAGTCAACTGGTGCTTAGGACCCAGTCGACTAGTACTCTCCCAAAGCCTTAAAAGTGAGATTTCTCACTTGACCCAGTCGACTGGTACTAAGACCCAGTCGACTGGTAATTCAAAAAATATGACTGTTAAGGCGTCAGACTTGAGTATTTAATGCACCAAAACATACCAAGTCAGTGTCTAACGGCTATATTAATTCAAGGCTATATAAACCCACTTCATTGAGCATTTAAAACAAGAGGTTTACAAATTCAATTCAAAGATTGCTCATAAATACTCAAAAGCTTTGAAAAATTAATTGTTGAGTCATTCTTCAAGCTTTTCTTTGAAAGAGAGATATTATTCATTTGTAAAAGCATTCATTGCTATCTCTCTACCATTTACTTTCTAGCAACTTATATTTATTGTAAAGGGATTAACTTCTGCAAGGAAGAGATTAGCTTCCGAGAGGAAAGGATTGTTTGTAAGGTTTGTACAACACCCATGAAGTTGTACGACTAAGAGTTTTAGTGGATCATTTCAAGGAGATTCCTTGAAGAGAGTGGATATAGGGTCGGAATGAATATGATATTGTCGAACCACTATAAACTGAGTTTGCACTTTCTATTCCTTAAACTCTTTTATTTAAAGCATATTACTTGTTTATACGTTTGTGCATTTAACTATTTTTATAAACTTGCAAGTAATTAGTGAAAGTTTTTAAAAACCCATTTCACCCCCCTCTTGGGTTGGAATCTCAATCTACAATATCATAATCCTCATCATTTATCAATCTCTTCTTCTCATATATTTAATCATCTTGAGGCTATCAATTCTACCTAATAATTACCTCGTTATAAGGTTTACAGCATATAATCAATCACTCAGATAATTCTTATCATATCATACTTTCATATTTCTTTTTAATTATATCTGTTTCTCTGTGAGACTCATTCATCTATCAATAAATTTACAATCAAGAATAACACTTTAGCATCTCAAGCAATAATAATCAATATTTAAAACAAATACAATGCATGAATTTAAAATATATTATTATTTGGGAACGTCTTCCCATATGTCGACATGTTTTAGCTGAGACCGACTATCTTTCCGGTTCTTTTATTTCCAGTATATACCAGCTGTCACAGTTCTTTATTTCAATTAGACTGGCTACCTTCCCGGTTCTTTTCATTTCATGCATATGCATATGAACAATAATATGAAATATGCATTTATGCAATAATATAAAACAAGCATACATTCAAACATTCAATTTAACTATCTAGTTCTTTCTCAAAATTATTATTTTTAACATATCCATTAAATTATCTCCTCATATATCATATCCAATTATCAATCATAGCTTGTCGAGAATTTCATTTATCCTTTAATTATATATTTCATCAACTCATTATTTCATTAATTTTACTTCATATAATAAATTTTTAACATATCAATTATTCCTATCATATCCATCAACCAACTTTCATATATCATCCTATCATAGTTTAATAATTAATTCAAATATCATCACTTTATATCTCATATTTATCTTGATTACTAAAAGTAAATCTAACTCATCACGTAGCACTTAAAACTACCCGTGGATCACCTTCTTGCATTTTTTGCTCTTTTTAGCAATTTCACCCAATTGTTGATCGTCAAATTTCAGATAATTTCATGCGTGTATAATTTCAAAAATAAAATACATATTATTACCTTTTGTTTTTCTTAAAGCTTTCCTCAAATCTCTTTTAAAATTCTCCTGTAAACCTCTTCAAAATTTCAATCTTTCAACGTTTTTTGAGTCCCTATGTGTTTAAAGAAAGAGAGAAATTAGAATTGAATAAGAAAGAAAACCAAACAGGATTTGGAAAAAATAATTAAAAAAACCAAAATTGCATTTTGTATTATGCATTGCCCTGCCACCACAGTTTTCATGCATTGGTGTCTAACATGCACCATTTGAATGTTTTATTTGACAACGCTTGGACTTCCAAGTGTTGTCCCACGTTTTTTTTTCTTCTTTTCACAACGTCCATAACTTTTTTTTTCTTATTCTTTTCTCCCAAACATTCAGGCCTTTTTTTTCAAAAGAATTATTTTATTCAATAATAAATCTTTCATATATATTATTTTAATTTCATGTCATATATATCAAATTACTTCTTTACCTTTACTTTAAGAACACGAGTATTATATTGTGTCTGAAGGAGAATCCTCCAATTCGCAAAGGGCATATGCTTGCTTCGTGGGATCAATTGAAAGGCCCACAAAAAAGATGTGAGTTGATCAAACCATCAGTTTCTTTGACGAAGACCTTGAAAGAGTAAAATTTCCCCATGATGATGAAGTTGTTGTAACTTTGATCATCTCAAACTTTGCAATAGAAAGAATTCTACTAAACAACGGGTCATCTTAAGATATATTGTACTTTGATGCCTTCAAAAAGACGAAACTATCGGAAGATCTCCTAAAACCGGTAAACTACCCTTTGTATAGATTCTCGGGTGATCTAGTCTACTCAAAATTAAGCATAGAGCTACCAGTGACACCAGGGACCTTACCTCGTCAAACAACCATCCTTAGCACTTCCCTAGTCATAGACCTCTCCTCTTCATACAATGAAATCATCGAACAACCAGGATTGAATGCCATGAAAGCAATAATCTTGACGTACCATTTCAAAGTGTAAATTCCAATAGAAAATGGAGTAGGAGAGTTAAAAGGCAACCAAGCTACAGCTCGGACCTGTTACATGGCCTCGTTGAAGGGAAAGAACAAGGCAGGTGTCCATCAGATAAAAACCTTAAGGGATGACTCCAAGGCCCAAAGAGAAACACTGATGGAAGAGTTAGTAGCACTATCCATTAAAGAAGAAGAGCCAGATAAGGCAGTAGAGATTGATGCAAGTTTGGAGGGAGAACTCCAAACATAACTAGTCTCATTTCTAAAAGAAAACAGAGATGTATTCGCTTGGTTTACAATAGATATGTCGAGTATCGACCCAAATACGATGGTACACTATCTAAATGTCGACCTTATTCAAAAACCAATTATACAGAAGAAGTGAGCCTTCGCAGCAGAGAGACAGTTGACCTTTGATACAGAGGCCAACAAGCTCTTTGAAGTCAGGCTCATTAGGGAGATTGACTATCCCCGATGGTTGGCCAACGTAGTGATGGTGAAGAAAGCAAATGGTAAGTGGAGGATTTGCATTAGCTTTACCAAATTGAATAAGGCATGTTCAAAAGATAGAATTCCTTTACTAAGAGTCGACCAACTAGTCGACACAAACTCAAGGTACGAGATGTTGAGTTTCATGGATGCGCATTTGAGCTACAACCAAATCAGAATGTTAAAGCTGGATCAATCGAATACCACATTTATAATAAAGACAAGGTCTTTACTGCTATAATGTAATGCCATTCAGATTAAAAAATGCTGGAGCAACATACTAGAGACTCGTTAACAAACTGTTTAAAGACCAGATTGGAAGAAACATGGAGGTGTGCGCCCATGATATAATTGTAGAAAGCATACAAGTGACTCACCATGTGGCTGATCTAGAGGAATGCTTCTCAATACTAAAGAAGCATCAAATGAAACTCAATCCTTCAAAGTGTGCTTTTTGGGTAGCTTCAGGAAAATTTCTCGATTTGGTAGTCACTTAAACGGGAATTGAGGCAAACCCTAAGAAAATCAAGACTGTTCTAGACATGAAAGCCCCGAGAAGTGTAAAAGAAGTACAACAACTCACTGGTCGAGTTACTATGCTAGGTCTCTTCATGTCTAGATCAACAAATAAGTGCTTGACTTTTTTAAGGCGCTGAGTAAGATTCCAGACTTCTAATGGACGGAAGAGTGTTAGAGGTCATTTGAAGAACTAAAAAGATTCCTGAGTTCACCATTTCTCATAACTAAATTAGAGGAAGAGGAAGAACCCTGGCAACCAATGAAGTAGCCATCACTTTAGTCCTCGTAAGGGAGGAGGAAAAAGTACAAGGGCCGATTTATAATGTCAAAAGAGTGCTTCAAGACGTAGAAACGCGATACCAACCCCTCAAAAAGTTGGCATTCTCAATAGTCATATCATCCCAAAAGCTACAACCCTACTTCTAGTCACATCCCATCAGTGTACTAATAGATCATCCCTTAAGAATGATACTTCAAAAACCCAACCTCTTAGTACGACTTGTAAAATGGTCTATTGAGCTGGGAGAATTTGAGATCAAGTACAAGCCAATACCGACAATCAAGGCCCAAACGCTAGCTGACTTTATTGTCGAATACACATTTCCTGAAGGGACATTGAAAGAATAAAGAGAAAAGGAGCAAAAGCAACAGACTTGAAAACTCTTTGTAAACGATTCCACTAATGATCGAGAAAGCAGTGCAGGTTTTATCCTAGTCAGCACCAAAAAAGTTTACACTTGAGTACGCCTTATAGTTTAAATTCATAACGTTAAACAATGAGCCATAATATGAGACCTTCCTAGCTGGGCTAAAACTAGTCTGATCTCTGGTTGTGAAGAACTTAGAAGTATCCAACGACTCTCAACTAGTAGTGAGCCAGAAGACTGAATACTACAAAGCAAAAGGAATATGGATAGTGCAATACTTAGCCAGAGTAAAGCAACTGATGAGTGCATTCAAAGAAGTTAGTGTGAATCAAGTACCAAGGATAGAGAACGCTAAGGTCGATGCATTAGCACGGCTAACGTTTTCCAAGACCTCTGACCTCTCGAGAGCCGTATATGTTGAGATCCTGTTAAAACCACGTGTAGATGAAATCAAAGTCATAGACATTGATGATGGACTAAGCTAGATGGACCCAATTTTCAAGTATCTGAAAAACAGTGAACTCTCATAAGCAAGAGCAGAAGCAAGAAAGCTCCTATTAAGAGCAACTCATTATTGTATGATTAGAGATCAACTGTACAGGCGATCCCTCACACAGCCTTACCACAAGTTCATCAAACCTAAGGAAGCTAACTACACTCTAAGGGAGGTACACGAAGGGATCTACAAAAACTACCTGGGTGGATGAGCTCTAGCACAAAATATTAAGGCAAGGCTACTACTGGCTTAGACTCTAGAAAGAATTCATTGATTTTGTCAAAAGATGCTTTAAGTTCCAGAAATTTGCACCGATTCCCCACTTCCAAGCAAACTTATTAACCATGGTAACCAGCCCAGTCCCATTTGCAATGTGGGCTATAGACATACTCTGCCCCTTTACTAGAGTGCCTGGACAACTTAAGTTCCTAATCATGGCAACCAATTACTTTACTAAATGGGCAAAAGTAGAGCCGCTTGCAAGGATAACATAAGACAAGGCTAAAGACTATATTTGGAAGTAGGTAGTATGCCGCTACAGGATCTCGAGGGTATTGGTAACTAACAATAGGAAGTATTTCAAAGGATCACGTTTCAAAAGATCCTGCCAAGACCTACGAATAGACCAACAATTCACTTCGGTATTGTACCCAAAAGCCAATGGTCAAGTAGAAGTCACAAACAGAATTATATTGTAAATCTTAAAGAAACAACATGAAAATACCCAAGGAATTTAGCTCAAAAAGTTTCCAGATGCACTATGGGTCTACAGGACCATGCCTTGATTGCCAACAAGAGAAATTCATTTCTTCATCGTTTTCAGATCTAAAGTTGTGGTCCTCGCTGAGGTGGGAGAACCTTCCTTCATAATTCAATTCAACCTAAACAGTAATGATAAGGGTTTGAGAGAAAACTTTGACTTATTTAAAGGGGCTCAAGACAAAGCATTGCTGAAACTCAAGACGTATCAACAAAGGATAACCAAGTATTTCAGCTCTAGAGTGAAGCAAAGAACCTTTAGACTTGGAGAACTGGTCTTCCTAAAGAAAGAAGTCTCATACCCACCCAATACGGAGAAACTCTCTATAAACTAGGAATGCACCGAATCAGGAAGGTAATCAAGACAAGAACCTTTAAGATGGAAAAATTAGATGGCACACCCATACCACGGAGATGGAACTCAAAAAACTGGAGAAAATTCAATAAATAGATAATAAGTGTAAAATGGCCTAAGAGCCAAGCAATTCATGTAAGCACTCCAACTTCATAAATCAAATAAATTTTGTCAAACACTTGTACATACTTTCCAATGACCAAAGCTCGATCAACTTCCAGGGCCGAGAGCCAAAGTGAGGTACTTAAAATGGCATCCACCTTGAACATTCTCCATAGTCGATGACCAAAGTAAAGCACCCAAAATGGCATCCACCTCGGACATCCTCCATGATCGAGGATCGAAGTGAAGTACCCAAAATGACCCTCACCTCAGACACCTTCTATGACCGAAGATCGAAGTCGATCGCCTAGAACTTAGGGTTCCACAAAGGAGAACCCCAACTCGGGCAAAGAAGACCAAAGAAAAATTAGGGGTTCCACAAAGGAAAACCCCAACTTAGGCAAAGAAGACCCCATAAGAACATGGAGTTCCACGAAGAGAACCCAACACGGGCACAAAACCGAATTATGGGCCTAAAAAGAAATCCCTTATTTGGACACACAAGCATAAGAATAACAAGTATAAAAGCAATAAGGAATAATAAAACATAGTCTGTTTCATAAAAAGGGGGAAAGTACAAAAATGAGCCACCATGGCAAAACATAAGATAAGCAGAAATAAAACATGCTAAGAATCTACTACTCTTACTGCTTTGCATGCTCCAAGTTAATAACTATGATCTAAGCCTTTTAAGTACGGGACTGAGCACCGTCATCCTCTACGGGAGCACCTTCATCCACTACACTGGGAGGGATAGTCAGCTCTGGGAGAATGATGCGCACCTAACTAAGATCCAAGTCAAGAGTGATCTTAGCCATGGCCTTCCAGAAGCCTATGACGAACTCCTCAGCATTCTTCTAATAAAGCAAGTCCTCAAAGGTTATAGTCTTCTTGAACTGCTAAATGATCTTCTCTTGAGATCTCTCCTACTCGACCTTGAGTCTTTTCTCCTTGGTGTAAACTGCCTCTGCTCGGGCAATCTCTACTTGAAGATTCCTCCAAAGAGCCCGATGGTCATCTCTCAACTTAGCAACCTGCTCAACCCGAGTACTCATCTGGGCCTGGAGATCGTCCCTCTCTATAGCCAAGATGCCAGCTTTTGCCACGGCTTGGGGGTACCTCTCAACCACTATAGAGCAGAACATACCTATCTGAAAGAAGCAAAAAAAGATAAATCAGATACCAATCATAAAAACCAAAGACAATCATAAATGAAAGAAGAAATTGACCTTTTAAGCCGACTGAAGCATGATACCAGCCATAACCTAAAGAGGATAACTCGCAATTTGAGCCTCATCCTTAGGAAGAATGGACCCCGGGATAGGCTAGTGAGCCACCCTCGACTCAACAAATGCCAAATCTGTGCGTAAAATAGATCACCAGCCACGAAAAACGTTAAGAGCTACTCCCAAGCTACACTCATCATGAGAGTGCTGAGGAGGATGCCCCATCCTCAACAAAAAAATCAACCAGTGACAAATCCCCCAAACGTGTACTATTATCGACGCAATGTCTCTTTTTTTATCAATAAGAGGGGGATGAGAGGCCTCTATATAGAGTGGAGCAATGGAATGAATCTGGTTTTGCTTGTTCACAGCCAAGCGAAGAAATCTGGACCTATCAGCAACCATGGCTGCCAAAAAAAGAAGATGAGTCAGTACAAGAAATAGAAAATAAATAACAAATAAACTAAAAGAGTTCAGACAATTAAAAATTTCTAAATATAAAACAAACTACTACGAGTAGCCCGGCTCAACCAATAATAAAAAGGTTCTCTTCCCATAATAACTCAGAGGTAAAGCTATGCTTGGAATGCATCATAGCAAGAAGATCCTCATTTGCCTCACTCAGTGGGAGAAGATCCCTCTAATAATCAAATTTACCATACTTCCACTCTCGCCTGATGGGAAAATGATATATATAATGAATAAATATGAACCTCGTCTTCCAATTATGGATAGATAATGGGTTCTTGATCGTTATTTTTTCCCCATCTTCGCTAACAAATTGTACCAACCGTCATTTTGAAGCTTCTTGATGATGTAGATATTACAAAAAAAAAAAAAAAGTTTATCATCAACAGTAAGTTTCAATCATACCTCCTAAAGCTAATGAAAAAACCGATAACCATCCTTATAGAATTTGGAGGAAGCTGGTTTGGAGCAATGCCAAAGAAATTGAAGACCTTGGCTACCTCTAAATCCATAGGAAGACGAAAATTGCCTCTAAAAAAGTCTTAAAAAAATACTTATCTCATAAAGGGAATCTCATCGAATTAGACTACATGCCTTCTCATCAAGAGTAGAGAGATGTATTTCATACTCCTCAGGAATACAACACTTTTAATGAAAATTCGAAAATGCCTTCTTGAAAATCGAACTAGGATATGACTCAACCGCATAGTGAAAATGATCATGGTCCTATGACATCTCAACGCACATGTAATACCCATATTCATAAAGAAATGGTAAAAAAGTAATTTAATAAATACGACATGGAATTAAAATAATACATATATGCAAAATATTTAATCTTTATAAAACAATTCAAAAAAAAGGGGGATGCGTGGATTATAGGGAAAAAGAAAAGAAAAAAAAAATTGTGGAGGATAAGAAGAAGAAAAGAAAAAAAAAAACAGCTTGCAACACCTGCCAAATTGAGATTGCTGCATGTTATGCCGTTAATGAAATGGAAACGGTGTAAAGCGGTTCGGTGCCGCGTAATTTCATTATTTATATTGAATTGTTTTATTAGTTTACCAAATCCTATTTGGTTTTCTTCAATCTCAAATCTAAACTACTCTATTTCTTTAAACACTTGGGGATCGAAAGAAATTTTGAAAGAGTAAAATTTTGAAGGGGTTTATGGGATAATTTCATAGAGAATCACAAGAAGCTCTAAGAAAAACAGGAGGTAATAACGTGAAGTTTATTTTTCAAATTTAGCATACATGAAATTCTCGGAATTCAAAGTGAGAATTTTTCAAGGGTGTGAATTATGGAAGAATTGAAGAATAAATTAGAATTTAATATGAATACTATGTCAGGTGTTGATGATCAGCAACCGGAGAAAATTGCTGAGAGGAGCATGAAAGACAAGGAGGTGATCCACGGGTAGCTTTAAGTGCTACGTGGTGAGTTAGATTTACTTTAAGTAATCGAGATAAATATGAAATATATAGTGATAATATTTGAATAACTTATTAACCTATGATTGATAATAGATGAAAGTTGTTTGATGGGTATGATAAATATAATTGATATGTGGAAAGTTATTATATGAAAAGTAATATTATTAGAATAATGAGTCGATTAAATAATGAAGGGGATAAAGAAAATTCTTGATGGGTTATGGTTGATAAATTGATGTGATACATGAGGAGAAGAAATTAGTGAAATTGATCAAATAGTAATTTGAGAAAAGGCAAGATAGCTAAATTTAATGTCTGAATACATGTTTGTTGTTATATTACTGTCCATATGCATATTTCATATCATTGTTCATATGCATATGCATGAAATAAAAGAACCGAGAGGTGACCGGTCTAAATAAAAAACCGTGACAGCCGGTATATGCTGGAAATAAAAGAACTGAGAGAGGGCCGGTCTCAATGAAACAAAAGAATCGGGAGGGGGCCAGTCTAAGATAAAAACATGTCGACATGTGAGAAAAAGTTCCCTAATAATAATTCATGAATTGCATCTATTTTAAATATTGATTGTATTACTGAAATGCTGAAGTATTGTTTGTTATTTTAAATTTATAGATGAATAAGTCTCATAGAGAGACAGTTATGGTGAGAAAAAAACATAGAAGTATGATATGATAAGAACTATCTAAATGGCAGACTATATGCTGTGAACCTCATAACAAGGTAATTATGAGATAATTGATGGTCTTAAGGTGAACAAATATATAAGAAGAAGAGATTGAGAGAGAATGAGACTTATGATATGTGTAGTGATAATAGAATGCTATTATCAAGTTACATGAGATATAAATGATTAAATATTAAAAGATAATTTATACAAATTGAATACTTCTAGTAAATTTAATTCACTTAGCTTGTGAAGCTCATCCCTCAATGTTAAATGATTTCAAGTAGCAGGTAGGACAGATAATTGGTGAACTGAGATTCAGACGGATTTATTATCTGTAAGCCACGTGGTCTATATCCTCAGACTAATGAGAAAAAAAATATTTGTAAATATTCATGCATATCATGTTGTATACAATGTTTAAGTTGAGATCTAAATGATGTATCTCCCCTGTTAAGGGTTGAGGATTGATGTAAATAATTGCAATTGATAAACTTTTATTATTGCATATATGTGTCGTGCTGAGATTTTCAAAATATGATGACACTGTCTTGAGGGTGGCTAACCCGAGATGGGTCGTTACAGCACACCTCCTCTAAGGGGGGACTTTCTCCTCCAACTCAGGATCTATCTAATCTTCCTCAAACCCATGGTCTAGACCAGACGAGGTTGATGGGGTACAGAAGGTTATGAGGATAAATTTGTAATTTTGTAATCATTAAAGAATTATATTTTAAAAGGATCTTAGGACCTAGTATTTGATTAAGATTTAATTTCTCCGTCGTTGAGTCACCGACGCCAATCTCTCCTTCGTCATCAGCCAAACCATCCCCACACTTCAGAATCTGATCGAATTTGGCTCACCGAATCAGATTTTGACCATATTTGAACCAGATTTGGGTGTCTGAGGTAATTTCTAGCCTATCGAGACATAATTTCCCTTTTTGGCGAACCGGCGCTATAACATCTGCTCCTTGGAGTCTGCCTTCTCTACCAATATGTGAAAAAATCTCTATAGAGCAAAATCCATCCTTTTCTACTATAGCAACTATCCTCCTACTATTGTGGGCATATTTTGTCGGATCAGTCGCACCCCGACGTTTTTTGGCCAAGAAAACACCAACACAGTACTCGAAATCTTATTTTTGGTTGAGATGTGAAGTCTCACCACTAGCCCGTGTCAGACGATGATGCACGCATACCACGCGCCGGCCTAGCACGAGTTTCTTGACCCGATCTGGCTGACCCAACCATTGGCGGGGCGCCAAGTCGAGCCTCTATACCGAACCATTTGCAAGCCACTTCTCCAACCAAGCCAACCTCTTTTATCTTAGAGCTTTTAATATAGTAAAAGTATTTTGAATATTTCAGTTTCCTTTATAGTGGTTGGTTACTCTATTTAAGTAAATTTTTTCATTTAAAAAAAGAAACAGAAAAAAATAAAATAATAAAATAAAATAAAATAAAAAAGTATAGCCACTTGTTATGAGTAATGGGTTCAGTTGGGTTAAAAAATATCCTTTGTGTGACCATTTATGATGTATTATATTATATCACAAAGGATGTGTTGCATTAGGTTTTTAATCCATGTGAGTTTGTTAAAAACATTATAATCCCTCAAACTAATGTTGATTTTCAAGCCCTGATGCACTATCATTGGCGCCAAGATACCTTTTATGCTAAAACAAAGTTGAATGATCATTGTATTTATGACTATTTTTGTTAGATGGTGATTGTGCACTACTCATCAAGAGAACCAACTCTACCCAAAGAGGCTTTACTCGAGGTCCAACAGGTACTTGATAAGGTTTCTAAGAGAATATAAAGTTTCGCCTCCAATTTTTCTCGCAACTGTGGTTCCATTCCAGATTCATCAAAGTAAAATGAGGTTAATGATGCTTAATTCCAACATGATGAGGTTAATGATGCTCAACTCCAGCATGAGAATCAAGAAGATGAAGCATCCAAGATCATTGACTTTGAGATGCCCCAAGATAAGTCGAAAGTCTTTGTCGAGCAAGTTGAGACCATGGATTTCAAGCACACCCAAGACAAGCATAAAGACATGATTGAGATAATGGTTGATATGCATGCTCTTTCTATTGATTTTATTATGCCTATTTGGTTTGAATCTTCTCCACGACAGACCTTTTCAACTAACATTTTTATATGGTAGAGACCTTCGTTTTCAAAAATTTCTTGACTACAATTTGTTTTCCAAGATTCACAAATTTTACTGCTTTCTCACTTCAAAAATCGAGGTCATGTTTTTTTCTAAGTGGTGGAGAATGATGGGGTACAGAAGGGTATGGGGTTACAGAGGGGTATAGGGACAAATTTGTAGTTGTAATCATGAAAGAATCATATTTTGGCCAGGATATTAGGACCTAGTATTTTATTAGGATTTAATTTCTTAGAATAGGATTAGGATATAGTATTTCATTAGTATTGAATTTCTTTATTTACAGTGTTGGATTAGGACTCGGATTCCAAAAAATCTCTATATAAGAGATCCCTATGTTAATTTTCAAGTAGTTTTGAATGAATAAAAATTATTGATATTGAGTATCAGTTTCTTCTCAACCTCCATAGTAACTTGACTTCTCTTCTAATCCCTAGGGTAGCCTGGTTTCTATTTCTCTATCTTTTCTTTTCTATCTTATGGTACATTAGTTTGGTATTAGAGCAAAAGGTCTTTCATCTCAAAAAAATAAATCCGATCATGAATAGTAAAGTTAATAATAATAGATCATTGTTTCAAAAGACAAATAACAGATAGGAAGAGTCAAATCCAGTCACCTTTATCGCTCTTCAGAACACATCACCACCACCATGACATGTAGAAGTTTTCAGTGAGTATAATCCACCACCTTTGCCATCATCGCTAACGTAGCTGATCTGTTTTCTGGTCAAGGTCGGGTTGTCTTTAACCAGCTACTATAGATCTGCCTATGCAGATTTCTAAGGTTTTATATTTATCTTTCAGTTTGTTTGCTTTATTTAATCTCTTTTATTTTTGAAAAAAAAAAGAAAGAAAAGAACATAAAAAAGAAAAAGAAAAAGTATAACCACTTGTTATGAGTAATGAGTTCAATTGAGCCAACCAATATCTTTTGTGTAACCATTTATGATGTATTCTTTCCTATCACAAATGATGTGTTGCATCGGGTTTTTGAGCCATATGGTTTGTTGAGAAAATTATAATCTCTCAAGTTGATGTTAATTTTCAAGCTCTAGTGCACTATCATTGGCACCAAGATGGTTTTTGGGCTAAAACAAAGTTGAATGCTCATTGTATTTACGACTATTGTTTTCAGATAGAGATTGAGTATTACTCACCAAGAGAACCAACTTTGCCTAAATACACTTTACTCAAGCTCCAACAAGTACTTGATAAGGTTTCTAAGAGAATAGAAAGCTTCACCTATCAAAGTAGGTTAATGATGCTAAACTCCAACATGAGAACTAAGAAAATGAAGCTTCCAAGAGTATTGACTTAGAAATGTCCCAAGACTAATCAAAAGTCTTTGTCAAGCAAGTTGAGACCACAGATTGCAAGCACGCCCAAGATAAGCATGAGGAGATGAAAAGTGTGTGTGATACTCCTTACCTTAAGTTGAACAATGTTGAAATTAGTAGTCTAGATATTGAAAAGGTAATTAATGCAAAAAGTAAGTTGGAACAAACTTCTACCTTAAGAGAAAATATTGAACGCATGATTGAGGCAGTGGTGGGTACACAGACTCCAACTGTTGATTTTATCCTATCTATTTGGTTTGAAGCTCCTTCATTGTACTCATTCTTCGCCAAATTTTTTCTTTTGGCAGAGACCTCATTTTTCAAGAATTTCATGACTATACTTCACTTGTACAAGCATCGCAAATATTGCTACTTCATCACTTAAAAACTCAAGGTCTAGTTTTTTCTAAGTGGTGGAGAATGATGGAGTACAAAAGGGTATGGGGACAAATTTTTAATTTTATAATCATGAAAGAATTATATTTTTAAGGGATCTTAGGGCATAGTATTTGATTAGGATTTAATTTCTTTGGATAAGATTAAAATTTATTATTTTATCATTATTGATTTTCTTTAATTAAAGTGTTGGAATAGGACTAGGATTCATAAAGATCTTTATTTAAGAGATCTCTATGTTAATTTTCGGTAGTTTTTGAATGAATAAAAATTATCGATATTGAGTATCAATTTCTTCTCAACCTCCAAGGTAGCTTGGCTTCTCTTCCAATCCCCAGGGTAGCCTGATTTTTGTTTCTCTATCTCTTCTTTTCTATCTTGTTCTACATTAGAGGTCCTCTTAGAAGATGAGGAACTGGACCCAGAAAAGTGACTAGTACCCCTACCCTTAAGAAAAGTAGACATTGCTGAATAAGAAAAAAGATTAAGGTAGGATTTCTTACTTGAAGAAGGAGCAAAGAACAATAGCAGACGAAGCTAATCAAACAAAAGCAGACAGAGACAACTAAACAAGGACGGATAAAGCCGACAAGAAGGAAGAGACGAGGTTGAAAAGGTAGGTGGACAACAACCAAAAAAGAAGAAAAGGTCGACTAGGACTGGACAAGGCAAACTCACACTTTGAGCTCTCAAATTTGAAGAGTTTTGAGAAAATGAGAAGTATGGGGAGAATGCATCCCCTTTTCTTATATAGAACCCGTGATGTCACGAGAACCTATAAAATGAATATTGAGCAGTGCGAAAGTCACATCAATAACCTTAATCGCCAGTTAAAGAAACGCAAAAGACTTCTCGAAAGACGCAACCAAACATAAGCAATCAGGTCGGTACTCGATCTCACGGACAACTAAGTACTAAGTTCAGTGTCCCAAGTACAAGTGCCCAAGGGACCAACCAACTCGGCCTTAAGGCTAGCCGAGTACCAAGTTAGGTGTCCCAATTTCACTGGAACCCACTAACTCGGCCTAAGACTAGCCGAGTACCAAGTTGGGTGTCCCAAATGCCTAAAGGACTAACCAACTCGACCGTGTTGCCAGCTGAATACCGAGTTGGGTGTCCCAATTCAACTAAAACCCACCAACTCGACCCAATACCAGCTAAATACCAATTTGGGTGTCCCAAATGCTCAAGAGACCAACCAACTCAGCCTTAAGCATCGATTTAGGTGTCCAAAGTGCCTAAGGGACCAACCAACCGAGTACTGAGTTGGGCATCCCAAGTGCAAGTGCCCAAGGGACAAACCAACTCGGCCTCAAGGCCAACTGAGTACCGAGTTGGGTGTCTCAATTCCATTAGGACTCACCAACTCGGCCCAAGACCAACCGAGTATCAAGTTGGGCGTCCTAAGTGCAAGTGCCCAAGAGACCAACCAACTCAGCCTCAAGGCTAGCTGAGTACCGAATTTGGTGTCCCAATTCCACTACGACCTACCAACTCAGCCCTAGACCAACCGAGTGCCGAGTTGGGTGTCCCGAGCTTACTGGGACCCACCAACTCAATAAAAAAGAAGAGAATTTGGCCCTTTTGGTATCAATACAAAGCATAGCACGAAGTCCAAGAACTTTTACTTCTTTAAAGTTGACCCGATTCCAAATGAGTGAAAGGGGGCATATGATATAGGATAAATATACCCTCGAACCAGAAGATGACATCTGTCAATCACAATGATAACATGGTAATCTCTATCCAATTTAGATCTTATAAATAAGGGACCCCCCCAAACTGTAAGCATACAGTCACTTTCACTTTTTGCTTTCCCCACTTCGTACTCTATCTTAATCTTTGGAGGGTCCTTTCTGGATTCAACCACTCCGGGTTAGCTTTCTTTTTAGGTGTCCCAAAACTAGTTTGTACCAAACAAACAAGTCAACATATGAACCTCCTCCTTGACCTGTTCAAGCCTTATTTCAGTAGCACACCTAACCTATTTTTGACATCAAGGGGTATTATTTTATTAGCGCAACTTATCCCAAAATATTCATTCGATGAATATATATAATTAATCCATCTAAATATGTGGTTGTTTAGTAGAGTTATGCAATCTACTGTGTTTTTTTATAAATAAAAATTAGGTTAAACACTCTTAAAAATTGGTTTATGAAATAGTTTTTTTTATTTATAAGAAACTATTTTCTCTACTGTTTTTATCAACACTATAGTTTATAGCTTCACTTTCAAAAATCGATTTATGAAACAATTTTTATTTCTAAAAAACTGGTTCACTATTGTTTTACCAACACTAAATAATATATAGCTCCATTGTTAATTTATCATAAACTGTTTCGAAAACCATAAACTAAACTATATATAGGCCATGTTTGGTTTTTCATTTAAGCTAGCTTAAAGCAAGTTTGCTTAAATGGAAAATTAGACATCTCCATAAATTGTTTCAATTGTTAAACCGAATCGGTTTAAACTACCTATCTAGCTAAACCCGTCAAATAAATGCAAAGAAATCTTGTTAAAGTGGAAACCAAATGCTCTAATTACAATCACACTCAAATAACTAAATTTTATGTGCTCTTGATTAGATAAAATTTAACTTCAAAGTTTTAAAAGCTTATACTTGCACCACTAGCTCGAAACCTGAAACTACTTCCTTATGCTTCAGATATTGACTGGGACTTTAAAAAGCTTTCACACTTATTTATTTTTGTTAAGTTATACTTTCAATTTATGGTTTATAAAATGATTTTTGAAACAGTATTTGGTAAAATAGTTGTTGAATGAAAAATAGTTTAATAGTTGATAAAGCAATAATAAAAATAATTTTTCTTAAAAAAATTCAATATTTTAAAATTATTTTTCAGCTTTTGATTATTTTTAGGTTTTAAATTGTATTTTAAAAGATTTGATCTAATTTATATGAAATAAAAAATCATTACATAAACCCTCACAAACGGATAAGATACTCTCCAATAGTTTTATCATTTTATATCTCAAAAGAAAATAGTTTTACTATTGTAATAAAAGAAAAAAAAATGGTGAAAAGCATAGAGGTGTCAAAGTTTGACCAGACCTGACTCAACCAGGTTCAAACCCAACCCAATCCAAAAATGCATCAAAATAATATGACCCGAACCCGACCCTAAACCAAAACACGAAATGACAAGGATTCAAAATGACCCGAACTCGAACAACCTGAAACAACCCAAAACCTGAAAACCCGAAATGACTTGAAAATACAACTTTTGTATAAAATAATTTGCTTTTTAAAATTGAAGTAATAGTTAATTGACTAATTTTCAAATAAAATAAAATATATCATAATTAATTAAATAATTATTGATTTATGTGAGTTAATGTGCATGGTTCAACATTATATTAATATGAGTAATCTCATTAGCTTCAAATCAAAAATCGATTAGACTAGTAAATTTTGTATTGTTCTTCATGTCACAATAAAATTTTGTTTAATTGTCTTGAAAAAATATAATGAAATGAAGTGATTATATGAAATTTAATCTCTAAAATTTAGTATAAGATGTTACTAGTAAGAATAACTTCGTGGACCAACTGTTTGAGATCATTTAAAACTGAATTTTTGTACTAAAAACCATAATATTGCATATTGCATTCACAAATTAAATATATTATTTATAAAAATCAATATTAATTTATTATTATTTAATTTTTACGGATTTTGACATGTAACTCGTTTAGTTGTATTATATGCAAATAATATAATTTTTAATTAAGTATAAATATTTGTTTTGGTGTTATTTGGGTATTTGATTAAATCAAACTTAAATCACCAAAACTTAAAGTTTTTAGAGTTAAAAACTTAAGTTTTTGTGATTTAAGTTAGATTTAATCAAATTCCAAACAAGATCTTTATTGACTCTATCCGAAACTTGATACAACTCGATATTGAAATAACTCAAACTCAACCCAATCCGAAGTGATCAGAGATCCAAACAACTTGTAACTCAATATGACTTGAACTCGACTCGATTCGAACCCGAATAATGTGACCCAACCCGTTTACCACATGTAAAGCAACCGGGTTATTGGGTGGTTGACCGTTGACCTCCCGAGTGATTCAGTCATCTATTCCCTCCCGTTCCGTTTCTGCCACTACGGACCTCGTCCTTCATGATTGAGGTATGCATGGTAATTCTAGTAATTATATCAATATCTTTGGTTAATCAGTCATTCTATCTCTCCCTTAAAATAATAGAAAGTACAGCAAAGGCAGACACAATAATATAAAAAAAAAACACTCCCACTCTTGTTCTAACGCGTGACATCTGGGCCTCAAGTGCGAAGTTGCGAACTATAGTAACTACCATTATTATATATATATATATATATATATATATATATATATATATATAACTATAGTTACTTATTGATGGTGACACTTCTTATTTTTTTTATTGAATTAATCTTTTTCTTTATTTTGGTATAATAAAAAATATTGAAACTTGGAAGGGAGAGAGAATAATCCATTTTAATGTTGTGTGAATGTCTTCGTATGTACATCAAACATAAATGTTGATTCATATTAAATCATTTAGTAAATCTTATATCATCATAATGTAACGAGAAATTTTAAAACTAAATTCTATTAACAATAAGAGTGAACCTCAATCACTCATTCCTTAAAGCTTTTATGATTTTTTTAACTTTTTCGATTTCTCTTATATGACATGTTCATTAGCCTCTTTTCTCAACCTTATTAGTTATTTATAATTCGGTTGGTATTGATAAATTCTATTATCATATGGTTGGAACAAAAAATTATTTGCAATTCTATAATTTTTTGATATTTGACTAATCTGTACATTATAATAATTATTATGAATAAGTTAACTCATTGCGAAATTGAGTAATTTTTTTACAAATTCTTTGAAAAATTATAGGACTTGTAAATTTTTCTAGATTATTGAAGATATAAAATTTTATCAACGAAAATGCTTTTGTATGTAATTAATGGTAAGGGTGCCCAAATTAATTTCCAACTTTATTTGACAATAGTCACAAGCTAAATTTGTTATTCTTATATATTATAAATCAATTCCATTATTTACTAGTACATTTTTTTGTTGACATCCACATAAAACAGAAAAAAAACTAAAAAATCAAACTATTATTTTTCATCAAGTATTTTATTTAGTGTTAATCTAGATGGGTTAACAAGAGTGACGGACACTTGCACTTAAGGCGCGTAAAGTGGTTATTTCAAGAATGTAAAGAGGTGGGGGCTGCTGTGTACATAATTCATGTCCGTATTATTAGAGAGGGTCTTTCCTCTTTTTCTAACTTTTGCTTTCTCTTCCCTCCCAATTCTCTCTCTCTTTTCATCTCTGACCTAATTCTCTCTCTCTCCCTCTCTCTTTCTTTGATCAAACACCACAAATTCACCTCTAAATCCAGAGAAGATCCATCTAAGTTTTTAGTGGGTCTTAGACATATACGATCTAGATCTATATTTGTGTGCTACAGAGGCCTAGCTAGATAGCCACTTACCTGTTGGACTTATCAACACACAATTATATATACAAGTTTTGGTGACCTTTGTGTTTGTAGGGTGAAAGATAAAAGGGAGAGGGAGGTATATTGATCATCATTTTTAATCTGTGTTAGGTGGTGAAGAAGAAGAAGGAAGAGATGACTCCAGCTAATTTGGCAGGTCAGTTTGGTGATACAACATATACCAAGGTTTTTGTTGGAGGATTGGCTTGGGAGACCCAAAAGGAGACTATGAAGAAATACTTTGAGCAGTTTGGTGAGATCTTGGAGGCTGTTGTCATCACTGATAAGGCCTCTGGCAGATCCAAAGGCTATGGATTTGTATGCTTTTTTCCTTTGAGTTCTCTTTTTGTTTTATTCACATTTTCTTTCACCCTTATTTTGTAATCCACTTAAAATTTTGTGCTACTATGGTTTTCATCACTTGATCTTGAAGAAAATGAAAGATCTAGTAATGGGTTTTACTCAGAAAATTAAATTAAGATTGTTAGTAAAACATAAAGAGAAAGAAAAAAAAAAATCTTTTTTTCCTTATATTAGTATATGTATATATTTCATATGATAGTGAGAAAATGTGTTATTTCTATTTTAGGTAACTTTTCGGGAACCGGAAGCTGCCAGGAGGGCATGTGTTGATGCTACTCCTGTGATAGATGGGAGAAGGGCTAATTGCAATCTTGCTTCTTTGGGTGTTCAAAGATCCAAACCCTCAACCCCAAAGCATGGTATACATTCATAAAAATAAAAATAAATTTTTTTTTTCTTGACAATTGTGTTTCACATCATCTGGGTTTTATCTTAATTTAGGTTTTCATTGATAAAATGTTTCAGATCTGGCAAAAGTTTCTTGAAGTACTATATGTATTTTTCAGTTTATTATTTGTCACTGTATAAAGGTCATTAGTAATTCGTTTAGGCTGGCAAGCTTAAATTAAATGATTAATTACATGGATATTCCACATTGATATATAGTTTGGATTAATTCTGATTGCTTGTTAATTTGAAAATATTCTGTTTTGATCGAGCAAACACATTTACAGTCGAATACAGCTTGAATATTCTTCCAAAGTACTGGAAAGTTATATTCTCTACCGAGTCCATGTTAGAATTTATGTACAGATATCAAAATAAATTCACAAGAAATAACAGTCTGTAAAATATTGCATGCAAAAGATCGATACAGTCTACAGTCTAGAGAAGGCATTTTGTTTTTCTTTTTAAGTATATTTTCATTTTGTCCACAAGGAAAATGGTAATGCCAAAACTCATCTTATCAAATGAATGCAAATTAATAACATCCATCTTTTATTTTTCTATTGTTTTTTTTAATTATTTAGTTAGTTGATAGTATGAGTTGAGAATTTGAATAAATGTTATAGTAGATATTAATTTAATAAATGAATGGCAGGAGGAGGTGGAGGCAGGAACTTGAGGGTAATGAACTCATTCCAGACAGGGTTTGGAGGAGGAGTGGGAACAGCTTTTCCTTCAGCTGCAACCTTCCCTCATTATGCCATCCAGCAAGGGATACCTTACAATCTTTATGGGTACTACTGCGTTTTTTCTCTCTCTCTTTCTCTCTCTGCCTTTCTATTTCTCTCTCTATGGTGCATGCACGTGCATTGCCAACTCATGTACACTCAGCTCATTAAACCATTGCGTTGTCGAGCACGCTCGGTCCATCACAGTACAAACAAAGCGGTCAAAATGGATCAGCTGATTGGAAACAATTGGACATATTTATTCCTTTTCCGTCATTATGGATCCACTAGTCACATGCTCCTTCCTTTTTACTAGTCCTTAGTTACTCTCTCTCTCTCGCACGCACGTACACAACACAAACCCAGTGATATTATGATGGCGTACACATTGCCACAATATCCATGCCTTACACGCCGGCACATGCATGACATGCACAGATGAACTTTTTTAGTACTCTTTCGTATCAAATAACTGTTTTGTTTGATTTTTTATTTTAAAATTATAAAAAATAATATCATTTTTGAAAATTAAAAAAATAGTATTTAATTAATTATATGAACGTATATTTGAATTTACAATTATATGTTTTATAAATTTTCTAAGTAGTTGTATTTTGGAATTTTTTTTAACGGATCTATTTTGTAAGCTTAAAATTCTAACTTTATTTATTTTTAACACAATTTCAGGTACTCTTCATACTCGCCAGATTACAGTTACCCTACGGTTTGTACAAATTCGCATTTTCTTTTACCAAGTAGTATGTATCTTTTTGTGCACTACATCTTAGGATGCGTTTTGAAGGACGGTTGTGGAGACATTGACCTTTCAAAACATGCAGCCCTTGTATTTAATCTTGTTGACTGATAGTCTAAAAGAATGAAGGAAAGAGGTCAAGTGGTTAGAAAGTGAAACTATTTACAGCTGTAATACTGTTTCACTTGTCTGACTGACTTCTTTATTCATTATAGTATAAACTTTTTGTGGTCCATGCTTTCTCACTGTCACACTTTCACAGTCTACTAAAACTTCATGGAAATGTCAGCAGTAAAAATATATTTCCTAGTTGCATTCTCTTTCCACTTTTACAGGGTATAAGGAGTTGTCTGTGTCTGGTTTTAAATCAAATTTAAAATTTTAAAAAAAAAAATTTAACATTAAATCATATTTTTTTTAAGTTGAATTGAATGTAAATTCCAAATGATACTTATATAAAAAAAATTCTTCTAATTGATTCTGGAAGGAAATCAAATCAAAAAATTTATACATAAATGTTTTTTTTTTTTTTTTTTATGACTTAGACAATGAAAAGTTTCCTAAAATTAACGGCAGTTAACTTGCACTATTGCCATTTATTTTCTCAAGTGGGATTTTAATTTTTATGTTAGTTAGACAACCAAATCATAGTGGTTTATTTATGCGACATTTAACAAAGTAGGTGGACGGACCACTCACCTTGCATAATCAATGGCCTAATTGCGTATCAAATCAAATTAATCATGTATCTCATTTGATGTGTCACACAACACAGTTGATTTTGATTTTTAATTTTGTAAACATTAAATTAAATTTCATTTGATTTGATAATTTAATTAATTGAATAATAGTTATCATTTAAAGTGGTTTAAAACATTTTTATTTTAAATGAATTTAAGTAAATCAATACCCAAACAACACGGATGACACATAAAACGAGATAAACATATTGATTCACTGAACTTTGGTCTTGTGGTTCAGAGCTACTATAGCGTTTATGGAGGAGGAGCAACGGCTCAGTACCCAATGTATGGAAGTGGACCTGGAGGATTGGTGACTGGTGCAGCAACGGCTTTTTACCCGTATCTCCAGTTCGGAGAAGGGACTGGAGGAGCCACTGGTGGGTACTCCTCTGGGCAGGGCTATGGTGTGCAGTATCCACACCACTTGTTTCAGTACTCTACTGGGAGTTATCCACAACACTATGGTGCACCCATGTCTCTTGCTCCTTCACCAGCCTTGCAATCAGGTTTGTATTCCATATATAGACTATTTATAATATATGCCAAATTATAACTTTCTTTTGATAGCAGTTTTTTCCTAGGAAGAAAATGTTTTGCACTTTACACTAGATATATTAAAACTTTCTTTTGAGCTTGTAAAATTTTCTTTTCCTTACTTTTTTAAAAAATAATATAATAAAAAACTGCCACGTATTATGTTATGAGTGTTGATTTTATCAACTCGAGCTAACTTAGAGCTCAAGCTAATAAAACTGTTTTTCTTATATCATATGAGGCTAAAAAGTTCATAGAAATAATAATAGTTGATGATAAACGAACAGTTTTGATTACATCAATTTCTTATAGTATGGACAAAAGATAAGGACGGAATTTGAGTTCTTTTTCTTTTTAATCATACAAGTTTCTTCCATCCATTCTTTTCCCTTCTCCTTCGCAAGTAATTTTCTTTCACAAATAAATTTTACTAGTCTTATATTTTATTTATTAAAAAAAACAAATTTCACATAATTGTTGTGTCCAAATTACGTACACAACTCTGTTTTTAAAGAAAATCTCACATCAGTAAATATAATATACTCCTTTATAAATTTAATTATTATGTTTCTGATTGTAAAGAGGAAAAGATACTAATATCTTTGACAGTGTGTTTTGCTGTGCCACAGGCGTGACCATGGCCTCTCTTCATGCACCACCAATCCCACATCGCTAGAGAGACTCATCCCAGGCTTTGCTTTACTTCTTCCTTCTTGAGAAGCTTTCCTTATGAAGTCCGAAAAAACCTATGGCCTAACCATGGTTTTCTTTCTCTCTCTAACTCAAAGCCCTTTTGTGGCATTTGGGCATTTTTACATACATACAAAAACCCCTCATCGGGGTTAAACCTCACCTCCAGAAAATTGGAAGGTCATGCATCTTTTTTTCCCTTGCATCTTTTTGAAAGAAGGGTTCCTTCAAGAGAGCCAAAAAAAAAGCATTTTTATCCAACTAATTAAGCTGTTGGATTCAGCTTAATTAAGTTGGGAACAGTTTTTCTATAATTGCCCCTGAAAAAGGTCAATCATAGAAACCATTTTGTACACTTAGCCTAGGAATGGCTAATCAACAAAAAAAGGAAAGGTTTGCGAAAAAATGTAAATTCAAGTACACAAATATAGCAAGCCCCCTCCCTCGTCTTTAACTGTTAATCCCTCCAATTGGCTAATCAACCTCTAGATGAAGAGGCAGTTTTAGCAAAAATCATGGGGCATTGGATTGCCCAAGTCTTTTTGTGCATTAACATGTGTAGTCTTAGGAGTCTTAGAATTAGGACAATTAAGTCATGTTTTTCTAAATGTTTTTATATTTTTTTTTATCAACTTCACTTGAAATGTCACATAATGGGTCTAATCAACCAATCATCTTCTCTTATGGTTAGGGGAGAGAATATTTTTACTAATTTTTTATTTATTTTTTGTTTCATGTAAATTCATTGTGGCTAAACATTGGGAGTATTGGCCCCAGTTCACTAAACTTTAGGAGGGATAGTGTTTTTCTTTTGCATTTAGTTGTTTAATCCTTTAAAGAACTCCATCAATGGATGTGGAGCTCTAGCATATGCATGTAACCTTGGGGATATATTTTGGTTCCCTTGGGTTCTTCTCTAACTTACCAACCATGGTTAGGACTTAGGTAATCCTCATCATCCTCTTCTCTTCTTTTCTCTCTCTCTCTCTCTCTCACAACTTTTACCTTGGAGATGGACCTTGGTACTCTTTATATGTATAAGCTTATGATTTGGATTGTAATTAGGATGCTACTTAGAAGAAAATTCATTCTGGATCTGGGATGGTTGAGAATGAATATGGTACTTACTACTGTGCTTTAATTTGAAACTGTTATGCTTAGTTCTACTAATGCTTTGTCCATGACAAGCAAATTTCATGTTCTAAAACTCAAAATTTTTGCAGTGGTTTTATATTTTGACAAGGTTTTTGTCATGGTTTCATTGGATTTCTATCATTCGTCAGAGTTAGCGATGTTCAATCAAAAGTAATTAGTAAGTATGACAGGTGCATGAGTGTCGAATATAGTTGATAAAATCACTTGGTGTCACATAAAAGACCTGTGATTGAATATTGTTCGATCACATCAGGTATTAAGAGATATATAAAGGATGGGATTGAAAGATAAAAGGATGAGAAAGAGCTATATCTTACTATATTGTCAAGATAATTAAAAAAAAATTATGAAGTATGAAAGCACTATGAGGGTTTAAATTTGGGATAAATACATCATAGTAACACTCAAGTTCTTAAACTATAAATTCAGCACGAGAGATTTTCAAACTTTCAATTGGTTACAATAATTCTCTCAATTGTTATTCATTTATAAAATTGTCTTAAAAATTAAAATATATGAAATTTGCATACGATACTTTGTACGTACACATGCAAAAGAAAATGTTATATAATGAGAAAAAAATAATTTTTTTGAGTACTTGACGTAGGAGTTTACCGAGCCCTGGCCCAAGAAACCAAGCCCCAGTCCAATATCTATTTTAATTTTATTAATTGTTTCTTTAGGATTTTATTATTTAATTATTAAGATATTATGTCATTATCTAATTAGT
Source organism: Bretschneidera sinensis (assembly GCA_023935145.1). Lineage (NCBI taxonomy): Eukaryota > Viridiplantae > Streptophyta > Magnoliopsida > Brassicales > Akaniaceae > Bretschneidera > Bretschneidera sinensis. Next base: position 79,635,944 of record CM043700.1, on the reverse strand, counting down.
AGATTCTTATTTGAGGGGTTATTGTGATTAGTTAAGAATTACTTGTTCTCCAAGAGTAAGACTCTTGTATTCTCTTATAAATGATTTCAGTTGTAACCAATATTTCAAAAGGCGTTTGTGAGATACATCCGAGACGCAGGGCAAGACGACGATGAAATGCCTAGGAGCTTTAAAATTTAGGTGGTCCTCCTAAAATGCGATACGTTTTAACAGATGGGATGTGCATTTTTTACTTAGGCGTACACCTTTTTACTTTTTCATAGCAGGGCGTACGCCTGATGGGCATAATATTTTTTGAGCAAAAATCAACATAATCGTTGATCCATTTAGCAACTGAATATGTCATCATCTCTTTTATGCTGTTAATCTTCAAATCCCAATCTCCAAGAGGGGAAAGAGCTAGAGAAAGGAGAAAAGAAGAATTTCGGATGATAGATAAAAGAAAAAATGACAAAGAGAACGGTCCTAGTCTTCAAGAAGAAGGAAGAAAAAAGAGAAAAAAAAGAAGATAAGAGAGATACCCATAGCATACCTTAACATCTTGCTGAAAAGAAAAGAGGAGACTCGCATACTAGAGAGGTCGGTTTATCAGGGCAACTTGAAAATGAAAGTGAATAAAAGAAATAAATTTGAAATATGTTGACTTGCAATCAACACGTAATACTGAGATAAAAAAATCATCTGATGAAATGTTTGGTTAGAAATCTTGATATGTTGAGTAGGTGAGTCAGATGATAGATTCAAATTTAATACGGTAGTGCATAATAGGAGTATTATAATGTGTAGTTGAAAATATGTACATTATATCAAGCCAAATAAAAATCAAAACTATAATTTCTATGAACAATGTCTAAAATATTTTTTAAAACCTTAGTAATTCATATCTTTGAAGTTTTTATGATTTTTACTTGCTTAAAAAACTATGAATTTTGAGTGTTAGTAATATATTTTTTTTACTGTATTTATTGTTTTTAATTAATTAATTATTTATTATTAAAATAAAAAATCAATATTCAAAAGGCATACACCCCAACGTTTCGGAGCTTACTGTAATGACTCATCCCATGTTGGCCACCCCCAAGACGGTATTGTCACATTTTGAAAATTCCAGCACGATACATATATGCAACAAGAAAATAACGCCAACATAAATTTTTACATCATTTCTCAACCCTCAATAGGGGAGATACATCTCTGATCTTGACTTAAACATTATATAAACGTAAAATGCATGAATATTTACAAATAAATTTTTATTTTATTTTCTCATTAGTTTGAGGATGTGGACACGTACATGGCTTACAGATAATAATTTTGTCTGAACCTCAACTCACCAAACTATTTGTCCTGCCTGCTACCTGAAATCATTGTACAATGAGAGATGAAATTCACAAGCTCGGTGAATTAAATTTACTAGAAGTATTCAATTTGTATAAATAATCTTTTAATATTTAAACATTGATATCTCATATAACTTGATAATAGCATTCTACTATCACTACACATATCATAAGTCTCATTCTCTATCAATCTCTTCTTCTTATATATTTGTTCACCTTAAGACCATCAATTATCTCATAATTACCTCATAATGAGGTTCAGAGCATAAAGTCTATTATTTAGATGGTTCTTATTATTCATACTTCTATGTTTCTTTCTCACCATAACTGTGTCTATGTGAGACTCATTTATCTATAAATAATGTACAATAACAAATAACACTTCAGTATTTCAGTAATACAATCAATATTTAAAACAGATGCAATGCATGAATTATTATTAGGGAACGTCTTCCCACATGTTGACATGTTTTTACCTTAGACCAGCCTTCTCCCGGTTTTTTTATTTCCAGCATATACCGACTGTCACTGTTTTCATTTATTTCTAACATATATCGGCTGTCATGGTTTTTCAATTAGATCGACCTCCTCCCGATTCTTTTATTTTATGCATATGCATATGAACAATAATATGAAATATGCATATAAATAATAATATAAAAATAAACATGAATTCAAATATTTAAATTAGCTATCCTGATTATTCTCAAATTATTATTGGAAAAATTCCACTAAATTCCTCTCCTCATAAATCACATCAAATAATCAATCATAGTTTGTCAAGATCCACTAAATTTCCTCTCCTCATAAATCATATCAAATCATCAATCATAGCTTATCAAGAATTTCACTTATTCTTTTTATTATTAAATCGACTCACTATTCCAATAATATTATCTCTTATAAAATAATTCTCTACACATCCACTATTCCTATCTCACCTATCAACCAACTTTCATCTATCACTAAAGTATAAGTTAATAATTTATTCTAATATTATCACTAGATATTTCATATTTATCTTGATTACTTAAAATAAATCTAACTTACTACATAGCACTTAGAGTTACATGTGGATCACCTCATTGTCTTTCCTGCTCCTCTTAGCAATTTTCCTCGGTTGTTGATTGTCAACACCTGACATAATATTTATATTAAATTTTTTAATTTTTTTCTTCAATTCTTCTATAATTCACACCTTTTGAAAATTCCCACTTTGAATTCCGGGAAATTTCATATATGCTAGATTTCAAAAATAAACTTCATGTTATTACCTTCTATTTTTCTTAGAGCTTCCCGTGACTCTCTATAAAATTCTCCCGTAAACCCCTTCAAAATTTTGCTCTTTCAGTCCCCAAGTGTTTAATGAAATAGAGTAGTTTGAATTGTAAAATGATAAAACTAAACAGGATTTGGAAAGTGATAAATAATATAAACTTAAATTATATATATATATATATATATATATCTCAGCATCTCCCACCTCAAATGCTGCTACAAAATGGCAAGTTGTTTAACATGAGTGGACAATAAGTCTTTACCCCTAAGCCCAGTTGACTAGACAGTGTACCCAGTCGATTAAATCCTGCATTTGATGCCTCCCTTTCAGTTTTATAAAAGACCCAGTCAACTAGACCTTGGACACAATCGATTGGACCTTCGAAAATGACGACTAGTTTTTAAAAATTAAGACGCGAAACAAAGAATTTAATGCTCCAAATGTCTATTCCTTGTGTCTAATGTCAATATGGAGCTAAGACTATAAAAACCATTCATAAATGAGCATTTCTAACAATCAAGAGCATTCAATTTCTTATAAAGCTCATTTATAACTCTTCAAAGCTTTCAAAAACTTCTTATTGAGCGTTCATTAAAGTTTTATTCTTGAAAGAGAGATTTTTCTCAGTTGTAAGTATTAAATATAATCTCTCTTGTACCAATCTTACCTCATTAATTCCAATCATTATAAGAAAAAGAGTTGGTGTAACTCTCGTGAATGTTTATGAGTTAAACACTTGAAAGAGATTTTATTTTTTTGTTTTGTAAAAGAACAATGTAAAGGTTTAGGCAACACATTAGAAGTTTCTTGTTTGATATAGTGAAACCCTTTAAGGAGGATCCTTGAAGAAAGTTGACGTAGGGTCGGGGAGATTCCGATATTGCCGAACCATTATAAACTGAGTTTGCACCTTTTTATTCCTTGCGTTTTTACTTTTCAACTCTCCAATATTAATTGCTTGATTTCATATTTGTGTGAACTTGTTTGCTTTGTTTAAAAAAAAATTAAAACCTAATTCATCCCCCTTCTTAGGTTGCATCTTAATTAACAATAACAATATCATTGAATTCTAGAATTATAAAATCCACATTGATTTTAGGATATAAGATCCTTCTAGTGGTCATGTCAATACAAATAAAATTTTAGGATTAAAGTGGACTCTCCTAACATGATATAATTCTAGGATTCAATAATCGAACTATAGGATCAAAGTCGCATTTAAATCTATCACTTCAAAATTCAATAAACACCTTCACACATGGTAAAGAAAATGTTATGTCAGTACAATGGATCAAAAATTAAACAAAATATAAGGTTCCATTAGATGAAGCCCTAATTTTCTTGAAATGGCTCCTCACAATTTTCATTTTAGTCACCAAAGTAAAACTTAACCACTTTTCTAACCATTGGAGAATAATCTTCAATTCATGTACCCCACACATCCATCTAGAAGAAAATTTGTTGAAAATAAAGAAGTATATGGGGTCATGAATCCAAGAAACTAGACCATCATCTTCAAGAAACAAAAACATACTCTCTTGGAAATCGTAACCAAACTCCGAAGAATTAAATTCTTTGACAACAAACTTAGCATCAACTCTATAGTCTTGAGAAAGCATTAATGTCCTCGGTGCATTTTTACAAGACTCGTCAGATGATAATGCTTCTAGTTTAAGAGTTTGACAAGTTACCTCTGAATCCTTATAGATCCATTGGCTTTTTTTTCATGTTTATGATCATTTTTCTGATGCAAATCCAATTCTCTCCTTACATATAGCGATTCTAGATTTTGTTCCTGAATTCTTCGAGGATCCAATTGTCCTTCTACAAATTGTGGCTCAATAGTATGTGAATCATGTTTAGACATTATTTGAGTCATGCCTTGTCTAAAAACACTGAATTTTTGAGCAAAATTTTATTGTATCTAATATTCCATACTTAATGCAAGTTGTTCAAAATTATCAAGTATATTTTAAATAAAGAACTTACTTGATATAATGGTAGGCTTGCATTTGCTCAAGTAGAAAGATTCTGTTCAGGATACATTTCTAGACTCCATGTAGCAGAATTCTTTTCCAAATCAATTACTTGAACCTAAGCAAAAGGATTTTGATTTGGAGCCATCTCAACATTTAGAGCCTAAATATATGCAACTAAACTTGAGAATTCTACACTATATTGCATAGATCTACTCTAGGTAGCCATAATCACCATAAGAATGTTGGATCTAATGCTTTGTGTTCATATTTACGAGAAAATGATATACCAGCACCAATGTCCCATTAGATGTGCCAATTTTCTTACCCAAATTTTGTGAAAAAAGGATTGAGTGCGTGTCAATTTGTTTATGTGTTGTGTATAAGGGCTTTGAAATCAAGATGGTTTGAAGAATGCTCTTGCCTTAATGCACAAAGTGCAATGAGTTAATGGATTTTGTTTAGAGTCTAAAACTAAGAGCTTGAAAATAAAAATGCAAAAATCTAAAGATGAACATGAATTTAAATGGCTGGTAATTAAATGTAATTGATGTGCAAGTGCAAGAAAGTAAGTGCATAAATGTAAAGAACATAAAATTAAATGACTGAAATTAAAGATAGTTGAAGTGAAAATGCATTGAACTAAAAGCATAAAAGTAAAATATATGAAATTGATCAATTGTAGGTTTATTGATTCAAAAGTGGATGGTGCTTGATTACATTAATTCTTCTATTATTTATACATAAACAAATCCATAACCACTAGTAACTACTTGAACTCTTGGCGCATGATATTTGTCTTAATAATAACTACTAAAAACTTTCAGAATTACAAATACATGACACATGTCCCACTTTTCCTACGCTTTAGTTACATGTTTGTCACATGACTTATCCAAGATCCATTATTTTCTACAATAAGTTAGGATCCATGACGAGGATTCTACCATGACGATGATCCTTACTAGAATTCTACTAGATCCATGGAATTCGGTTCAAAATTCTTTCAGCTTTATTATTCGCTCCTTTCAAACTCGATGTTACATCTTTGGCACCTAGATGCGTTAGAATCAATTACTCTTTGCCCTTAAAATTCACTTTTCCTTGAAATATAGTTTAAAATCATTAGGATTCTATCATAATAAGGATCCAACCTCAACTATAGGAATTAAACGTCAACAATACGTAGCTTAGGATCCTTTGGATTCTACAGCAATTAATATCCTACCCCAGCTGTTAGGATTTGAGAGTCAACAACTACAAAACCTATTTATATCAACAATTCAAATATAGTATACCATATTTACCAAATACAATCAAAGAAGTATGTAGGTACGATAAGCAAAAGAAAAAAAGTTACCCACATGCACTAAAGGAATCCAATTAACCAAAAAAAAAAAAAAAGCAATAGCAAGAACTCCATAGAAACAAACATGTAAATAACTAAAACATACCCAAAATTGCGTACTTAATTGAAAAGTAAGCTGTTGGTTAACTTTGTTGGTAAAATCATTTGTTTCTCATATAAAAAAATTTGAGATCAAATCCTATTCAAGTTACTTTGTTAATAAAATCATTTATTGTCGTATAAAAAATTGATATCCTGTTTAGAGATTAGATTGGCGATAAGAAAATAGAAAGGGGTCTCTCCTGTATTAATCCATCTCTTTTAAAGAATATATTAAGAAAAAAAAAAAAAAAAAAAAAAAACGTCAAGCCAAGAAAGTGTCCGTCAACTCTCAAGGCTGCTTGTCCATCCCAGCATGCACTTCTATGATCAAAAACCAAATTGAAACACGTTGGGCTCTATTTCTTCTCTGGGCTTATTTCTTATTGGTCTGACTTTAGATAAAAAAAAAAGCAATTTATTTTCGCCAAGTCCATGAGAGCCCCAGTCCAACTCACACAGGCCAACCTGAATGGGCCATCTCCTTTCACATAAGCATATGCAGTAAATTAAATATATTATCATGATTGGGCTGCAAGCAAAGTCAAATCATTTCAATCTCAATTTATAAACAGCAGGAGTAATGAATCCTAACAATAGATGGCAAGATTTCTATGAGCATAAAGTAATGTCCAACATTGGGCCTCTAAATTAGGCATATAAACTGCGAAAAAAAAAAAAGTAGGGCTATGGTCCCATCAAACTCAATAGACACGTAAATAGTGCCAAGGTAGAGAAACCAAAGAAAGGGGGGAATTTGTGTTCTGTTAAAAGCAGACAGTTTGTTGAACCATGAAAACCACATGATTGAACTGCCAACCCAAAGCCGCTGTCCATCTAGTTACAAGATGGATATAGGAAGAGCTATATAGGGTTACTGAATAAGAACAAAAATGCTCTAAACTCTTAAGGGTAGTGCTTACTAATCTCTCTGTAACTAGAAATATTTCAATCAAATTATCGCCTGCCATCCGACGCTCTTTCATGTTTTCCAAAGGTAATTTTGCATAATTCATTGTGTTGATGTTAATGTTAACATTTTAAAGCTTATATAATTTATGTCATGTTCCTGACAATGAAATGGAAAACTAGAGTTTTATGCGATTTAAAATTTACTTAACAACATTTACAGTGCGTTTGGTAATATAGAATTGAAGTTTAAAATTGAAATTGAAATAAAATTAAGATAAAATCATAGTTTTTTTTCAATTAGTTTTTTTATTGAAAAAAATTATAATTCGTTAATCAAATCTTAATGTCAAAATTCTTGCATCTGCGTAAAGTTTGACTCGAAGAAGGAAGTACAAAACATTTATTAAAGCAAGCCATAATTGCCTGAATATTCAAATTTGCTTTTGAATTAATTTGGCATGAGATTAGCTTTTTTTTTCCTCCTTATATTATATATGCAACTAAGTAATTAAGCAACATTTTCTGTATTTATTTTTGTTTTCTATTTTTAGAGAAAGAACACCATTTTCATTTTCACTTTTTGATTCTTTAAAAATTAATATTTATTTTTGTTTTTAAATTTATTGAAAACAGTGAAAAACAACTTTCTTTTTCTTTCTATTTTCATAATATAACCCATTTTTATTTTCATTTTCTAGAAAACAAATTTTTTTTTTCGTTTTTCAATCGTGAAATGTATTTTTCCTCTCATTTTTTTTTAATTATGTGAATATGAAAAAAAGAAATCGAGTTTTTTTTTCTAAAAGCAAACGCATCCTTAATTTTATTTTATTTTGTTGAAACAATTCAAGTAACTTTCATCTTAATATTGCATATCCCTTCACATGATATGTTTAAGACTCACATTTTCAAATTAACCATTATTTCAACTAATTTCAATTAAATTGAGAATAATAATAATCATGAAATCTTCACAAGTATAAATACTAGCATCTCACTTATAACACATTAATAATTAATTTCTTCTTATTTTTATGCATATATTCATGAAGAACTTCATTACGGCCGCAAAATACAAGGTGTTCCTGTCAGAACAGAAGCTGCTTGTGGGATTGCGTAGGCCGTGGCAAGTTGACAGCGAGACTAAGAAAATGGGGGGAAAGTCGATTTCAGGAAAAGCAATATTTGTTCTATGCATTGCTAGCTTTCTTGCAGGATCGTTGTTTACTAGTCGGACGTTGAGTCACACTAATTATAACCAGACGTCGTCTAAAGATGATCATCAACTTGCTCTCAAGAATATTCCCAACCATGTCAACAACCTGTTAGAGGTGCCAAGAGACTGTGATGATCACAAGCGTGTAAGTTCACCAGTACTAGTAACTCACACTTTTGGTACTTTTTTTTAAAGATCTCACAATTTTAATAGTACCACCAAAAATTGACACAATTTTATCATTATGGATTTCTTTGTTCTTTTTTTCTTCTTTACAAGGGGCACTAATTAACATTGTGATACATAGTACCCTAATATGTGTCAATTTGTATATAATTCTAGTGTCTCACAAACTTATTTTTTCTACATTAAAATGATTTGAAGCTAAATACCATTTCTAAAAGTTGGGTTATTGTCTAATTTGACAAATCTAATTAGAGAAATTATTGTATATAGGTCAAATTTAAGTGGGTTCAAGCAATCATAACTCATCATATTAATAAATGTGTTGGGTAAGAACTGACATGATAAGTTATGATTAAGTTTATGCAAAAATTTCTTGTCAAATCATTTATGTAAATGCTTAATGAGCTATTTAATTTTAATTTTAATTGTGCAAATGTAATTTGCCACCCATATTAATGTTAATATGCATTATCTGATGATTTTTTTTTTTTTTTTTTTTTTTTTGTATAGAACATATCATACTCGAAATTAAAAAATGTTTAATTTCTTGTTCAAATCAGAAATTGGTAGAAGGAAAATCTGGAGATATTATGGGAGAACTCACAAAAACTCACCAAGCAATCCAGTAAGCATATATATTGCCCCTAACCATTTAAAATAAAGTATTAATTACACTCTGTTTTCCTTTAATTTTAATCAAATTACCATGTTGATGTTTCTAGATCGCTCGATAAAACAATTTCGACACTAGAAATGGAATTAGCAGTAACCCGTACAAGCCAAATTTCAGTTCAAAGAGCATCTAATCACAGTTTACAAAAGGCATTTGTGGTTATTGGGATTAATACAGCATTTAGCAGCAAGAAAAGGCGAGACTCAGTTCGGCAAACATGGATGCCTACAGGTCCTCTCTTCTCTCCACACAACTTATTTCTTAGCTTTCTACACTTAATGGGGGGAAGGAAATAATAAAATAAAATATACAAGAAAAGTATTTTGTTTGGTTTTGAAAAACATTTTCTGTTTTCATTTTCACATCAATCAATAAATACAACTAATGCAGGAGCCAAATTGAAGAAACTGGAGAAGGAGAAAGGGATTGTTATACGATTTGTGATCGGACACAGTGCTACACCAGGTGGTGTTCTTGATAGAGCAATCGATGCTGAGGAGGCAGACCACAAAGACTTCCTCAGGCTTAACCACGTGGAAGGCTACCACGAGCTCCCCACCAAGACCCGACTCTATTTCTCCACTGTCGTTTCGATGTGGGATGCTGAGTTCTACGCTAAGGTGGATGATGATATCCATTTAAATTTAGGTTCGTTTTTTTCCTTCTTTTTTCTCTTTTTGTAAGGAAAAATATTTTAGCTCATGGTTCCGTAATTCGAACCTCAGTTTGTTTTTTTTTAATGATTGTTAATTTATTTCTGAATGTTTTGTTTCGATTTAATTAAATTTTTTTGTTTAAATCCGTGCAGTTATTTGCAATCCATTTTTATTATTATGTATTAATTTTAATAAATAAATATAGATAAAAAATTCAATTGAATCAAAAAAAATATTAAAAAATAAATTGATTTTCATTAAAAATTGAAGATTAAATAAACAATGATAAAATCTCAAGATCGTTTTTCTTAATCAATTTAAACTTTAAATTAATGAGAAATTTCTTTAAAATATTATTATGTTTTGCATTTATGCTTTTTTATTTAATGTATTTTTTAGGTATGTTAGTGACTCAACTTGCAAGACACCGGTCCAAACATAGGATTTATATTGGCTGCATGAAATCTGGGCCAGTACTCTCTCAGAAGTGAGTTTCTTTTTCCTTTTTGTTTTAGTTATATCTTTAATTCATTTATAAAAATGAAAAAAGTATATCATTAATGTGACATATTTTGAAACATGATATTTGACATTAATTTTACAAAAACTTCAGGATGTGTTTTGTCTGTCAAATTTACAAGATATATTGATATAAATCGAGTGGCTTAAAATATGTCATGAGAAAAATTTGTAGTAATTATCATGGGCTTGAATCTGCTGAATTATTTTCAAATAAAATATGATATTGACAAGAAAAACTGCCATGTGTATCAATACAGATGAAATTATTTTTCAGTATTATGAAAACCTTTTCTTGATCTCTATTAATGTAATATATATGCATCTATAAATTAAGGAAATACTAAGATAAAATACTATAATATTTGTTTATAGCAATATGACAATTAATTTTACAGAAAAATAATTAATTATATATTTTTTATTTTTATTACTATAATTTTTCTTATAATAATTGTTATTTTAATTATTTTTGTCGTGACAGAGGTGCAAAATATCATGAGCCAGAATATTGGAAATTTGGGGAAGAAGGGAACAAGTATTTCAGGCATGCCACTGGCCAAATTTATGCAATCTCCAAGGATCTTGCTGCGTACATCACCATTAATCAGTAAGTCCATCATACACCCTACACGTGCTTTTACATATTTAATGGTAGATCTTCCTTGATCAAAATCATTCTGCACAGAGTTTTATACACTGCATCTAAATATAAAATGGGTTTGCATTGCAGGCCCATATTGCACAGATACGCGAATGAGGACGTGTCACTGGGCTCATGGTTCATTGGCTTGGAAGTTGAACACGTGGATGACCGTTCCATGGGTTGTGCCACCCCTCCGGGTATGCATTTCCTGCCCTTTTAATGAACCTATATGGGTTTTATTTTTTTCTTCGCTTTATTTTGACATTAGTGGGTCTTATATATTATGGAAGGTAAAATATATTTAGTGGTGACAATTAAGCCTCGATAGAGTCGAATCATTTCAAATCCTTTCAAGTTCATTTTTTTCTAAATCGAGAAATTAGTTTAGATTTCAATTATTTTTGGTGAATATATCTTGAACTTTAAATCTCGATGTACATTATCTTTTACACTTCAGACATCGGAAAAACGAATTATTAAATTCAAGTTCAGCTTTTTTTGAGCTTTGAATTGTTCTTGTTTAAGCTTAATAAGGATCGAGTTATTTGAGGTTTTGATTGTCTCATGTTCAAGTAATTTCCATCTTGGGTTAGGGAAAAAGTACATGAAAAATCTTTCTCATTTATTGTTAATAATCACTTTATTTTAATTTTAAGAGATAAATATTTCTCAAAATTTATAAAAATATAAAGTAAACTTTCAACTCCATACGATAACTATTGTATTTTTCAAAATCGATAAATGGATTTAATTATTTATTCATATAGATCATTCGTGCCAAATTTTATACCAACCAAATATTCATAAGTATTTCATTAGTATAACTTTTTAAATTGAATCTTTTATATACATTCAATGATAGTAAAGTAGATGGAATATTTCAACATATCTAATTAATATGAAATTTTACGTGAATAAATAATTAAATCCAACTATTGACTTTATAAAATATAAAATATCCAATAAATTATAGAGTCCTTTCCACTTTCTCATCTGTATTAACGCTTCTCAATTGAATATTATATATATGGCATTGTAATATACGCTATCTTTACATAAGATGTTAATTGATCATTGCTTTATAATTTTACTTCTTATATGGAGAATAATCATGATTTCTGTTGTGTTGTCAGACTGTGAATGGAAAGTACAAGCTGGTAATGTGTGTGTAGCTTCATTCGATTGGTCATGCAGTGGAATATGCAAATCAGTGGAAAGGATGAAAGAGGTGCATAATTCTTGTGGGGAAGGCGATGATGTTGTTTGGAATGTTCATCTTTAAGTTAGAGAGAAGCGAAAGCCTAGACAATCTTTAATTTTGACACCCTTTATACTGTTTGTTAAGATATTAATAAAGTAACGAAGTTTGAAGGTGTGTTTTGTTGATTAATCTTAATTTAAATTCTCTATGGAGTAATGCTCTTGCCAGCGTGATCAATGAAGTGATGTTTTCTCATGCACTATTGTTATTTTTTAAAATAAATTATTCAATTTTTTTTAGAAGATAAAGTCATTCTGTTAACACAACATAAATAGATTCTAGGAAATAAAGCTCTTGCACGGTCAACCATGAAGGATGTTAACTTACAACAAAATTAGGTTCCTCAAAAACATATGATCTATTGCATTTGGAGTCTTTTGCCAAGATGTCAGCACATTGCATATTCAAAATCTAGAGAGTGTTGGAAGTTATGTTAGAAAAATAAGGTTAAGTCAACTGAGAATAAGCGACAAAAAGTTTTTGTCTGTTTTCAGTCGATTGAATAAAAATTCAATCAATTGAATACCAAACACTCCTTTTGTAATGTTGATTAATTGAATAAAACATTCAGTCGACTGAATGTTTGTTATTTTAAAATCTGGATTTTGTAAACAGTCACTTTTCAGAGAGTTGTAACTGTTACGGGTTTGAGATTGGGATCGTGTTTGAGGGCGGTGAACTGAAAGGAAGTGTTACCTATGGTCATAATTTCTAGGGTTATTCAAGGTACCCTGGGCCTCCCAAAACAAACGTGAGTTTGCTGAATAATTGCTTCCTTTAATCATTAGACTTGCCTGGCTTTATAGCCTTACAACTTACGTAGAGATAAAGATGAATCCTTCTTAAAAAAAGATAGGATCAATAATAAGAAGACAGAAATAAATCCTAAGATAAAGACTAGGCTAAAATAAATCTGCAACAAACTACCTACGAGGATAAGAATTCCTCTTATTGATAACAAGCTAAATTAATGGGATAATATCCAATTTAATTCCTCCTGCTGGTGTGGGACCTTATCACTTCATCCCCCTTAGAAGTGTCCTTGTCCTCAAGAACAAAGTGAGGAACACGGGCCGAGAACATTGGAAGGGCTTTCCACGTAGCATCAGCTGGAGAGTGGCCTGGCCAATGGATTAGTATCTCATGTTGCCCATGCATAACTCTACGATCCATCACAGCTTGAGGTAGAACTTGATCTTCAGGTACTGGTTCGATAGGTAGTTCCATCGTAGTAGGTGTAGATGAGACATACCATTTTTTAGTAGAGAAATATGAAATACTCGATGGATGTGGGTAGAAAATGGGAAGCGCCAGACCATATGCAACCGGTCCCACCTTGGACAAAATTTGAAATGGCCCATAAAAACATGACACTAGCTTGGAATTGGACCGTGGTTGACAGAGTGTTGATGATATTGCTGAAGGCGAAAGTAGACCCAATCTCCTGCCTAAAACTACTACTCATGATGGTTCTTATCATATACCTGCTTCATACAGTTTTGACCTCGATGGAGGTGAGTGTTTACTTGCTTCAGAAACAGATCACGGTTACGGAGGAGTTGATCAACAGCTTCCACCAGAGTTGTGCCAGGAACATAGGAGAGAAATGTAGGTGGTGGCCGGCCATAAACAACTTCAAAAGGTGTTAGTCATGTTGCTAAGTGCAGGCCAGTGTTATAGCAAAATTCTACCCAAGGAAGCCAATTGAACCACTGCTTTGGATGATCCCAATACATTTCCAAAGTCATGTTTACCACTTTTGTCTGGCCATCCGTTTGAGGATGATAGGTTGAACTAAAATTGAATCTGGTGCCTTGCATTTGAAAGAGTGTTCACTAAAAAATGCTGGTAAAGGACGGATCCCTGTTACAAACGATAGAAGTTGGCATGCCATGTAAGCGAAAAATGTTAGCAAAAAATACTTTTGCCACCTGTGGTGCGGTATAAGGGTGCTTGATGGTAGTGAAGTGGGCATATTTTGAAAGCATGTCTACCACCACGAAAATAGTGGTGAACCCATTGGAGCTTGGTAACCCGTCGATAAAATCCATGGAAATGTTTTCCCATATTTGAGAGGAAATGTGCAGAGGCTGAAGAAGACCCGCTGGAGTAGTGTGTTCAGCCTTATTGTGTTGACAAGTGTCACATTGCTTAATAAAATTCTTAAGATGATTTTTTAAACCCTTCCAGTAAAATACAGCTTTAACTCATTGAAAAGTTTTATGGAATCCTTCATGAGTTGTGTTATGGAACTCAGCCAATATGGGCTTGGTAAGAGAAGAACCTGGTTTAAGAAAAATTTTGTTTTTGAAGAATAATAAACCCATATGTACCTTCCACGGACCCACGACCTCTCCATTCAAGATATTGGCTTTCAATTTCTGCATTCTTTCATCTGCATCTATTTCTTCTCTGATTGGCTCCACCTAATGGGGGGTAGGTTGAGATAAAGCCATGAAATCTCCATTGCACTTATGAGACAATGCATCAACGGCCCCATTGTCACTACCATTCTTGTATTCTATAGAAAAATCGTAGCCCATCAATTTCACCAGCTACTTTTGTTGTGCTTCTGTGGCTATGGTCTGTGAACAAAAAAACTTCAAACTACGATGGTCTGTACAGACAATGAATTTCTGGCCCAATAAATAGGGGCGCCAATTTCGGACTACAGCCACCAAAGTTAGCATCTCCTTTTCATAGGTAGATAATTCCAAATTCCTGCCATGGAGGGCTTTGCTGAAAAACACTATGGGTCATTTATTCTATATTAGAATAGCTCCAATACCAGTACCTGATGCATCACACTCCACTACAAATGATTAGGTAAAGTCTGGTAAGGCAAACACTGGTGCCTGAGTCATTGCCTTTTTTAGAACTGAGAATGCTGTGTAAGCCTCGTTGGACCATATAAAACCATCATTTTTCAAGAGTTGAGTAAGAGGACGGGCTATAGACCCGTAATGATGGACAAATTTTCGATAATAACCAGTAAGCCTAAGGAATCCACGCAAGGCTTTTAGGGATTTTGGTGGTGGCCAATCTAGAATGGCAGCAACCTTGTCAATGTCCATGACCACACCTTCTCGACTAATAATATACCCCAAGTAGTTAACTTGCACTTGCTCAAAACTACACTTGTCATAGCTTACAAACAATTGATTAGTCTGTAAAATATGAAAAACTTGGGCTATGTGTGAAAGATACTCATCCCAGGTGCGACTATAAATTAATATATCATCAAAAAATATGATAACAAATTTACCGAAAACTTTTTGAAATATTTCATTCATCAAGGCCTGAAAGGTGAAGGGAGCATTAGTTAGGCCGAAGGGATCATAAGGAGCTCAAAATGACCATGATGGGTCCGGAATGCGATTTTTTCCACGTCAGCATCATGTATGCGAATTTGGTGATAGCCCAAATAGAGGTCAAATTTTGAAAAGTATTGAGCCTCATACAATTCATCCAGGAGGTCATCAATCATGGGGATTGGAAATTTGTCTGTAATGGTGAGTAGATTGAGAGCTCTATAGTCGACACAGAGCCTCCATGAACGATCATGATTCTTCACCAATAAAACTGGGGAGGAATAAGGACTGGAGCTGGTCCTGATTACCCCATTCTACAGCAAATCCATGATAAGCCGCTCAATTTCATTCTTTTGGTAGTGAGGATACCAGTAGGGCCTCACATTTACTAGCCCACTCCCTGCCAATAGAGGAATATGGTGATCCCTGCCCCTGGTTGGTGGCAAACCATGGGGCTCCTTAAAAAGAGTAGCATGGTTTTCTAACTATGCTTGAAGAGGCCCATTTGTAATTTCTTCATCCTGTTGAGATACACCTAAATGGATAGAATAAATCTGCAGCAGGACCCCCTTTTTACATTTGTTTACCTCCCTGTTGATCTTGATTTTTCCCACAATGCGATTTATAGGTCCCTGTAACTCCACCCGTCTTCCTTTAAAAGAAAACTTCATGATTAGCTTGCCGAAATCCCAAAGAATGGATCCGAGCAAGCATAGCCATTGCACACCCAACATTGCTTCATAACCTCCCAAAGATAAAAGATAAAAATCTACCTTCATAGCAGCTTCCTGAAGCATTATTCGGACACCCTTGCACATTCCTTTGCTGGATAATTTTTCTCAATTAGCTACAACTACATCAAACTTGGTTGCCTCAGTAAGTAAGAGACCTAATTCTTCTGCCACATCTTCGTTCAAAAAGTTATGGGTGTTGCCTGAGTCTACCAGTATAGCCACCTTTTTACCTTGAATAATTCCTCTAATGCGCATTGTTTGAGGGTTCAGTGTTCCTCCTATTGCATGGAGAGAAATTTTTGGAATTTCTTACATTTGTGCCATGGAGCGAACTTTTCTTCATAGTTGAAGTAGAGTCCACGTGCACGCCTTTCTCTCATCTCCGCAGAATTGAGGCCTTTGATGAAGAGGTTCCGAGCTCTGGACAGAGACGTTGATGGAAGTGGCAGAAAGCTTGGGGAATCCAAGGCTCTCCGAGTATCTCCGGTGATAGGTCACCACTAAGAAATATGTTGGGCTTCAAACAACCTCGCAAGACCCACTGTTGCCATGAGCGACAATGGTCTGGATGCCTGCATGCTGATACGAATACTCTTCTTTACTCTGCTTATAAAATCTCTAATTTGTTGTGCTTCTGATAGTTTACCAGCCCTGCTCAACAACCTTTCATACTATTTTTGATAGTCCCTAACCGATGCATGCTGTTTCAATTTGGTAAGATCACTAAAAAATCGTCGTAAAGGGTTGGCCCATAACGAATGTGTAATCCTTCCTTAAAAGAATCCCACGTTAGGTTATCATTGGCTTCTTGATACAATTGATACTATAGTTAAACCTCTCTCTCCAAATGATATGCTACCAAATGAACTTGCTCATCTTCAGGGGTGTTTTGAAAACAGAAAAACTGCTCTACCCGACAAATCCAACTCATTGGATCATCATCCCCATTATATTTAGGGAAGTGCAGTTTGGCCAACTTTGGTGTTGTGGAATAACTAGACTCATGGCGGAATGGACCCTTCCCTTTGTCATGATTGAAGGATTCTCCTTCGCCATGTCCTTTTGCTGAACCACCCTTGCTTCCTCCAATGTTAGGCACCTGAGCATTAATGGTAGCACACATTTCCTACATTTGCTGTCGCATTTTTTCTTGGCCTTTTCGTAACTCAAGTTGACCCATACCCAAGGATCTTACCTCATTCTCTAGTCGTTCTAACCTCTGGTTAGACATGGTCGAACCTGGCTCTAATACTAAAATGTTACGGGTTTGGGATTGGGATCATGTTTGAGGGAGGTGAACCGATAAGGAAGTAGGATCACGCTTCCTTTGGTTACCTCTGGTGATAGTTTCTAAGGTTATTTGAGGTACCCTAGGCCTTCCAAAACAAACGTGAGTTTGCTGAATAATTGCTTCCATTATTCATTAGACTTGCCTGGCTTTATAGCCTTACAACTTACGTAGAGATAGAGATGAATCCTTCTTAAAACAAGATAGGATCAATAACAAAAAGATAGAAATAAATCTTAAGATAAAGACTAGGCTGAAATAAATCTGCAACAAACTACCTACTAGGATAAAATTCCTCTTATTGATAACAAGCTAAATTAATGGAATAATACCCATCTTAATTCGTCTTGCTGGTGTAAGACCTTATCAGTAACTCATACCTCTTCACTTCTATAAATTTATGAAAATTAAGAGACGTTATATAATTGTTCTTTCAATATTAAAAAACCTTTCTTCTTCTTCATCTTCTTTATCTCCTAAGATTTTTACAGTCATTGCTATCACTGTTTCAAAGAGAGTTCTTAAGAGATTTTATAGATTTGCTATCTGTAAGTCTAAAAAACTTTGTGTATCTCGAAGAATATTTTTCTGTAACCCATTAGTAAACTTCTTACGGAGTGGGGACAAATAAAGCCTTAAAAAAACATTGATTAATGTGATTCATAGTCTTGAATTTGTTTTTATTAATATTCTTTAATTTCTAGTGTTTGATTACTACTCCAGAAAATGTATCATCAATCTTAAGGATTTATTTGGTTCTTCATCAATGGAGTCGGAGTCAAATGATTAATGAATCTGGAAGGCATGTTATGGAACTTGAAGAGGCAATATGTGAAGTCAAAGTTTGATTAATTTCTCTACAATACTAAAAGGTATTATTAATTTAAAGTTTATTTAGCATACAAATCTGCACGTTGAAATAAAAAATAATTTTATTATTACATTTCAAGTTTATATGCAGCTCTACAATGTTTTATAGTGTTTATTGATAAGTGCTTAAATATTCATATTTAAGCCCTTTAATTTACATTTGTTAAGCCCTTAGTGTGCGTATTTTATACTATTTTACTTCATTTCTGTGTTTTATGGGTTTTTATAGGTTCTTGGAGAAAAGGAAGCATTTTGGAGCTCAAAGAGAAAATCTGGAAAATCTGTCAATTACTTAGTGCGATCGAGCGCACCAGCGCCCAGTGCCCAAGCCAGGATCGAGCGCAATCTGTGTTCGCACACAAGAAGAAGGCTGCGCTCGAGTGTAAGAGACTGCGATCGAGCGCACACGTACGACAGTGAACAGTAAAAACAGCAGAACCTGTTTTGGAAATTAGGGTTTCAAGGTGTCCTTAGAACCCTATAAATAGACTTGTAAAACACAAAAACAGTATCTCCTTTTTGAGGAGCAAATCTTTCTTTTAGTTTAGTTTTTGTTCGAGGAGATCGGAGAAGGAAACTGTGGAGGAGAATTGATGACTCTTCTCTCAGGTTTCTTCTTTTCTTTATTTTTATTATGTGTACTTAAAATTTTAGTAAGGGCTTGGTTGAAGCCCTAATTATGTTTACTAAATAAATTCAGTATTGGTGCCTTTTCGATATTTACGTTGTGTTGCTTAACTTGATTAATAAATGTTTTTATTTAAATTCCTCATATATGTGTGTCTGATCAATGTATGCATGTGGTATGGATTAGTTAGTTGAATCAATTTGGATGACCGAGTCCTGGGTTTAACATTAGTAACAAAAGATATCCACGCTGGATTCTTGGGTTAATCAACATGGAAAACCGGGAGTAGATACCATGCCCTAGGTCCCGTGTGGTTGTCGATTTCCATAGATCCTATGCTCTTTTAAGGAACAACTCAGTATACACCATGCTGAATCCCTTGAGAGAGAAAAGAGTTAGAGTAGATACCATGCCTAACTTGTTGCTTAGGGAGATCAATAGCTTAAGGAATAGATACCATACCCTTAGGTTGACAAACATTAATGGTGGATATCAAGTCCCTACACCTTTATCTTTATTATTTCAAACTCAATATTTATTTCTCTTATTTTTATTTTATTATTGCGAAACTAATTCTAAATCAAAATTTACCAATCTCTATGGAGATGATCTTGCATTCGCACACTATACTACCTAGTTGACCTTGTGCACTTGCAAGTAAAACAAGTACTATTATTTGCTTATTTATTTAGGTAGATAATCACACAACATTTATCGAGAAATGATGTTTACACCCAAAGAACTTTTTTAAAACAAAAGAACCGAATTGATTGAATTAGTTAATTTTAATTTTAACACACACACTGAGAACTTGAATTTTAGTCAAATTTTAAGTTTTCTTTTAAGTCTATGATTTTATCTGGTATATTTGGTAAGCTTCATTTAACATGGTAACCAAATAAACTGCATTGTGAAATATAAACCTCTTTTTGGAACACTGTAGTCAGTGAGAAGTTAATGTTGAAATGACAGTACGGTTAGGAAATCTTTGAGGGCCTATCATAGGAAAAGGTCTTGAATATGATGACAAATAGACGATTGATTTTTAGGTTTTCAAATGATCTTGTATGGTAAATTTTGTTATACACTCGGTTTTAAGATAAATAATTGCCATCATCTTGTTCTTTATGAGATAAGAAAAGAATAGTTAATAAAACGATGATAACAAGAAGCATGGATCAGTTCATATTGTTGCCAAAAAAGAAGACTGCAAACAGTATAACTTGTAGTTACGGTAAAAAGTTTAGCAAATAATTTGTGTTTTATAACATTGCTCAAACCAGTGGGTTGAACATATTTTGGTTTGACCGTGAAGCCATTTGGCTTGAATGCTTTTAAATTTATAGTTTAATACTATTTTGTTTGATTAAATTATTTAGTGACATTATAAATTTACATGAGATATTTGTTGACCCTCACCCATATTTTAATGATGACAAAACACAACTGTTATTATACTAACTAAGTATAGTAAGCAACAAAAGCATTCAACCAAGGATCAAGGTGCAAGAACTCAAATTGAATCAAAGTATCAAGTGAAGACTGAAGAACTAGTATAAGTCTAAGGCTTTAGAACCAATATAAGTCTCACTTATACATTGTAATAGCTTGTTCAATGGCTCGAACACAAAAGGTTTTTCTAAACCGATCGTTTTTAAACAAACATTTTCAATAAAAACAGAAAAACTGGGTTAGAAAACAACCCAGTCGACTGGGTACATATACCAGTCGACTGGTATATGAGACAGTATGTCTCCAGTCGACTGGGTTAGTCATACCAGTCGACTGGTAAATGGATAGTAAGTCCCCAGTCGACTCGTATTCTCTAGTAGACTGGATGAAAAATACTAGTCGACTGGTAACCCAGAAGGTCTGAAAATGAGATTTTTTCAAGTGAACCCAGTCGACTGGTATCACGACCCAGTCGACTGGTAGTTCAAAAATATGACCGTTGGACACCAAATCTGAACGTTTTAAAATCAAATATTTTTCAAATTAAAGTTAAAATGGCCATATTATTTGATGGTTATATAAACCCATTCTATTGAGAATTCAATAAAAGGCTGCACACATTCAAAAAGAGTTGAAATTACATAATCAAGTTGTTGTACTCTTTGAAACCCAAAAAGCTTTGAAATATTCTTGTTGAGCCATTCTTCAAGCTTTACTTTGAAAGAGAGACATTATTCAGTTGTATAAGCTTCCATTAGCTGTTTCTCTGCCATTTACTTTACAACATCTTTTGTAAAAGAATTACTTCCGAAAGGAAGGGGATAGCTTCCGAGAGGAAGGGATTGTAAGGTTTGTACAAAACCGGGAAAGTTGTACGACTAAGTTACTTAGTGGATTACTTTAAGGAGTTCCTTGAAGAGAGTGGACGTAGGGTCGGAACGAATCCGATATTGCCGAACCACTATAATCTGAGTTTGCATCCTTTTCTCTTTAAACTCTTTATTTACAGCACATTACTTGTCTTAATTGCTTGCTGCTTATTCGTTTTTATAAACTTGCATTAATTCCGCAAAAAGTTTTAAAAACCCAATTCACCCTCCCTCTAGGGTTGAAACCTCGATCTACAATTGGTATCAGAGCCAGGTTATCATATTTAGGCTTAAAATCCTTGAGTTGATCCAATGGTAGCAAATAGCTACTCTGAGGGACACTCTTATACTAGACCACCTTTGTTCATTGGCTCTAATTATAACTATTGGAAAAACAGAATGAAAATCTTTGTCGAAGGACAAGATTACAATCTGTGAAGAGTCATTGTAGAAGGAATTAGAATTCCTTCAAAAGAAATAACTATTGGAGAGACCCATCATACAATGCCTAAACTCAAAACTGAGTACACTGACGAGGATTGCAGAATGATGTCTCTCAATAGCAGAGCAACAAGTATGTTACATTGTGCATTAGATATTTCTGAATATAATAAAATATCTGCATGTGTTTCTGCTAAAGAGATATGCGACAAATTACAAGTCACATATGAAGGAACTAGTGAGGTAAAAAAGTCAAAAATTTATATGCTAGTTTCTGAGTATGAATCCTTTAAAATGTCGCCTGACGAAACTATTTCTGAAATGCACTCACAGTTCACCACTATTATAAATGGTTTAAAACTGCTTGGTAGGAATATTGAGGAGTTTGAACTAACCAGAAAAATCTTGAGATCTCTGCCACCCTCATGGAAACCAAAGAAGACAGTCATATAGAAGGCCAAAGATCTTGACAAACTGGATGTTGAGACATTGCTTGGGTCATTGTTGACATACGAGATGGAAGAAATGTTTCCCATCGTCAATAATGATGAGAAGAAGAAAAAGCAAATTACTCTCAAAGCTTCTACGAGTAGCAAAGAAATGGAAACGGAAAAAGAAGCAGAGAGCAGCAAGGAAGACGGTGAAATGGCTTTAATCACCAAACGATTTCACAGGTTCTTGAAGAAAAGCAAGAACCTAACACAAAGGATCCCACTTCAAAAAGGGAACCGCTTATGTGTTATGGCTGCAAGAAGCCCGGTCACATTAGGGCTGATTGTACGGCTTCAAACAAACCATACAAGAGCTTCAAAAAGAAAGCCATGATAGCAACAACTTGGAGCGATGACGAAGAAGAAGATGAGTCATCGGACAAAGAAGTCGGATACGAGGAAATTGCCAACCTTTGTTTGATGGCAATCGATGATGAAAGTGAGGTAACATCTTCTCCTTCTTATAAGAATAATATTGTGAATAGTACTGAAGAACTGCTAGAAGTAATAAATGAAATGCATGATGAATTAAAGAAATTTGATTCTAGAAATTCAATTCTTAAAAAGGAGGTATCATCTCTCTTTAAAGAGATGATAAGTCTTAGAGAAGAAAAAGAAAAATTATCATCTTTACTGTATGATTCTTCTCAAGATTTTCTCAAAGATGAAAATAAGAATTTAAAAAATAAAATTTCAAAATTGAATAGCACTATATCAAGACTTATGCTTGGAAAAGAAAAGCTTGATGAAGTGCTTTCTTCCCAAAGATTAAGTGGAGGAAAATCTGGTGTAGGATACTCTCCTTTAGGAAAGCAAAAATCAAAAGAGAGCTTATTCATGAAAGCCTCATGTATGAATGAAGCCTCTACTTCAAAAAACCATAGCAAGATTAAAAGCACTCCCTCATTAAATGCTAGAAATTCTGGGAATTCAAATGTTCATACAAAAATGAAGCATCCTAGAAATACGCATGCTTATATGTATGCACACTCTAGAAATGCTTATACACATCCTAGAAATAACCAACATGCACATTCTAGGAACAATATGTATAATCAACATATGCACTCTGCTCATGCTCATCCTAGGAATTACCATCATGGTTATCCTAGAAATAATTTGCATACACATAATAATGCTAGCATGTATCCAAGAATGCATCATCATACATTTTCTGGAAATGACATGCATTTTCATATTCCTCCCCATAGAAACATGTATCATAGGAACTACTATCCTAAGGATTATAGACATGCACATCTAAGATATCCTAGAAAATTCAATAACTACCATCCTAGGATTGTGCATCATCAACATGTCCATAGATTACCATATACTGTTAAGAAAGTATGGGTCCCAAAAGGAACCGTGTTTTCTAGAACTAACACGAAAGGACCCAAGAAATTTTGGGTACCTAAAAGTGCTATCGTATATCCTTATGTGATGTAGATATGTCTCCACACCAAGGAGAAAGGTAACTGTTGGTACCTTGATAGTGGATGTTCGAAGCACATGACCGGTGATAAAAGTGTATTCAAGGAGCTAACTCTAAGAGATGGTGGACTTGTGACCATTGGAGATAATACTAAAATAAAGATCATCGGGCTTGGAAAAGTCGGTAATGATTTCTCAACCTTAGATAACGTATTGCTAGTACAAAGCCTTAAGCCAAATTTACTTAGCATTAGTCAACTATGTGACAAAGGATACAAAGTCACATTTGAGACCTCTCATTGTCTAGTTATAGACATCAAGAGCAACAAGATCAAATTTATTGGCCATAGACATGAAAATGTCTACATAGTTGATTTGAAATCCTTGCATTTCTGAAAATGAAAAATGTTTTCCTGCTTTTAGTGAAAATCCATGGCTATGGCATAGAAAGCTTGGTCATGTAAACATGAACTTGCTAAAAATCATTTCAAGAAAAGATTTAGTTATTAGACTTCCTAAAATCAATTTTGAAAAAGAAAAAGTATGCGATGTTTGTCAAATGGGAAAACAAACTAGGATTTCTTTTAAAGCAAAAAATGTAGTCTCAACTGCTAGACCTTTGGAACTTTTGTATATGGACTTATTTGGTCCAATTAGTACCATTAGTCTAGGTGGCCATCAATATGCTCTTGTTATTGTTGATGACTATTCAAGATATACCTTTGTTATTTTTATTGCTTACAAGGATGAAGCTTTCAAAGCATTTGAAAAGTTTTGCAAAAAGGTTCAAAATGAAAAAAGAATTTGTATTTCAAGCATAAGAAGTGATCATGGCAAAGAATTTGAAAATCAAAGCTTTCAAGATTTTGTGATGAAAATAGAATTAATCACAACTTTTCGGCTCCTAGAACTCTTCAACAAAATAGAGTTGTTGAGAGGAAAAATAGAGTTCTAGAAGAATTTTCAAGAACTATGCTTTGTGAAAATAGTTTACCAAAATACTTTTGGGCTGAAGCCGTGAACACTTCTTGCTATATCTTAAATAGAATTTTGATAAGGCCTCTGCTTGATAAAACTCCATATGAACTATGGAAAGGGAGAAAGCCCAATATTTCCTATTTTCGTGCTTTTGGTAGTAAATGCTTCATCTTAAATAACAATAAAACTAACTTGGGTAAATTTGATTCTAAGACCGATGAAGGAATATTTTTAGGATATTCAACATCTAGTAAAGCTTATAGAGTTTTCAATAAGAGAACTCTAGTGGTAGAAGAATCTGTACATGTAACTATTGATGAGTCTAACCCAATTAGTAGTAGAGAAGTTTCCTTTAAAGATGATGCAGATTTTATTCCAAGAATGGAAACTCCTACTCCCATTGTTGACCCAAAAGAGAGTCCACCTTAAGCAAATGAAGAGATAAAAACTCCAAATTTGGACCAACTATCCTCAAGCCAACAAGAGGAAAGTCTACCCAAAGATTGGAGGTATGTAAATTATCATCCAATTGATCAAGTGATTGGTGATCCTTCACAAGGGGTAAGAACTCGCTCTTCAATTAGAAATATTTGTAATTTTGCAGCTTATTTGTCTCAAGTAGAACCTAAGACATTTATAGAAGCTGAAAAAGATAATGATTGGATAATTGCAATGCAGGAAGAAATAAATCAATTTGAGAGAAAAAATGTTTGGAAACTAGTTCCAAGACCTAAAGATCATTCAATAATTGGAACTAAATGGGTATATAGAAATAAGATGGATGAAAATGGAATAATAACTAGAAACAAGGCTAGACTAGTTGCTAAGGGATATAATCAAGAAGAAGGAATAGACTTTGATGAAATCTATGCTCCCGTAGCTAGATTAGAAGCTATTCGAATGTTATTAGCCTTTGCATGCTTTAATAAATTCAAGCTATTTCAAATGGATGTGAAAAGTGCCTTTTTAAATGGCTTTATAGAAGAAGAGGTTTATGTTGAGCAACCTCTTGGATTTGAAAATCTTAGTCTTCCAAATCATATCTATAAGATTTCTAAAGATCTATATGGGTTGAAGCAAGCTCCAAGGGCATGGTATGAAAGACTAAGCAAATTTTTGATTGACAATAATTTTGTTAGAGGTAAAATAGACACAACACTCTTCACAAAAACTCACAAAAATGACACTTTGATAGTTTAAATATATGTTGATGATATTATATTTGGTGCTACTAATAAATCTGTGTCAAGAGTTTGCAAAGTGCATGCAAGGTGAATATGAAATGAGCATGATGGGAGAACTTACCTATTTCCTTGGACTTCAAATCAAGCAACTAAAAGGAGGCATCTTCATCAATCAACAGAAGTACATTAAGGACCTACTAAAGAGGTTCAGGATGGAAAGCTCAAAGCCACTTGGAACGCCTATAAGCACAACTACTAAACTTGATCTTAATGAAGGAGGTAAAACTGTAGATTCTAAATATTATAGAAGCATGATAGGTGCTTTACTTTATTTGACTGCAAGTAGACCTGATATAATGTTTAATGTATGCATGTGTGCTAGATTTCAGGCTAATCCTAAGGAATCACATGTAGTTACTGTAAAAAGAATCCTTAGATATCTACACGGAACCCAAACCATAGGATTATGGTACTCTAGAGATTCATCTTTTGAGCTTGTAGGATATTCAGATGCTGATTTTGCTGGATGTAGGTTAGATAGCAAAAGCACAAGTGGTACATGCCAATTCTTAAGAGCTATGTTAACCTCTTAGTTTTCTAATAAACAAAATTCCATTGCGCTATCAACCGCCGAGGCGGAATACGTTGCAGCCGGAAGTTGTTGTGCCCAAGTATTATGGATGAAACAACAACTAGAAGACTATGGCATGAACCTCAAAAACATCCCAATATTTTGTGATAATACTAGTGCTATCAACCTAACCAAGAACCCTATTCAGCACTCTAGAACAAAGCACATAGAAATAAGACATCATTTCTTAAGAGACCATGCTAAAAAAGGTGACATAAGATTAGAATTCATACCTTCAGAAGATCAAATAGCTGACATTCTTACAAAACCTCTAGGTGAAGGTAGTTTCTGTAAGATAAGAATGTTAATGGGATTGCTGGATTATGATAAACTGAATATCTAATTGCTTCATAATTCATCATTTGCATACTTTGACATCTAGTGAAAGAGTATTAATTCTTTTTTAATTATCTCCTTCACTCAAGATGTCATAGAAAGACAAATTTCGTGTTATAAATTAAGACTGAAAATTTTCTTAAGGGTCCAGTCGACTGGTAAAACTATACTAGACGACTGGTAAGTCACTGCTTTTTCATCCATTCGATCGGTAAATTTTACCCAGTCGACTGGTAAGTCTCTATCTTCTTCTCCAGACGACTGGTAAATCCTATCCAGTCGTATGGTACCTCTAGACCCAGTTTGGAGCCAATTTTTGAAAATCAATTATCATCTAGTCAACGGGAACAATCTTTCCAGTCAACTGGTATCTTACTGCCAGTTCACCCAGTCGACTGGTACATGAACCTAGTAGACTGGTATGAAAACTGTTCATCTTTTCAAAGGGATTTAGTCGATTGGTATCGCGACTCTATAAAATGGACTGTTCATTTTTCTTATTTTTTATGCCATTTTCGAGCACCCTAGCTTTCTCTCTAGAAAATTCATCCTTTTGATCCAAAAACTATCCAAAATTCATCTAAACACACCGATCTGCTCATCCTTAACGAGATTTTTGACTTTTTACGGTTAAAATCTCTTCTTTTTCTTAAAATCTCTTTTTTTCAAAAAACCCCATTTTCTCAAAATGGCCAACAAAATCCTTGTTAAATTCACAAAGAGTGGACCAAATGAGCCTAAAAGGCCAAGGTCTACAAAACCTTTGGCATCGGAGTCACGGGGGAAGGGTGTAGCGGGCTCATCAAGTAAAACATCTAGAACAGAGCTTGCTGTGTCTTTGTTTTCCAGTCCAGCTGCAAAGGCGAGGTATGATTTGATTATTCGCCATAAGAAGATCATGATGGGTAGAGTTGTCGACTTCGACTCTATTCGTCATGGCAATTTTGATATCTTGTCAGCCTTTGAGGCGATTCACTTGACTCCACTGGTCAAAGTGCATGTAAAATTCTACCCGAGACTGATTCACCAGTTCTACGCGAACTTGGTGAAACCCAGTCCTTTGGCTCTGAGATTCAGGACCAGAGTCAGTGGTGTGGAGTTTGAGGTCAACACTGACCTCCTCATGAGCATTCTGAGAATCCTTGTAAGGGGGATTCAATGGAGTCTGGATGGATGGCCAGACAGCTTCGATGTCGAGGTAGCCTGTCAGATAGTCAGGGGAGACCCTAACTATGTGTACAGACCCACTACATTCCATATATGTAGTGATATGCCCCTAGACTCGAAGATGTTTCAGCTGATAGTAAGTTGGACCATCCACCCGAGACTTGGGAGTCGAAGGTATCTATCTAAGATAGATACGGTATTGATTTGGTGCCTTAAATCTAGGCACCACTTCAATATATATCCTCTGCTTCTCGCCAATATGATAAATGGTGAAGCGAGTGACTCCGGGTGTCTTCCTTACAGGATGCTCATTACGCTGATACTCCAGCACTTTCGAGTGCCTCTACTTGCCTCCGAGGCTCAGGATATTGGACCGACGAACATCATCAATGTCTCATCACTGAAAAAGATGGGATGCGCGGTTCGTGATGGCTTCCTCTATCCGAAGGCCGGGAAGCGCCTACGGATCCGAGAGGATGAGAGTGATGATGATGAGGATAAGGAGGCTGCTGCAGAAACTGCTGTGGATATGGAGACAGATACCCGAGCACCTCCCATTAGTAACTCGAGTACTGGTCAGGCTGGATATGATGACATTCTACAGGCTATCACGAGCCTCCAGATGATTATGCAGTCCGAATTCCAGTCCATGCAGACGGAGTACCAGAGATTGAGCTCCTCCATTGACCACCTACGGGACGACTTCGAGTTACGTCGAGAGCACACTGAGGGTTCCCTAGCAGAGATTAGGGATCTTCTTCGTGATGGCTCGGATTCTCCTGCTCTTTGAGTCATTTTCCATATTATTAGCGTTTTTCAGTTCTTACCACATAGCACGGACATATTTTGTATTACTTCTGTATTATATATGGCTCTATGAAGCCCGTTCATGTATTGACTTTTTATATATGATGTTGCTTTTACTTTAGTCATATTTCATACATCTATTTACATTATTTGTGATATGTTTACATAGTTTCCAACTACTTTTATTCACGAAAATGCTATGAAAATGATTATGCTTGTATGAAGACTTTCGGGTTCTTCTCGGGAAGGCTTCTGAACTCCGAATGAAGCTAAATTTTTGTTTACAGGTTTGTTTAATCATACTCTAGATGACTATGGTTATTAAATAGCTTATTTTTTTATTTTTAGCCCCTTTGGTTGTTATTGTCAAAACGGGAGAGAAAAATGAGAAAAACGAAAAAATCTAAGTAAAAAGAAACCAATGCACAGATTTAGGGGGAGCACTGCTCCAAAACTTATTTATTGATTGGTTGAGTTGATTGTGGTTGGTTGGGATATTTATAAACTTCAATTTCTTGTTTACAGGGTGGTTTTATTAAAAAAACAGAGGAGACTCTGTCCGATTTTTCGTAAAATCCAAACACTTAGTTTTTTTGTCTGTTTTCACATTATTAGTTTTATCATCATCAAAAAGGGGGAGATTGTTGACCCTCACCCATATTTTAATGATGACAAAACACAACTGTTATTATACTAACTAAGTATAGTAAGCAACAAAAGCATTCAACCAAAGATCAAGGTGCAAGAACTCAAACCAAATCAAAGTATCAAGTGAAGACTGAAGAACTAGTATAGGTCTAAGGTTTTAGAACCAATATAAGTCTCACTTATACATTGTAATAGCTTGTTCAATGGCTCGAACACAAAAGGTTTTTCTAAACCGATCGTTTTTAAACAAACGTTTTCAATAAAAACAGAAAAACTGGGTTGGAAAAAAACCCAGTCGACCGGGTACATATACCAGTCGACTGGGTCAGTTATACCAGTCGACTGGTATATGGACAGTAAGTCCCCAGTCGACTGGATGAAAAATACCAGTCGACTGGTAACCCAGAAGGTCTGAAAATGAGTTTTTTTCAAGTGAACCCAGTCGACTGGTATCACGATCCAGTCGACTAGTAGTTCAAAAATATGACCGTTGGACACCAAATCTGAACGTTTTAAAAGCAAATATTTTTCAAATTAAAGTTAAAATGGCCATATTATTTGATGGCTATATAAACCCATTCTATTGAGCATTCAATAAAAGACTGCACACATTCAAAAAGAGTTGATATTACACAATCAAGTTGTTGTACTCTTTTAAACCCAAAAAGCTTTGAAATATTCTTGTTGAGTCATTCTTCAAGCTTTGCTTTGAAAGAGAGACATTATTCAGTTGTATAAGCTTCCATTAGCTGTTTCTCTACTATTTACTTTACAACATCTTTTGTAAAGGGATTACTTCCGAAAGGAAGGGCATTACCTCTGAGAGGAAGGGGATAATTTTCGAGAGGAAGGGATTGTAAGGTTTGTACAACACCGGGAAAGTTGTACGACTAAGTTACTTAGTGGATTACTTCAAGGAGTTCCTTGAAGAGAGTGGACGTAGGGTCGGAACGAATCCGATATTGCCGAACCACTATAATATGAGTTTGCATCCTCTTCTCTTTAAACTTTTTATTTACAGCACATTACTTGTCTTAATTGCTTGCTGTTTATTCGTTTTTATAAACTTGTATTAATTCCGTAAAAAAGTTTTAAAAACCCAATTCACCCCCCTCTTAGGTTGAAACCTCGATCTACAATATTAAATTGAGATTTATTATAAATTTATAATAGAAGTCACTATGAAAATTGATTACTGTGTTTATAGCTTATTTGTGTACATGAGTTGCTGTCAAATAAATTTTGACATAAAAAAACATGGTGAATTTTTGATGGTCCTATAATAGATTTTAGTGCTCAACCACTTGTCAGAGACAAAGCAAGAGACTTTGCTCTGTTGAAGAAGTGCGTGTAAGGTTTGGTATTTAATATCAGACTGGGTTTTAATTGAGTAGTAAGGTTTTGTGTGTTCAAAAATAGCACACACAGTAAAAATGTAGGGGTCATTTCTTTGTTTGATAATGAAATAATTAATTTATTGTTATGGTTAATTATTTTATAGAATACTATAAATATATGTGAAGTGTTAATTTGTTTCTATGTTAAAAATATGTTGAAATCTTGAAACTTTTTGGTTGATATAAGTGAAACCAAGAAATACAAATCCTAAAAATTAAAGCGCATAGTGGGGGTTATGTTTTGAGTACTTAGTACATTACGAGAATGTACAAACTTAGTAAAATATTTGGTTACCTAGAGGAAACCATAGAATTGATAATCCAATTATATTGAGAGCATACACTGATGCTAGTCGGATGACGAGAGTGGGAGATAATACCCGAGGAAGAGGTGGTGTTTCTTGAATGAGCAAGAAACAAACTTGTATGTCTCACACAATTAAATTCAAATTAATTACCTTGACAACAATTGAGAAAGAGATAGAATGGATTAATTAGAAATTTATTGTTGGAAATAAATTTTGTGGTCACATCCTATGCCTTCAAAATCTATCATTGCCTATAGCCTCGTTAGAATGTTTAACTTGATTAATACCTGTTTGTATTTAAATTCCTCATATGTGTGTGTCTGATCAAGGTATGCATGTGGTATGGACTAGTTAGTTGAATCAATTTGGATGACCGAGTCCTGGGTTTGACAATAGTAACAAGAGATATCCACAACGAATTCTCGAGTTAATCAACACGGGAAACCGGGAGCGGACCAAGCCCTAGGTCCCATGTGGTTGCCGATCTCCACAACCCCTTATGCTCTCTTAAGGAACAACTCAGTATACACCTATGCTGAATCCCTTAAGAGAGAAAAAGAGTTAGAGTATACACCATGCCTAACTCATTGCATAGGGAGATCAATAGCCTAAGGTGTGGACCAAGCCCTTAGGTTGGCAACCATTAAATATTCATAATAAGGCTAGAGCACTGGCACCTTACTTAGTGGGAAAGTATAATTAGTGGTGGATATTGTAGTCCTATGTTCTCATTATTAGTAACTCACACTCAACAGTTATTTCTCTTTTTACTTTGAAGAAACTAATTCTAAATCGAAATTGACCAATCTCTGTGGAAATGATCTCGCACTTGCACACTATGCTACCATTGACCTTGTGCACTTGCAAGTAAAACAAGTATGATTATTTGAATATTTATTTAGGTAGATAATCGTCCAACAAGTTTTTGGTGCCATTGCCGGGGATTGCGCTTAAATTTCTTTTTAGAATTATTTTAATCATTGTTGTTTCTTTTTCATTCTATTCTATTCTTATCTCAAGAAATTTTTAAGTTTTTGTCTTTATCTTATTTTTGTTTCATTAAAACCCTAATCAAATTCTTTTTGTTTTCTGTTTCAGGCACTCTAGGAGAGTTTTCTGTGCCACTTGCGATCGAGTGCACCCCCTTATGCGATCGAGTGCAATTGAGGCAGAGAGTTACCCGAGCAGCAGTGTTTGACTGCTGCACTTACATGACTGCCACTGATTCATGCACGGGCATCGATCCAAGCATCCAGCATTCTTTCCCTTTGATACCGAGATTGAGTGGACTATCCGAAAAAGGTTTAGAGACAACTCAAAAGAGGTAGAAGAAGGAATTGAGGAAGAAGTACCAATGGCGGAACAGATCACCGAGCAGCAACCACCTGAGCGAAGGCTAATGAAGCAATCCTTCATCCCACAGAACCTCAATCAGCTATCGTGCATTGTGTATCAACCTGAGGCAGAAGGCAACTACTACATATCTCCGCAGATACTCAGTGCACTGACTCATTTTAGGGGTACACCTAATGAGGATTCACACTTGCACCTTCGAGAGTTCTTCGATCTTTGCAAATTCCAGCACATCCGAGGCTTAGACCAAGAAGGAATAAGGTTAATTCTTTTCCCTTTTTCCTTAAAAGATAATGCTAAACTATGATACAATTCTTTGCCTGCAGTTTCTATCCACACTTAGGAGGAGTTGGCTAGCAAATTCCTAAGAAAGTTTTTCCCAGCCCAAAAGACGAGGCAAATGAAGGGGGAAATTCAATCATTCCAACAAAAAGATGGAGATCTATTCTTCGAGGCCTGGGGACACTTCAATGAGCTAGTACTCAAATGCCCACATCACAACCTACCTCAAGATGAACTGGTACAAGCTTTCTATGAAGGTTTGAGTGATACTAACAAAAATATTGTGGATTCAAGTTGTGGAGGAGTGCTGATGGAGAAAAGTAGCGAAGAAGATATGGAGCTCTTCGAAACCTTAAGTGAACACACTCAGCAGTTCTCCTCTCGAGGTAGACATGTAACCAAGAGTAATGGTATGTATGAGGTAAACTTAAATGGAGGATCATCTCCTCAAATAGCTGCTATAGAGAGGAAACTAGACCTATTCGTTAAAGCTATGGCTGCCCAGAACACCTCACCTAACCCATTAGCCACACCACTCCAGGTATGTGCTATTTGCTCCTAATTTGATCATAATATTGATACATGTCCCTTGTATTCATTCACAGATCATGAGCAAGCAAACTTTGTGGGACCAAACAATTATCTGTCGAAGAACAATCCTTATGCAAACACATACAACCCTGGATGGTGAAATCACCCAAATTTTTCTTGGAGTCAGAACAGTCAAGTGCAGCAAAGAAACTTCCAACCAGCAGCCCAATCTGTTCTCGAACCAAAGAAGAATGACCTCGAAAGTCTTGTAAGACAATTGGCATCTCAGCAGCAATAACTAATGACTTCACACGAACAGTTCATGGAAGAAACTAGACAATTTCAGACTTAGATGAGACAAATGACTACACAACATAATCAAGCCATTCAAGGACTAGAGGTACAAATGAGGCAATTGGCCAAAGAACTGAGTACCAGAAAGTAAGGAGAGCTTCCAGCCCAGCCACTACCTAATCCAAGAGGACATCAGCAATTGAATGCTGTTACAACCTTAAGAAGTGGTAAGATCATCGGCAGTGATAAGCCTGCACAAACATCTCCAGACCAAGCATCCGCATCTAAGGTAAGTGAGATGGAAAAGGTAACTGCACCTCCACCCTTCCCTCAAAGGTTAGTAAAACATAAGAAAGAGACTAAAATAATTGATATTTTTGAAATTTTGAGAAAAGTAGAAGTCAACATTCCTTTATTATAAGCAATTAAACAAATTCTTGCATATGCTAAATTCTTGAAAGATTGTTGTACTAATAAAAGGAAGTTTCAAGAGCATGAGATAGTTGCACTGACTAAAGAGGTAAGTGTTGTGCTATGTTGCCTAGTTTAATAACCTAAATGGCAGTTTTGAAACTAAGCTGGTTTACCCCATCATTGTAAATTCTAAGTCCTTAGTATAAAATTCAACATTTTCTATAACTCATGGTCAGGAAAAATTCCCTTATAATTCTTATGTCAATCAGATAAGTATCTTGGATACAAGTACTTGCTTGGCCTGCTTTCTTGCACTTTAAACTACCTTGCACATCCTTCATGGTTTCCTTGTTACCAAAGACCTTTGGTCTTCCATAAGCCTCTCCACAAACTTCTTCGACCTTCCCACCCTCACTTGCATGGGTTTGTGAAAATTTAGCCTCGTCCTTGAAAACTGACTTAGGCCTCCCATGGTGCATCTTGTTCCCGTTTATATGCAGAAATATTTGGTTCACCAAAAATAAATAAAAAATACAAAAAAATCTTTTTGATCATTCCACCCAGAATAAAAATATCAATCATTCAATTACTGATACCTTGGTAGAAATGTCAAGGAAAATTTCATTCTTATTTATTAGTCTCCTCCTCTTATGGGGTTTGTTAAGCTTAGTACAGATGGCTCGGCCCAAGGCAGTATGAGAATGGCTAGCGTAAGCGATGTCCTTTAGGACCATAACAACAACTGGATTGGTGTTGTAATAATATTGGGGCTAAACTTTGGTCTCTAAAATATGGTCTGGAGATGGTAGCTAGATTGGGGTATCGGTTTGTGGAGGGTTAGCTTGATTATAAATCTATTATTGATTTATTTGGGGTTGATGTGACTCAAACATTATGGATCAATAAGAATTGCACACAGTTAACCACTTTTGAGCAGTGAATTGACTCGACCTGACTACAGCAGAGAGTACGCCACCCACTCCCAGACCATCCCTTGTGAGGCTCAAGGTGCAGATGTGTCATCTCCTACAAGGCTCGAGGCCTAAAGGTCACATCTCAACAGTGCCACACTTTAGAAAGCTAGTAACGCACTAACACTTATATATAGAGACGTCTACCCTCAACGCAGACAAACACAGATAGAAAAGAGAAAGAGACATAGATACAAGAAGTGTGTACAGATAAACAAAAGAAGGAAATGAGAGAACTCTAGGTACAAAGAGAAAACACATGAGAAACAACGAGAATCATCTCAGTTTTCTCCCCCTCTCAAATATCCCTTCACCTCGAAATAATTTTTTCCCTTTATAAACACTTACTGACTTAACAATCGGAGGGCTCTCCCCGGAGTACCACGCTACGGGATACTTCTTTTTTAGGTATTCACTCATTTCAAATGTAAAGGAAACATTCCACGTCCTCTTCTCCTTTTCATACAAGGACAATCCTAGACAAGTACCCTATTGAGAACTAATGAAGGCGGACCAATTCCTGTCACCTTTTTTGGCATCAACAGATCGGCGTCGTCCACGGGAATCGACAAATACATCTTATGATGCCACCTAAAAGCATGTTCACAAAAGCTGAGATCGATAATGCGATACCCTCTAAACCGCAGACAGATGAGCGTGACCCCTACCAAGTCTTAAGGAACCATCAGAACTCTAAAACTCCGGGTGGCCAAAACCGGTCTAGCCCTTTAACCACATCAATGGAACCAAGCCTGGTCCGAGCCTAACCTACCCAGGTTCTTCGCTTGAAGACCAGAACATCAGCCATCCTTAAAGATAGAGAACGAATAGTCATCTCGATAACAAGATTGAGAAGAAATAGTCATTTCAGATTGAATCGAGCAGCAACACATGCTTGCTTAAAAGACAGAGAGGGACAAAGTCTAACTCACCATCTCTCAAACTTTCATACTAGGCTCTCATCCAAGTTTGAAATCCACCTAACTCTAATAAAGCTGAGGTAGTAGTGAACTACCTAAAGTTCTTCAGAAGCCTAGGCCAAGGACATAAGCACCATACCCACTCTAAACGATGGAAACCCCAGCATCTCGAAAGAAGTCAGACCTCGGAGGGATCAAGTATCCTGAAACTTCTCCCAAGAAGTCTCCTGAGATACCTTGAGTACAACAGGTCCTAAAAAATTTAAGATGCCTGAAGATCGAGACCCATAACGGGAAAATTCCAATCGAACTATAGAGACCAGCAACTCTCCAAAAGCTCTCATAGACATTCATAGGAAAAATATGTACTAGCCACTATCTTACGCTCTTAAGGATACAGTACAAGTCCAACCTCACACTCCCCCCAAAGTCGATAAAGCTTTATCTAGGTTTAGTATGAATAGATCATAGATCACTCCCCTCAAGGATGACAAAATAAGAGGAGCAAACTTGGGTATGTTTAGTTCATTTCTAATGCTAACAAACCACCCTAAGGACACCTCACTAGCTAGGGGAAGAAGCTTGACCAAATAACAACATTGGAGGTTCTCTTTAGTGGTCTTCTAGCTCCAAGTTTCAATCACCACTTGCCTTGCACAACTCTCTTCATCCGGGCAAAGAAAACTATTGCAACAGAAGCAAACTAAACCTTGTAAGGAGAAGAATCAGAACGCACTCAAAACTTAGTTCGCTCGCCAGCAACAACTAAGGATCTACCTAAGTAAGCTGAAGCAAAAAACAACTAAGTCAAAACCAACTCATCTAGAGTTCACATTCCCCAAAAGTTCATCAGCATCAAAGGACTTCATCTTACACAAAAATAACAAAGTCATATATCCAAAATAAGTTTGTGAAAGGACTCCGTTTCAGTCCACCTAAGGGATAGGATCCTGAAGCAAAAACCAGAAACTAAAAATTAGCCTTCATTCAGAGACTACTTTAGTTAGAAGAAATTGAAACAAGAAAAAAATACGATCTTAACACTTGTAAAATTTCTTGCGAACTCTACTCGATAGAAGTAACAAAAATATAAAGGCAAAAAATTAAGAAAAATAAAAGCAAATTAAATAAAGTTACTTTATAAAAGAAAATCGAGGCAAAAGATACCAAAAAGTAAAGGATAAGAACTGCAACTCTTTATCCTCAACAGGTTCAACCACTTTGACCCTTTTGGTTTTGTAATACTTGTATTTGTAAAGTAAGGATAAAGAAGTGCTTTAATAAATATGACATGGAGTTAAAATAATATATATATTTAAATGCGAAAAGTTAAATTTTTATAAAAAAAATTTCGGAGTCGTCCAGAAGAAGAAACAAAAGGAAAAAAAAACTGGAGTCATCCAGAAGGAAGAAAAAAACATTATGGGACATCCAGAAGGAAGGAAAAAAAAAAAACTGGCAACAGGGGGCAACATCTATTGCTAGGAGAAAGCAACCTTGCTGCATGTAAGGCAGCAAGGCTGCATGTAAGGCAGCAAGGCTGCTGAGTTGCAAAGTGAGTTTGCAAAAAACGGACTATGTTGCAAAAAAATTTAATATGTATATATATATATATATATCTGTATGTGTGTGTGTGTATAATAAAAGTAATTTATTTTATTACTTACCAAATCATGTTTGATTTTCCTTCAATTACTCTATTTCTTTAAACACTTGGGGACTAAAAGAAAGGTTGAAAGAGCAAAATTTTGAAGGGGTTTACGGAAGAATTTTATAGAGAGTCATGGGAAGGTATAAGAAAAACAGAAGGTAATAACATAATGTTTATTTTTGAATTTTTAGCATACATGAAATTTCCCAGAATTCAAAGTGGGAATTTTCAAAGGGTGTAAATTATGAAGAATTGAAGAATAAATTTTAAATTTTAATACAAATATTATGTCAGGTGTTGGCGATTAGCAACCGGGAGAAATTACTAAGAGGAGCAGGAAAGGCAAGGAGGTGATCCACAGGTAGATCTAAGTGCTACATGGTGAGTTAGATTTACTTTGTTGGTATTTGTATAAGGTTTAAACATGGTTAAGGTTTAAAAAAAAGGTGGAAGAGTGAAGTTCAACATGTTAAAGGAGTGCACACAAGTGTGCGTGGCACTTTGGAGCAAGGCAAAGGAAGGCACACTAGTGTGTGCGCTTCAGCACACAAGCTGGAAAATGTGTGCGCACTAGTGTGCGCACAGCTTAGAGAGGGCCAGCATCAGTGTGCGCCATACCACTCCCTCACCAGTGCCGCACCGCCTAGCAAGTGATGAAAAGGGTGTGTGCCTAGCGCCGCACCACCCCTTTTTCAGCGCCTAGGCGCTAGGCACACTGATGCACACATGGACAGCTTGTTTCAGCCTCTTGTTAAATGCGTGGGTGCAAGGTTAAAACGTACAGCACCACTTAGGATTGATGGAGGGCCATGGTTGGTTGGTCATCAAGATCTAAGGGTGGAGAATGATTAACAAGATTAGACAAGAAGTGGTTCACTATATAAAGGGTCACCTAGGTTCAATCTCAAGAGTGTGATAACATAAGTGTGATGTAATGTAACTTGTGAGACATGTGTGTGAATGAGAGAATTGTGTGAGAGTGCAAAGACACAGACATACAAGAGGGACTCATTGTAGAGAGGCTGGTTGTAAAGAAGAGAGATTAGTATAGAAAGTGATAAAGTCTTTCTTGTTCTCTTCTTTGTTCCTTCAAGAACTTGAGGTTTCTTAGAGAGGGTTGCTGAATTGTAAAGAACCATTGATTTAGTGCAGAGAGTTCAGAGGAACTCACGGGGACGTAGGCACATTGTCGAACCTCGATAACAAATCGCTTCTGTTCTTTTCTTTCTTGCTTTCGATTACTGTATCTTTTCTTTACAAGTCATTCTAGACTTGGGTGTTTGGAAGATCACCACCTAGGTATCTTGTCAAGGTGATTTCCAACAATGGTGTCAGAGCCAAAGAAGCTTGCATAGCTAGGTATCAGAGCAAGAACAGAAGGTATTGGAGCAAGACTCCAACGGTCAACTTCTTAGGTGATTCAATAATGGTGTAAAGATCAAGATCTGATCGTGTTCTTGAGGGTGATTCAAGAACGGTATTAAGATCCATCTTTGATCTGTGTTCTTGAGGTTTAGAAGAAATTGGAAAGCGTTTATGGGTACTACATAAATCAAGGGATCTTCTCCGCAAGATGGGTTCAAATTTCGGTATTGAGAAGTTTGATGGAAAGGGAGATTTTTCCCTGTGGAAGCGGAAGATCAAGGTGGTTCTAGTGCAACAGAAAGTGGACTTGGCTCTTGGAGAAGATGATGCTTTTCCAACAAGTGTCACGGAGGACCAGCGGATTGAGATAAAGAAGATGGCTTACAGCACCATTTTCTTACACATGTCAGATAATGTCACAAGGGAGTGCGGAGACTCAAAAGATCCAGCTGCAATATGGAAGAAACTAGATGAGTTGTTTCTTGCCAAAACTCTCCCGAATAAGAGGTATCTTCGTAAATGAATCTTTGTTTTTAAATTTGATCCTAATGAAGAGTTGCAAGATGATCTTGATGCCAAGATAAGGAAGGCATCAAGTGGTAAAGGGCTAAAAGAAGGCCAGTAACTCGGTATGGCAGCAACATGCATGGCTACTACCAAGACAGAGGTAGAGGAGAGAGCCATGGGAGAGTGCAGAGCAACATACATGGCTACTACCAGGACAGAGGTAGAGGAGAGAGCCATGGGAAAGAGCACTCCAAACTGAGATTTGGAGGGAAGAGTTGCTGCTATTGCCATAAAGAGGGTCATGTCAAGAAAGATTGCAAGAAGATGACAAGGGATATAGGAATAAGCCATACCAATAATGGAGAGGCTTCGGTTCCCAAGACAAAACAGCAAGATGATGATGTTCTTGTTGTGTGCTCAAGTGTGAGCAAGGGGCAAGAAGGTAGCAGGAAATAGATCTTGGATTCTTGGTGCACTCATCACATGTGCCCTCACCGGAGTTAGTTCAAGAATTTCAAGGAAACCAATGATGAAAGGGTTTTCTTGGGGAATGATATTTCTTACTAAGGGGCACGGGAGACATCCAAGTGAGGATGTTTGATGGAATGACAAGGCTACTGGAGAATGTGAGGTATCTCCTGGATTTGAGGAGGAATTTGATCTTATTGGGGTAGCTGGATTCCATAGGATACACATGCAAGATAGAGGGAGGAAAGATCAAGGTAGCCAAGGGATCTTTGGTAGTGATCAAGGCAGCAAGAAACGATGGACTCTATGAGATGATCAGAGACATGGAAATCAAAGATCAAACAGCAAGCTTGATGGCTGAGATGGATGAGGCAGCCTTTTGGCACACTCACTTGGGACATATGAGCGAAGAGGGCCTGTAAGTTCTTAGCAAGGATGGCCTACTTGGTGGAGACAAAGTAGAGAAACTTGATTTCTACGAGTGTTGTGTTCTTGAGAAGCAACACCGAGTTAGCTTCAACACCGGAGTGCACAAGTCTAAGGGCATTCTTGACTACATTCATGCAGACCTTTGGGGACTAGCAAGGACACCAACATAGGGAGGTAACATTTACTTTCTGTCTTTAATTGATGATTATTCAAGAAAGGTTTGGGTTTATTTGGTTAAAAAT
Organism: Bretschneidera sinensis; assembly: GCA_023935145.1. Classification (NCBI taxonomy): domain Eukaryota; kingdom Viridiplantae; phylum Streptophyta; class Magnoliopsida; order Brassicales; family Akaniaceae; genus Bretschneidera; species Bretschneidera sinensis. Next base: position 79,595,432 of record CM043700.1, on the reverse strand, counting down.
AAATCAGATGCTTTGAATAAATTAGTGGTGTGGAAAGGGCTGGTAGAGACTCAAATGGGTAGAGTAGTTAAGGGGATAAGAACCGATAATGACTTAGAAATTTTTAACCAAGAACTTGATCAATTTTGTAGGTTAAATGGGATTCTAAGACATAGGATGGTTGTGGAAACCCTTTAGCAAAGTGGAGTTGCTGAGTGGATGAATAAGACCTTTATGGAAAAGTTTAGGTACATGTTAAATGGATCCGGATTACCCAAATGTTTTTAGGGGGAAGCGGTGTCTACTGCTACATATTTGGTTAATAGATCACCCTCTAGGGTCATGTCCCATAAGACTCCCGAAGAGATGTGGAGTGGAAAACCCCCTGAGTTGGACAACCTTAGGACTTTTGGATGTGCTGCATATGCACAATAAAAGGATGATAGACTTAGCCCAGGATCTAGAAAATATGTGTTTCTAAGATATAGGGAAGGAGCTAAGGGGTATAAGTTGTGGTCCTTAAAGAACGAAGGATTAAGACTCATAATAAGTAGGGATGTTAATTTTAATAAATTGTTATTTCCCTATTTGGAGGAAACTAACTCTGCAAGGGCTAGTGAGCAACCCAGTTCGGTATTTGTTGAGCATAGCATCAAGGAGAATTCGGTTCAAGTAGAGCAAGGAAGGCAAGAGGGTTCGGACTAGGTAGAGCCCATTGATGAATGCCAAGCTTAGGACACTCATGAGGAGGCTGAACTGAAAGAAGATGATGCAGGGAGTCGGAAGGTCTATCAGTTCACAAGAGACCAAGAAAGAAGGCTGGTCAAACCACTTTCAAGATATGGGTTTGCGGATGCAGCAGCTCCTTGGATAGAAGGAGAGATGAGTGAACAAGAGACTTACATTGATGCCATGGGATGTAAGGATTCGCCAAGATGGAAGCTAGCTATGGAGGAAGAAATGGATTCTTTGAGGAAGAACAACTTTTGGGAATTGGTGTACATTCTGGAAAAACAAAGAGTTGTCGATTGTAAGTGGACTTACAAGGTCAAAGAAGGGTACCCTTCAGGAGATGATGTCCGGAAAAAGGCTAGGCTAGTGGCAAATGGGTTCATAAGAAGAGAAGACATAGATTTCACAGAAAATTTCTCCCCTGGACACAAGGTGGAGAAGATGGTGAGTATCCTCATCTATGTCATTGATGTGCTGTTAGTTTGGAACAGCAGGAAGAGAATGGAAAGGTTTACATCTCAATTTAATGAGGAGTTCGAGAGGAAGGATCTTAGCCTTACACAAAAGATCATTGGGATGTGTATAATCTAAGAAAATGAGAGAAACTGGTTATGGGTTTCTTGGGCAATGGGTGTTCTCAACAGATTTGTGAGTAATCCTAGAAAGAAGCATTGGCTTGGGATGAAGTGGTTGCTGAGGTATTTGAAGGCTCAGTGGCAGCCAGTGGTACCACTCTTAACAACCGAGGCTGAGTGCATAGCGGCTACGGAAGCCATAAAGGAGGCTATGTGGTGCAAAGGGTTGTTGGATGAGTTGATGGTCCTAAAAGAGCAGGTGGTGGTGTCTTCGGAAAAAATGGCCACGAAAGAAAGTCCTACAGATTTAGGTACCAAGGTTCTACCTCTAAGAAGGTCCAATCATTGTCTTGGACTTCTTAGGAATGGAGTCGGTTGAATGATGACTCAAGATGAGTTTGGATCCTGAAGTTCTCTGCACAATGGTTCGGGTTTAAACGCTTAGACAAAGGTAGAGATTATTGGTATTTGTCTAAGGTTTAAACATGGTTAAGGTTTAAACAAAAGGTGGAATAGTGAAGTTCAGCATGTTAAAGGAGTGCACACAAGTATGCATGGCACTTTGAAGCAAGGAAAAGGAAGGCACAATAGTGTGTGCGCTACAGCACACAAGCTGGAAAATGTGTGCGCACCAGTGTGCGCACAGCTGAGAGAGGGCCAGCATCAATGTGCGCCGCACCTCTCCCTCACCAGCGCCGAACCGCCCAGCAAGTGATGAAAAGGGTGTTTGCCTAGCGCCGCACCGCCCCTTTTTCAGTGCCTAGGCGCTAGGCATACTGATGCACACATGGACAACTTGTTTCAGCCTCTTGTTAAGTGCGTGGGTGTAAGGTTAAAATGCACAACACCACTTAGGATTGATGGAGGGCCATGGTTGATTGGTCATCAAGATCTAAGGGTGGAGAATGACTAACAAGATTGGATAAGAAGTGGTTCACTATATAAAAGGTCACCTAGGTTCAATCTCAAGAGTGTGATAACACAAGTGTGATGTAATGTAACTTGTGAGACATGTGTGTGAATGAGAGAATTGTGTGGGAGTGCAAAAACACAGACATACAAGAGGGACTCATTGTAGAGAGGCTGGTTATAAAGAAGAGAGATTAGTATAGAAAGTGATAGTCTTTCTTGTTCTCTTCTTTGTTCCTTTAAGAACTTAAGGTTTCCTGGAGAGGGTTGCTGAATTGTAAAGAACCATTGATTTAGTTCAGAGAGTTCAGAGGAACTCACGGGGACGTAGGCACATTGCCGAACCTCGATAACAAATCGTTTGTGCTCTTTTCTTTCTTGCTTTCGATAACTGTATCTTTTCTTTACAAGTCATTCTAGACTTGGGTGTTTGGAAGATCACCACCTGGGCATCTTGTCAAGGTGATTTCCAACATGCTTTAAGTAATCTAGATAAAAATGAAATATCTAGTGATAATATTAAAATAAATTATTAGCTTATGCATAGGTGGTAGATGAAAAATTGATTGATAGGTATGATATGAATATTGGACATGTAGAAAATTATTATGTGATAAGTAATATTATTATAATAATGAGTCGATTTAATAATGATGGTGATAAATAAAATTCTTGACGAGTTATTGTTGATAAATTGATGTGATATATGAGGAGAAGAAATTAGTGAAATTTATCAAGTAGAAATTTGAGGAAAGATAGGATAGCTATATTAAATATTTGAATTCATGTTGTTTTTATATTATTATTCATATACGTATTTCGTACCATTGTTCATATACATGTGTATAAAATAAAAGAACCGAGAGGGGCCGATCTAATTGAAAAACCGTGACAGTCGGTATATGTTGGAAATAAAAGAAAACCGTGACAGCTGGTATATGTTGGAAATAAATACCGTGACAGCCGGTATAGGCTGGAAATGAAAGAACCGGGAGGGGCCCGGTCTAAGATAAAAACATGTCGACATGTGGAAAGACGTTCCTTAATAATAATTCATGCATTGCATCTGTTTTACATGTTGATTGTATTACTGAAGTGTTGTTGTTATTATACATTTATTTATAGATGAATAAGTCTCACAGAGAGACAGTTGTGGTGAGAAAGAAACATAGAAGTATGATATGATAGGAACTATCCAAATATTAGACTATATATTATTATCCAGTCATATGAGATATAAATGATTAAATATAAAAGACTATTCATACAAATTGAATACTTCTAGTAAATTTAATTCACTGAGCTTGTGAAGCTCATCCCTCATTGTACAATGATTTCAGGTAGCAGGCAGGACAAATAGTCTGGTGGGTTGAGAGTCAGAAGAAATCATTTTCTGTAAGCCACGTACGTGTCCACATCCTCAGACTATTGAAAAAATAAAATAAAAATTTATTTGTAAATATTCATGCATTTTACGTTGTATATTATGTTTAAGTCAAGATCAGATTGATGTATCTCCCCTGTTGAGGGTTGAGGATTGAAGTAAAAATTTCTGTTAGTATTACTTTTATTGTTACATATATGTGTTGTGCTGAGATTTTCAAAATGTGATGACACCATCTCGGGGGTGGCCAACCCGGGATGGGTCGTTACAGGCCCCTTCCACGATCTCCACCACTTTGACTGCCTTTTCTTCTGCCTGGTTTTCAAGATGATCCAGGATCTCCAAGCTAGCCTAGTCAAGGTCAGGCCACCTCTTGGCCCCCTATGCCTTGGCCATTTCGAAGCCAACCGAGTAGTACTCCGAAGACTACCTCAGCAGATCTTTCTTGTAGCCTTCAGAGTTACAATACTTCTCTACTATAGATACTTATGCCTGGGCCAGCTGCGACCTCAGCTCTCGTTTGGTGTCTTGAATACCAGCCACCTCAGCACCAAGATGATTCTCTACCTCGTGAAGCTAGTTGATCTCAGAGCTAAGTTTATCCCCGACACCACGAAGTTTCGGCACCTCGGCCTTTAAAAAACCACTTCCTCAATAGCAGACAAACAGTTGGCATTAGTAGTAACTAAGGAAGCTTATAGCATCTCTCTCTCGAGCTCTATATCACGAATTTGGCTGCAAAAGGCATCTCTTTAAGCTCGAAACTTTTCTAGATTTTTTGCAAGATCTGGATCGTCCCATCAAATTCCAGAAATAGTGTCATCCATAGATTGGACGAACTGGCTCTAGAGGAAGGCATACATGCCAGTCTGCACCAAAAGCAAAACACTTAGGGAAAAATTGAAGAAAGCCCAAAAGTTAAAGGTTCTAGAGAAAAGATCCTTACTTTGTAGCAGTGGTTAAGGGCATTAACCATCAGCTGGTCAGAAGTTATGGACCTCATCACAATAGCATCAACAGGAAAAACAGATCCTCCTAGTAGCTATCGAAAGGTATACACGCTAGCAAAAGCTGAGTTCGTGCACTTCACCTCCCAATTCAGGTGGTAAGCGTCGGAACTCAAGCTAGCCATAAAAATAGAGTCCCAAAGAGCAAAAGAAAAAGCTCTGAGGATAAGAGAGAAGTCCTCAAGAGCTGTAAAAGAGTTTCTAAGAACAGGAGTGGAGTTCTTAAGGGCAGTAAATGCCAAGCTAAAGGGAGGAGTAACAAGAACCCCCTCATTGTCAGTCTCTACCTTGACCCTTTGAAGAACCTCAACCTCCTTAGTTGGGTCATTAGATGTCTTCTCCATGACTACAGAAGTCTCAGCCTCTCAGACCTTGGCTTGTTGTACCTTAACCGACCACACCATGGTTGCCTCAACCTCTGACCGCTTTGCTTCAACCACCTGAGTCGAAGGCTCTTCTGACTAAGCCTTCTTCCTCCCAAATTTATTATCATAAGAAAACTTGGCAGCCAATCCTAACGATTTCAACTTGGTTGAACATGGTGCCCTTTGCAAAATAAAAAAGTGACTCATCAGAGAACAAGTAAAAATAGAAAAAGAAAAAGGAAAGCAACTCAAAAGCTCTCCACTATCAGCAAGAGAACTAGGAAAGTGCAAACTGAGTTGGTAGGTCCTCAGCAGTGACTCACCCAAAAGGTCCTTATTAGACATCATGACATTGCCCTTTAAGACCTTATCGATAGCTCATCACACTTTTTCACCCAAGGAAGGCTCCCTTTGGTCAAGTACATCACTAGAGTTCTATTCTAATAGTACCTGATAAGACTCTAACCCCTCCATGAAGAAGAACCACTCATTCTAGCCCCTGATCAAAGAAAGGGTGTCTAAAATCTTCCTCTCTCCTCGAGTAAAGGTTGAACCACCTACTCAAAATATTTCTTCATGGTATAAAGCCATCTAAACATATTTACCTTTGACTTCTCGTATCCTCTTTTGAACCCAACATACTTCCTCAATGCCAGCACAAACCCCAAAATGCACCTTATTCCATTCGGAGACAACTAAGTAGGGCAGATACCGTAATGGTTTATGATCTCCCTAACATCAAGGTTAATGGGAAACCTCAACCCCACCTTTAGATGGTCAAGGTAACAACAAAGAGAGTACGATGCCTCTTCTTTCAAAAGGGCATAAGCCCTCTCATCAGGAATAGAACACCTAACTCTCCACTCAAAAGGGAAAAGAAATCTAGTAGGAAAAGACTCTAAATCATTCTTGATGATTTGACTAGGGATCCTTCCAACCTGAAGAACCCCACTCACAGGGACCATCACATCTCCACTCTAAAAAACAACCTCCTTCCTTTCAGTCCTCATCTTCTTAAATCTACCAACTCCAACTCCATACATGGTATGACAATAAAAAAAAAGGATGATAAGAAGGAGAAATCTCACAAAGAAGACAAGGCGATACAGGTAAAAAAAGAGAATTGAAAGAACAGTCAAAGAGGAAAAAATAAGAGTTAGGGACTGAATAATAAATTTTATCACAACAGAGATAATCCCCATTTCCTACATAAACTTTAAACAATTTATATAGTGAAATAAACAGGCCTAGCCTTATGCAACTTCTTCTTGTATGAAATAGTGGGTACTCCCACTATCAATCAGAATTTGCAATTTAAAATTACCATGACAACCACTAATCCTAAGGGTTTTAGGATTTTCTTCATGAATTTCTTCAATAATTGCTTGATTGGTGACTATAGAGATTTCTTGTGTCTCCCTGATATATGGGCTTGTATCTTGTTTTTCTTCTTGAATTTCGTCTATTTTATCATAATTAGACCTAACATGTAAGATTTCATCACCATCGGACAATTTTTGATGTTCTTAAATACCATAAACAAGACCCACCAATTCAAGTTGCTATAGTATAGCAATTCAAGTTGTTGTAGTAAGGAAGTGTCTTTGTCTCTCACAAATCCATCATCAACTGAATTTGTATAAGTAAAAAACTGGTATTGAATATCTTGAATAGGTCTAATCTTATGCATCTCTTTGTGAATTTCTTATTCAATTTGTTGGATCGCAGGATCATGTGAATTTTGTTGATCCATTAAATAAAAATAAAGGACTAAATTGTTGTAGTTGGTAATAAGCTTATTCAAAGTTCCTCTGAGAGTTGCGTTTTGATGATTTTGTCCTGTTTTCATTGATAACTTTTGGAGAACTAATGAAAGGAAAGAAAACGAATTAACGGAGCTCAATGAAAGCACCAATTTATATAGAATTGTATCAGGATGTTGATGGTTTCAAGATCATAGCCCAGAAAGTAGAAAGGAATGAGAGAAAAGAGGAAAACTGTGAGAGAAATTGATTTCTGAATTCTTCATTAATTCCTCTTTACATCAATAGGTGTTACTAGTCAGGTAACAATGCAATAGAAATGAATGCTTATGCAACTAACTAACTACCAGATTTTGTCATCTTGATGCTAGTTAACTAACATGCAACTTACTAACTCCATTGATTACACAATTACATAGATGTATCATTTTCCATTCATATCACATTTCCTCCCAAAATTGAGCTAAGAGCTTCAAAAGCCATAAAGTTCCACTCCAGCCAGAAGGAATCACGACTTCAGTCATCTTCGCTCCTTTTCAGGAACGGACTGCAGTTAACGATTCCTCCCAAAGTGGAACAAAGAGCTTCAAAAGCCACAAAGTTCCACTATGACTAGAATGAATCACGACTTCAGTCGTCTTTGCCCTTCTTCAGGCGCATACCACAGTTTACGATTCCTCCCGAATTCGAACTAAGAGCTTCAAAAGCCACAAAGTTTCATTGCGGCCACAAGGAATCACGACTTCAGTAATCTTTGCTCCTCTTGAAGAGCAGACTACAGTCAACGATTCCTCTCGAAGTCGAACTAAAAGCTTCAAAAGCCACAAAGTTCCACTCCAACCATAAGGAATCACGACTTCAGTATCTTTGCTCATTTATAGAGTAGATTACAGTCAACAATTCCTCTCGAGGTAAAACTAAGCACTCCAAAAGCCACAAAGTTCCACCCTAACCAGCAAGAATTGTTATAAAGGGGTTTTGAAAGTTTGTGTCTTGCTATTCCTATCACAATGGAATAGTAACTTTGACCATATAGTCCCTGCCGAAGTAGAACTACGACCCTTGAGCCTCACAGTTCACTTGAGCAAAAGAGGGATCACGGCCCCAGTTACATTTCCACTCATACAGGATCAAGATCTCGACCAAACAAACCTCTAAAGAAGAAGCTACAAAAAAAATCTCAATTCAACCCGTGAAGATACTAAGGTTTGAGCCCTGTGATCCCTACCATAAGTAGAGTTGTGACTCCAACTCTATAGTTCCCATCGAAGAAGAACTATGGCTCATGAGCCTCACAATTCACTCGAGCAGAAGAAGAATTACGACTTCATTCATGCTTCCACTATGATGGAATTTAGGTCTTAGACTAATAAAAATCTTCAGAAAAAAAGAGATTAATGTTAAGAAGAGCTTCGACAAAACTGCCTCGGTTAAAGATATGACACCGTTCAGATAAGATGATCAACCATAAAGGCTCTCGCAGTCGTATGACCCTTAATGCCCAACACTTAAAGATTATGGGATTCCTCTCGATGTGAAACTAAAGACTTCGGGAGACCAAATGCCCAACACTTAAAGATTACAGGTTAAGGTCACAATCCCCACTATCAAAGAAGTTAAAGTTTTGGTCGTACAGTCCATCACAGAGTCGGGATCCCCTACGAACGTCGAAGAAAAACTACTCCCTTAAGGAATCTCACTGAATCCCTTAGGGAGTGGGGGGAATCTAATGTGACTCAAACAATACGGACCAATAAGAATTGCACACGTAGCTGATCGCTCCTTAGCAGCGAATTGACTCAACTTGAGTGCAGCAGAGAGTATGCCACTCGCTCCTAGACCATCCCTTATGAGGCTTGAGGCTTGAGGTGTCATCCCCTACAAGGCATGAGTCCTAAAGGTCACATTCCAATAGTGTCACACTTCGGGAAGCCAGGAACGCACCAACGCCTATATAAAGAGATGTCCACCCTCAACACAGACAGACACATATAGAAAAGAAAATAAGATATACATCCAAGAAGTGTGTACAAATACATAAAAGAGGAAAAAGAGAGAACTCCAAGTATAAGGAGAAAACATAGGAGAAACAAAGAGAATCATCTCAGTTCTCTCCTCCTCCCAAATATCCCTTCACCTCGACATAATTCTTTCCCTTTATAAACACTTACTGATTTAACCATCAAAAGGTTCTCCCTAGAGAACCACACTCCGAGAGACTTTTGTAGGTATTCACCCATTTCAAATGCAGAGGAAACATTCCACGTCCTCCTCTTCTTTTCATACAAGGAAAATCCTAGGCAGTCACCCCATTGAAAACTAACAAAGGTGGACCAACTCTTGTCACCTTTTTTGGCATCAACAAGGGACACTATTTAAAGATGCCATCCCTTGAGTCCCTCCCATTCTTGATGCTTGCATGTTGGAGAGACTTTCATTCTCTGAGTGTTAAATCCACCATGTCTACAGACAAGCAAATAACTGCGGTGATGGTCTTGCTAAGCATGGATGCAACTCCAACAACAATAATAATAATAATAATGCAAAGTAGCAAGCATATTTGCTTTTTTTCTTTGTAATTTTATTCCTATTAAACGCAAAGGCACACACCGAGGAAGTTGCTGATTAGCCTCACGAGACAATTCCAAATAAAAATCATGTGTTGCTTGGGTAAATTGATTATGGAACTGAGGAGCTAAGGCTTTGATTAAAACTAATTGTAAGTTCTGAAATGTGTTTGAGCTTGTTTTAATTATGAAATCACAACGAATCTGCCTGTCAATATTGCATCGAGGTTTCAAGCCCAGTAGAGAGGCCTAGAACTTAAAGAGGATCTACAGATACTTTGCTCTTATTTTAGTTTTAACTTAAAGAAGAAAACTAACTGTAAGGTTACACTATCAATGGTTCAGTGGTAAGTGGTTAAGATTTAATTGAATTATCCAGTGGAATTACAGAAGTATATTCTAGTTGGCTCGCAAGTCGATGAGCTTATAAACTGTAAACTTGAGTTGAGTGTGGCTTGTCACACTACGTGAGCTTGAAACCTAGCTCATGCTTGGCTTGTGGTTCATAAAAACCAAGCCATGCAAGCGGCTTGACTCGATTCGACAGACATTCTCACATCATTAACTATTGAGCATTGATTGTAAATTCATGAATGAATGTCAAATGTGTGCTTACCCAAAGATATAAGAAACATCAAAACGGATATATAACTAATCGCTAATTTTCCCAATTTACGATAAAAAAAATTACCTTCCCAATTTCAATTATGGTAAATGTAAACCTTAAAATTCTAAAGCGAACTCTCCATTCCTTATAAAGAGAGAGACAATCCTTGAGATTTCGTGAATAGTTATCCAATTTATTCCAATTCATTAAGAGATCTCGAGATCTCTTATTGAAATGTTCATTCAATAAGCACTTCAAATATTATGCCTAAAAGAGGATTTGATCCTCCAAGCTCTTTAGCATTGGATTTGGAGTCTTAAGTGTCTAACATTTCACCACAATGTCATCTTGTAAAAGAGTTAGAATTTTAACTTTTGAAGATTTGACAAGTACTACTTACTAGGGGTGAGCATGAAACCTGTTTAACTCGCGAATTAGATCCAAACCGATATAATGGGTTGGTTTGGGTTGGGTCTTTTTAGAGATTAGGTTGGGTTGAAAATATTTGAACCGATGGGTTGGGTTGGGTCATGGGTTTCAAATTTTCAACCCGACCCAAACCGATAACCCAGTCAAATATATAATTATATATTTTATATTTATTGAATATAAAATAATGTATAAATAATTATAGAATAATTGTAAAATATATAATCATAAAATGTTCATTCTAATTACTACTAGTATGTAAAATTATACATAAGAAATACTCCAATGTCCAAACAAGTCTCATATTTTCCAATTATCATATTTTAGTTTCAAATATTTACACTAAAAACAAATACTGATTTCGAGTTATAAAATAGTTTTCATAATTATTCTTAAGCATAACATTAATCAGAATAAATTGATGCACAATTAACGTATGCTTACAAAATTTTGATTTTTTGTACCGTTGTAATTATAAAATAAACATAGAAATTAACACTAACCTACAAGATTCCAGTCGAGATCAATGTATGCAGATAAACTTATATTCCAAAAAGATGTACCATAATGTTGATGGAAGAAATGTTGAATGTATGATAAAGCTTAGTAATACTAACTTACTAAAGCCTTTCATGCAAACATTATCGAACCATTCAATTTGCCTCACTATGACCTTTTAAGAGCTTTCATGCCGCTTCAAAATGCATTAAAGCATAGTCCAAAAATTAGATTGATTAGTGAGAAAGCACTAGCATAGTCAACAAATGCTGAGTTACTAAAATATATTATTAGCAACTGTCCAGAAATCTAGATTTCATTCGTAATTGAACAGTCTTTTAAAGTAAGTTAAATTCATATCAACTAAAGCAGTTCCTAGCGCAACATTCATATGAAGATTGTGTTTTTCAATATAACGATGAATCCATATCTAACATCAAGGGCTCCAGATTGTGAGCATGCAGATAAGTGATTGACCATGGTCACTTCATCAGGCTCTATATTACTCGCTTGCATTTTATGAAACAATGCCAAAACATCCTTAAAAAGTTTGGCTTCACCGTACCCTCCAATTATGACATTCTATGGCACAACATCCTTCTCTTACATGTCATCAAAAAACCAAATTTAGCATATCCTACAACCATTATAGTCCATGAGATAATTTTTCTCTTTTCCATGTTATCAAATATTCTTTGTGCTGTTAGACACATATTTTACTTGTAATATGAATGAATTTAATAGAATTTTTTTTTTTGTTATGTAATATGTATTGTTTAATTATTTAGTAAAAAAAATATATCAACCCAATGACCCAAACTGACCCAAACCAATTAGAATGAGCTGAATTGGATTAAGGTTGAATAGGTTCATAGGTTAAGTTGAATTGAGATTTTTCCAACCCGGTATGAATGGATTGGATTGAAATTTTAGAATAACCCGACCAAAACCGACCTATGTTCACCCCTACTACTTACTTTAATGAGACTGTACGACTCTAAGAACGTCAATTTTCGAAAAAAAATTTAAGATCGAGAAAGCCTCTAAAATGTATTACATTTTTCCTCAAATTAAAAGAATAATGCCTTCAGCCTTTGGTGAAATAGTGAAAGGCATCAAAATCCCTACCCATGAAGCTGGCTCGAAACATCCCATTCCTTACTAAAAAAGAATAATGTAATACATTTCCTCTCCCTAGATCCATATTTCAAAAGACATGACAAGCTACAATAGAGAGACGAGCTGCAGTCGACAAATCCTACGATTCTGCATACAATTATGGTCTATCAGGCTATCTCAGAGTAAAGCCACGTAATAAATGAACTATCTTTCTTGTTCTTTTAAAATAAAAATCAAATAATTTAATATAAATATAAAAGAAAAGAAAAGAAAAGAATATATCTTATCTTCTGAAAGATAAGTTACGGAATTTGAGCAATTTCCAATAATATTTTATGCAGCGACTGTGGCTTAGAAAAGAAAGGGCAGTGATCACTCCCCTTGATCTTAAAGACTCCTTCGGGGGAGTTCTCCCTCACTAGCTTTTCTTGGACATCTGGTGAAAGAGCACGATCATCTAGCGTCTGAATGAAGAACCGCCGACCAATTCCATACCTTTCTGGGGACAAGGAGAGCTTCTCCATGACAGGACCCAGCGGAATGGATCGCATGGAAACCATTGCCAAAGCAACATCCTGGATTGAACCATATTATATATTCCATGTATTAGAATTTATTCATATTTTCTAACCAAAATATAGTTTATGAAATGATTTTATGTTTTAGTTTTAATCAAAATATAGCACTGATAAAATTATTCCCCTTTTTTTTTTCTTTTTTTATCTTTTGGCACATAATAATGTTATGATTATTATATAGATGGGGTGTTTTTCCATAGATAACAAAGCTGTACAAATAATAAAATTAAACATACAATAAAATCTTTTATGTAAACATATGAAGAATTAGAAAGTAGTTTAACGTTTGTAATAGACATCAAAAGCATTTTAAGTTTTGAAAAAATGAATGCTCCTCCACTCTCAATCTCATACCAAGTCCAAGTCTCACCCCAAGTTATATTATATATATATATATATATATATATATATATATATATATATATATATATATATAATAAATGAATTAAACTACAATATTCTTTCATGAGCTAGACTTATAAATCCTTTCCAAATAAATCCTGAAAAGATGTTTTATGAGATTCCCGCAAATGTTCTGCATTCGGCAATGGGAAGAATGACAATAGAAGCACTTAAGGTCTAAATGATATGATAGGATAGAACAATAATACCTTTGCAGGTGATTGATTGAAATATAACCCTTTCATTTGCTGCTTCTCGAACATGAATCCTGTTGGTGGCTTGTCTTTTCCATTCCCATATATCAAAAACTGTGACTCTTGCGTAAATTGTTCTGCAGACCCAAGCTACAACACAGATTTGCCAAGTGAGAGAGTAGAAATCAGAGAATTTAGACCAACAAATATCGTACAGCCCAAGAATTCCATGCATTGTGGTATTGTAGTAACTAACATACAGGTAAGAATTTCATTTTGATTTCTCATATAAGAGTAGTAAATTTGAGGCTGTGAAGATAATTCATTTTGAAAAACTCTGAAAAATTGGAGTACATAGGGCTATTAATTTGAGAAAAATAACTTAGTAAACAAGAACAGATAACAACGGCTTACTGTACCAGAACAAGTGTTATACCATGAGAGAGATATGTTTATCCACGAAAAAAGGTTATATATGAGTAATGGAATCAATTATTCTCGATGTTGGACACAATCAGGGGTGGAGCCGGTATTTTCATCTTTGGGGGGAGGGGGAAAAGTTGATATAAACTAAATTAAAAAAAAAATATTAATTGCAGTAGCACCACCGGTTCATATATGTTTGTAAAAAAGCGCATTTTTCTCTCCTGCCTCCGCCACTGGACGGAATTATGTCAAATACTTGACAGGCAGTTCATGGAACTCAGATATGAATTATGTGTGATTAGTAGCATTTAAGAACATCAAGCTAGCATAATTTATTTGTTTGATAAAAAATCCTCCAAATTACTAAGCAGGGTAAAAACATTAACAAAATACCTCTTCAGCAAAGACATCAAAGGGCCTCCGGCCATCACACACCATTGTAGCGCAAAGAAAAATTGCTTTTGAGATCTTTTGTGGGAAATGCTCCAATCCATAAGAAATACTTGCACCTCCACTACTGTGACCGACCAAAATAACCTGCAGAAGAATTCATAAAACATGATATTACCATTTTGTTTGTCATTTTTCCTTGCTAAAGGTAAACATAGCACGTTGAGTGAATAGAACACATACTGAAATCAAAACATATCTTCTAACCTTTTCATCCTCAGGAAGGTCTTCTAGGTAATCAATTAATGGTTTTGAGTATTCCGCCAATGTGATGTCACCATTTGTGTCTGTCAGATTAATACCAGATCCTGTGAGATCTAAGGCAGTAGGAAGTAGTCCTGCTTCCTCCAACAAAGAAATAGTTTTGTACCAACACCATGCTCCAAACCCTTCGCCATGTACTAGAACAATTTTTTTCAGCTTGATATTCTCCAAAAATTCTGGTACCTGTAAAGGAATTATTATCAATTGACTGAAACACAGTATTATGTCACTCTATTCAAGGCAAGAGAGGGAAAGGAAGGACTCTAGAAAAAGAATGTTTCCGTAACTTATCAGAGATGAATATTATTGCAAAAGGCAAACAAATTGTTGCACTTAAAATATTGTCCATTCCAATCTAGAAAATTTAGAAAGAGCAGCTTAAAAGGCATGACGGGTAGAAAGTAGATTCAAATTAAGAAGAAAATGAGCATAAAGTAAACCGTCATGCAGAGCGGACAGAATTTGCATACTGTAGCCTTGTTAGTGAAAGATAAGGCTTGGCTTTGTGCTTAGCAATTGAAAACTTTTTGCTGGAATAAAGTGTATGACAGAGTTTCAATTTGAAAACAAGAAAACCATATAAAAGTTTGTATTTTATGAATTGCTTTCACACAGGAGAACACATTTCAACTACAAAAAACACAGGAATAAGCCCCAGAAAGCCATTTTCGAAGTTGTTCCAGGCATCACCTGCCAAAATGCAAGTACAAGATGAAAAGTAGTTATAATATGTAAATGTTAGAACTTGGCTTCCTTCAAACAAAAGAAATCTCCGGTGGTTTTTCTTCTATATGGGTATGGGATAGCAATCCCATTTAGAATTCGAAGGTTCCCAATCTCAGGATTTAAAACACTTTAATCATCACTTCCAGTTGCCTTTACAACTAAACACATTTTTTGAGCACCACTAAAACTGATTATGTTTCATAAAGTTGATTATTAACCTCATTACCAAATTTCTATGGATTTTTTTTCTCCACATCATCAAGGTGTGCCATTTAATATTACAATTAAAAAAAAAAACAAAAGATATTGTTTCTTTCCACAACTGACAGTAAAGAGACAACGAAAAAAGTGCATCTTCTTAGATTCCTTTTTCTCTTATGAATCAATAAATATTTCATCTTTGGCATTACAATATTGCAAAATCTTTTCTTATCTAAAAAGAATTGCAAAATCTTTAAAAGCAAAATCCTTTCAAGAATCACTTCTGAAGTTTCAAACAAAAAGTAAAAGAATTCCTTCTTCTCCTTTCTCTTTTTCCAACATACAAACATTACCATATCACCAATTAAACTATTGACTAATGTTGCACATGATTAAGAATTTTTTTTACTTTTGCTCATATCTTAAGAGATCCTAATCAACAGCAACCACTTTCCATCAGAGATCCAATTATCCAAAAACTTTTAATCACACGATGATTGCACACAAAAAAGGAAGATAAAGACACTTAAATTAGAAAAAAAGGTGACCCACCAATTTTCAATTAAATCCCCACCTGTTTTCCGTTTGAAAGTGGATCAGACAGAGTGCGTCTTCTAGAGCTCGTTGACCCGATTCGCCGTGACATGGATCCGTCGAACCTCTGAGACAATTGGTGCTGGTGAAGTGCCATAGACAACGCTTGTCTATGCAATAAATCTTCCTCTGCAAGCAATTTCCTCCGTGACCGACCCATCCTCTTGCTTCTTGATCCATCATTTCTGCTTTCTTTCTTTGTCATGCAAATAAAACGATTACCCATCAGTGCAAAAATGTTTTGAAGAAAACCCAGAACTCCTTTTTTGGATATTTTGACGGCAAGTGGGATTTTTCTTGAAACTGAGGTGCTGGTGAAGAAAACTGGCATTGTCCTCTGTTCAAAAGTCCACTTTTTAACAACTGTTATGAGACTAGTTGAAAGAAGAGAGAGAGTAGGTGAGAGAAATTTGTTATTAAATGCAAACCGATTAAACGAGTGAGTGAAACACTTGTTTTAACTCAAAAGCCAACTGAAATAAACTACTCTATTAGTATTTTCCTCTTCTCTCTTTCAAATTATATGTCAGCTGTGTGTTTTTCACTGCTCGGTTGTTGCGAAATTTGCTGCTTAGCAAGACGATGTGAAGAGTTCGTGGGAGACCGGAAGGCACTTCTCTTTCGTACTGTTTTTTTTACTTCCAAATTTTCTCTTAAATCGCCGTAAGATACTCTTATTGGTTTATTGATTTCACAACCGTAGTGTAGAGGTGGCAAAATGTTAGGCACTTTGGAAATTTGATCTTATCCATACGAATCCTAAATATCTAAACTATTAATAAAGATAACATTTCTTTTTTATGTATTATCTTTGAAAAGATTATTGTTTTTTTTAATTTTGAGTGAGGTTCATGTTAAGTTTTAATTTTATTTATTTTGAAAAGATAAAATATTATCACCAAATAAAAGTAAAGATAAATATTTATTTATCTTTAAAATTTTGACTTAATCATAATTAGATCTTTATGGTTCAATTTAAACAATCGGATCCTAAACATATGACACTATGAAAAAAACTAACATAACACACATAAAATATCAAAATTACCCCTAAGTAAAAATAATTAAATTTTGGATTTCGAAAGGACACAAAAAAATTTTAAGGTGTGAACTACGAAATTCTTAAAACTCATTTACTATTTAAGAAGCAAACTCATAAAATTTAACTATGAAATTCCCACAATCAAACCCAAATCAAGGTCATTTACCGAATAAGAACCAAACCTATGGTTTTATTTTTGGCCAGAACTAAGAAAAATAAGATATTTCAAATTCAAAATGAAACAAAAAAAATAAAAATAAAAATCAAAGGTAATTTCATCCATGAAATTCCCACAAACCTAAATCACACTATACAAGAATCAAACCCATGATTTTTTTTTTTTTTTTGCCATAACTAAGCAAAAACACTTCAATTTTTTAATTTCTTTGAATTTCAAAAGGACAAAAAAATCGAAGGTGTGAACTACGAAATTCTGAGAATTAAAAGTCAAATCATACTCATTTACTATTTAAGAAGCAAACTCATAAAATAATACCAACACTATCTCTTCACTATTGATGATCACTTATGTCGTACCCAAATATAATTTAGTTTTTGATAGTTTAATTTCTCTACAGATGAGATTTAGGAAAGAGAAAACCAACCTGAGAAAACCAACATGAGGTAATCAAAGGTAGATTGTCGACAAAGATGAGAACCTACATTGCAAGAGGTGTTTGGAGGCTACAGGAGTTGAAGAAGATGGAGCTTTGAGAGAGATGCCACCAAAGAGAACAGAGACAAGGAAGCGGGTTTAAGTATTCAATATTTTATTTTTTATTCATAAAATACAAAAAAAAAAAAAATAGTGTAGTTTGTGTTAACATTATTAAGTGTATTTTAATTAACTTAAATTATTACATGACGTTATTTTTATTTGGTAATAAAATCTTGTCCATTCAAATTAATTGAAATGTTAATATGAGCTTAACATGAGCTTAAAGTTCTCACTCAAAATTGAGGGAACCAGAATCCTTTTTGAAACATCAAAAATACCAATACACTTATTTTGTTATAAGGTATTAAATTGTAAAACTACATAGCTTCATTCTTTATGTTCTCTCTACCCCTCATTCTCTATTGAACTTTTAACTTCCCCTTTCACACACACCACATATCTCCTGTATGTTCCAACTACCTAACATTCTTCTTCAATTATTCACAGGAGTCCCAAATTCAGCTGATCTTTGCCTTTCAGAACTTCACTTTCCCACCTTCGCTCTATCCCTTCCTTCTTTGTTTCACTACCCTACGTCTCTTATCAACCACCTCACATTCTTCTTCAGTTATTCAATTGGTCTCTGCCTCCTTCTAAAACGAAGATTCAAATTCAAATGGACCCATTAACAAAACCATATGAATTTCATAAATTTGTTACTACCCATGGCCATACTGGTACTTCATCTCTCCTGATCCATAATCTCTTCTACTACCTATGGCCATACATGTACTTCATCTTTCTTAATCCATATAATTCTCTTACGAAATTCTCCTTTCAAATTTCTCACTTTGATCACTTCATCACTTTCTTTTTGTTTGGGGATTCGTGGCTACCATTACTCTAATTTCCAAAGGTATCTCTTAATTTCTATTAACTTTTACCAAGTTTCTTTCTCTTAATTTCTATTTACTTCTACCAAGTTTCTTGCTATGTATTTTGGTACTCTTTACAGGTGTTTAGCTTAAATCTCATTGCTTTATCAATTTCTTTGTTTTGGGGGTTTTACCATTGTTTGGAGGTATAGGTTCAATACAGTAATATTTTTCCCTTTTCATTTTGTTGTGGTTATTTCATTTTTATCTTTCATTGAAAACGAAAATATAGTTATTGATACCAGTGAGACACGCACGTTCATGCATGTCAAATTGTATTGTTAACATTTCCATAAAAATAATTAAAGTAAATAATGAAGAGAATACAATTGATTAATGATATGTATTGTTTGATTTTGAATAAAAGCAACCGATTGAATGAAGTTGTATACAGTCTGTGTTGGGACTGTTACTTTTTTGAGTTCAAGAATGGTTTTCCCTCTTCATTTTGTTGTGGTTATTTCATTTTTATCTTTCATTGAAAATTAACCTATAGTTATGCTACTAGTGAGACACGCGCATTTGTGCATGTCAAATTGTATTGTTAATATTTACATGAAAATAATTAAACTAAATAATGTAGAGAAATCAAATGATTAATGAGTATATATTGTTTGATTTTGAATAAAAATAACCGATTGAATGAAGTTGTATACAACCTAAGTTGGTTCTGTTAAATTTCTGAGTTTGATTTCAATTAAATGACATGTCTGGAGATTATACTAATTGTTTGTCTTTTGGTCCTTATTCTGACCCTTTACGTCAAATCTGATTAATTATTTACAAAAGCATAATTAGAATGTGTGAGTTTTAATCAATATTATTTCATTCTTAGTTCATCGTGCTTGATTTTGTTTTGTTTATGTCTTACTTAGAGAATTTTACTCATTCATTTCTCTTCAAATCTTTATGCTTGATAATTAGTTCAAACATTCTTTTATCATGCACATGTGTGTTGAATTTTCTTCTGAATCATAATATTTGCTCTCTCATTGTTTGCCATAAAGGTCCACATATACAAAAAAAAATGGTTTTAGAAAAAGCTCCCTATATTTCATTCTTTAAGAATGAAAATTCCTTCTTTTTTTTTTTTTTCCATTATCGATGATGAACAACAAAATTTTCTAATATGGCATCAAATTTTCTAATGTTACTCATCAATAATAAATTTTCATTTTTTATTGTTTCGTCGCAACTTTTAGGATAATGTAATTGATGCTCAAATTTTAACAGGACAATTCTTGCCTAGATTACCCATGCATCCTGCAGAAAGTGCAAATCTCCCATTCCAAATGACGAGAAAACAATTTCCCATAAAACTGAGTTTTGCTCTTACCATAAACAAGTCTCAAGGCCAAATAATTTCTAATGTCAGAATTTACTTGCCAGAGTATGTCTTCAGTCATAGACAACTATATGTGGCATTATCAAGTGGGTTTCTAAGATAGCAATGCGAGTTTTGGTTAAAACGAGGCCATTTGATAAGGCAAATGAAATTCTTACGCGCAATATCGTAGACAAAGATGTTTTGCTTAACTGATGCATTGGAAATTGTTAAATATATTGGAGAGTTGTATATAAGTTTTCTTCTTTGCGAACTCATTAATTTACATTAATTTAGATTTTGACCCTTACTTAGTACCTCTTACACTATATTTTCCTTAATGTCCTTCAAAATTCTTTATTGTTACTTACATTTTTAGAAGAAACAAAAATCACTGACTTTGGCATCAAAGAGTCCTCTCGATTTAGAGGGGACTTTACATTAGGGTTTCTTTCTCTCATGTGTGTAGGTTCATGTGTGATTATTAATGTGAACGATTTTAGAATTCAACAAAATGATTGAATAAACTTAGTTGAGTAAATAATTTGAGCGTGTGAGTTTCAATTCATATATATTTGCACTTCCAAGTTTATCATATTTAAATTTTTACTTTTTGTTGGTTATGTATTGAGATCTTCATTCTTTTCAATTTTAACTTTTTAATTGCGTGAATTTGAAACACAATTGAAGGCTTAAAGTTGGTTCAAGTTTCATGTATTCCATAGAATTGGTATATCTACTATTTAATAAGTTCTATAGGTGACTAATCATTGTGTCAATTATGCTAATATTTGATAGGTTTCAACTAACTTAAGGACATATTAGCATTTCAACATGCACTAACGTGCATGTTGAAGGATTGTTTCATCGGTCTTCGCTCAGGTGGTTGCTCATTTTCGATTTGTTCCTCCATTGATGCTTCTTCTTCAATTTCTTCTTCTACTTCTTCTGAATTGTCTCTAAGCCTTCGTCAGATAGTTCGCTCAAGCTCAGTATCGAGGGGGAAGAGTGTTGGATGCTTGGATCGAAGCCCGTGCATGAATTGGTAACAATCGCCTTAATGCAGTAGTTTAACACTGCTGTCCGGCTAACTCTTTGCCTCAATTGCGCTCGATCGCACTGAAGGGTGCGCTCGTTCGCAAGTGGCACAGAAAGTTCTCCTGATGTGCTTAAAATAGAAAACAAAAAGAAATCGATTAGGGTCTTAATGAAACGAAAATAAGATAAAAAGGGAACTTAAAATTTTTGAGATTTTTTATAAGAAGAGAAATAAGATGAAAAAAAATAACAATAATTAAACTAAACAAAACTAAAAAGAGAATTATGCGCAATCCCCAGCAACGACGCCAAAAACTTATTGTGCTTTTATCTACCTAAATTAATAAGCAAATAATCGTACAGTTTTACTTACAAGTGCACAAGGTCAATGGTAGTATAGTGTGCAAGTGCGAGATCATTTCCACAGGGATTGGTTAATTTCAATTTAGAATTAGTTTCTGAAAATTAAAAGAGATAGAAATAAATGTTGAGTGTGAATTAATAATGATAAGAACATAGAGCTTTGATATCCACCACTAATCATACTTTCCTATTAAGTAAGGTGCCAAAGCTATAACCCTATCATGAATACCTAATGGTTGTCAACCATAAGGGCTTGGTCCATTCCTTAGGCCATTGATCTCCCTAAGAAACGAGTTAGGCATGGTGTATACATTAACTCTTTTCTCTCTTAAGGGATTCAGCATGATGTATACTGAGTTGTTCCTTAAGAGAGCATAAGGGATGTGGAAATCGACAACCACATGGGACCTAGGGCTTGGTCTGCTCTCGGTTTCCCATGTTGATTAATCCAAGAATTCGGTGTGGATATCTTTTATTACTATTGTTAAACCCAGGACTTGATCATCCAAATTGATCTAACTAACTTATCTATACCACATGCATACGTTGATCAGACACACACATATGAGGAATTTAAATAAACACAAGCATTAATCAATTAAAAGTATCACAACATGGCTCTTAGCTAAGATAATCAATGATTATATATATAGGAAAGCATAATTAGGGCTTTAATCGAGCCCTATTAGGAGGTTAGTTACACATGTTTAGTAAACTAAACATCATAACCATAACTAATTAAAACAGAAAAATAAAACCCGAAAAATGCTGAGGAGACGAGTGGTCAATTCCTCTCCAAAGCTTACAACTTCCAGGCTCAATCCAAAAGTGTTTCTTCTGTGTTTTATAAGGCTATATATAGGGCTCTAAGGGTGTTCCGAAACCCTAATTTCCAATTTAAGGCCTGGAGACTTCTTTCTAATTCTGGCTCTACCACCTCTGGAGCGTGTGCGCTCGATCGCATAGATCTGCACTCGAGCGCTCGTGTGCCTGTGAGCTCGATCACAAAGGAGGTGCGCTAGGGCGCACCTTGCTAGATTGCAAAACTTTACTTTTCATTCCTTAAAGCTCCAAAATGTCATCTTTTTGTCAAAGCCCTGTGAAAAACACATAAAACACGAAAATGAAATAGAATCTACTAAGATAGATAAACAAAGAGCCTAACAAGCGTAAATTAAGGGGCTTAAATATGACTATTTAAGCACTTATCAGTGACAAAGATGGTCTTGTCTTGGTTGGGCTCTTGCATAAGGATCTGGTTGTAATAAGATCACTATCAAGAATAGATATCCTTTTCCCAAGATAGATGATTTATTCGAGCAGTTACAGGGAGCTAAAGTGTTTTCTAAGATAGACCTGAGATCGGGTTATCATCAATTGAGGATAAAGGAGGGGGACGTGCCTAAGATTGCTTTTAGGACACGTTATGGCCATTATGAGTTCCTAGTGCTGTCATTTAGGTTGACTAATGCTCCTGCAGCATTTATAGACCTCATGAATTGGGTGTTTAAACCATTCTTGGATAGATTTGTGATTGTGTTTATTGATGATATTTTGGTATATTCCAAGAATGAAGAGGAGCATATGCAACATTTGGAGATAGTGTTGGAGATTTTGAGGACAGAGAAATTATATGCAAAGTTCTCTAAGTGTGAGTTTTGGTTGAGTGAAATATCTTTCTTGGGGCATGTTGTGTCGGGAGAGGGGATAACAGTTGACCCACAGAAAGTAGAAGCGATGTTGAATTAGGAAAGACCTACAAGTGTAACTGAAATTAGAAGCTTTTTGGGGTTGGTTGGTTATTATAGGAGATTTATCCTAAAATTTTCTATGATTGCTGGACCATTGACTAAATTGACCAGAAAATACGTGAAGTTTAGGTGGTCAAAGGAATGTGAGAAAAGTTTCCAGCTGTTGAAAGAAAAACTTACTACTGCCCCGGTGTTAGTGCTTCATTCTGGTGATGAAGGATTTGTGGTTTATAGTGATGCGTCACATCAGGGGTTGGGATGTGTGTTGATGCAACATAGGAGAGTTATAGCTTATACATCTAGGTAACTGAAGAACCATGAGAGGAATTACCCGACCCATGATTTAGAATTGGCTGCCATAGTTTTTGCTTTGAAGATTTGGAGACACCACCTATATGGAGCCAAATGTGAAATTTTTACTGATCATAAAAGTTTGACGCATTTACCGACCCAGAAAGAGTTGAATTTGAGGCAGAGGAGGTGGATGGAGTTTATTTGTGATTATGACTGTATAATTCATTATCATCCAGGAAAGGCTAATGTAGTAGCTGATGCATTGAGTAGAAAGGCTATAGAAAGATTAGCTACTATTTGGGAGTCATAATACTAGCTTAATGATAGAATTAAGAAGCATGAGGATGCAGTTGAGTGTTGATGATAGAGGAGTATTGATGGCAAATATGGTGATACAATATTCTATTATTGATCGTTTATTACAGATGCAGGGTAGAGATGAGGGGATAAAGAAGATCATACAGGAAGTGTTGAGTGGGAAGTCAACTGAGTTTAGAATTAAAAAAGATGGTATGGTAGTATTGGGGCATAGAGTTTGTGTTCCCAATAATGTGGAGATAAGGAAGGAGATACTAAAGGAGGCTCATGATTCTGTATATTCCATGCACCTGGGTAATAATAAGATGTACAGGGGATTGAGATAGAATTATTGGTGGTTTGGGATGAAGAAAGATGTAGCGGAATATATTTCTAGGTGTTTGACTTGTCAATAGGTGAAGTCTGAGAATAATCATCCAGCAGGTTTATTACAACCTCTTCCAATACTTGAGTGGCCATGGGAAAACGTGAGTATGGATTTTGTCTCTGGTTTTTCCCGTACCCAAAGGGGACATGACACTATATGGGTTATAGTGGATAGACTTTTTAAGTCTTCACATTTTCTTCCTATTAAAACTACTTAGAGTCCAGAAAAGTTGACTGAGTTGTATGTAGCAGAGATAGTAAAATTACATGGAGTACCCTTGAGTATCGTATCAGATAGATATTCTAGATTTACCTCTAGATTTTGGAGGGGCTTCCAAGAAGCTATAGGTACACAATTACAGTTTAGTACAACCTATCATCCACAAACTGATGGGTAGACGGAGATAATCATCAGAATATTAGAAGATATGCTAAGAGCGAGTGTATTGAGCTTCTCAGTGAGTTGGGATGCTTATATGCCTTTGATCGAGTTTGCATATAATAATCAGTATCAAACTAGTATTGGGATAGCACCCTTCGAGGCTTTATATGGTAGGAGGTGTAGAACTCCAATATGCTGGGAAGAAGTTAGAGAGAGAAAGATATATGGCCCAGAAATGATAGACTTGACTACTGAGAGGATCAAACTAGTTAGAGAGAACCTCAGGGCAGCCCAGAACAAACAAAAGAGATATGCTGATAAAAGAAGGCGACCTCTCGAGTTCCAAGTTGGTGATTGAGCATTTTTGAAGATATCTCCATCGAAGGGTGTGTTGAGGTTTAAAAAGAAGGGAAAGTTGAGCCCAAGATTTGTGGGGCCATATGAGGTGAGCGAGAGAATTGGACCAGTAGTATATTGTTTGGATTTGCCTCTAGAATTAAAGTAATTACATAATATGTTTCATGTGTCATTGCTGAGAAAGTACTTACACAATGAATCCTATAGTATCTTGAATCAGGCGATAGAATTTCAGGAAGATTTGACTTTTATGCAAGTACCAGTCAGAATCCTAGACAGAAAGGAACAAGTCTTACACAATAAAGTCATTCATTTGATTCAAGTATTATGGCGGAACAAAGATGTCGAAGAAGTCACGTGGGAGCATGAAGCAAGAATGAGGAAAGAATACCCCCAACTTTTTCTTGAATTAGGTAAGGAAATTTCGAGGACGAAATTTTTGTAAGGTGGGTAGAATTGTAATACCCGTATTTGTAAAGTAAGGGCCAAGAAGTACTTTAATAAATATGACATAGAGTTAAAATAATATATAGATATTTTTAAATGCGAAAAGTTAAATTAAAAAAAACGTGGCAGCAGGTGGCAATACCTGCTGCCAAATTAAGAAGGAGGTGTGCATGTCTTGCACGTCTCCAAAACATGGAGGCTTGTGGGGGATTAAGATGCTGATAATGCATTTGCTTTTGGTTGTCGAAAATTGTTTTACAAATTTTTACAAATTTATATATATATATATACACACACATATACACTTATACGTAAACATAATTAACATTTACAATTCGTTTAGTTTTCCTTCTATTACACGTTTTCTTTAAACACTTGGGGACCAAAAAAAAGGTTGAAAGAACAAAATTTTGAACGGGTTTACGGGGGAATTTTATAGAGAGTCATAAGAAACTACAGAAAAACAGAAGGTAAGAACATAATGTTTATTTTTAAATTTTTAGCATACATGAAATTTCTCGGAATTCAAAGTGGCGATTTTCAAATGGTATAAATTATGGAGAATTGACGAATAAATTAGAAATTTAATATAAGTATTATGTCAGGTGTTAACGATCAGCAACCAGGGGAAATTGCTGAGAGGAGCAAAAAGGGCAAAGAGGTGATCCACATGTAGCTTTAAGTGCTACGTGGTGAGTTAGATTTACTTTAAGTAATCTAAATAAAAATCAAATATCTAGTGATAATATTAAAATAAATTATTAGATTATGCTTTGGTGGTGGATAAAAATTTGGTTGATAGATATGATATGAATATTGGACATGTAGAAAATTATTATGTGAAAAGAAATATTATTAGAATAATGAATCGATTTAATAATGATGGTGATAAATAAAACTCTTGATGAGTTATGATTAATGAACCGATGTGATATATGAGGAGAAGAAATTAATGAAATTTATCAAGTAGAAATTCGAGGAAAAACAAGATAGTGAAATTTAGTATTTGAATTCATGTTGTTTTTATATTATTGTTTATATGCATATTTCATATCATTGTTCATATGCATGTGTATAAAAGAAAAGAACCGGGTGGGGGCCGGTCTAATTGAAAAACCGTGACAACCGGTATAGGCTAGAAATAAAAGAAACCGTGACAGTCGGTATATGTTGGAAAAAGGGAAAAACCATGACAGCCGGTATATGCTGGAAAGAAAAGAGCCGAGAGGTGGCTGGTCTAAGATAAAAACATGTCGACATGTGGGAAGACGTTCCCTAATAATAATAATAATTCATGTATTGCATATGTTTTAGCTAGTAATATTTTTACTGAAATGTTGTTGATATTGTGCATTTATTTGTAGATAAATGAGTCTCACAGAGAGACAGTTACAGTGAGAAAAAGACATAGAAGTATGATATGATAGGAATTATTTAAATGTTAGACTATATGCTATTATCTAGTCATATGAGAGATAAATGATTAAATATTAAATGTTTATTTATACATATTGAATACTTCTAATAAATTTAAATCACTGAGCTTGTGAAGCTCATCCCTCATTGTACAATGATTTTAGGTAGCAGACAGGACAAATAATCTGGTGGGTTGAGAGTCAGATGAAATCACTTTTCTATAAGCCACGTACGTGTCAACATCCTCAAACAAATGATAAAATGAAATAAAAATTTTATTTGTAAATATTCATGCATTTTACGTTGTGTATTATGTTTAAGTTAATATCAGATTGTTGTACCTCCCCTGTTGAGGGTTGAAGATTAAAGTAAAAATTTCTGTTAGTATTAGTATTATTGTTGCATATATGTGTCGTATTGGGATTTTCAAAATGTGATGACGCCGTCTCCGGGGTGGCCAACCCGGGATAGGTCGTTACATTACGCGTGTGTTGATTTTCTCTTCTATTAATGAAGCAATATGCTAACATAAGCAAAATTATCTTCTCACCCACCCATTAGCATGCCAAGCAATAATAGGTCATATATAGTCTCTTGCAGTTTGATTAGAAAACAGAACCCCACAAAGAAACTCCAAGAGAGGAGAAGAACAATCAAGAAAAAATCACCAAAAAAGAATAAGAACAATTGAAGGAATTCATCAAGAAATAAAAAGAAAGATAGAGAGGAAGAGAGAAAAATTTAAGATAAGAGATAAGGAGAGTGTGAAGTTAGTTTGTGTGGGGTATTAAGAGCGAGAAAAATGTTGAGAAAGATGTTAGGAGTTATAGTAAGTTGAGTTACATATTTAACGTTATTTAAATATTTGAGTTATATATTTAAGTAGAGGTTTATTAGAAATTTTGAGGGATTGACATCAAAGAGGGTCTTCTAGTTTAACAGTCTTTAAACATGGGCTTATTAGACATTTTGAGTGGGGGCTTTTGACTTAACAGTGTTGAGATTCATCACCAACTTCCTGTTGCTATTAAGGAGGAGAGATGAGAGTAGAGTTGCTGCTGTGTAGGGAGGTAGTTGGAAGTGGAGTAAGTCATGTGCACAAAATAAAAATCAAGTCATTGATGTCTTGGTTCGAAGGAATCTGGTAGACAAGTGGCAGATCATTGCTATCCTTAAGGGTCGTTGCTTTTATTTAGGAAATCTATAAATGTCAGCCTTGAGCTCTATCTTTATCATCAAATATATTCTGCATTTTCTCTTTTGTTTTCAGTAAGAAACAATCAATATTGCATTTCAATTTGGTATCAGAGCTAGGTTGCCAAAGTGTTCTCTTATTGTTTTAAAGTTAATTCGATTGAAGATCACTCATTTATTATGGAGTTTGCTAGTTTTGTCAGTGGAGTTGAGAAATTAACTCACACCGACTGTAATGATTGGAAATCTTGCTTGGATTCATATCTTTAAGGGAAAGATCTGTGGTAAGTCATGAATAGAGCTGATACAACTCCACCAAACACTACACCAGACAATTCTAAGGCAATTTGGAAGTGGAAAATTAAGGCTGAAAAGCCTTGTTTGAGCTATAGGCTACCACACAAAAACACCTATTTGATCACATCTGTGTTGTAAAATCTCTCAAAGAGGCATAGGATACATTCGCTACTTTGTTTTCGAAAAAGAATAGAGCATGACTACAAATGCTGGAGAATGATATTAGGTCAATAAACTAAGGTAACCTGCCTGTTTAGCTTATCTTATGAAAGTTAAAATGATATGTCAGGAGATTTCCCAACTCGATGAGGAATCAAAAATCTCAGATGTTAGGAAACGACAGATCATTATTTGTGGATTAAAGCAAGAATATAGCACTTTCATAATCGCTATTCAAGGGTGGCCTGTTCAACCAACTCATCTTGAGCTAAAAAGCCTTCTAAGCAATTCAGAAGAGTTTGGCCAAGCAAATGGGGGCCTTTTATGTTAGAGATAATGAAGATGTTATCTTTACTACATGAGAAAATAAATCTAAATACAAGAATAAGCAAAGCCGAGGAAGTTATCAAATAGGGGAAGCCTAAAAGGGTCGGGAATTGGAAAAACAATATTCTAACTTAAAAACTAGACCAACTTGCTAAAACTGTGGTAAAATCGAGGACTTTACTAGAAATTGTTGGTCACCAAAGAAGAAGATCGAGGAAAGTTATGTTGTTGTTTCAAATATTTGTGGTTATAATGATGATGGTGAAGATGAATGGGAAGCATTCATCGCCATTATCGAAGATCAACCGATGGTGTATAGATCTGAAGATCAAGAATGGGCAAAGTTTATACTTCTTGAATATCAACCTGATCTTGCTTTCACGGTGGTTGATGAAAAAGCCACTATCAGTTTAATAGAAGCAAGCAAACTGAAGATTTCAGAATAGATTGTAGATTCTGGTTGGTCTAATCATATGATAGGTGATGAGAGAAAATTCTTAAGAAAAAATGACTATAAAGGAACAAGAATTGTGGTCACTGCAAACAATGCAAAACTCCCCATAGCCCATGTTGCTAATGTAGCTTGTACTCTCACTTCGGAAAAAAAAAAAAAAAGATCTTGTTCTGAAAGATGTGTATCATGTCTCGGACATGAAGAAAAATCTGCTATCAGTTTCCCAACTAAAAAAATCAGGAGCATATGTGGTATTTGGACCTGAAGATCTAAAGGTCTATGAAAATGTGCAGATTTCACGTAATCCTTGTATGTAGGGAAGAATGTCTGATTCTGTCTATGTCATAACAGCTCAAGAAGCTTATATTGATAGAAAGGGAAGCATGGAACAATTAATCTATGGCATGCAAGGCTTGCTCACGTTGGTTTCATAAAACTCAAAGTCATGATGCAACGAAAGCTGGTACAAGGACTCCCCGAATTGGAAGTTCGTTCAAACACAGTATGCTTAGGCTGTTAATATGGCAAAGTACATCAACTTTCGTATGTTGAATCAAAGTTTCAAGCAAAAAGACCACTTGATGAGAGTTATAAAATGCATCTTAATAGTACTTAATTGTTAGCAATTTTAGAGTTGATTTAGGTTATAATTACACTTTTATATGTTAACAACTCTAAAGAATCATTCCTAGATCACTTATTTGTTTTGATGCATTTTCAGGTATTTTGAGTCTTAAAGAGATGAAAAAGCTATTGTTGAATGAAGCACAAATATTCCATGTATACCAGAGCAAAGGAGGGCTTTTGGAAAGGCTAAATAAAGAGATCCAAGTATGTGCACCGCACCCTGGATGGAGCTGGGGGGCACCCTCCAGATCAGAGGCCAAAACAAGCAAAGAAGACCATCAGGACAGGGCGCGCCCGGGATGGAGCCGCGCTACGCCCTGAGATGTGCGCCGCACCCTGGATGGAGTTGGGGTGCACCTTCCAGAAAGTTTACAAGGCTGGCCTAAAACCAAGGTTAGGCGCGAGAAAATCCAAGCCTAAGCGCGGACACGAATTTTGCTCTCCGAGTTAGGTCTGAATTAGGTCTATAATGATTGTTTAAAACCTTAAAACACCCTTGGACCCTTGTATTATAAATAGATCACGTAGGGTTTGATATTAGACATTCATGAAGCTAAAAGACTCAAGGAAGCAACAACTTCTCCTCCATCAAAGTGTTCAACCATGAGCCCCATGGCTAACTAATCTCCAAGCAAGGCGAAGGGATGAATCCTTAGGTGAAGTTGTTCCCATTTTCCTTTATTTGATTCAGCTGCAATAGAGTTTTATCGTTAAGACATTGTTATGATTTACTTTTTAATCTAATTATAAGGTTTCATCTAATCCGATGATTGTATCTTTCTCCTTGATATAAATTTAGTCATGCTTTCCTTATGTTAAGATTGTTTGGCTATGATTGAGTCTGGTAGGTTTATCCTTTTGGCTTGTCCATTACTGCAATATTGTCATTAAAGATATATTGTCGTTTTTTGATAAACCTATAGGATAGATCATGTGTGCATGAATCGAAAATAAAAAGTATTTCATAACAATCAAATTAGGGTTTATACATGTTCTCATTGAATATTTACTGATTGCATGTTTGGGATGTGAAATGTGCAATCGAGATAAAAACAACTGAATCAAGTTAGGATTAGGGCAACAAACCTAGGGAGGATTCCCAGATCCTTGTTGTCCCTATATTATATTTTACAATCTATTTTACACAATTACTCCATTATCAACAGTTCATACTTTCTCACTTAAATCTTTATCGTTTGTGTTATGGTTCACACCTTCTTTTGTAGTTAACTTGTTTCCTTGTGGAATCGACACCCCAAAGCTGTGCTACAACTACCGCGTTATGTTTTGGGAGTAATCAAATTTTGGCACTGTTTTCGGGGATACGCACTAACATACAAGGAAGTTTGTCAACTCTAAGACAAGACGGCACTATCATTCTTTTCTTTAAGTTTTTGATTTTTTCTGTTCTATTTATTTCTTTCAAAATCAGTTGGTGTATGCTTAGACCGAGAGATTTGCAAGAGAGATTCATTAAGGGACTGAAATAGAGATACCTTTCCCTTCTACGTCCATTAGTGAAACCTCGCCTAGATCAAACCCTAGTGTACACCCACCCGAAAATTTAGAAAATTTTGATAACATGGCTGAAAACCCTAATGAAAATGTTGCTAGGACACTTAAAGATTACCTACATCCTAGCCGAATAGCCACATCATCATGCATTATGTTTCCAGCCAACACTCGCCATCAAGACTTTAAAACAGGGATGATACAATTACTCCCTACTTTTCATGGCTTGGAAAACGAAAACCTATATGTGCATATTAGAGAATTTGAGGAAGTAATTGCGACTTTTCATAGTCAAGATGCAACGGATGATATCGTGAGACTCAAGTTTTTTCCTTTATCTTTGAAGGATAAAGCTAAGAGTTGGTTATATTCGCTGAGACCACGATCAATTCGGCCATGGAATGAGATGACCCAAATCTTTTTTAACAAATAATTCCCTCAACATAAGACTAATGCTTTGAAAAGACAAATCTCCACCTTTGCACAAAAGGAAAATGAGACTTTATATCAGTCTTGGGAGAAATTTAAAGAGCTGTTAAGTATGTGTCCACATCATGGGTATGATAATTGGTGTTTAGTGAGCTATTTCTATAAGGGTCTTACCTATAGAGAACGCCAATTTGTAGAGATGATGTGCAATGGTGAATTTCTGCAAAAAGACCCTGATGAGGCTATTGAATACCTCAATGAGCTTGCTGAAAAAGTTCATACTTGGACTGGACCTAGTGCTACTGAAAGCACGTATAGGTCACGACCTATAAGCAACCCTAGTGGTGGAGGAATATACCATCTTAGGGAAGAAGACAACCTGAAAGCTAACGTCGAAGTACTTACTAGGGAATTGGAGGCATTAAAAACTAAAAAGCCAACACACGTGGTTAATCAAGCCGAACCTTTGGAACCATGTTTTGTGTGTGGCGAGGTAGATCATCTTGCCCAAGAGTGCCCCACATATGTTGATATGAGAGGGCTGTATGAGGAACAATGTAATGCCTTAGGCATGTCTAATAAGCTTAAGCACCCTTCTCTAACACTTACAATCCGAGGTGGCGAAATCACCCCAATTTTAGCTGGAAATCTGAAAATCAGCAGCATGCACAACCCCCTAGATCATACCCAGCACCTTATCATGCACCCTCATCCTCTAGAAACTCTTTAGAAGACACCTTACATGCTTTTATAGAAGTACAAGGCAAGACAAACCAAAGGTGTGAGGCATTAATTACACAAGTGGTTGAGGAGAACAAAGAAATAAGGAGCCAAGTGTCTAAATTAATGGGCTCCTTAAGTGTGACTGAGCGAGGTAAGTTCCCTTCCCAAGTTCAGTTCATACCTCATGGTCAACATATGACACAAGAAAATTTGAAAGACGTAAATGCCATTGTGACCTGAAGTGGTAAGTCACTACACATCCCACTAATGAATAAATCCGAGGATGAGAGAAATGGTTAAACTAGTAGTAATACCGAGCTGCTCAAAGACCCTGAAGTGACCAAAATCTATATTAAGACACCCTTCCCTTAAGCCTTAAAATCAAACAAGAAAAATCAGGAGCTAAATAATGAAATCCTGGAGAACCTAAGGCAAGTAAAACTGAATCTTCCATTCTTGCATATAATTAAACAAGTTCGCACCTATGCAAAGGTTCTCGAGGATTTGTGCACAATTAAGAGGAAGCACCATGTTAAGAAAACAACATTCCTAACTGAGCCAGTTAGTGCTTTAATTGAGCAAAGAATTCCCCCAAAATATAAGGATCTAGGCTGTCCTACCATTGCTTGTAGCATTGGAAATCATGAGGTTGGACAAGCCCTGCTAGATTTAGGAGCTAGTGTAAACCTGATGCCATTCTCTATTTATTTACAGCTAGGTTTAGGAGAGATCAAACCAACCAGCATGGTGTTACAATTGGCTGACCGTTCAGTCAAAGTACCCCGAGGTGTGGTAGAGGATGTTTTAATTCAAATTGATAAATTTTATTATCCTGTTGATTTCTTAATCCTTGATACTACTTCTACTGTTGACACTAACTCTAAGATTCCTTTGATTTTGGGTAGACCTTTTCTTGCTACTGCAAATGCTCTAATAAATTGTAGGAATGGACTCATGAAGCTATCCGTTTGAAATATAACCCCTGAAGTGAATATTTTCAATGTTGCAAAACAGCCCGAAGATGAGGACGAAAACCACCAGCTATACATGATCAAGTCACTTATCGATGAGGGAGTTTCCATAACTCATGATTATGATCCTCTTGAAAATTTTCTTGAGAATTCTGAGATTGATTTATTTAATGATAAAACTGATATAATTGAGGAGCTGCCCGAAAGCAGTGAGAAACAAGTCCTTTCAAGTGTGAAAGCACCTAAAGTTGAATTAAAGCCACTACCTAAGGGCTTAAAGCATGCTTTTCTCGGTCTAGGTGATACCTTTCCTGTTATTATTTCCTTTGAATTATCTGAGACCCAAGGTGAACAATTACTTCAAACTTTGAATGTACATAAATCAGCCTTAGGTTGGAGCATGGCTGATTTGAAGGGAATTAGTCCCCTAATCTGCTCCCATAAAATAAATTTGGATGAAGGAACTAGTCCTCGTAGAGACCCTCAACGTAGGCTTAACCCCACTATGAAAGAAGTAGTGAAAAATGGATTGTTGAAACTGTTAGATGCGGGCATTATATATCCCATAGCTGATAGTAAATGGGTAAGTCCTACATAAGTTGTTCCTAAAAATTCTGGAGTCACGGTGATAAAGAATGACCTAGGAGAGCTAGTCCCTACCAAACTTGTGACCGGGTGGATGTGCATTGATTACAGAAAATTAAATGCTACCACCCAGAAAGACCACTTCCCACTCCCTTTTATTGATCAAATTCTTGAGCATGTAGCTGGTCATCCCTTTTACTGTTTTCTAGATGGTTACTCTGGTTATTATCAAATAGAAATTGCATTAGAAGACCAAGAAAATGCCACTTTTACTTGTCCCTTTGGAACCTATGCTTTTCGTAGAATTTTGTTTGGATTGTGTAATGCCCCTGCTACTTTTCAACGCTGTATGATGAGTATTTTTAGTGATATGGTTGAAAATTGCATGGAGGTCTTTATGGATGACCTAACTATTTTTGGCTCTTTATTTGAAGCATGCTTAATGAATTTAGACAGAGTATTAATTCACTGTGAGGAAAAAGAATTAGTTTTAAATTGGGAAAAATGCCATTTCATGGTACCATCCAGTATTGTTTTAGGGCATATTATCTCTTCTAAAGGAATAGAGGTTGACCAATCTAAGATTGAATTAATCTCTAAATTACCTATCCCTAAGACCATAAAGGATATTAGATCTTTCCTTGGTCATGCTAGTTTTTATAAGAGGTTCATACAAAATTTTTTGACCATATCTAGACCACTATATGCACTCCTAGTTAAAGACACCCCCTTTGAATGGACCCAAACTTGTCAAAAGGCCTTTAAAACACTGATTGGCAAGCTCACTTCCGCACCTACAATGCAGTCATCGGATTGGACTTTACCTTTTGACATTACGTGTGATGCTAGTGACTACGCTGTAGGAGCTGTTCTTGGACAGCGAAGAGAGGGAAAACCATTTGTCATTTACTATGCTAGTAAGACTTTAAATAGTACTCAAAGGAATTACTCCACAACTGAAAAAGAATTACTAGCTGTAGTATTTTCTTTAAATAAATTTCGTTCTTATTTAATTAGTTCCCCTATTCTTATTTTTACAGATCATACAGCCCTCAAGTACCTTCTTACAAAGAAGGATGCTAAAGCACGACTAATACGATGGATCCTACTGCTACAAGAATTCGACATCACCATCAAAGACAAAAAGGGAGTGTTGAATGTAGTGGTTGATCATCTATCAAGGCTCACTTTTGAGGACACTCGCGACGATATACCAATCAAAGATGACTTTCCCGATGAGCATTTACTCTCCGTTACTTCTTTACCATGGTTTGCTCACATCGTGAATTATTTGGTTACATGTGAGATACCAATGGATTGGAGCACTCAAGACAAGAGGAAATTCTTATATGAGGTACGTAATTTCTATTGGGATGACCCCTATTTTTTCAAGTACTGCCCTGACCAAATTCTAAGGCGTTGCATCCCAAATGAAGAGATTGCCAGCGTCTTGGAATTTTGTCACTCCCAAGCTTGTGGAGGCCACTTTTCAATGAAAAAAACCGCTGCAAAAATTTTGCAGTATAGATTTTATTGGCCCACCTTGTTTAAAGATACAAACACCTATTGTCGCTAATGTGAAAAATGCCAAAGGTTAGGAACTGTGTCTCGTCGAAATATGATGCCCTTAAACCCTATTTTAGTAATTGAAATCTTTGATTGTTAGGGCATCGATTTTATGGGACCCTTTCCTCCTTCCTTTGGATACTAATATATCATCGTGGCAATAGATTATGTATCTAAGTGGGTAGAGGCAGCAGCTTACCGAAGCAATGATAGTAGAACAGTAATAAAATTTCTTAAAGAAAATGTGTTATCTCGATTTGGTACACCACGTGCTATAATTAGTGATCGAGGCACACATTTTTGCAACCGTTCTTTTGAAGCTTTGATGTGAAAATATGGGGTGTTAGATAAAATTTCTACTGCCTATCATCCTCAGACTAGTGGACAAGTAGAGCTTGCTAATAGGGAAATTAAACAAATTTTAGAAAAAAATGGTTAACCCGGATCGCAAGGATTGGTTTTTGAGACTAGTTGATGCGCTTTGGGCTTACCATACAGCTTTTAAAACTCCCTTAGGTATATCACCTTATCGGCTTGTTTTTGGAAAGCCTTGCCACTTACCCATGGAGCTCGAGCATAGAGCTTGTTGGGCCATCAAGTCTTTTAATTTTGACATAGGAGAGGCGGGTAAGCTTAGGAAGTATCAACTAACCGAGTTAGAGGAATTAAGAAACGATGCTTTTGAGAACTCTAGAATCTATAAGACCAAGATGAAAGCATTCCATGATAGAAACATTTTGAGGAAAACATTTAGGCCTAATGATCGGGTGTTCTTATATGATTCTAGACTCCATCAGCATCCTGGAAAACTTCGGTCAAGATGGACTGGTCCTTTCATAGTACAAAATGTTTTTGAAAATGGAGTGGTGGAAATTAAAGACACTAAGGACGGTCGGATTTTTAAAGTGAATGGTCAGTGCCTTAAGATCTTAATCAATAGGTAAGATCCAGAGGTGGAAGACATTCCACTTATGGATCCGGTCTATTTACCTTAACTTGACCACACAACAAAGGTACATTTTTATTTTTACTTTTCTTTTTTCTTTTTGTTTTGTGAGTTTATTTTTAATTTTTAGTTTTTAGTTTAATTTAATCTGATTTTTTAAAATATTATTTTTATTATTTTGGCTGATTTTATTTTTCTCTTTCTTTTGGCAAACAAACAAGATTTTTTTTAATCAGGTCGCACCGCGCCTCAACTATTGCCACGCCGCGCCCCACAAAATGACACCAAATTCGCCCCAGCCCGCGCCGCGCCCCACAGAGTGAAGCCCACAGCCGCACAGCTCAAGCCGCGGCGCACCTTCTGCCAAGCCGTGACTTGCCTTGTTTTGCCACCTATACCCCACCTGTACCTGCACCCAATTAAATCCCTTTTCTGCACCTCTCCTCTTCATTTCAAACACACAAACTTAGCAACCCTTTTTCTCTCTTTCCCTTTTTCTCTCCAAACCCTAACCTCCCTTCTCACTTTTCCTCAAAATTTCTTCATTTCAACTTTTTTTCTGGTAGGATTTTGCCCTAATCTTGCAACTTTTGCTGGAAATTTCTCCAATCAACTTGGTTCTAAGAAGCTTTTGGTGTTCATCAAGAAAAACTTCAAGTTGGTGGTTAGTCTTCTTCTCTCAAATTTTGAGTATCAAGTAAGCAAAAATTCTTCCCTTTATTGTTCAATTGTGCTATTTGGATGGTTGATTTTGACTTTATTTTATTATTCTATACACTTGATTCAAATGGCACCCAAATCCAAGAGACCAAGAGGGAAACAACCTCAAGAATATGATGAGAGCAAGTCTGTTAGTTTTGAGGCTAGTAAGCAATATAATAGCTTGTTAAATGCTAGGAAAATCATTCCTGAGAGAGGATTCAATATCACTGAGAGGGGAAACCCATTCTTATTTAGAATGATTATTGACAGAAATTGGGGTACCTTTTCAAGACAACCATCTAATTCTCTCCTAAATATACTTCGAGAATTCTATGCCAATGCCGACGAACATAGGAATGGTAAGGTCTTGGTGAGAGGAAAAACAGTCTCTTTTAGCCGCTCATCCATTAATAGATTCTATGGGTTACCCGATATAGAACACAGTGGGTATCTTGCATATGTCTCTAATATTGATTATGATGAGATTTGCAATACTCTCTGTACTCCTGGCACAACTTGGAAAATGACGGGTAATACACATAAAACCTTGCCCGGTGCATCTTTGAATGTCAATGCTCAGGCTTGGCAATATTTTGTATGTCAAAGAATGATGCCTGCTTTACATTATAGTGACATGACTGTTGAGAGAGTTGTTTTGATATATGTCATTTTGATGGGTATGACCATAGATGTGGGCGCAGTAATATTCAATTCTATCTTCCACACTATGCGACATAAGCTTGGATTATACTTTCCTTCTTTGATTACCCAACTATGCATCCAAGCTGATGTCCCTTACAGTAGTATTCAGGAAAACCACCCACCCAAGAAACCCATCGATGATAGCCTGCTCACTCAAATTAGAGCCTCAAGGCCACCAATTCTAGAAGATCAGGCAGTGATTACTGCCCCCCTCCTCCCTCTAGGAATTTCACTGTTGTAGAGCGTCTTGAGCATTTAGAGAGTCATTTTGACGAGCACTAGAAACTATTATTTGATAGGTTAGATCATCAAGAACGATTCTTAGCTAGGCAAGCTGATTATCAAGCGGGGGTATACTCTTCTTTTGGTCAAATGTACCACCACCTTGCCTCCGCTACTGGTTGTAATATGGATCACTTTCCTACTATGCCACCCTATCCAGGTTCATCTTTTGATCCATCTCAAGGGGTAGGTGAAGAAAATGAGGAAGAGGAAAAGAATGAGGACCAGGCTGCAGATATCGATGATTAACTTTGGGTCCTATCTTGTTTGTCACCTTTTTTTTTTTATCGGCTCACTATTCTATCTTTAATTGTGTTTTCTTTTTCACTATTTTTCGTACTTTATTTTCATTTTTAGTTGTTTCTTTCCATTTCATGTGCTAACATACGGTGGGAATCTTAATAGTATACCGCAGTTGCTTTATTTTTGTTTGTTCTATCTGGCAGATAAGCCTTTTAACAAAAAGTATAGCATGCAGATCAAATGGAGGTGCACAATTTTCAGTTGCTATGCACTTGTACTTACAAAGGGAGTTTCCTTTACTTTCTCTTTCACAATGAGGTCAATGTAATTTTTCAGTTGGGGGTGGAGGAAACATATTATTTTTTCTTTTATTAAACTGCTTGGTGTCATTTTCCTTTATTGTTTGTGTTTAGCATGCTTTGTGTTAGCCTTAGAGTTAATTCACATGCCAATGATATGAACTTGATTGAGATAGCATACAGTATTTAGAAGAAGTTAAATCTTGCTTCGGTTTGAGAATAATTTAAGTGTCAATCTTCATTTGGTTTGAGACTCTAGTTTGTGGTAAGATTGTATGATTAGTCTATAACATCTAGAGAAGTTTTATGTGTGATTGTTTTGTGAATACTTTTGTGGTCTCGACAAACTGTAGAACTTACTTGATAACCACTTGAGGCGAATTCCTAAAATGTACATTACTTAGGATATGATATAAGCCATTTTTGAATCATTTGAGCCTTTCAAACTTACCATTGCTATATTTATCGCTAGTCACCTATTTGAGCCTTTTCTTGAAAAATTATTTGAGCCTTGTTTCTTTCAAAAGCCCACTCACTCGCCTTTATGAGCCTAAAAATATTTTATCCTTACGTTTCTCTTAAAAGAACTTAGCTATACACATTTGTTGAGAAGCACTTAAAAGGAGTAAGGATGGAAATATGAGAAAATATCACTACCATAACCCAAGTACATTAAAGGAGATAAGTTGGGGGTTATGGAAAAGAAAAGAAAAATGAAAAAGGAGGTGAATGGTCTTATGCCAAAATACAAAAGAAAATAAAAGAAAAGAGAAGTGAATTATGGCAAAGAAAAAAGAAAAGTGGTGATTTGAGAAAAATGTTCGAAAAATGGTTGAAAAAAGTTGGGTGTTGAAGTAAGGTTATCTAGTGCTTAAAAGTGGTTATGTTTAAAGCTAAGAGATTGAGTTCTTTTACTTGTGAATCCTTCCCATTCTTTCATAACCTTTACTTTAGCCTAACGTTACAAGCTTATTAAAGACCTATTGATCCAATGTAATGTGATTTTTCTACAATAGTGGAGAGTGAATCGAAATGTAAGCCTATGGAGCTTGTTTTTGTGATTGATGTCACGCAATTTATCATGTTTTAGAGGCCAAGACTTGTATTAACGAATGTTATGCATAAAATCATTTGGATGATCGGATTAATGGATTATGGTAAGATGGATGTCAAGAGTCAATAACGATTTTAAGATTGATGTTTGGATTACTTTTGGACTTGGGTGAAATTTAATGATTCTATGTGCCGTATGTTAAGTTCAATTTTTGAGACAAAAAGTGAATTACTCTTGGTTAACATTAGTATTGCTTTACTTTGCCTTGATTCCCACCGTAGAATTCATCTCTTGTTTTCGCTTGAATTGCTAGGGACTAGCAATAAGCTAGTTGGGGGTTATGATGAGAGTTATAAATGCATCTTAATAGTACTTAATTGTTAGCATTTTTAAAGTTGATCTAGGTTATAATTACACTTTTATATGTTAACAACTCTAAAGATTCATTCCTAGAACACTTATTTGTTTTGATGCATTTTCAGGTATTTTGAGTCTTAAAGAGATGAAAAAGCTATTTTTGAATGAAGCACAAAGATTCCATGTATACTGGAGCAAAGGAGGGCTTTCGGAAAGGCTAAATAAATAGATCCAAGTATGTGCACCGCACCCTAGATGGAGCTGGGGCGCACCCTCCAGATCAGAGGCCAAAACAAGCAAAGAAGGCCATCAGGTCAGGGTGCGCCCTGGATAGAGCCGCGCTGCGCCCTGAGGTGTGCACCACACACTGGATGGAGCTGGGGTGCACCTTCCAAAAAGTTTACAAGGCTGGCCTAAAACCAAGCCTAGGCGTGATAAAATCCAAGCCTAATCGCAGACATGAATTTTGCTCTCCGAGTTAGGTCTGAATTAGGTCTTTAATGATTGTTTAAAACCTTAAAACACTCTTGGACCCTTGTATTATAAATAGATCACTTAGAGTTTGATATTAGAAATTCATGAAGTTGGAAGACTCAAGGAAGCAACAACTTCTCCTCCATCAAAGTGTTCAACCATGAGCCTCATGGCTAACTAATCTCCAAGCAAGGCGAAGGGATGAATCCTTAGGTGTAGTTGTTCCTATTTTCCTTTATTTGATTCAGTTGTAATAGAGCTTTATCGTTAAGACATTGTTATGATTTACTTTTTAATCTAATTATAAAGTTTTATCTAATCCGGTGATTGTATCTTTCTCTTTGATATAAATTAAGTCATGCTTTCTTTATGTCAAGATTGTTTGGGTATGATTGTGTCCGGTAGGTTTATCCTTTAGGCTTGTCCATTACTACAATATTGTCATAAAAAATATATTGTCATTTCTTGATAAACCTATAGGATAGATCATGTGTGCATGAATCGAAAATAAAAAATATTTCATAACAATCAAATTAGGGTTCATACATGCTCTCATTGAATATTTGCCGACTGCATGTTTGGGATGTGAAACGTGCAATCGAGATAAAAACAACTAAATCAAGTTAGAATTAGGGCAACAAACCTAGGGAGGATTCCCGGATCCTTGTTGTCCCTCTATTATATTTTACAATCTATTTTACACAATTACTCCATTATCAACAGTTCATAGTTTCTCACTTAAATCTTTATCGTTTATGTTATAGTTCACACCT
Organism: Bretschneidera sinensis; assembly: GCA_023935145.1. Taxonomy (NCBI): domain Eukaryota; kingdom Viridiplantae; phylum Streptophyta; class Magnoliopsida; order Brassicales; family Akaniaceae; genus Bretschneidera; species Bretschneidera sinensis. Next base: position 79,554,296 of record CM043700.1, on the reverse strand, counting down.
TCTTTTGTAGTTAACTTGTTTCCCTGTGGAATTGACACCCCAAAGCTGTGCTACAACTACCGCATTATGTTTTGGGCGTAATCATCACTAGAGCTGGTATATTCAGACATGCTTGGGAAAGTCAAAACAAAATCTGTCAGAGGCAAGTCATACATGATAACCTTTATTGATGACTTTTCTAGGTATGTTTGGGTCTATTTCATTAAAGAAAAATCAGAAGTGTTTGAAAAGTTTATAGAATTCCATAATCAAGTAGAAGCTAATCTCAAGTATAAATTAAAATGCTTGAGGTCAGATAATGGTGGTGAATACTTATCTACTGAGTTCTCAACTTATCTGCGAAAACATGAAATTTCTAGGCAATTCACTTTTCCTAACATACCCCAACAAAACGGGGTGGCTAAAAGGAAGAATTGACATCTTGTCAAGGCAGCAAGGAGTATGATGCACCCAAAAACGTTCCAACCAGATTTTGGGCAAAATGCATGAGTGCTGCCACATATATCACAAATCTGTTACCATACCAAACCTTGGATTTTTGTCACCATATGAGAAATTATTTAACTGTACACCAAGTGTGAATCATTTTTAGGTAATTGGGTTTATTTGCTATGTCTTTATACTTGATCATCTTCGTAGTAAATTTGACATGAAAGTCATTAAATGCATATTCACAGGATATGATTATGAAAGAAAGGGCTTGAGACGCATTGATCCTAGCATAGGATGAGCACATGTTTCAAGGAACGTGGTTTTTGATGAATTATCTTCATAGTGGTCAATCGATCAAACTACTGTATTAGAAAACAAGCAGCTTGAAGTAGAGGTCCTAGAGGAAACAGGTGCTCTAATAGAACCAGTATCCATTCATGAAGAGATTAGCAAGCATGACGAAGACCTAATGATCAGATCAAGCCAACCAAACAGCTCTCAAAATAGTGTTCTTATTATTGGAACAACTGGCTATGATAATGGAGGTAGCAACAATGAAAATGAAGGACCACGAAGGTCTAAACATATACCTAAACTAAATCTAAGGTATGCTGATAAGTGCTTAAATATTCATATTTAAGCTCTTTAATTTACATTTGTTAAGCTCTTTGTTTATGTATGTTAGTCTATTTTACTTCATTTTTATGTTTTCTATGTTTTTTAGGTTCTTGGAGAAAAGGTAGCATTTTGGAACTCAAAAGAACAAATCTAGAAGACTTGGAAGCAGCCAAGTGCGATCGAGCACAGGAAAGTGTGATCAAGCGCACAAGCACTCGTGCGCACACATAAAAGGCTCGAGTGTAACCTTGCGCTCGAGTGCAAAAGCATGGGATCGAGTGCACACGCGCAGTGAAACAGCAGAGCCAGTTTTGGAAAGAATAGTTCGAGTCTTATTTTGGAAATTAGAGTTTCGAGGTGTCCTTAGAACCTTATAAATAGGCTTGTAAAACATAGAAACAAAACTTTTTTAATCTTCTTTTCAGTTTGAAGCTTTGGAGATGAACTAGCGACTCTTCTCCTTACTATTTTCGGGTTTATTCTTTCCCTTTATTTTTATTTATGAAGATGTTTAGCTTCACAATCATGTGTAACTAACTTCTTAGTAAGGGCTTGATTGAAGCCCTAATTATGTTTACTCAATAATTCAGTATTGGTGCCTTTGCGATATTTATGTTGTGAAGCTTAACTTGATTAATACTTGTTTTTATTTAAATTCCTCATATGTGTTTGTCTGATCATCGTATGCATGTGGTATGGATTAGTTAGTTAAATTAATTTGGATGAACAAGTCCTGGGTTTAAATTTAGTAACAAAAGAAATCCACGCAGGGTTCTTGGGTTAATCAACATGGGAAACTGGGAGTATACACCATGCCCTAGGTCTCATGTGGTTGTCGATTTCCACAGACGTTATGCTCTCTTAAGGAACAACTCAGTATACACCATGCTGAATCCCTTAAGAAAGAAAAGAGTTAGAGTATACACCATGCCTAACTCGTTGCTTAGGAAAATCAATAGCTTAAGGAGCATACACCATGCCCTTAGGTTGACAAACATTAGGTATTCATGACATGAGTAAAGCATTGACATATTGTTTTATTGTGGTAGCATGATTAGTGGTGGATATCAAGTTCCTACGCTTTTATCATTATCGATTCAAAACTCAATATTTATTTCTCTTATTTTATATTGAAAATTTAATTCAAAATCAAAATTTACCAATCCTTGTGGAGATGATCTCGCATTTGCATACTATACTACTATGTTGACCTTGTGCACTTGCAAGTAAAACTGTTCAATTATTTGCTTATTAATTTAGGTAGATTTTTGCATCGACATATGCATATGTGAATGTAGTAGTAGCATTTATAATGGCAACAAAAGATAATGAGCCAACCTTGTTTGAAGATGCACAAGATAATAAAAATTAGAAGAAATCAATGGTGGAAGAAATAACAGTCTTAAAACAGAATGAGACATGGGATTTTATGCCACAACCATCTGGGGTGAAAAACATTTCTTTCAAATGGGTTTATAAAATTAAAACTAAAGTGAATTGTGATATAGAAAGGTACGAGGCACGACTTGTGTCTCGAGGCTTCTCTCAACATTACAGGTATGATTATGATGAAAGATTTAGACCTTTGTCATAAATCATAACAGTCTGAGTTCTTATTACTCTTGCCATTTGTTTAGAATAGAAACTATCGTAGATAGATGTAAAAAATGAATTTTTACATGGAGAAATTGATTAAGAAATCTTCATGGAATAACCCAAAGAATTTGAAAGCATAATGACCGTAATATGTATGCAAGCTGTGAAAAGCACTCTACGAATTGAAACAAGCTCCGAGAGCTTGGTTTGGAAAGATTGTAGAATTTCTTCAAGCTATTGGATAACTTATGCAGATTCTGGCTTATTTGTAAAACTCACAAATGGGCTAGTCTCTGTTATTCTAATATATGTTAATGACTTGATTATAACAGGTGATGATGAAAAAGAAATAGCCGGAGTTCAGATCAATCTTGGAGTGCGATTCATATGAAGGAAGTAAGAGAGATGAATCATTTCCCTGGGCTTGAGCTTGAGAAAAATGAGTAAGGGATATTTCTATGTCAACAGGAATATGCAAAAAAATTTATTCATGAAGTTTGGGATGTCTAAAAGTAATAGTAGTGCGACCCCAATAGAAATCAATGCCAAACTTCGTGTAAATGAGGAAGAAGATATCAAGGATCCAACAAGCTACAGATAATTGATTGGGAGTTTGATATATTTAACATTAACTAGGCCTGATATTGCTCTGGCAGTTAGTGTATTAAGCAGATTCATGCAAATCTCAAATAAGCCTCACCTTGAAGCTGCTTGACGAATAGTAAAGTATATACAAGGCACAATTGACTTTGGTATAATGTACAAGAGAGGAGGAAAGTGCGAAATCAATGGATTTTGTGATGCCGATTATGTAGAAGATTAGTCTACAAGAAGATCTACAACATGTTATCTCTTTAACCTTAGATCAATAGTAATATCATAGTTTAGCAAAAAGCAACTCACTGTGTATTTATGAACCACATAAGCTGAGTATCGAGCTACAACAATAGTAGCAAAATAAAGCATGTGGTTAGTTAGGTTGTTTAAAAAACTTCATTAACCCGTGGATTACACAATAGACTTATATTGTGACAGTGAAAATGCAATTAAGCTTACAGAAAATCCTATGTTCCATGCCAGGACAAAACATGTTGAGGTGCAACATCATTTCATAATGGATAAAGTTCTGAAAAGGGAAATTAGATTGGTGCCAGTTCGAACAGAAGATCAAGTAGCAGATGTACTAACCAAAGTGCTTTGTTGGAGCAAATTTTCAAGATTTAGTGATATGATGGGAGTAATGGACAGAAGATTGATTATGAGAGGAAGTGTTGAGATCCAACACTAACTTTCTGCTGCTATTAAGGCTATGTTTGGTACCTGACTTAAAGCCACTTAAAGCAACCACTTTGGCCTAAAAGTGGCTGCTTTAAGTGGCTTTAAGCTAAGTACCAAATATGGCCTAAGGACAGTTGAGAGTAGAGTTTCTGTTATGTAGGTAGATAGTTAGAAGTGGAGTAAGTTATGTGCACAAAATAAGGATCAAGTCACTAATGACATGGTCTGTAGGAATCTGGTAGACAGGTGGCAGATCATTGCTATCCTTAAGGGTTGTTGCTTCTATTTAGGAAATTAGTTATATTTTTAATTCTATAAATGTAAGCCTTGAGCTCTATCTTTATCATCAAATATATTATGAATTTTCTCCCCTGTTTTCAATAAAAAAAACAATCAGTATTTCGTTTCAAACAGTATAGATATATATAGTGTCCTTGTATGTGTAAAGTCCTAACTTTAAAGTCAATGCATCCATCTTTCTCTTTAATTAATTGGTTTCCTTTTTTTTTTTTTCATTTTCAAACCCTAACCCCCAAAAAAATCACATGTCTTAGAAATTGTGATTATATCAATTTTAAGTTGTATTTAATGAGATTAAACCTTGGGTAAACAAGCTTTTTAGCCTTTAGGTAGAAGGTTTCAGTGTCATGGAGGACTTTACTAACAAAGTATATTAGTTTTGAATACTAAGGTAATCGCCGCCAGACTCATGGCAAGATAGAGATATAGCTATTCTTTTGTTTTGGGCTTGGTTTGGAGTGGAGATGAGCTGAAGTATCATTTCAGTTCCTCAAAGGACTCATAGCATTCATCGATCCATTGAAAGCCTTTCACGTTCAATAGGATTTTAAAAAAGGGAGGTACTTATCAACTGATTTTGATATGAATTGTTTAGGGCGACGATTCGTCCGGTTAGCTTTTGCCCTTCCTTGATATATTGGAACGAAGCTATGCCGAGGATAGTATGGTTTTTTACTTTGTTGGCTTCGATTCTCCTTTGGGTTACCATGAATTCGAGGACCCTTCCTGAGGTTACTTCAAAGGCGCATTTGGAAGGGTTGAGCTTTATACGACGTTCTCTTAGGACTCTAAAGGTTTTCTCCAGGTCTTTTATATGTTGGACGGGATTCATGCTTTTGATGAACATTTTGTCCAAATATACTTTCATGTTCTCGGTCACCTTGCTCTTTGAAGAGCTTATTTACCAACCTCTCACATGTGACTTTGGCATTTTTAAGACAAAGGCCATGACTTTGGCGACGTTTGGTGTTGAATTTAATCATGTTTAAATCTATTTTTTTTTTTAAATCTCTTCAAAGCAAAAAGTTGGATTTAAGTTGGATTAAATCCAGCACCAAACGTCGCCAATAATAATACATCTTTTTTCTGTTGTGAATGCAACCTTGGATTGGTCTAGTTATTTCATCTTAATTTGGTTGTATCTAGAATATGAATCCATGAAACATAGTAGTTTGTATCCTGAGGTGACGTAGATTAATTGATCTAATCTGGATAGAGGTAACAGATAACTCTAAATAAATCATGTTATTATACTTCTTTAAGGCACGTTTTTGGTGTTGATCTTAAGCATTAGATGTGTATTTCATGTGTTTTTTGTGGCAATTTTTAGTTTAGTTTATTTTATTCTACTATTAGTTTGTTTTAGTTAACTTGAATGATCAATGCTGAGTTTTGGAAATTTACTGTGCAGACACTCAAGGCTGCAGCAACGGAATAGGGCTGGAAGGGCAAAATGTGTGAAGAGGACAGAAGCTCAGAGCTGCAGCGTTGGTTCCTCAGCGCTGCAGTGCTAGAATCTGGCAGGAATAGCAAAATCTGTGAAGTGGACAGAAACTCGAAGCTGCAGCGCTGGGTCAAGGGCGCTGCAGTGCTAGAACGTGAAAAGGACTCAAAGCTACAGCGCTGGTTCGTGGGGCGCTGCAGCTCTGGCTAGGGTTTGATATGTGCCTAGCGCTGCAGCGTTGGGAAGTCGACGCTACAGCGCTGGCTGGCAGATTCAGAATATTATAAATAGCAAACCCTAGCTGAACAAAGAGGGGGAGCGTGGCTGTTGAACAGAAAAACAGAGTTGGAGGAGACGAGACGCAAAAGGGGAGTTGGAGACACTCCTGGAGGCTACTCTGAAGCTTTTAATCATTCTTCTCTGGTTTTGCTTTATTCTTATTTAGTTATGTTGTTGTTTTATGATATGAACTTGGTTTGTTTGAATATTATTATGGAATAGGTATTTTTGTGTTAAGGATAGATGAATCCTAAACCTATGTCTTGAGTTGATGTTTGGACAAGTTGATTTTAATGTGTTGTTCAAAGAGTGTGTTTTATTGTTCTTAATGTTGTTTGTTACTTTGAGTCCTTCTTTAAGCATAATGATGTGTCGAATAGAGAAGCTATGTTTTTACGAATGGTTGAATTAATAAATATGATGTTGGATTGTTGTCTATGCAAAAGCCAGGGTAAAACATGCCATGAATGGAATAAAAGTAACCGAATAGGGATTCTAGGAAGTTCATCTGGTCCGCTTAAATCGTAACCGAATAGGGAGATTTAACTGAAAGGAATTCAACAACACTTAATGCTTCTTAATTTGAATTAATCTAGAATAGGCCTGGAATATGAATATTTGAAATTAATGATTCTTGAGATTGTGGTTAGACCTAGAATATGGATAACTAATTTATTGAGAATTCTACCATTTTGAAAAATGTATTAAACGAAACTTGTCCATTCGAAACTCTTGGCAATAATGGTTTAGGTGAAGTCGAGTCCTTAGCATGTTAGTTTATAAGAATCTAATTCCAAGTTGCAATTCCTCCTTTTATTTACTATTATCATCTGTTTTTCCTTTAGTTAAGTTTTAGTAAATTCTTCTCCTACAATTATTCGTTTGCTCAAATAATGGTAAGAGTTGAGTCATAATTTATGTATTATCTATTCAGTCCTCGTTGGGAACGATACTTACTCATCATTTTATTACTTGAACGATTAGTGCACTTGCTAGTGTCAATTTCATCTCATCAAGTTTTTGGTGCCGGTGCCGGGGACTGAAATAAAATATTACATTTATTGTGGTTCTACTAGTTAATTTGAGAGTTTGTTAATTTGGTTTTTAAGTCTATTTTGCAGGGTTTTCATTTCTAGTGCATGACACGTACTAGTGGGAGAATACTTGCAGAATTTAATCTAGAAATTGAGCGTAGTTTTCACGCGTTGAGAAGAGCAGCGTCAGAAACAGTCAATATAATGGCAGAAGGAAACAATGGAGAGGTGAAACGTGCACTTTGGGATTATGCTATGCCAAAGACGGATGGTGTTGAATCTAGCATCCGACGACCACCTATACAAGTAAACAATTTCGAAATTAAGCCCACCATTATTCAGATGATACAACATTCAATACAATTTGGGGGCCTATCGCAAGAACATCCAAATGTTCACTTAGCGAACTTCCTTGAACTTTACGACACATTTAATCATAATGGGGTATCGGAGAATGCAATTCGCTTAAGGATTTTTCCATTTTCACTGAGAGACAAAGCAAAAAGCTGGTTGATTTCTTTGCCAGCAGGATCCATAACGACATGGGCAGAATTGGTACAATTTTTTTTAGGGAAATACTTTCCTCCTGCAAAAACTACAAAGTTACATAATAAAATTACTATGTTTTTGCAGGTCGATAGGGAGTCACTCTGTGAGGCATGGGAACATTTTAAAGACCTTTTGAGAAGATGTCCTCATCACGAGTTGCCCACTTGGATGCAGGTACAAACTTTTTATAACAGTTTAACCAGTACAACCCGAAATATGATTGATGCAGTTGCAGGTGGCACGATCATGAGAAAAACTCCAGAAAAAGCTATTGAATTGCTAGAGGAGATGGCCACAAATTCTTATCAATGGCCAGTTGAAAGGTTACCTATTAATAGAGCCTCAGGAGTGCACAATATAGATGCTGTTACAGCTTTAGCAGCACAAATAGAAACTCTTGCTAAGAAGATAGATGGCCTTAATCCTACTACACATGGAATATGTGAATTGTGTGGTGGTAGTGGCCACCATAGCAGTAACTGTCATGCAGGTAATCAGTTTACATATAATTCATCTGCTGAACAAGCTAACTTTGTTTCAAATTTTCACAGGCAAAACAATCCATATAGCAATACATATAATCCGGGATGGAGGAATCACCCGAATTTGTCTTGGAATCAAAGCAATGCGAAACAACCTCCTCTTGAATACCCACCTTAAGAAAAAAAAGTCCAACTTGGAGGACATGATGGCCAAATTCTTAAATGCAACTAAAACTAGGTTCCAAAATCAAGAAACATCCATCAAAAATCTGGAAGTTCAGGTGGGCCAACTACCAACTATAATTTCTGGACGTGCACAAGGCTCTCTTCCAAGCAACACAGAAAAAAAAATCCTAAGGAGGATGTCAAGGCCATAACACTAAGGAGTGGCACATAATTGGATGAGCCAAAATCTAAAGAAATCACTAATCAAGAAGGTGAGAAAGAAGAGACCATGCAAGAGGAGAAACTTGTTTAAGAAAAGAAGTCTACTGGTAAAGGTTTGATCGATTCTAACTTTGAAACTAAATATATGCCACCTTTTCTCTATCCCCAGAAATTTATGAAAGAAAAAATAGATCAGTAATTTTCAAAATTTTTAGAGATTTTCAAGAAATTGCATATTAACATTCCATTTGCAGAGGCTTTATCACAGATACCTAGTTACATTAAAATTTTTAAGGAAATTTTGTCTAATAAACGGAAGCAAAAGGAACATGGAACAGTGATGTTAAATGAAGAGTGCAGCGCCATACTTCAAAACAAGCTACCTCCAAAATTGAAAGATCTAGGGAGTTTTACTATACCCTGCACTTTGAGAAGTTCATTCTTTGATAAAGCTTTATGTGACCTTGGTGCAAGTATCAATCTTATGCCTCTTTCAATTTTCAGGAAACTTGGATTAGAAGAAATCAAAACAACGACAGTGTCATTGCAATTAGCTGATCGATCTATTAAGCGACCACGGGGAATTATAGAAGATGTACTGGTAAAGGTTGATAAATTTATATTCCCTGTAGACTTCATTGTTATCGACATGGAAGAGGATCGTGAGGTACCTCTTATACTTGGACGTCCATTCCCTGCTACAGGGAGAGCCCTAATTGATGTACAACAAGGGAAATTGACTTTAAAAGTCAATGATGAGCAAGTAGTTTTTGATATGTTTATAGTTATGAAATACCCTTCTGGCTTATCTACTTCTTCTTGTTTTCAAGTGGATATTGTTGATAACCTCATTGAGGAGTTTCAGGAGAAAGCATTAAATGAAGATACTTTGAAGAGATGCATCATGGAATCAGGAACTACTACCACTGAAGAACTCGTCATCCAAGAAGAAGCAAGGAACTTGGAGTCTGAAATGGGAAAAGAAGTGCCAGAAGAACAAATAATAACAAATGAATTGAAAACTTTACTTGCTCATTTGAAATATGCTTAGTTAGAGAAAAATATTTTCCCTGTTATAATATCTTCTTCGTTGACAAGTAAAATAGAAGAACAGTTGCTGGAAGTCCTAAGAAGACACATATTTCTGGGAAAGCTGAAATCTCGGTGGACTAGACCGTACATCATGGTAAGTGTCTCACCTTTTGGTGTTGTTGAATTATGACACGAGAAAAAGAAGGAGACGTTCAAGGTCAACGGGCACTGATTGAAGCACTACATCATGGGGACGTTTGACCCTCAATCGTCCATAACCATTCTCTAATAGCCATAAATCGGGAAGTCAAGCTAAAGACTATAAATTAGAACTAACATTTTGTTTTTATGTTTCTTGAATTTGAAATTGTTTTGTGTGTTTATTTTCGTTATGTTTGTCTTTTAGTTAAGTTTTTATTGTTTTAAATTAGTTATTTTCTTGTTTTCAGGTTATATTGGAGTCAGGCCCCAGAACCAGAGCCGCAACCATGAGTTTTGGGCGCCGCGATGCTGAAAAGACCAATCTGAAGAAGTTGGACCCGACACTCAGCGCTGCATCCCCAGGATACAACGCTGCAACATCCACAGGAAAGGAGCTCAGAGCCGCAGTGCTATACAATCAGAGCTACAGTGCTAAGTCGCATACTATGTTTTAAAAACACTCTTCTTGCACTTTCAGCAATGACCAGGAGAATGAGGATAACGAAGAAGATGAGTGATTCGGGTTCCGACTACTCAGAGAAGTTCCTTTCTCTTACTTTATGCTAAATGTTTATACATTGCAGATAATGTATCACTTAAGTTTGGGGGGAAAAAGTATCTGAGTTGTTGTGTGCTGTTTCGTTTTATCTTTGTGCTTTATTTTGTTTTATCTTTGTGCTTTATTTTGTTTGATTTTGATTTTGCCGAGGATGAGAAATAGATTGACTTGATTGTAGCCATTGAAAAGTTGAAAAATGTTGCGTTTGTCTGTGTGCTTGAGTTTGTTGTTGGATTTATTTTATATCGAACTCTTTGAACACAATGAGCACTCACACCTAAGCACTTTGTTGTCTTGCTGTTTCGGAGAACGTTTATTTGTGCAATGTAGTTTCATGAGATCTCATGGACTCTAGAACTTGTTTGAAGACCACTCGAGGCAAAATCCTAGGTAGTATAATACCAAAGAAATGTTTCAGGCCATGTTTGGAACGTTTGAGCTTTTCTAGCCAATCCTTGATATGTGATTATCCTTAGTTTTCCCCTTTTGAGCTTGAATATCCATTGTTCTGTCACCCGATCATCTAACCTATTTTCAAAAAAAAAATGCTACAACTCTACCTTTCACCTGTAAGCACATCGACTAGTGAATGGACTATTCTCTTAAGTGGTAGCAGATGATTGAGCAAGAGAAAGTGGTCTTCGACTTGGCTGTGTTAAGTATCAAATATTTCCCATCGAGAGTGAGCAAAGGAAAGATCGAAGGCAGAATGGTTTATTACACGAACTATTTGATCAAGTTGTATTTTTCCTATCACAGGCAGCTGACAAAGCCGTGTTTGATCGTCGCGTACATGCTCTGTTACAGTTTCGTTCATGCGCACGAAAATAAAGACTGGTGCTACTATAGTACAAGTATACAAAAAAAAAAAAAACAAGGAAAGAAGAAGAAGATGTGACAACAGCAAAAGTATTGGAGTATTACATGATAACTGAGGGAAAGTTTGAAAGAAAATTTTTATTGGTTGATGTGCTTAAGGTGATGTGAGCCTCATTTGATCCTTTACCATACCTTAGCCTTAGCCAAAGTTATAAGCTAAATAAAGTCCTGATGATTTCAGGTATTGTCATAGCCTACATTAGTGGAGAGTGGTGTGAAAAGCAAGCTTATAGACTCTGAGAGATTGGCATTATCCTACTTGCGTGCATAAATCGATCAGAATGGTGCGATGATTAAGTTTATAAAGGTGTTACACACACACAAACGTTTGAAGAATTTGATGTAAGATAAGGCTGGCAATAAATATGAAATTCTAGACATTAGCAGTATTTGGAAATTTTTCTTGCGTTATGATCTATTTGCAATCTTTGAGGATTGTTGTTATCAAATCTAATCAAACCATCTCTCACTCTTAGGATGTGTGTGTTAGGACTTTTTTCTAGTTTTCTCGAGGACTACCAAAAACGTAAGTTTGGGGGTGTGATAACTCTGAATAAATCGTGTTATTATACTTCTTTTAGGCACGTTTTTGGGGTTGATATTAAGCATTAGATGTGTGTTTCATATGCTTTTTTTAGAAATTTTTAGTTTAGTTTATTTTATTCTACTATTAGTTTGTTTTAGTTAACTTGAATGATCAATGCTGAGTTTTGGAAATTTACTGTGCAGACACTCAAGGCTGCAGCAATGGAATAGGGCTGGAAGGGCAAAATGTGTGAAGAGGACAGAAGCTCAGAGCTGCAGCGCTGCAGTGCTGGAATCTAGCAGGAATAGCAAAATCTGTGAAGTGGATAGAAACTCGAAGCTGCAGCGCTGGGTCAAGGGCGCTGCAGCGCTGGAACGTGACAAGGATTCAAAGCTGCAGCGCTGGTTCATGGGGCGCTGCAGCTCTGGCTAGGGTTCGATATGTGCCTAGCGCTGCAGTGCTGGGAAGTCGACGCTACAGCACTGGCCGGCAGATTCAAAATATTATAAATAGCAAACCCTAGCTGAACAAAGAGGGGGAGCGCGACTGTCGAACAGAAAAATAGAGTTGGAGGAGACAAGACGCAAAAAGGGAGTTGGAGACACTCCTGGAGGCTACTCTGAAGCTTTTAATCATTCTTCTCCGGTTTTGCTTTATTCCTATTTAGTTATGTTGACGTTTTATGATATGAACTTGGTTTGTTTGAATATTAATATGGAGTAGGTATTTTTGTGTTAAGGATAGATGAATCCTAAACCTATGTCTTGAGTTACTATTTGGACAAGTGGATTTTAATGTGTTGTTCAAAGAGTGTGTTTTATTGTTCTTAATGCTGTTTGTTACTTTGATTCATTCTTTAAGCATAGTGATGTGTCGAATAGAGAAGCTATGTTTTTACGAATGGTTAAATTAATAAATATGATGTTGGATTGTTGTCTATGCAAAAGCTAAGGTAAGACATGCCATGAATGTAATAGAAGTAATCGAATAAGGATTCTAGGAAGTTCATGTGGTCCGTTTAAATTGTAACCGAATAGGGAGATTTAACTGAAAGGAATTCAACAACACCTAATGCTTCTTAATTTGAATTAATCTAGAATAGACCTGGAATATGGATATTTGAAATTAATGATTCTTGAGATTGTGGTTAGACCTGGAATATGGATAACCAATTTATTGGGAATTCTACCATCTTGAAAAATGTATTAAACGAAACTTGTCTATTCGAAACTCTTGGTAATAATGGTTTAGGTGAAGTCGAGTCCTTAGCATGTTAGTTTATAAGAATCTAATTCCAAGTTGCAATTCCTCCTTTTATTTACTATTATCATCTGCTTTTCCTTTAGTTAAGTTTTAGTAAATTCTTCTCCAAAAATTATTCGTTTACTCAAATAACGGTAAGAGTTGAGTCATAATTTCTGTATTATCTATTCAGTCCTCGTTGGAAACGATACTTACTCATCATTTTATTACTTGAATGATTAGTGCACTTGCTAGTGTCAATTTCATCGCATCAGTAACTGTAACGACCCATCCCAATTTGACCACCTCCGAGACGGTCTCATCACATTTTGAAAATCCTAGCACGACACATATATGCAACAATAAAAATAACACCAATAGAAATGTTTACATCAATCCTCAACCCTCAACAGGAGAGATACATTAATATGATATTGACTTAAACATTTTACACAACATAATATGCATGAAAATTTACAAATAAATTTTTATTTTATTTTTATCATTAGTCTGAGATGTTGACACGTACGTGGTATACAAAAAATGATTTCATCTGAACCTCAACTCACCAACTATTTGTCATGCTTGCTACCTGAAATCGTTGTACAATGAAGGGTGAGTTTCACAAGCTCAGTGAAGTAAATTTACTAGAAGTATTCATTTTTATAAAAGGTCTTTCAATATTAAATCAATTATATTTCGCATAACTTGATAATAGCATTCTACTATCACTACAGATATCATAAGTTTCATTCTCTATTAATTTCTTCTTTTTATTTATTGGTTCACCTTAAGACCATCAATTATCTCATAATTACCTCATAATGAACTTCATATCATAAAGTCTACCATTTAGATGGTTCTTATCATGTCATACTTCTAGGTTTCTTTTCCACCATAACGATCTCTCTGTGAGACTCGTTCATCAATAAATAAATTCACCATAACACACAACACATCAGCATTTCAGTAATGCAATCAATATTTAAAACAGATGCGATGCATGAATTATTATTAGGGAACGTATTCCCACATGTCGACATATTTTTATTATCTTAGACCGGCCCCCTCTCGGTTCTTTTCTTTCTAGCTTATCCCAACTGTCATGGTATTTATTTTTAGCATATACCGGCTGTCACGGTGTCCCTTTTATTTCCAGCATATACCGGCTGTTACGGTTTTTCAATTAGACCGGCCTCTTCCCCGTTCTTTTCTTTTATTTAATGCATATACATATGAACAATGATATGGAATATGCATCTGAAGAATAACGTAAAAAAAACATGAATTCACATATTTAAATTGGCTATCTTGATTTTTATCAAATTATATAAAAATTTCACTAAATTTCTCTCATTCTAAATCACATCAAATCATCCATCAAAGCTTGTCGAAATCCACTAAATTTCATCTTCTCATAATTCGTATTAAAACATCAACCATAGCTCATCGAGAATTTCACTTATCGCTTTTATTATTAAATCAACTTATTATTCCAAAAATATTATTTCTCACTTAATAATTTTCTACATATCCAAAATTCCTACCAATCTATTTTTCATCTACTACCAAAGTATACGTTAATAATTTATTTTAATACTATCACCAGATATTTCGTTTTTATCTAGATTACTTAAATTAAATCTAACTCACCACGTAGCACTTAAAGCTACCCGTGAATCACCTCCTTGCCTTTCCCGTTCCTCTCAGTAATTTTCCCCGGTTGTTGATCATCAACACCTAACATATTATTTATATTAAATTTCTAATTTATTCTTCAAAGTGAAAATTTTCAAAAAGTGTGACTTATAAAGAATTGAAGAATAAATTAGAAATTTAATATAAATAATATGTTGAGTGTTGACGATCAGCAACCGAGGGAAATTATCGAAAAGAACGGGAAAGGCAAGGAAGTGATCCACATGTAGCTTTAAATACTACATGGTGAGTTAGATTTACTTTAAGTAATCTAGATAAAAATGAAATATCTAGTGATAGTATTAAAATAAATTATTACTTTTAATTATTAAAGTGTACTGTGAAACTGAGGTGTAATAAATAGTTTTAATTATTATTTGAAATGCGCACTTCTATATATCCTTAGGGTTATCATTATAAACTCATGGTATGATTTTGCCAATTGCTTCTATAAAATTATTTTAAAGTGTACTGTGTATAATTTTATAGTTAAAAAGATGGCAGGTATTACTTAGAACATGATTTGTTAATGTTACAAAGTTTAGAACAATATGCTTGAAATCATAAATTATCCCAAATGAAAAGGAAATATAAAGATATTTTTATCATTCTTCTGCCTTAAATAAATCATATTTGCTCTGGTGATAATATCACCACCCTTTCTCTAAAACCTACACTGAAATAATCCCCAATGCCAATTGAGTATAATGCAAATATTGAAACATATGGAAGGTGTGAATGGACTTAAATTATAAAGTTGTTCTTTTTCCTTTACAAGACCCAAAACAACCTTTAAATTGATCGGTCTCACCGCAACCAATTTTGACTTGTTTATCTGTGTAAGGAGGAATGAGAAGTGCCAGAAAAGATTTACTGTACAATGGTGGGGCCCAAATGTAGTGCAATGCCAAAATTGGCATCATCTTATTTCCATTCTCTGTATATTACTTTAATTCATATAACTACACTCTTTAATTCATAGCTGCTTCACAGTCCCCTCTTTGAACCAAATTAAGAGTTTTCTCTGTCTCTCTCTATTATCTGATTTTATCTCAAGAAAGAAAATTTGAGCTTTCCCTCACCTATATATTGAATACGAAAAGGCTAATAAATAAGCAGACATGCCTGCAGATGCAGAACATAAGCTTGTGATAGTCAACAATTAATTTTTTTTCTTTTTCATTTCTTATTCAAATACGACTGGAATCAAGATAATTATACTATAGAATAACATATGTGGGGTGTAAAATGTGAAGGAAAGAAAAACGAAAAAGGAAACACCTTTTTTTTCTTTTTTCACCTCGTTAAATGTTTATTGAAAATGTAAAGGAAAAGTAACATGATTTCAAGGGGGAAGTAAAAACTTCTCAAGGTGGAGCCAAAATGTATGATCGATTTTACGGTCACTTGGATAAAAAAAAAAAAATTAGTTCCTCAATAATTATTATAAGCCATATATATCTTCAATGAACGCTGTTATACGTACACTAAATTTGAACACCTGATTTCGACACACTTGTAAACACAGGAAGCTCTTATAATTAATTTGTGTATTTTATCAATTTTACCCTTAATGAGAACACTATAGTGAATGAATGAATAAGGTTTATTTTCGTGTGTTTGTTTTTTGTGTCCAATTTTGGTGTAGAGGTTTACTATATCTTCAATAGACATGTGATTCACACAAAAAAAAAATAAAAATTGATAACTAAGACAATATACTTTAAAAAAGCATTAGAAGTTATACCAACGTTGTAAAAAGGTAATGAAATGATTAAAAATTCATATCGTAAGTGCCGTAGAGATGGCCCCTGAGTCCCGACCTTATTTATAACCAATGGTATTATGTATTGTTTTTAACTTTTAAATTACTTGTTAATTTATTCACCTGTGACAAATTAATATTTCTTATTCCATTCTATGTTTCATGGCTAAGAAATACTGTTTAAAATCCTTCTATTATTACTTTCCTGTCTCACTAGGTGTAACCGTCGATTGGTAATGCATTTTAAGTGGAAAACAAAATTTGCTTTAATCCTATTTAAAGTGGTTATCAAACGACGCCACATAATTATTAAAAAAAGAGTAATCAAAGTCATCATATGTTTGGCTGGGCTATGGCCTGTTTGTACCCACATAGAGGCTGTCTTTGCGTGATTTATACCTGAGAGAAAATGTAAATGCATTTTTGTTAGGAATAAAACCGAGGAAAAATAAACAGACATAGAAAATTTATATGATTCAGAGTTAAAATTCCTATGTCAACAAGCGATAGTGAGAGATTCTACTATAATCAAAATTGTAGTACAAATCAAGAGAGATAAAACTCCTTATGTCCAAATCCCCAATACACCTAAATCTAGGCTACCACAAATTTTAATTAGGAAAATACAATAGCCTAGAAAAAAGAGTTTTAACCATTTTAAGGGATCTGTTTGTTGTACAGTTGTAACGACCCATCCCGGGTTGGCCATCCCCAAGACGGTGTCGTCACATTTTGAAATCCCAGCACGATACCTATATGGAACAATATAAAAATGTACATCGACTGAAAATATATATACATCAAGCCTTAACCCTCAACAGGGGAGTTACATTATCAATATCCTATCTGAAACAATTTATATAACATATTAAAGATGCATGAATATCTAAATTTTTTCTTCTTCTTCTTTTTCCATTAGTCTGAAGATGTGGACCACGAGACTTACATATAAAAACTCAGTCTGGATGGCTAGGAATGCAAGGACCACAAGATGAATCTAGAGAACACCTCTTCTTCTCTTGCCGGATCAACAAGGAAACTTGGGACATAATCAAGTCTTGGCTGGGTTGTAGAAGACAAATGTCAACAATTCAAAGTGCAATCAAATGGACCCTGAAAATCAAAGGTACTGGCCCTCCAGCTATAGCAAGAAAGATTGCTCTAGCAAGCACAGTGTACAGCCTGTGGATGGCTAAGAATGCAAAATTGTTTGAGGCAGCTTCAGTTCAACCAATCTGTATAGCTAAGAAAATCCAAACTACAATTTACAAAGTTGTTTATGCTCTTTGTCCAGATAGTAGGCTTCTCTTGTAAGCTTATTTGTTGTTATTTTGTTGTCTCTTTTGTAAATGCTCACATTGTAAATCTCCTGGGTATGCCCAGAGAATTTTGTAAGGCTGCTGCTGTAAGTCCAGCTTATATGCTTGTATGCATGTCTTTGTTCCTAGCATTGTATACCCATTGGGCTTGCCTAGCATCATTGTAAGTCTTCATGTAAAGTTTAGGCTTCTTTTGTAAGCTGTTTTATTTTGTTTCTGTATAAGTTCTCTTTGTAAATCCCCTGGGTATGCCCAGTGATTTTTGTACAAGTTTTTTATCAATACAATCTTTATTTACAGATAAAAAAAAAAAAAAAAACTCAGTCTGAATCTCAGCTCACAAATTTATCTATCTTGCTCGCTACTTGAAATTATTTAACAATGAGGAGTGAGCTTCACAAGCTCAGTGAATTAAATTTACTAGAAGTACTCAATTTGTATACTTCTAAGTATATTAAATTAGTATAATTAATCATCTATCTCTTCTTACGTACTAATTCAATCATTTGTCAATCTCTTTATAACTAAATTACCAAGCTATCATCTTTTAATACATATATCTTATATACCAATCATAATTGTATTCTTCTCATATATTTTATCAATTTAATATCATCATTACCACATCCTAAGGTTCACATCATACAAAAAACCGATCAAATAATTCTTTATTAAATCATCCTTCCAATTTCTTTATCATCAAAGTTGTCTCATTATGAGACTCATCTGTCTATCAAT
Source organism: Bretschneidera sinensis (assembly GCA_023935145.1). NCBI lineage: Eukaryota > Viridiplantae > Streptophyta > Magnoliopsida > Brassicales > Akaniaceae > Bretschneidera > Bretschneidera sinensis. Next base: position 79,535,938 of record CM043700.1, on the reverse strand, counting down.
CATTTCATAATCAAGACTGATTCTTTAGCATCTCAGCCAACAATAATAAATATTTTTAAAAAATATAATGCATGAATTTAAATTGTCTTTCTTTCTTTCTCATCAGATCATTTCATACTATCATCTAGGAACGTCTTCCCACATGTTGACATGTTTTAGCCATACCAGCAACCTTCCTGGTCTTCTCAGCCAGACCAGCTGCCTTCCTCGTTTTCCCATTATGCATATAAGCAATAACATGCAAGCAAGCATACATCAAAGCATTCAATTCAACTATCTCTTTCTCAAAATTATTATTTTATCATATATATTGAATTGTCACCTTATATATTATATTAATTTTTTTTCAATCATATCTTTCAAGAATTTCATATATCTTTTCAACATATTTTTCATTAATTCATCCTTTTAAAATATAACTTCTTATATAATTAATTTTCAACATATCATTTAATCCTTAATCAATCAATTCTCATACATAAAAGAAAATACATTATCCAATTATTAGAATTCAACAATTTATTCAAATATCATCAATTCATATTTTTATTGGTCTCAATTACTAAAAGTAAATCTAACTCAAGGTGTAGCACTTAAAGCTACTCGTGGATCACCACCTTGCCTTTCCTGCTCCTTTCAGCAATTTTTTGGGATTGCTGATCTTCAATACCTAATCATAAACTTTCATAAATCTTACTATTTCATAACTTAATTCAAACAATATAATTATTTAGTTATGAGTCTTATTGAAAATTTACCTTAAATTTGATGAAATATTGCTATTGTAATTAGATGATTGTAATTATCAATAATATTGGAGAAATTTTCTTTACAACTTTTTGCTAAGAACTTGAATTAAAGAAAGAAAACCAAACAGGAATTTGAAAAAAAAAATGGAGTCTCTGAGCTTGAGAGACATATAAAGCTTTTCTTATTTTTTTATTATATAATTTTTAATTTTTTTTTATTTCTTCAAAGCATTTCACGTGAGCATCATCTTTGCCTCTTCACGTTTTTTTTTAATATTATATTATATACATATATATTTTAACTTACCTTCATGTGAACATCATTGATGTTCATCGCCTGCCTTTTTTTTTTCTTTTTTTATAATTCACATATTTTCCATTGATTATTTACAATTCTACCATCATTTAAAATTTATCATTGTGCCATTACATAATTATAGTTTTTCTATTTTCCCTTTAAAAATTCAAATTTTCATTTTTTCTTTCTTCTAATAATTTATAAAAAATATAAAAATTCATATTTTTTATCAACTTTCTAATTATTTTTCTCATTTTCATTCCATTTTCTTTTTCAAAATTTTTTCATTTCAACTTCAAATTTCGAAATTTTTCAGTACTTTTTTTTTGGACAAATTTTTAACTCTTTTCAACAAAATTTTCAATATTATCTTTCAAATCAATACTAAATCTTTCATCTATTGATTATTTAATTCTATATAATATATGTAAAGTTACTTCTTTACCCTTATTTTATGAACACGAATATTGCAATTCTACCCACCTTATAAAAATTTCATCTCCGAAATTTCCTTACCTGACTCATGAAAATGCTGGGGGTTACTCTTTCATTATTCTTGTCTCATGCTCCCAAGTGATTTCTTCAACATCTTTGTTCTACCATAACACTTGAACTAAAGGAATAACTTTATTACGCAAGACTTGTTCCTTTCTGTCTAAAATTCTGATGGGTATATGCATAAAAGTCAAATCTTCCTGGAGTTCTACAGCCTAACTTGGAATACTATGGGATTCATCATGTAAACACTTTCTCAAAAGTGAAGCATGAATCACATTATGCAATTGTTTTAACTCCGAAAGCAAATCCAATCTATACACTACTCGTCTAACTCTTTAAATCACCTTATAGGGCCCCACAAATCTCTGACTCAACTTTCATTTCTTTTTAAATCTCAATATACCATTCCGCGGAGATATCTTCAAATGCACCCAATCACCAACCTGAAATTCAAGAGGTTGTCTTCTATTATCGGCATATCCTTTCTGTCTATTTTGTGCTGCTCTAAAGTTCTCTATAACCAGTTTGATCATTTTAGTAGTTAAATCTATCATTTCTAGACCAAATATCTTTCTCTCTCCAACTTCTTCCCAACATACTGGAGTTCTGCACATTCTACCATATAAAGTCTCAAATGGTGCCATCCCAATACTAGCTTGATATTGATTATTGTATACAAACTTGATCAAAGGTAAATAAGCATCCCAGCTCACTGAAAAACTCAATACACTTGCTCTCAGCATATCCTCCAGTATTCTAATGATCCTCTCTGTCTGCCCATCAATTTGAGGATGAAAAGTTGTACTAAACTGCAACTGTGTACCCATAACTTTCTGAAAACCCCTCCAAAATCTAGAAGTAAATCTAGAATCTCTAGTTAATACAATGCTCAAAGGTACTCCATGTAATCTTATAATCTCCGCTACATACCACTCATCCAACTTTTCAGGATTCTAGGTAGTTTTAATAGGAAGGAAATGTGAAGACTTAAAAAGTCTATCCACTATAACCCATACAGCATCATAACCTCTTTAGGTATGGGAAAAACCATATACAAACCTCATACTAACATTCTCCCATGGCCATTCAAGTTTTGGAAGAGGTTGTAATAGACCTGCCTGATGTCTATTCTCAGACTTCACCTATTAACAAATCAAATATTTAGAAATATACTCAGCTATATCATTCTTCATCCCTGACCACCAATAATTCTGTCTTAATCCTCTATACATCTTATTATTACCCGGGTGCATAGAATACACAGAATCATGAGTCTCTCTTAATATCTCCTTTCTCATCTCAACATCATTGAGAACACAAACTCTATATCCCAATACCAGCATACGATCTTCTCTAATTCTGAACCCAGTCAGCTTTTCACTTAATACTTTATGTCTGATCTTCTCTATCCCTTCATCTCTACTCTGAATCTTTAATAAGCGATCAATAATAGAAGATTGTACCACCATATTTTCCATCAATACTCCTCAATTCTACCATCAAGCTCCTTCATTCTCATTTCTATCACTGATACTCAACTGCATTCTCATTTTTCTCAATTCTACCATCAAGCTAATATCATGACTCATAATAGCAGCTAATCTCCTTGTAGACTTTCTACTCAATGCATCAGCTACTACATTAGCCTTCCCTAGATGATAATGAATTATACAGTCATAGTCACTAATCAATTTCATCCACCTCCTCTGCCTCAAATTCAACTATCTCTGAGTAGGTAAATGCTTTAAACTTTTATGATTAGTAAAAATTTCACAAGTTGCTCCATACAGATGATGTCTACAAATCTTCAAAGTAAAAACTATGGTAGCCAATTCTAAATCATGGGTCAGGTAATTTCTCTCATGGTTCTTCAATAGCCTAAAAGCATAGGCTATAACTCTCTCATGTTGCATCAACACACATCCCAACCCATGATACAACGCATCACTATATACCACAAATCATTTATCACCAGAAGGAAGCACTAATATCGGAGTAGTAGTCAACTTCTCTTTCAACAACTAAAAGCTCTTCTCACATTCTTCTAACCACTTAACCTTCACTTCCTTCCTGGTCAATCTAGTCAATGGTACAACAATAATAAAAAAATTCTGGATAAATCTTTTATAATAACCAGCCAACCCCAAAAAGTTTCTACTTTCAGTCACACTAGTTGGTCTTTCCCAATTCAACACTGACTCCACTTTCTATGGGTAAACTACTATACCATCTCCTGACACAACATACCCTAAGAAAGATATTTCATTCAGCCAAAACTCACACTTAGAGAACTTTGCATACAATTTCTCTCTCTTCAGAATCTCTAACACTATCTCTAAATGTCTCACATACTCCTCTTCATTCTTGGAATACACCATAATATCATCATTAAATACAATCACAAATGTATCTAAGAATGGTTTAAACACCGATTCATTATATCCATAAATGTTGCAGGAGCATTAGTAAACCCAAATGGCATCACAAGGAACTCATAATGGTCATAACGTGTCCTAAAAGAAGTCTTAGGCACGTCCCCCTCCTTGATCCTCAACTGATTATTAACCTCACCTCAGATCTATCTTAGAAAACACCCTAGTCCCTTGCAAATGCTTAAATAAATCATCTATCCTGGGCAAAAGATATTTATTCTTGATGGTGATCTTATTCAACTGTCTATAATCAATGCATAACCTCATCGTTCCATCATTCTTCTTCACAAACAACACACGGGCTCCCCAAGGCGACATACTAGGTCGAATAAATTGTTTATCTCACAACTCCTAAAGCTGAACTTTCAATTCTCTCAACTCAGCTGGTTTCATTCTGTAAGGTGCTCTAGATATGGGTGTTGATCCCAAAATCACCTTAATAGAAAACTCAATCTCCCTGTTGGGAGGCAAACCATACAACTCCTCAAGGAACACATTAGAAAAATCTTTCACTGCTAAGATTTTTTTTAACTTCCTAATCTCATTTCTAGAACCCACCACATACGCCAAATACCTTTCACAACCTTTCCTTAACCATCTACTAGCAGTCAGCGCAAAAATAAGACAGTTGGCAAGTATCTTACGTTCTCTCTGAAAATTAAACTCATCCTATCCTGGTATCCTCAACACCACATTCTTCCTAAAACAATCTACCTAAGCATGATATGTAGATAACCGATTCATCCCCAAAATCAAATCAAAATATGTTATATCTAAAGGCAACAAATCAACTTCAAACTCTCTATCAGCCATACTAATCACACGACCCCGATAAATAGTCCTGATAATAACCCTATCCCGTGTAGGAACCTCAACATTAATAACATATATCAAAGGACTAACACAAGCATCAATAGATTTCATATAAACACTGGATGCAAAAGAATGGGTTGCACCATGATCAATTAATAATCTACCAGGTCTATCAAGAATATATACCATACCCATAACAATATCAGGAGTAGCATGTGCAACCTGTTGGGTCAAAGCATAGACTCTGCTGTCTCTGGGCTATAACTGACTATCGTGGCCCCTTTCAGTTACTAGTCCTCTGCCTCTACCCTACATACTCCTTAATCCACCACCTCTCTCCATCTATCTTCTCCCAACACCTCCAGCACTTATCTCAACAAATTTCCCCATTAGACAATCTATACTAATATATCATCTCTCACCATAAACAAAGCACATCAGAGTAGGACAATTTCGAGACAGATGTCCTATCTGATTACATCAGTAGTAAACTATTTTCTCTCGATCATACATCATATTACCACTTCCCCTTGGGGGCATACTTACTCTTCTACCATAACCTCTAGTTCCTATAGCCTGTCTCTCAAATATAGGGTTCGCACTAATATTACTCTGAGCTACAGAAGCAACATATTATGCTTGCCTCTGACTCTGCATCACAGTTCCCTGTAACAAAGAACACCCTCATTGGGGTGGTCTCCCACCCTGCACACTCACACTACTACGATATTTAGATCCCACAAACCTAGACCTCTTCAGCCAATCCCTCTTACCTCTAAACTCCATCATATCTTTCTCAATCTGTAATACTTTATCCACCATTATAGCATAATTCACAATACCCATATAAGAGAGTTTAGTTTGAATCTCATAGTGTAACCCGTCTAAAAAATTCTTATATTTCCTATCCTCTGTATTTACTAACTCCAGTACAAACCTCGACAAGGATATAAATCTACTATCATACTCAACCACAGATAAAGTGTTTTGCCTTAAATGAATAAAATCTCTCTCCTGTTATGCTCGAAACGTATCTGAAAAATACATTCGCAAATAACATGTCCTTAAACTTACACTAAGTTAAGGGTTGATCTACATGAGTACTCAATCTAGGTAGAATATCTTCCCACAATTGAGAAGCCTCACCTTCTAACTTAAATGAAGCAAATGCAACCTTTTGCCTATTTGTCACTGGTAAGACTTCAAAATATTTCTCAACATGTTTAATCCATTGCTCATCCTCAATAGGATTTACAGATCCTCTAAAAGACTGTGGTTTAAATTTAATAAATCTCACAAAACAATCTCCCTACATCTCATGTGCAAACACACCCTTTCCTTCATAAAACTCTTGTCTCACCACACCAGGTTCTAGCACGATCAAGAACTTCTCTCAGCTCATCTGTCCTAATATCATATTCTCTCACACCTCTACCAGCACCAACTCTACTAGTACCAATTGTACTAGCAACATGTTCCCTTGCATGAACCACAAATTCGACCTCTATCTCAGCTTCAGCTTTTCTAAATATGGGGGTCTACCACGTCATCTCGGAATCAGTATTCTACCTCTAGCTCTAGCATGTACACGTGTCATCCTCAGACTTTGCATTAAAATATAGTTTATTTGAATCTTCTACTTCTTTAAATTTTTATGCAGTCTACAGAATCATAAAAACCTAATGCTTTGATACCAAAATTGTAATGACCCATCCCGAGTTGGTCACCCCCGAGACGGTGTCGTCACGTTTTGAAATCCCAGCACGACACTTATATGCAACAATATAAAAACATACATCAACTGAAAATATATATACATCAAGCTTCAACCCTCAACAGGGGAGTTACATTATCAATATCCTATCTGAAACAATATATATAACATATTAATGATGCATGAATATCTAAAAAAAATTTCTTCTTTTTCTTCTATTAGTTTGAGGATATGGATCACGAGACTTACATATAAAAACTCAATCTGAATCTCAGCTCTCAAATTTATATGTCTTGCACGCTACCTGAAATTATTTAAGAATGAGGAGTTAGTTTCACAAGCTCAGTGAATTAAATTTACTAGAAGTATTCGATTTGTATACTTCTAGTTATATTCAATCATTATTAAATCAGTATAATTAATCATCTATATCTTCTTACATACTAATTCAATCATTTGTCAATCTCTTTATAAATAAATTACCAAGCTATCATCTTTCAATACATATATCTTATATACTAATCATATCATATCTGTCTTCTTCTCATATATTTTATCAATTTAATATCATCATTACCCCATCCTAAGGTTCACATCATACAAACAATCGATCATATAATTCTTTATCATATCATCCTTTCAATTTCTTTATCATCAAAGTTGTCTCACTATGAGACTCATCTGTCTATCAATCATTTCATAATCAAGACTAATTATTTAGCATCTCAGCCAACAATAATAAATATTTATTAAAAAAATATAATGCATGAATTTAAATTTTCTTTCTTTCTTCTCATCAAATCATTTCATACTATCATCTAGGAACATCTTCCCACATGTCGACATGTTTCAGCCAGACCAGCTACCTTCCTGGTCTTCTTAGCCAAACCAACGGTTTTCTTGGTCTTCCTTTTATGCATATGAGCAATAACATGCAAGCAAGCATACATCAAAGCATTCAATTTAACTGTCTCTTTCTCAAAATTATTATTTTATCATATATATTGAATTGTCTCCTCATATATCATATCTTTTTTTTTTTTCAATCATATCTTTCAAGAATTTCATATATCTTTTTAGTGTATTTTTCATTAATCCATCCTTTTAAAATATAACTTCTTATATAATTAATTTTCAATATATCATTTAATTCTTAATCAATCAATCAATCAATTATCATACATGATAGAAAATACATCATCCAATCATTATAATTCAACAAATTATTCAAATATCATCAATTCATATTTTTATTGGTCTCGATTACTAAAAGTAAATCTAACTTATTGCATAGGACTTAAAGCTACATGTGGATCACCTCCTTGCCTTTTCTGCTCCTTTCAGCAATTTCTCGGGATTGCTGAACACCAATACCTAATCATAAACTTTCATAAATCCTACTATTTCATAACTTAATTCAAACAATATAATTATTAGTTTTATTGAAAATTTACCTTAAATGTGATGAAATCTTGCTATTGTAATTGGATGACTGTAATTATCTCTAATATTAGAAAAATTTTCTTTATAACTTCTTGCTAAGAATTTGAATTGAAGGAAGAAAGAAAATCAAACAGGAATTTGAAAAAAAAAAAAATGGGGTCTATGAGCTTCAGAGACATATAAAGCTTTGTTCAATTTTTTATTATATTTTATTAGATAATTTATTATTATTATTTTCTTTCTTCAGAGCATTTCAAGTGAACATCAGATGATGTTCACTGTTTGCCTTTTCACTTTTTTTAATATATATATATATATAAACTTACCTTCGCGTGATCATCATTGATGTTCACCACCGCCTGCTCTTTTTTTTACAATTTACATATTTGCCATCGATTATTTACAATTCTGCCGTCATGTAAAATTTACCGTTTTACCATTACATAATTACAGTTTTGCCATTTTCCCTTTAAAAAATCAATTTTTCATCTTTTCTTCCTTCTAATAATTTTGAAAAAATTATAGAAAATACAAAATTAATATTGTTTTCAACCAAATTTTCTAATTATTTTTCTCAACCTCATTCTATATATTTTTTTTTTCAAAATTCTTTCGTTTCGACTTCAAATTTTAAACTTCATTTTTCAAAAATTTCTAATTCTTTTCAAAAAAAATTTCAATTTTATCTTTCAAATATTATCTCAACTCAATACTAAATCTTTCATCTACGAATTATTTAATTCAATATAATATGTGTAAAATTACTTCTTTACCCTTATTTTATGAACACGAACATTACAACAGCCTTGTGTTCAACTTTCTCTGATGTATTGTTGTAGCTTTCTCTCTATTGTTCTGTTGTGTTTTTCTCTCTGTTGTTGAAAGAAGATAAGTAGACACATATATATAGGCAAGGTTAAGGATAATCCTTCTTCTATTTAATTTTGTATTCCTTATCCTACTAGCACCAAAGCAGTCACTCTTTTTTAATTCTTGCTTTTCTTACTGCAATTTGTACTCATGGATGATGATGTGGTAATTAAATGAAGAACGGGCCCATTTTTACTCCAAGTAAATGGGCCGAACCAAAACCTATTAAAATTCAAATCATATTTAACAAATCTCCACCTTGACTTGAATTTTCACAAATACTAAAATACTCTCCACCATCTCCACAAATGTCTCAACCGAGCATAATTCAAATGCTGTAAGTAACACTAATCAAGTCCAAGCACTGCTTGAACTTTGACACTAGAAGTGGTTTGGTCAACATGTCTGCTGGGTTATTTGTTGTTCCAATTTTCTTCACAATAACTTCACCACTATCAACTATGTCTCAAACAAAGTGGTAACGAACGTCAATGTGCTTCGTTCTCTCATGGAACATTTGATCCTTAGTCAAGTGAATCGTACTTTGACTATTACAATAGACAACAATAGAATCATGAACCCAACACAATTCACTAAACAACCCCCTTAACCAAACGACTTCTTTTGACAGCCTTTATTATAGCTATATACTCTGCCTCTGTAGTCGACAGAGCAACAATTTGTTGTAGAGTAGCCTTCCAACTAACAACGCATTCACCAAGAGCAAAAACATAACTTATAGTAAATCTTCTTTTATCAAGATTGCCTGCAAAGTCTTAATCAACATAACCAACAACATTACTCTTGTGGCTTCCAAACTTCAAACATACATCTGAAATACCTCTAAGATATTGAAGTATCCATTTAATAGCTCTCCAATGCTCCTTCTCGAGATTACTCATATACTTGTTAACCACATTGATAGCTTGTACAATATCTAGATGGGTGCAAACCATGGCATACATGAGACTCCCAACTGCATTGGAGTAGGGAATACATCACATATACTCTTCGTCTTCAACTATCTGTGGAGAGAAAGCATCTGAAAGTCTGAAGTGAGCAAGATAAGTATTAATGGGTTTGACATTTTTCATGCCAAAATGTTTCAAAACTTTCTCAATGTACTTCTCTTATGTCAAATATAACAAACCCATACCTCTATCTCTTTTGATCTCCACACTAAGAATCTTCTTAGTAGGAGCCAAATCTTTCATCTCAAATTCATTGCTGAGTAGTGCTTTCAGGCTAGCAATCTCAGATTTACTCTCACAAGCAATGGGCATATCATCCATACAACTATAAATAAATGAATGATCCATTGACAAACTTCTTAGATATACAAAATTTCCATACCTACTTCTCGAATACACATTACTCATCATAAAGGAGTCAAACCGCTTGTACCATTGACAAGGAGACTGTTTCAAACAATATAGGGACTTTTTTAATAAACAAACATGGTCTTCCTTGCCATTAATATCAAAGCCCTTGGGCTGATGCATGCAGATTTTCTCTTCAAGCTCACCAAGTAAATACGCGTTTTTAACATCAAGCTACTCCAATTCCAAATTCTACATTGAAACCATTGAAAGAAGAACATGAATGGAACTATGCTTCACAACCGGAGAGAATACACCATTAAAATCAACTCTTACAACTTGACGGTATCCCTTAGAACCCAAACATGCTTCATGCCTTGCATTTTCAATCCTCGTTATGTCTTCTTTTTTCATAAATATCCATTTACAACCATAATCTATATCCTTTCACACTATCAACATAACCAAGAAAAATACACTTTTTAGCTCTAGGCTCTAACTTTCCATTATTAACATATGCATATGCAAGACATCCAAATATTTTTACCATGAAATAATCAGAAGGGTTACCAAACCATATCTCATATGGGGTTTTAAACTCTATAGTTGTAGCAAGAGATCGATTCACAAAATAACAAGCAGTAAACACTGCCTCTACCTAAAATTCCATAGTCAAACCAGGATTTGAGAGAATACAATGAGTTTTCTCAAAAAGAATTATGTCCATTCGCTCAGCAACCCCATTCTGTTGTTGTGTATCTCTAACTATTTTTTGTCTAACAATATCCTCATCTTTGTAGTAGTCATCAAACTCATTTGAACAAAATTTTAAACCATTATTTGTCCTTAGCCTTTTAATCCCGCTTCTTTTTTTTTTTTTTTTCAATCATGGTTCTCCACTCTTTAAAACGCTCGAATGATTCATCCTTGGTCTTCAACATATATACCCAAGTTTTTCTTGAGTAGTCATCAATGAAAGTAAGCATATACTTGGAACCACTCTTAGATGGAACACGTGAGGGTCCCTAAAGATCAAAGTGAATATAATCCATTGTACCCTTCATTCTATGAATCACTGTACTAAAACTAACTCTCTTCTATTTACCAAAAACATAATACTCACATAATTCCATTTTCTATGTATTTTGTCCACAAAGCAAACCGCTTTTGCTCAACAAAGTTAGTCCCTTCTCACTCATATGACCTAATCTCATATGTCAAAATTTTTTAACCTCAGAATCTGACATAGTAGAAACAACCACTGAACTAGTAACAATAGTACCCTGCAGAACATATAAATTTGGAAACATAATCTTTGCTTTCATGACAACCAGAGCACCTCTACTGGTTTTCATAACTCCACCTTTAGATGAATACTTGTACCCTTTGACATCAAAAGTACTCAAAGAAATTAAATTCTTCTTGAAGAAAAGAATATGTATAACTTCTGTCAAGGTCCTTATTACACCATCGTGCATTCTAATCTGGACAGTTACTATAACAGTAATTTTTTGAGCTGTGTTATCGCCCAATAATAACACTTCGTTATAAGACTCATATTCTAAAAACCAATCCTTATTTCGAAAAATATGGTAAGAACATCCAGAATCCATAATCCAATTAGACATAAAGAACCCATTACCACTGGTAGAAAGAACACGATCATAGTCATCAGAGTCTTCTTCAATAACATTAGTTTCAGGTTATTTCTCTTCTAATTCTGACCTCGATTTTGACTTTGATTCTGATTGTTTTCTTCGTGAATTTTCTTTTTCAAATTCCAACACTCAGACTTGTAATGTCCCTTTTTCTTACAGTAATGATAGGTCACATTCTTATTTTTGGACTTAGATCGGAATTTCTAGCTATTGTTACCTTAACCTTTTTCTCTAGATCTTGCTATAGAACCTCTAATGACTAGGGCATCTTATTTTTGGACTTAGATCGAAATTTCTAGCTACTGTTACCTGAACCTTTTTCTCTAGATCTTGTTATAGAACCTCTAGAGACTAGGGCATCACCTTGACTTTGTTTCTCATAATTATTCCTAGACATATGTTGTTCAAGCAATTCTTTAAAAAATAGGGAAGCTTTAACATCTTCTAAAGAAATTGTATCTCTACCAAACAGAAAAGTTTCCCTAAAGTGTGTAAACGATAGTGGTAGGGAACACAACAATAGCAGGGTCTAATCCTCATCATCTAATTTAGCTTCCACTGAATTCAAATAAGTAATAATAGAATTAAATTCATTAACATGGGATTTCATTGATTTACCTTCTGTTATACACAACAAATACAATTGTTGCTTCAAGAACAGTTTGTTGGTGAGGGATTTCATCATGTACAAAGACTCTAACTTACTCCATAAGTCAACATCGATTTTCTTTGTATGAACTTCACATAAAAGTCCATTTGATAGACACAATTGAATTACAGTCAAAGCCTTCTCATCCATCTCTACCTTTTGTTCATCTATCATCGTACTAGGTATCTTCTCCTTCCCCAGCAATGTCTTTTTCAAACCCTTTTAGGTTAATACAGCTTGCATCTTTACTCAAAGATTAAAATTGTCAGTTCCATCAAATTTCTGTATCTTATACGAAGTATTAGAAGACATCGTGCTCATATCGATTTTAACAGTAGCTTTGATACCAGTTTGTTAGGAATAAAGTAACGAAAAAATAAACAAACATAAAATATTTACATGGTTCGGAGCTAAAACACCTACGTCCATGGGCGATGGTGAGAGATTCTATTATAATCAAAATTGGAGTACAAATCAAGAGAGATAAAACTCTCTAAGTCCAAATTCCCAATGCACCCAAAACTAGTCTACCACAAATTTTAATTGGGAAAATACAATAGCCTAGAAAAAAAAGAAGTTTCAACTATTCAAAGAGATCTGTTTGTTGTATAACCATGTCTTCAACTTCCTCTGATGTATTGATGTAGCTTTCTCTTTGTTGTTCTGCTGCATCTTTCTCTCTGTTGTTGAAAGAAGAGAAATAGGCACACACACGCGCACACACACACATATATATATAGACACACACACGCGCGCAAGGTCAAGGAAAATCTTTTTTCTATTTAATTTTGTATTCTTTGTCCTATTAGTACCAAAACAGTCACCTCTTTTTAATTCTTGATTTTCTTATTGCAGTTTGAACTCATGCATGATGATGTGACAATTAAATGAAAAATGGACCCGCTTTTACTCCAAGTAAATAGACCAAACGAAAACCCATTAAAATTCAAACCATATTTAACAAAAAAATTTAAACTTTTATTTTGCCTTACATTTTAATTTTCTTCATATTTTCAAGACCAAAATATGGCAATGAGTAATAAAAAAATTTCTTTTCAATTTTTTAGTACAGAGTTATTATGTTCCCTCCTGTCTTGCCGGGGAACGATATGTTTTGTATGCTGTGCGTTTAAACACGGAGTCTGTTTTAAAAGCAATGAGACTAAGAAATTCACAGGGGACCCATTTTTCTGAGACCATTGATTATTTATGGTCTTCTCTATTTTTGTGTTTTTTTTTTTTTTTTTGGGAGAGAGGTTATTAGAAATTGGGTTTGAACCTTTTGAAAAGATTTTTTTTACATTAAAATTAAATTTGTAAGTATGCTTAATTACATTCAGATTTCATTGTGAGGTAGGGACGTTTAGGAGTGGAATAGCGCATGTATTTACGGCTACAGTTGGTTCAGGAATTTTGGTATTGCCATGGAGTGTGGCTCACTTGGGGTTGGATTGTTGGTCCTTTCGTTCTCATTTCCTTTGCTGGTATTACATATTATACTGCTATTCTCCTTTGTGATTGCTATAGAACTCCTGACCCAATTAATGGAAGGAGAAACTACACCTGCATGGATGCTATCAGAACACTTTAGGTAATTCCCCAAACCACGTACACCTCTCTCTATATATGGACTTAATTTACTGTCTTTTCTTTCTTTAAAAAAAAGAACTATCCAAACGCGCCCTTACTTTTTGTATTTGCCTTTTTTTTACTCTCTTTTTTTAACCCTCTAAGTTTGTGATGGCTATAACCGACCAATCTCCTTTTTTTACCCTCCAAGTTAGAGATGGTTATAACCGACTGATCACCCTAAAATCTGATCCACCCAATCGAGTTGTGTCGGTTTTTTTTTTTTTTTTGTCGCAGGTGGTAAGTGAATGCTAGACTTGAAGAGGATTGTTTGTAATTTGTTGGTTTTAATTAGATTATTTGATAATATGCTTGAATTTAAAAAAAAAATGGTTCAAAACTATTTTTAATGATAATATAGATTAAAAAAAGGAGAACTATCCAAACATGCCCTTACTTTTTGTCTTTGTCTTTCTTTTCTTCTCTTTTTTTTCCCTCTAAATTAGTGATGGCTATAATTGATCGATCACCCTAAAATCTAATCCACCCAATCTCATTGTGTTGTTTTTTTGTCGCGGGTGGTAGGTGGATTCGAATGTGAAATTCACCAACCAAAGCAGGAGTATGTTTGTTGCGAATCTAATGTTTCACTCACCAGCACATTCATCCGCATCCACTCCCTCATGCGAAATACCAATTATAGGCTTAATTAGTTTATATATTTATTCTCTACGGGTCCCTTCTCTCTTAAAAAATATATGTTTTAAATTGTAATATGAATATTTGTTGATAGTGATTTGTGGAAACCTTTATGTAGGATGATTTATGTTAGACCCTGAATTTTATTTTCTATATTTTTAAGGCTTAATTTCATAAAATACCTTGTTGTTAGTCTGAGTTTTATTTTAAACCCTGAATTTTTTTATGGCAAAATAAACCTTGTGGTATGTCTCCGTTAATATAAAAAGTTAACATTGGTAAATTGCAAAATTAATTTGATCATTACCAACACCAATCCTAGATGCATGAATGCTAAACTTACACAGTTTAAGTTGTTTCATCCAAATAGTGGTCACCCTTACCTTCTCACACAATGTTTGAAATATTAAAAGCGACAGGGGTAACCGTCCTCAGTAACGGCATTCAATTTTTATCTTCATAAGTAAACCAGTTACACATGCATGCAAAGACTTATGTGTTCAGTAGTAGGATTAGGGCGAAAATCGAGTCGAGCTTTTATCGAATGATGCCATCCCAATAATAGCTTGATACTGATTATTGTATGTAAACTCGATTAAAGGTAAATAAGCATCCCAGCTCACTAAAAACTCAATACACTTACCCTCAACATATCTTCTAGTATTCTGATGATTCTTTTTGTCTGTCCATCAGTTTGAGGAT
This sequence comes from Bretschneidera sinensis, assembly GCA_023935145.1. NCBI lineage: Eukaryota > Viridiplantae > Streptophyta > Magnoliopsida > Brassicales > Akaniaceae > Bretschneidera > Bretschneidera sinensis. The sequence continues at coordinate 79,520,525 of CM043700.1, read as the reverse complement.
GAAAAGCTGTATGAAACTGAAACTGTGTACCCATGGCTTTCTGAAAACCCCTCCAAAATCTAGAATCTCTGTTTGATACAATGCTAAAAAGTACTCCATGTATTCTCACAATTTTCACTACATACAATTCAACCAACTTTTCAAGACTCCATGTAGTTTTAATAGGAAGGAAATGAGAAGACTTAGAAAGTTTATCCACTATAATCTATACAACATCATGACCTCTCTGGGTATGGGGAAAACCAGAAACAAAATCCATACTCATATTGTCTTATGGCCATTCAGATACTGGAAGAGGGTGTAATAAACCTGTTTGGTGTCTATTTTCAGGTTTCACTTGTTGGCAAATCAAACATCTAGAAATATACTCAGTTACATCTTTCTTCATCCCTAACCACCAATAATTCTGTCTCAACCCCTTGTACATCTTATTATTACACGGGTGCATAGAATACACAGAATCATAAGCATCTCTTAGTATCTTCCTTCTCATCTCAACATCATTAGAAACATAAACTCTATGTTCCAATACCACCATACCATCTTCTCTAATTCTAAACTCAGTCGGCTTCCCACTCAATACTTATTGTTTGATATTCTCTATCCCTTCATCTCTACTCTGCATTTGTAACAAGCGATCAATAATAGAAGATTGTACCACCATATTTGCTATCAATACTCCTCTATCACTGATACTCAACTGCATTATCATTTCTCTCAATTCTATCATCAAGCTAATATCATGACTCCCAATAGCAGCTAATCTCCCTATAAACTTTCTACTCAATGCATCAGCTACTATATTAGCCTTCCCTAGATGATAATGAATTGTACCGTCATAGACACTAGTAAATTTCATCTAGCTCTTCTCCCTTACTATTTCATAACTTAATTCAAACAATATAATTATTTAGTTATAAGTATTATTGAAAATTTACCTCAAATATGATGAAGTCGTGCTATTGTAATTGAATGACTATATTATCTCTAATATTGGAGAAATTTTCTTTATAACTTTTTGGTAAGAAATTTAAATTGAAGAAAGAAGGAAACCAAATGGGATTTGGTAAGGCAAACAATCAGAGTCTCTCTTTCAAAGACTTATAAACTTTTTTCTCTCCTTCTCCACCGCTTCACCGCTCAGCAAATTTTTCTTTTCTTCACTACTGAACCATTCAGATTTTTTTTTCTTCACTATTTAACCGTTCAGAGATAATTTTTTTATTATTGTTCTTTTACAACCGCTCACCGCTTCACCTTTTTGTGAAGTCTGCGAATTTTTTAATACAATTTACATATTTACCATTAGTTATTTACAATTCTTCCATCATTTGAAAATTATTGTTTTGCCATTACATAATTACAGTTTTGCCATTTATCCTTTAAAATCAATTTTTCATTTTTTCTTCCTTCCAAAAATTTTATCAAAATTATAGAGAAATATAAAAATTTATATTTTCTTCCAATTTTTTAAAAATCATTTTCTCAACTTTAGTCAATATTTTTCTTCAAAATTCTTTCATTTCAACTTCAAATTTCAATTTTTTTTAGTACTTTCTTCTTAAAAAAATTCTAACTATTTTCAATATTATCTTTCAAATATTATTTCAAATCAATACTAAATCTTTCATCAATGGATTATTTAATTCAATAAAATATATGTAAAATTACTTCTTTATCCTTATTTTATGGACACGAGTACTGCATTTCTTGACTGCCTTTTCCACCCAGAGAGATATACCAAAATCTTGTCTATCATCTGGTAACTCTTCATCTAGACCTTGGGTCCTTGACTCTGCAGCTACTAATAATTTTTCAGGTAGTACTGATGTTTTCTCTAGCTTTTATCACTCTTCATCTTTGCCTAATGTTACTCTTGTAGATAGATCTAAAACCATTACTAATGGCATTGGCACTATGCACCCTAATTCTTTTATGTCTTTATCATATGTTCTTTATGATCCTTTTTTATTAGTATAATTTGATATATGTTAGTAAGCTTACAAAATCTCTTAATTGTTCTGATATCTTTCTTCCTGATTCTATTCTTATCCAAGATCTGACAACAAGAAAAACAATTGGTGAAAGGCTTGAATCGGATGACCTGTATTACTTTGATCCTATCCCATCACCTATTACTTGCTCGATTGACGTGTCACCACTTAAAGAACATTGTCATTTTAGTGATCCGCCCTTAAAGAAGCTAAAAAAAGTTAGTTCCTACTTTGAGTCAGGTTTCCTCTTTAGAATGTGAGTCGTGTCAATTGAATAAGCATCATCATATATCGTTTCCTTCCCGAATTAATAATCGTGTGTCTAGTCCTTTTATATTAGTACATTATGATATTTGAGGTCCAAGTCGTGTGACTTCCAAACTTGGATTTCGGTATTTTGTTACCTTTATGGGTGATTATTCCATACTTGGCTTTATTTAATGAAAGACCTTCCAAGTTATTTTCCATTTTTTTATGCCTTTTATGCTGAGATAAAAACCTAATTTGACTTATCTGTTAAGATTCTCCGTAGTGACAATGCTCGGGAATATTTTTCTGAGCCTTTTACAACTTTTATAACTAAGTCTGACTTTATTCATCAGTCATCTTGGTCTCATACATCCCAACAAAATGGGGTTATGGAGCAAAAAAATCTCCATCTTATGGATACTGCACGTACTATCTTACTTCATATGCATGTCCCCAAATTGTTTTAGAGTGAAGATGTTATGATTAAATGTTACTTAATCAACCATATTCCATTCTCTATTCTTGATGGCTAACCCCCCCTCACCCCCTCCCCCACTTCGTGCTCTTTCCTAAAGATGTTACCTTTCACTTACCTCATCGTGTCTTTGGATCTGTTTGTTTTGTTCATCAACTTCGTCCAGTGGTTGACAAACTTGATCCCCACTCTATAAAGTGTATTTTCTTAGGCTATTCTCGTACAAAGAAAGGTTATTAGTGTTATAGTCCTTCATTACAAAGATACTTTGTTTATGCCGATGTTACATTCTTTGAGTCTACTCCGTATTACTCCAAGTCTCATTCTATCTCAGATCTGGTTGATTCATTTATTTGTCCATTACTTGTTCCCATGCCCCTTTTATAGTCAAATCCTCTTCCATCAGTTTCTTTTTCGTCTGCTACTTCGTTACAAGTATACTCCCATCGTCTGCGACCTTTCGCCTCTACTGCTCTACCAATTGCTCCTTTGTTGACAAATCTCGATCCTCTGTCCTCATTTGAGGATGATTATCCTATTGCTCTTCGTAAAGGTAAACATTTATGTACTGCTCATCTGATTTCTAATTTTGTGTCTTATGATTATTTATCTCTTTCATATGCTTCGTTAGTAGCTTCGATCTCTTTTGTCTTTATTCTTAATTCTGTTACAGAAACTTTGTCACATTCTAGGTGGAAAACCGCTATGCATGAAGAGATACATGTCTTGAATACTAATGATACATGGGACTTGGTTCCTCTTCCATCTGGGAAATCTATTGCTGGTTGTCGCTGGGTCTATACTGTAAAGGTTCATCCTGATGATACTATTGATTGATTAAAAGCTTGCTTAGTAGTAAAAAGGTATTCACAGGTATTTGGTATTGACTATGCTGAGATATTCTCTCCAGTGGCAAAGATTACGTCTGTTCGTGTGTTTATTTCTCTCGCAACTACTTTTAATTGGCCCCAACATCAATTAGATGTGAAAAATGTGTTTATAAATGGTGATTTGCAAGAAAAAGTATACATGGAGCAACCACCCAGATTTATTGCTCAAGGGGAGTCTGGGTTAGTATGTCGATTAAAGATATCTCTATATGGCTTGAAACAATCTCCTCGAGTGTGGTTTGGTCGATTCAGTGAAGTAGTGATTAATTTTGGCCTCTACAGATGTTGTGTAGATCATTCTGTATTTTATAAACACAGTGAGGTAGATAGGATATTTTTGATTGCATATGTGGATGATATTGTGATCACAGGAGATGACAAAGAAGGCATTTTAGCACTGAAACAATTCTTAAGTACTAAATTTCAGACAAAGGTTTTATGACAATTGAGATACTTCTGGGTATCGAGGTTGCTAGATCTCGTCATGGTGATTCTTTATCTTAGCGTAAATATGTTCTTGATTTGTTGACTGATACTGGAATGTTAAGGTGTAAGCCTATAGATAGTCATATGGATCCCAACACAAAACTTGCAGTTGGTCAAGGTGATTTATTATTTGATCCAGAGCAATATAGTCGTTTGGTTGGAAAATTAAATTATTCGACTGTTACTAAGCTTGATATTTCATTTGTAGTAAGTGTGGTAAGTCAATTTCTCGATGCTCCACGAACTAGTCATTGGAATGTTGTTATTCAAATTTTGAGATATCTTAAGAGTGCTCTTGGTCGTGGTTTACTTTATCAAAATCATGGTTATACTCAAGTTGAGGGTTATACTGATGCAGATTGGGCCGACTTTCCATCTGATAGAAGGTCCATTACTAGGTATTGTGTATTTGTTGGAGGTAATTTAGTATCATGGCAAAGTAAGAAGCAAACTATGGTTGCTAGGTCAAGTGTTGAATCCGAATATATAGCAATGTCGCATATTACCTGTAGGATGGTTTGGCTAAAGCAGTTGTTAGCGAAACTTGGAGTTAACCAGTTAAGTCCTATGAGCTTGGTATGTAACAATCAAGCAGCTATTCACATTGCAAATAATTCAGTGTTTCATGAGAGAACTAAACATATTGAAGTTGATTATCACGTTGTTTGAGAAAAGCTTCTACAAAATGTGATTAGTACCAGACATATGAAGTCGACAGATCAGTTAACAAATTTATTCACTAAATCATTAGATGGTTCTCGAGTTCGATTTATTTGTAACAAGTTAAGTGCATATGATATCTATGCTCCAACTTGAGGGGGAGTGTTGAGAGTCCTAATATAATTCTTAATAAGTGTTTTAGTAGACTTTGATCATATTTATCTTATCTAACTGTTTGTCCTATTCTTATTGGACTTAGTATTCATAAATCTATATATTGGATTAATTGCATTCTTGTCATTCAATCAATAAGAATGAGAATTCTTTTCGGTTATTGTTTTGCACCAGTTATAAATTTGAAGGATATATAAGCTCTCATAAGATGTGATTGTAGCTTTATATATGGTGGTGTCCTTCAAGGATTTAGTTGGCATATTAAACCAACTGCAACAACTATGGAAAAGTAGAAGAAATAACTTCGGCGAAAGAATAAGACAATGATTTATGCGGCTCAATATAGAAACTTCAATCCACAAGCAAAATGACCTGAGAAAATTCATTAGTAGGAGATTGTGAGTTGTTTTTCTTTCACAGTTCATAACCTCTCGTACGCCCAAATCTCTCACAAACACTCTAGGAATGATTATCTCCAAATCGAAGATCCAGTTGGACGGCACAACACCTAGTCGGGTTTTCCCCAGCTTTGATTAACCCGAAAACACCCCTAACACCCCAGAATTTAGTCACCCAAAAAGTCTACACATTGGATCAATTATTTTCAAACCTCCTTCAATCACCTTCCCATACACTATCCTTAATTAATTCTTACACCAAATGTCTAAAAATATAGTTACTCCCAAGAAAACTAGAATCATTTTGACCCCAAACCCATGATTGCAGCACATAAGAACCATTGGAAACTTTTTTTTTTTTGGTCAGAAACGGCAGAAAGCATAAATTGAACCAAAGTTCTACAAATAGTTCTGGAGGAAACACCTCTCAAATTAAAATCATAAGCTAGTGCAATACATGGGTCCACAGAATCAAAATACAAAAGAGAGTTGTCACCCCTAGCAGCTTGCTTGGCCAGGCCATCAGTACAAGCGTTTGCTTCTCTGTAAGCATGTTGGATTTTGAAATCAGACACCATGGATAGAATGCACCTGCAATCATCAAGAATTGTCCCATAAGGGTGCAGATTAGAATCTGCTTCAGTAATTAGAGAGAGAGCGACAGTGGCATCACATTCAATTTCCAGTTTCCGAATATTTCTGTTAACAGCGAAGTTGAGGCCTTCCCTGACTGTCCAAAGTTCAGCAGTAATCACACCAACCCCTCCAGTGTAACCCAACCCAACAAGCATTGTCATCTCAAATGATACCCCCAGCCTTTGCTGGACCCGGGTCGCCCAAAGAAGCCCCATCAGTATTCAATTTGAACCAACCCTTTTGAGGTGAGGTTCAGGAGACGGAGACAATAGTCTGCGTATTTTTTCAGTGGGATCTGCTAGGAAGTAGTATTCCTGAGCTTTCTGGAGGCTATTTTGAATAATGGCATTGATGCCAACAGGCTCATTTTGGAAGATTTTCTTGTTGCGGGCATTCCAAAGTGCCCAACAAATTACATTCACCAGAAACTAGCTCAATAGACAAAGCTCAGGAGACAAATGACATTCACAAGCTCAACTATTCAAAACTAAAAGGTTATTCTAGGAGTTGAAAGCCATGTATTACTGAATAACAAAGCCATATGATCCATCTCCAAGAATAAGTGAGACATAGAGCAATTACTTAATGACTAAAAGGAAACATAAGAAACACATCAACCTAAATCTGAACAAAAATAGATGAAACCAGAAACCTTAACACCTATTCATTCAACCTAAAGTGCATGGAATAATTCACTATAATTAGAGTTGACCAGAGTTAGAATTAGCTTTAATAGACATGGCTAAAAAGTTGCACTGGAATTGAGAATAAAACCATATAAAGGGTTTAAAATTATAAACATATTAATACTGATTTATATTTCATGTGTGCTCTAATAAAAATGGCAGCAAGAATTACTTAGAATTTCCTTCCCCACTAATATATCCTAAGTCTGCAATCTTCCACTAAGTGCCAACCAAAGGATGAATGCATGCCTTAATTTGTATATTTTGAGTCCCACAAATCAATTTATACCAACAAAACCAAATGCATCTTTCAAGCTTCTCCTTCACACTTAATCAAGCAGAAAGAATTGAAAACCTCTCTTTAGCATTTGATCTCCACTTGATATCATCATCCTTATTTTCCATAATTGGCACTTGTCTTATATCTTGCCAACCCTCCATATATAGTCTCTGCACAATATGCTCGAGGAAGGCTCCATACCTAGTTATCACATCAGCAACCTTAGTATGCATTTAATTGTGGAGAATGTTTTTCATTTTCCTTAATATTTTAATAACAATTTGGACATTTTTCACTTAGTTTGGAAAACAACACTTATATTTCCAACATAATATTAGAAAAATTGGGATATGGGATTCAAATTACCGAGAATTACCTACATCTCAAACCCATTGTTAAAACTCCTAGTCCTAACAAACACACCTACCCCACAAAATGATTTCCTCCTCTACAACCACATGCCCCTCAAAAACACCAGTGCAACCTTTTAGCCATGCATTTGGAGATCAAGAAGTAGTGAAGCAATTCACAAATAATCAAATGCAGGAAGAGATAGAAAAAGCAAAATACAAATCAGGTATCAAAGTGTTTTATGTGGGAGATGGGGAGTCAAGATTAGGATTCTGAAGCCTCCTATTAGGTACTGCTTTGGATCTCCTGTGGGATTTCAACAAAAACATTCTAAGCGAATCCAAAACCGCCATTGAATCTCTCACTCTTTGAATACAAATCCTACATTCAAAACAGATGCACCAAACATCCAAAAGCTCTCTTAAAAACGCAAAAATTAAAATAAAAAAAATTTTGAACTTCTTTTATAGGAAAATCAAACTATTAAAGCTTATGTTTTTAGCATAGAATTAACCAAGAATGATAAAAAGGAATGCCCAGAATTCCATTTTTATCGACAAATGTCGGTAAAAAAAAAAATCAAACAGCTTCCAGGTAGAAGTAGAACTGGAAATACACAGAAAAACAAGTTTCCTAACCGAGAAAATAAAAATTTTCAATGATAATATTAGAAAAGAGAGAAAAACATGAAACATAATTAACGTAACAAAGTAGTACAACTCTAATGAAATCCATAAACTTACGCGTTGACCATAAAAACCGATCATAAATTTTTAGCCAGCACAAACAAAAAAATTACTATAATTCTGATCCTCCCATTACAACCGGAAACACATCAATCCCGTTCCATATACACAAAATCAAACAGAAAAAAAAAAAACAAACAAAAGAAAAAGGGAAATCCTCAAAGAATCCAAATCTAACAATAGTTTTAAAGATTTTACACTTACAAGGCAAAATCAATCTATCGATGAATCAATCAATCGCTGGTAGAGGCATCATTAGAAGAGCAGGTGGCTTGGTCCTCTGCATTAGATTTATGGTGATGATGATGGTGATCTTCTTCTTGGTCGCTGTCGTCCTCATCGAAGGGCTTCTCCTTGTGGAAGATGCAGCACTTCTTGGAACTCTTCTTCTGCATCAACTCATTGTCAACGGTTCCTTCTTTCCACGTAATCTTCTTCTTCTTGCGATTGAGGCGGAGGACTAGGGTTTGAGATTGGGATTGGGCGCTTAGGTTCTCTAGGGTGACGGAGGGTGATGAGGATGACAGAGGTCTGATCGTCGCACTCATGGCTGGGGATCTGATCTCTGGCGCTGGCCTCTGCCAGATTTCGTTTTATTTCTCAATTTAGTTGGACAGTAAAAAGCAATGTAAATTTCGAACAGGATAAAGTTTCGTTTATTTATTTAAATGGAATATTCGGATTTTATTATATTTTAAAATATATACATATAAAATTATATATATTTTAAATATATGTAATTATAAATATAAAACATAAAAAAAAAAAAAAAAAAAAATCACCATTCAAGTTGCTAACAATTTTTTTTTAAGAACTACCTTCAAGGAATGAGTATAAAGTATAAACACAAAGCTCAAAATGTACCTCATCCCTAAGGCCATCAGAATCTTTCTCTCCTATCCTAGCATTCCTAAGAGTGTACTCCTCTAGGATCATATATAGTACCCTAAGTTCCTCCAGATCTTCCTCTACCAATTCGTTTGGCTCTGAGTAATGACTAAAATTAATGTCTCTAGCTTCCTTACCTATCTCCTCTTTGAACTCATTCAAGGCACTATGGCACGTGATTTGGCTGAGGTGGTACTCACCTCCCACCTCAGCCTCCATAAGACTACGAACATTATCAATATCCAGAGAAATTGGAAAAAAGTAAAGGACTCACCTAGAGATAAGGGGGAATAAGATCCAAGAAGGGATGGTACAGGTGAACTCTGAGCATTTATTCTCCAAAAGGTTTCGAAGAACTTTGCTATTGAAATCTCCGAGTGCTCTACACTTAAAAAGCTCCGAAGGCTCTCAAAGAATCTCTTGAATGAAAGTATTAAAGAGTGAAGTGAGGACTATGTGAGGTCCGTTTCTCCTTATAAGGAACCATGACAGTTGAAATTTATTTAAACAAGGAGACCAAGGGGCATCGTTTTAGATTACTGAGCAAAGGAAATGGTTTTATTAAACCCCAATGAATTCTAGAAATATTCTAGAAACCATCAGATGGTTCAAAGCACTTAATCAGTGGGCCATAGACAAAATTTTTGGGACTAATCAATGGGCCCCCCATGCTCAAAACCTAACCGAACTTATGGACCACAAGCCTTAGCCCACCTAATGGACCATAAAATTAAAATCCCTGACCCCACAGGCCATAAAATGGGCCAAATGCCCACAACGGCACTTAAGTTAAACTTTATGGAACTTTAAAAGAGCACGGGTTCTCCAAGAAAAAAACAAGTCTATTCTCCTCGGAACTCATGTTCTCCACTTCGAGGAGTTCACTCCAAGTTCAACTCCTCAGACATCATTTTCTCCACTCCGAAGACTTCACTCCAAGTTTAACTCTACAAACCTCAAGTTCTCTACCTTGAGGAGTTCACTCCAAGTTCAAATCATCGAACCTCAAGTTCTCCATTCCGAGGGGTTCACTCCAAGTTTAACTCCTCGGACCTAATATTCTCCATTCCGAGGAGTTCATTCCAAGTTCAACTTCTACGACCTGATGTTCTCCATTCCGAGGGGTTCGCTCCAAGTTTAACTTCTTGGACCTCATAGTTTCCATTCCTAGGAGTTGACTCCAAGTTCAACTTCTCGGACCTTAAATTCTCCACTCAAAGTAGTTCACTCCAATTTCAACTCCTCAGGCGTCAAGTTCTTGATTCTGAAGGGTTCACTCCAACTTTAACTTTTCGGACCTAATGCTCTCTATTCCGAGGGGTTCACTCCAAGTTCAACTCTTCGAACCTAATACTCTCCACTTTAAGGAGTTCACTCCAAGTTCAACTCCTCGGACCTCAAGTTCTCCTTTCCGAGGGGTTCACTCCAAGTTCAACTCCTCAGACATAAGGTTTTCCATTCCGAGGAGTTCACTCCAAGTTCAACTCCTCAGACTTAAAGCTCTCTATTCCGAGGAGTTCACTCTAAGTTCAACTCCTTGAACCACATGTTCTCCACTTCGAGGAGTTCATTCCAAGTTTAACTCCTCAAACCTCAATTTCTCCATTCTAAGGAGTTCACTGCAAGTTTAACTTATGGGACCTCGAGTTCTCTACTTTGAGAAGTTCACTCCAAGTTTAACACCTCCGACCTCAAGTTCTCCACTCTAAGGAGTTCACTCCAAGTTTAACTCCTCCGACTTCAAGTTCTCTAGTTTGATGAGTTCACTCCAAGTTCAACTCCTCGAACCTCAAGTTCTCCATTATGAGGGTTTCACTCCAAGTTCAACTCCTCGGACCTGATGTTTTCCATTCCAAGGAGTTCACTCCAAGTTCAACTACTCGGACCTGATGTTCTCCATTATGAGGAGTTTACTCCAAGTTCAAATCCTTAGACTTCATGTTCTCCACTTTGAGGAGTTCACTCCAAGATCAATTGCTCAGACCTCAAGTTCTGCATTCCGAGGGGTTTACTCTAAGTTCAACTCCTCAGGCCTGATGCTGTCCACTATGAGGAGTTCACTCCAAGTTTAACTCCCCGAACCTTAAGTTCTCCATTCTGAGGGTTTTAATCCAAGTTCAACTCCTCAAACCTTAAGTTCTTCATTCCGAGGGGTTCACTCCAAGTTTAACTCCTCGGACCTAATGTTCTCAATTCCAAGGAGTTCACTCCAAGCTCAACTCCTTTGACCTGATGTTCTCCATTCCGAAGAGTTCACTCCAAGTTCAACTCCTCATACCTCATGTTCTCAACTCTGAGGAGTTCACTCCAAGTTCAACTCCTCGGATCTCAAGTTCTCCATTCTAAGGGGTTCACTCCATGTTTTACTCCTCGGACCTAATGTTGTCCACTCCGAGGAGTTCACTCCAAATTTAACTCCTTGGACTTTAAATTCTCCATTCCGGGGGGTTCATTCCATTTTCAACACCTTAGACATGATGTTTTCCATTCCGAGGAGTTCACCCCAAGTTCAAATCTTCGGACCTGATGTTCTTTATTATGAGGAGTTCACTCCAAATTAAACTCCTCGGACCTCATATTCTTCACTTCGAGGATTTCACTCCAAGTTCAACTCCTCGGGCCTCAAGTTCTCAACTCCGAGGAGGTCACTCAAAGTTCAACTCCTCAGACCTCAAGTTCTCCATTCCGAGGGGTTCACTCCAAGTTCAACTTTTCGGACTTGATGCTCTCCACTCTGAGGAGTTCACTCCAAGTTCAACTCCTCGGACTTCAAGTTCTCCTTTCCGAGGGGTTCACTCCAAGTTTAACTATTCTGACTTGAAATTTTCCATTCTGAGCAGTTAACTCCAAGTTCAACTCCTCGAACCACATGTTCTCCACTTTGAGGAATTCACTCAAAGTTTAACTCTTCGGACCTCAAGTTCTTCACTTTGAGGAGTTATTTTCAAGTTTAGCTCCTCAAACTTCAAGTTCTTCACTTTGAGGAGTTCACTCTAAGTTCAATTCCTCAGACTTCAAGTTCTCCATCTTGAGGGGTTCACTCTAACTTTAATTCCTCGGACTTGATGTTCGCCATTCCTAGGAATTCACTCCAAGTTCAATTCTTTGGACCTGATGTTCTCCATTCTGAGTAGTTCACTCCAAGTTTAAATCCTTGGATTTCGTGTTCTCCACTCCAAGGAGTTTACTCTAGGATCAATTCCTTGAGCCTCAAGTTATCCATTGTGAGGGGTTTACTCCAAGTAAGTTCAACTCCTCGACCTTGATGCTCTCTACTTCGAAGAGTTCACTCCAAGTTCAACTTCTCGGGCTTTAAGTTCTCTAGTCTAATGGGTTCACTCCAAGCTCAACTCCTCGGACCTGATGTTCTCTATTTCGAAGAGTTCAGTACAAGTTCAACTCCTCAGACCTTATGTTCTCTACTCCAAGTTCAAATCCTTGGACCTCAAGTTCTCTATTCCAAGGTGTCACTTCGTGTTCAACTCATCGGACTTAATACTCTCCACTCAGATGAGTTCACTCCAAGTTTAACTAAGTTCTCCATTCCGAGGGGTTCACTCAATGTTTAACTCCTTGGACCTGATGTTTTCCATTCTGAGGAGTTCACTCCAAGTTCAACTCTTCAGACTTGATGTTCTTCATTTTAAGGAGTTCACTCCAAGTTCAACTCATTGAACCTCATATTCTTCACTCCGAGGATTTCGCTCTAAGTTCAACTCCTCGGGCCTCAAGTTCTCAACTCTGAGGAGGTCACTCTAAGTGTAAGTCCTCAAACCTTAAGTTCTCCACTTCGAGGAAGTCACTTCAAGTTCAACTCTCATCGAGTCCAAATTCCTTAAACTCTCACAGAACTGAAGAGATTACCTAAAGTTTCTATCTCTCAAAACTCCACCAGAACAACTCAAAGAAGCTCAGACCTTATACATGCCCTTTCGAGGAGATAGCACTGAGTTATTAGGCCTTATCGAAACCTACATTTTCTTCCAAAGAGGTAGAGCCGAGCTGTTAGGCCTCCTCAGAGCCTACATTTTCTTTCAAGAAGGTAGCACCGAGCTATTAGGCCTCTTCGAAGCTTACATTTCCTTTCGATGACGTAACACCAAGCTATTAGGCCTCCTTGGAGCCGAGTTGTTAATGCTCATCGGAGTCAGATCAGTCAAATAGGTAGCCTTGAGCTATCCTTCAGATTGCTCGAACAATTCGAACCTCGATTCTCCACCTTTTTAGTACCCGTGTACCCATACAATCTCGGGCCTTACCTATGCTACATAACACAGAAAAGAATCTCTGAACAACTTACTTCCTTGACTGCATAACCGCGCTCAAGGAAGTGGGGGGCATCTGATGTAGGAAAATTTCTCATCCAATAACACAATGATATGTGGCACCCTTTAAGGGAAAAAAGTGATTTTATAGACAAGATAGATTAACCAATCAAATAACTATACTTGGCAAGGGACATAATAATAAACTTATACCAAAGCCCTAATTCTACTCCAGCTTATGGTTAAACTTGATACCATTTAAACAATCCATCTTATGGATAACATAGTTTCATCAGAATATCCCAACCTGTGAGAATTATAATCCTATCACAATACTCAATCTCTTTCCTAATTGGACATTGTTCCAAGACACTCTTTAAGGGAACTTTCTCCAGGTACGCTCAATTTTTGGACACCTTCAATTCTCTAGATACGTTTAACCTTCATCTTAATCACAGGGCCATATACTGACTTAAGCATCAGAGATTCCCCTCAGAGGCACAACCCTTCCGATCCTCCATCGACTTTTTGGTTCTCTCTGATTTCGTGTGCGCAGGTTCTGCATCCTGATTGTCCGTATACTTGGCAGATTTTTGATGTCAACAGTTTGGTTATGTCATTGTTGGTGGGTTGTTCTGTTTGCTTTATAGTTTTGAGTTTTTGGCTCATATATCCTATTTACTAATGGTAGCTAATGATGTAACTAGATCTTTGCATATTAAAAAATTATTCTTTTGTTGATAAAAATGCTCTTTTACTTATAGTTTGAGAATTCTAATTCTATCACAATACTCAATCACTTTCCTTATTGGACTCTGCTCCAATACACTATTTAAGGGGACCTTCTCTAGGTATGCTTAATTTTTTGACATATTCAATTCTATAGATACTTTTAACCTTCGTCTCAATCACAGGGCCATATACTAACTTAGGCATCGAAGGGTCCGCCCCCTCGGAGGCACAACCCCTCCGGTCCTCCGACGACTTCTAGGTTTTCTCTTGTTTCGTGTGTGCAGGTTTTGCATCTTGATCATTCGTATACTTAGCAGATTTTCGGCATCAATAGTTTGTTTATGTCTTTGTTGGAGGGTTGCTCTGTTTTACTTTATAGTTTTGAGTTTTTGGCTCATATATCTTCTTTACTAATGGTAGCTGATGATGTACCTGGATCTTTATATATTAAAATATTCTTCTTTTGTAAATAAAATTGCTCTTTAACTTATAATCCTATGTAGCAGTTGCTGATAAAATTCAAACATCTAGAGATTTGAGATGAGTGTTATTTTATATTATGGGAATGATTATTTTTCAAAATTAATTACGATGAAATTGACATCATCTGAATAGATGACAGTTCTTTTAGTAGTGTGTCAACGTTTTGGTTTGCACATCGACTAAAACTGTAATGACTCATACTGAGTGGGTCCTATCCCAAACAGTACCATCATATTTAAGTTTCAAACACAACACATATATGCAACAACTATTACATGATCAATTGAAAAAGAAAATTATACAGCAATTTTCACAACTATTTTTCAGAGGAGTTACAAGTCTTTCACATACAACATTCACAATATACTCAAATATTTACAATATACATGAACATATACATTTGTCTTTCTCAAAATTTTCCTTTATTTTCTTTATTCTATTGTTTGAGGATGCCAACCATACGGACTTACCTAAGTTCTTACTTTAATCTCAAGATAGGATCAACTGGTTCTGCCCGTGACATGAAATTGTTTAATATTGAGGAATGAGCTTCACAAGCTCAATAAATTCAATTTACTAGAAGTACTCGATTTCTATACTTCTAGTCATATTTATAATTCAATACTTTTATTTATCTATCAATTTTCATATGATCATTTATTGATCATCATATAGATTTCAAATTTGATTTCATCATATATATTTCAATCAATTTTTAACTATAATCTTTGATAGTATTATTAACTTATTCTATCAAAATTCTCATCATGAGGTTCACAACACATGATATAGTCATTTAATGATTATCAAATTAAATTTCATACTCATTATTTTCTCATCACAACTGTCTCATCATGAGACTCATTTTCATATGATCATCTTATAATCAATTTGATGCCTTAACATCTTAATCATATAAATAATAAACATGAATGCAATGACATCCTCATCTCATCATTTCAGTTCTTTCTTTATTATAATTTCATTTTTTTCATTCATATTTCATCATATCACATAACATCACATATCCTCCATACTATTAACGCATGGTTACTTCATCCGTTTTCGGGTATCCATACCAGTCCCTGGTACAGCTTTTGAGAACGTTTTTCTATATGTCGACATGTTTCATCCAGACCAAACATGGCTATGGTCTTCTATCTATGCATATGATCAATCAAGTATAAGCAAACATATCATAACATCATACAATTCAAAATTGTTTTCTTTCACAACATCTTTCTTTCATCATACTAATCAAAATCATTTCTTCATATATATATATATATAACTTCTCTTTCTCAAAATATATTTCATAAATTCTTCATCAATTTAATCCTTTAAGGATTCATCATTTATCATATATATTCATCATAAAATTTAAATCATTCTTTAATCATATTAGAAGTCATACTTCTATTAAATCATTAATTTACACACATCACATATATTTCATCAAATCAACATTTCACAATATATATTCCATAATTATCTCATTTTATCAATCATTTCGAGTTTTATGTAGTTCTCATGTTTGTCTCGCTTACTAACAATAAATTCAACTCACCACATAGAACTTAAAGCTAATCGTGGATCGCCTTTATTCCTTTCCTCGCTCAACAATTTCTCCAGATTTCTGTTCCCCACCACCTATCCATAACTATTTTATCAATCTCTCTATCTAATATTTCAATTTCTATATCCTGTATCGGGTTAAATTTCATGTATGCATTTTAATCTTTCTCAAATTCAACGATTTCAATGAAAATCCTTTTTCTTTTGATTTGAATCCAAGTTCAAATCATCTTTCAAGAAAAGTAGAAGAACAAACTTCAAAAATCGAAATCTTACAATGAAATTATTAAAATTTTACTTTCTCAATGTTTTATCTTCAAATTTTCATGAAATCCTTCTGTAAATCGATTGATTTATAAGACAAGATTATGAAATGCTTAAAATTTCTAGTGTTTAAGAACACGCTTTTCTAGTGAGAGAAAACGAGTTTTTAGACGTTCAAAAATGACTTCAAACTTCTCAAACCCTTTTTATAAGAAATTTTTTTGTTTGACTGGTTAGCTAGTCGGTCGACTTGCTGACTATTTTAAAATGTTTACAAGTTTTCCCATTTGAACTGCTAATCAGTTGCTAACTGATCGATCGGTCGGCCAGTCGATTGATTCATTCGTTTAAACTTTCAAAAATCTTATAACTATTTTCCCAATCTTTAAAAAATTATGTACTTTCGTTTTTGTAAAATTTCTAACTCTTTTCTAATAAATAAATAAAATATTTAACATCTTTCTTCAAAAAGTATTTCAAACTTAACTTTTAATTTCATTCAACAATTTTCTTCACAATTTGTTTCAAATTCAACTTTCTTTTCACATGTATGCATGATAAATTCAATATATAACTCAAATTAGTTATTTACCTTTATATCAAGGGTACAAGTATTATAATTCTACCCACCATATAAAAATTTCGCAGATAAATTTTTTTCCTTATCTTATGAAACAGTTAGAGATATTCTTTTCTTATGCTCGTCTCTCATTACCACATAATCTCCTTAATATCTCGATTGCACCATAGTACTTGAACTAGCATAATGGCTTTCTTATGCAAGTCTTGTTCTTTTGTGTCTAAAATTTTGATTGGGACTTGCAAAAAGTTAGGTCTTCCTGAAGATCTATAGATTGATAGGGAATGTTACCGGATTCATCGAGTAAATAATTTTGTACAAGTAAACATGAAAAACATTATGTAACTGCTTCATTTCTGGAGGTAACTCCAGTCTATAAGCCAATGGTCCAACTCTTTCAATAATTTCATATGGTCCAACATACCTTGGACTCAACTTCCCTCTTTTTCTGAATCTCAACACTCATTTCCATGGAGATATTTTTTAGATGAACCCAATCACCTACTTGAAACTTAAGGTCTCCTCTTGTTATTAGCATAACTTTTTTGTTTGTTTTATGCTGCTCTAAGGTTATCTTTAACTAGTTTGATCCTCTATGTTGTTAATTCTATCAACTCTGGACAAAATATCTTTTTTTCTCCTACTTCTTACTAACATATAGGAGTTTTACATCTTCTAACATATAAAGCCTCAAATGGTACCATTCAAATACTAGCTTGAAACTGATTGTTATAAGCAAACTCAATCAAGGGTAAGTAAGCATCCCAACTCATTGAGAAACTCATCACACGAGCCCTCAACATGTTTTCTAGTATTCGAATAATCCTCTCTGTCTACCCATTGATAAGTGCTTAAATAGCCATATTTAAGCCCCTTTAATTTGCACTTGTTAGGCTATTTGTTTATCTATTTTAGTAGATTCTACTTCATTTTCTTGTTTTCTGTGTTTTTCATAGGTCTTTGAAGAAAAAAAGACATTTTGGAGCTCTAAGGAACAAAAAGTGAAGATCTGCAAACCAGTAGAGGTGCGCTCAAGCACACCTCTCTTGTGATCGAGCGCACAGGCACTCATATGTATACTTAGAGTGATCGAGCGCACCCATGCACTCGAGTGCAGAAGCTCGTGATCGAACGCACATGCACAGAGAGGCGGCAGAGCCAATTTTGGAAAGAAGTCTCTGGTTCTCAATTTGGAAATTAGGGTTTCAGGGCTCCCTTGAACCCTATATATAGACTTGTAAAACACAGAAACATACTTTTTGATTAACTTTTGATTTTACCTTTTAATTTTGCTTGAAGTTGTAAGCTTTGGAGGAGAATTGACGACTCTTCTCTCGGGTTTATTCCTTCCCCTTTATTTTTAGTTTATGAATATGTTTAGCATCACAACCATGTGTAACTAAACCCTAGTAAGGGCTTGGTTGAAGCCCTAATTATGTTTAACCAATAATTCAGTATTGGCGCCTTTGCAATATTTATGCTGTGATTCTTGATTTAATTAATGCCTGTGTTTATTTAAATTCATCATATGTGTGTGCTTGGTCAACGTATGCATGTGGCATGGACTAGTTAGTTGAATCAATTTGGATGACCGAGTCTTGGGTTCAACAATAGCAACAAAAGATATCTTATCCGGATTCTTGGGTTAATCAGCATGGGAAACCAGGAGTGGACCAAGCCCTAGGTCCCATGTGGTTATCGATTTCCACAGATCCTATGCTCTCTTAAGGAATAACACAGTATACACCATGCTGAATCCCTTAAGAGAGAAAATATTTAGAGTATACACCATGCCTAACTCGTTGCTTAGGGAAATCAATAGCCTAAGGAGTGGACCAAGCCCTTAGGTTGACAACCATTAGGTATTCATAGCATGAGTAGAGCATTGGCATATTGTTTTGTTGGGGTAGCATGATTAGTGGTGGATATCAAGTCCTTACGCCTCTATCATTATTCTTAATCTAGACTCAATATTTCTATCTATTTTTACTTTGTGAAATTAATTCTAAATTGAAATTCACCAATCTCTATGGAAATGATCTCACACTTGCACACTATGCTACTATAGACCTTGTACACTTGCAAGTAAAACAAGTTCAGTTATTTGCTTATTTATTTAGGTAGATAAACGAACAACAAGTTTTTGGCGCCGTTGCCGGGGATTGCGCTAAATTTCTTTCTAGAATTATTTTCGTTTAGTTCAGTAATTTTTATTTATTTAATCTGTTTTATTTTTATCAATAATTTTTCTTTAACCTAATATTTATTTCTATCTATTTTTACTTTGTGAAATTAATTCTAAATCAAAATTCACCAATCCCTGTGGAAATGATCTCGAATTTGCACACTATGCTACTGTAGACCTTGTGCACTTACAAGTAAAATAAGTTCAATTATTTGCTTATTTATTTAGGTAGATAAACGAACAACAAGTTTTTAGATGTGAACACTCACTGCTTACTGAGGCAAGAGGTCCAGTTACTCAATGGAAAGTTTATTTAATAATCATTAGGAGCATTTTCTTTTTTTTTCTTTTTGCATGATAAACATTTTTCTTAATTTTTCTATGCGAAAGTGTTATTTTAGCAAGTTATCCAATTATAGTTAGGTCATGTAAACATATACATAAAAATTAGATGTCATACCCCACACAATCGTGTGCTAATGTGCTTGTGTCAGATTTAAATCAAACTTGTAAATTCTTAAGTGCCTTGAGGTAGGTAATTAAACTTTTAAAAATCTCATTACTAGGCTACATGTTCTAGATTTTAAGCTTACTAATGAAGTTTTATCATACTTGTTTTAAATCAACAAAAAAAGTTGGATATCATGAAGAATGAATTTATCTTTGATTTTGTTTTTATATAGTCTTTCATTTTGTATTGCTAAGGGACTAGCAATATGTAAGTTTGGGGGTGTGATAAGTGCTTAAATAGTCATATTTAACCCCCTTAATTTACACTTGTTAGGCTATTTGTTTATCTATTTTAGTAGATGCTACTTCATTTTTGTGTTTTCGGTGTTTTTCATAGGTCTTTAAAGAAAAGAAGACATTTTGGAGCTCTACTGAATAAAAATTGAAGATCTACAAACTAGTAAGGTGCACTCGAGCGCACCTCTATTGTTATCGAGTGCACAGGCACTCGTGCGCATACTTAGAAGGCTCGAGCGCACCTATTCACTCGAGGGTAGACCTATGTGATTGAGCGCACACGCACCAGAGGCGATAGAGCCAGATTTAGAAAGAAGTCTCTGGACCTTAAATTGGAAATTAGGGTTTCAAGGCACCCTTAGAGCCCTATATATAGACTTGTAAAACATAGAAAACATACTTTTGGATTTTACCTTTTAATTTTCTTTGGAATTGTCAACTTTTGAGGAGAATTGACGACTCTTCTCTTGGGTTAATTCTTTCTCCTTTATTTTTATTTTATGAATATGTTTAGCATCACAACCATGTGTAACTAAAACCTAGTAATGGATTGGTTGAAGTCCTAATTATGTTTAACCAATTATTCAGTATTGGTGCCTTTGTAATATTTTATGTTGTGATTCTTATTTGATTAATGCTTGTGTTTATTTAAATTCCTCATATGTGTGTTTCTGATCAATGTATGCATGTGGTATGGATTAGTTAGTTGAATCAATTTAGATGATCGAGTCCTGGGTTTAACAATAGTAACAAAAGAAATCCACGCCGGGTTCTTGGGTTAATCAACATGGGAAACCGGGAGTGGACCAAGCCTTAGGTCTCGTGTGGTTATTGATTTTCACAGATCCTATGCTCTCTTAAGGAACAACTCAGTATACACCATGCTGAATCCCTTAAGAGAGAAAAGAGTTAAAGTATATACCATGCCTAACTCTTTGCTTAGGGAAATTAATAGCTTAAGGAGTGGACCAAGCCCTTAGGTTGACAACCATTAGGTATTCATAGCATGAGTAGAGCATTGACATATTGTTTTGTTGGGGTAACATGATTAGTGGTGGATATCAAGTCCCTACGTCTTTATTATTATTCTTAATCTAGACTCAATATTCCTACCTTACTAGGGTTTAGTTACACATGCTAAGTATTCTGAACATTATAACCACAACTAAACTAAAGAGAAAGATAAAACCTAAAGAATGCTATGATTCTTAACTTGATTAACGCCTGTTTTTATTTAAATTCCTCATATGTGTGTGTCTGATCAACGTATGCATGTGGTATGGATTAGTTAGTTGAATCAATTTGGATGACCGAGTCCTAGGTTCAACAATAATAACAAAAGATATCCACATCGGATTCTTGGGTTAATCAACATGGGAAACCGGGAGCGTACCCAGCCCTAGGTCTCGTATGGTTGTCGATTTCCACAGACCTTATGCTCTCTTAAGGAACAACTTAGCATACACCATGCTGAATCCCTTAAGAGAGAAAAGAGTTAGAGTATACATCATGCCTAACTCGTTGCTTAGGGAAATCAATAGCCTAAGGAGTGGACTAAGCCCTTAGGTTGACAACCATTAGGTATTCATTCATCATGAGTAGAGCATTAAAATATTGTTTTGTTGGGGTAGCATGATTAGTGGTGGATATCAAGTCCCTATGCCTCTATCATTATTCTTAATCTAGACTCAATATTTCTATCTAGTTTTACTTTGTGAAATTAATTCTAATTCAAAATTCACCAATCCCTGTGGAAATGATCTCGCACTTGCACACTATGCTACTGTAGACCTTGTGCACTTGCAAGTAAAACAAGTTCGGTTATTTTCTTATTTATTTAGGTAGATAAACGAACAACAAGTTTTTGACGCCGTTGCCGGGAATTTTTATGTATATATTTCCAAGACCTAATTGTAATAAGATAACTTGCTAGAAGAACACTTTGGTATAGAAAAATTAAGAAAAATGTTTATCATGCATAAAGAAAAAAAATAAAATGCTAAGGGACTAGCAATATCTAAGTTTGGGGGTGTGATAAGTGCTTAAATAGTTATATTTATGCCCCTTAATTTACACTTGTTAGGCTTTTTGTTTATCTATTTTAGTAAATACTACTTCATTTTTGTGTTTTCGGTGTTTTTCATAGGTCTTTAAAGAAAATAAGACATTTTGGAGCTCTAAGGAATAAAAAGTGAAGATCTGCAAACCAGCAAGGTGCACTCGAATTGTGATCGAGCACACAGGCACTCGCGCGCATACATAGAAAGCTCGAGCGCACCTATACGCTTGAGTGCAGACCCATGTGATCGAGCGCACACGCACTAGAGGCGGCAAAACCAGATTTAGAAAGAAGTTTCTGGACCTTAAATTGGAAATTAGGGTTTCGGGGCACCCTTAGAGCCTTATATATAGACTTGTAAAACATAAAAAAACATACTTTTGGATTTTACATTTTAATTTTCTTTGGAATTGTAAGCTTTGGAGGAGAATTGACGACTCTTCTCTCGGGTTTATTCTTTCCCCTTTATTTTTATTTTATGAATATGTTTAGCATCACAACCATGTGTAACTAAACCCTATTAAGGGCTTGGTTGAAGCCCTAATTATGTTTAACCAATAATTCAGTATTTACGCCTTTACAATATTTATGCTATGATTCTTGATTTGATTAATGCTTGTTTTTATTTAAATTCCTCATATGTGTGTGTCTGATCAACGTATACATGTAGTATGGATTAGTTAGTTGAATCAATTTGGATGACCGAGTCCTGGGTTCAACAATAGTAACAAAATAAATTCACGCCAGGTTCTTGAGGTAATCAACATGGGAAACCGGGAGCGGACCAAGCCCTAGGTCTCGTGTGGTTGTCGATTTCCACATATCCTATGCTCTCTTAAGGAACAACTCAGTATACACCATGCTGAATCCCTTAAGAGATAAAAAAGTTAGAGTATACACCATGCCTAACTCGTTGCTTAGGGAAATCAATAGCTTAAGGAGTGGACCAAGCCCTTAGGTTGACAACCATTAGGTATTCATAGCATGAGTAGAGCATTGGTATATTGTTTTGTTGGGGTAGCATGATTTGTGGTGGATATCAAGTCTCTACGTCTTTATTATTATTAATTCACACTCAACATTTATTTCTATCTTTTTATGTTGCGAAACTGATTCTAAATCGAAATTCACCAATCCCTATGGAGATGATCTCGCATTTGCACATTATGCTACTGTTGACCTTGTGCATTTGCAAGTAAAACAAGTTCGATTATTTGCCTAATAATTTAGGTAGATAACCGAACAACAAGTTTTATGTATATGTTTCCAAAGCACACTATATATATCTTTCCATGACCTAACTGTAATCGGATAACTTACTAGAAGAACACTTTGGCATAGAAAAATTAAGAAAAATGTTTATCATGCAAAAAGAAAAAAAATAAAATGCTCCTAATGATCATTAAATAAACTTTCCACTGACCTCTTGCCTCAGTAAGCAGTGAGTGTTCACGTCAAAAGGTGGGAATTAAGCATTTAATGATCATAAAATTTTTCTCTGAGTAACTGGACCTCTTGCCTCACTAAGCAGTGAGTGTTCACGTCAAAAGGTGGGGATTTTTACTTGGTAGCATTGAGACCAATTAGTTTCGTAGCCTTTTTTACTCGAGTTAGTAAGTCCTTAGCGATGTCTTCATATCTAACGCCCTACCATCTGGTTTGGGAGTCATTGGCTAAACACTCGCTACAGGGGTCAATTAGAAAGCTTAATAGAACTCAATAAGGCAAAAATGTCATGGTGAAAGAAAAAAAAGAAAAGAACTAAAAACTATGCCATTATTGTTCTGTCTGATAAGGAATTCGATAAAGGTTTGGACACCGAAACACTATACATTAGATTTATTTGGAAGCTTAATAAGTGCTTAAATATTCATATTTAAGCCCCTTAATTTACATTTGCTAAGCTCTTAGTTTGCGTATTTTATTCCATTTTACTTCTTTTTTGTGTTTTTTGGGTTTTTATAAGTTTTTGGAAGAAAGGAAGCATTTTGGAACTCAAAGAGCAAAACTGGAACTGGGAAATGCAGAAGAGTGCGATCGAGCGCAGTACTTGGTGTGATCGAGTGCACAAGCACTCATACGCATAAGGAGAAGGCTTGAGTGCAACCTTGCACTCGAGCGCAAACTCATGCGATCGAGCGCACACGCATCAGTAAAACATCAAAACGACAGTTCCTATTTTGGAAAATAGGGTTAGAGACCTGTTTTGGAAATTAGGGTTTCCAAGTATCCTTAGAACCCTATAAATAGCCTTGTAAAACACAGAAACGGTATCTCCCTTTTAGTTTAGTTTTTGTTCGGGGAGGCCGGAGGTTGGACGAGCCCGGAAGAGAGATTGTGGAGACAAATTGACGACTCTTCTCCATAGTGTTTTCGGGTTTCTTTTTTCCTTTGTATTCTATTTTATGATGTTGTTTAGCATCACAACTATGTGTAACTAATTTTCTAGTAAGGGCTTGGTTGAAGCCCTAATTATGTTTACTCAATAATTCAGTATTGGCGCCTTTGCAATATTTGTGTTGTGATGCTTAACTTGATTAATGCCTGTTTTTATTTAAATTCCTCATATATGTTTGTTGATCAACATATGCATGTTGTATGGATTAGTTAGTTGAATCAATTTGGATGACCGAGTCCTAGGTTCAACAATAGTAACAAAAGATATCCACGCCGGATTCTTGGGTTAATCAACATAGGAAACTGGGAATAGATACCATGCTCTAGGTTTCGTGTGGATGTCGATTTCCACAGATCTTATGCTCTCTTAAGGAACAACTCAGTATACACCATGCTGAATCTCTTAAGAAAGAAAAGAGTTAGAGTAGATACCATGACTAACTCATTGCTTAGGGAAATCAATAGCTTAAGAAGTAGATACCATGCCCTTAGGTTGACAACCATTAGGTATTCATGACATGAGTAAAGCATTGGCATAATGTTTTGTTATTGTAGCATGATTAGTGGTGGATATCAAGTCCCTACGCCTTTATCTTTATTAAATTCCAACTCAATATTTATTTCTCTTATTTTTATTTTATTATTGTGAAACTAATTCTAAATCAAAATTTACCAATCCTTGTGGAGATGATCTTGCATTCGCACACTATACTACTAAGTTGACCTTGTGCACTTGCAAGTAAAACAAGTTTGATTATTTGCTTATTTATTTAGGTAGATATTAGCACAACAATATTTTGGCACCGTTGCGGGGATTGCGCTAAATTTATTTTTTGGAATTATTTTTGTTAGTTTTATTTTATTTTATTTCGTTACTCTGTTCTGTTTATATTTTCTTTATCAAAAACCTAATTTTTCTTCTTTTCATTTTCTGTTTTCTTCTGTTTCAGGTCTGCAGCAGTGCTGTTATAGGCCTTGCAATCGAGCGCAAGCTCAAGTGAGATCGAGCACACTGTTGCGATCAAGTGCAGTACCTTGTACGCTCGAGTACAAATAGTCCAGAGATTACCCAAGCAGCAGTACTGAAGCTGTTGCACCAAAGTCTTCCAGCTGATTCATGTAAGGGCTTCGATCTAGGAACTCTACCATCGTTCCACTTGATCTAGAGCTTGAGCAGACCATTCAACAGAGGCCTAGAGACAACATTGAGGAGGAGGAAGAAAAATTCAAGGGAGATACAAAAATGGCCGAACAGTTTGGAAACCAACAGCCACCTGAGCGAAGACCTATGAAATAATCCTTCATTCCACGGAACTTCGACCAGCCCTCGTGCATCGCTCACCAACTTGAGGTTGAAGAAAATTATTACATATCCCCATAGATACTCAGTGCCTTGACTCATTTTAGGGGTACACCTGCAGAGGATCCATACTTGCACCTTCGGGAATTCTTTGATCTCTGCAAGTTCTAGCACATCCAAGACCTAAATCAAGAGGGAATCAGGTTAATTCTTTTCCCTTTTTCATTAAAAGATAATGCTAAACTATGGTACAATTCATTGCCTGCAGTTCCGATCCATACTTGGGAAGAGTCGACCTATAAGTTCCTAAGAAAGTTTTCCCTAGCTCAAAAGACAAGACAAATGAGGAAGGAGATTCAATCTTTCCAACAAAGGGATGGAGACCTTTTCTTTGAAGCATGGGGACATTTCAACGAGACGCTACTCAAATGCCCACATCATAATCTACCTCAAGATGAGCTGGTACTAGCCTTTTATGAAGGTCTAAATGACATGAATAGAGGTATAGTTGATTCAGGTTGTGGAGGTGTGCTGATGGAAAGGAGCAATGAAGAAGCCATGGAGCTTTTTGAGATCTTAAGTGAGCACACCCAGCAATTCTGCTCGAGAGGTAGACAAGGAGTTAAAAGCAAGGGTATGTATGAGGTAACCTTAAATGGTGGATCTTCAAATTAGATGGCTGCTATGGAGAGGAAGCTAGATATGCTTATAAAAGCTATGACTGCTCAAAACATCCCTCATCGTCCATAAGCCACACAATGCTAGGTATGTGCTTTATGTTCTCAATTTGATCATACTATTGAGACTTGCTATTTATATTCATCTATAGATCCAGAGAAAGCGAACTATGTGGGACCAAACAGTGCATATGCAAATACCTACAATCCTGGATGGAAGAATCACCCATGGAGCAACAATCTAAATGCCTTGAACCTTCAAGGACAGCAAAGAAACTCCCCACCAGTAGCCCAAACAGTTTCGAAATCAAAGAAAAATAACCTAGAGAGTCTTATAAGGTAGCTGATGACTTCACAAGAACAGTTCATGGTAGAGGAAAGACAATTCCGAACTGAGCAAAGGGAAACCATTGCAAAGCATGAGCAATCCATTCAAAGACTAGAAGTACAAGTGGGGAAATTGGTTAGGGAGCTAAGTGAACGAAAGCAAGGTGTTGTCGAGCAAGTTTTTCATATCCATCACATTGATCCATTGGAGTCCACCCTCACCCATTGTTTCAAAGGATCAGATATTGAGCCAAAATCTGAATATGTTACTGAAGACATCATTGAAACTGAGCACCTTCTTGAGGTCTATCCAAAATATCTAAGTAAGTACAACCCTCCATTTGAACCTCATATGCCTACTAATACTACTCTTCTCCCTTATATTGTCCAGACACCAAAATTGGAATTGCAGCAGTTGCCAAATCATTTAACTTATGCTTATCTGGGAGAGAGTAAGATATTACCTGAGATACTTGCTGCCAATCTTAGTTATGGGGAAGAAGATAAGCTGTTGAGAGTTCTTAAAGAGCATAAAACTACTATGGAATAAGGCACAGTTCGGCTGAAAACGTAAAACTTAGCACTCATGGGAGGCACCCCACAGCTTATCCTTTTATTTTTATTGTTTTTCATATTTATTGTTATTTATTTATTTTTAGTACTTCTTGTTTTCCCGTATTACGTTAGTTTTTCTTTTTAGGGACAATGTGTGCATCCGTTCAAGTTTGGGGGTGTGCTATGAGCCATACAGGCCCAATTAGTTATCCATCTCCCAGGTCAGATCTTTTTATGATATTCACACATTGGTGACAATGTGTAATTTAAGTTTGGGGGTATGGGAGACACATTCACACACACCTTGTCCCAGTTTTTTTATTTATTATTTTATTGTTTAAAAGAAAAGATAAATTCATGTTCATGTTGTTTTGAAAATTTTGGTTGATTTAAACAAATATTATGATAAGATTTCATCAGTAAGCTTAAAATATTGAACACATGGTCCAAATAACAAAGTTTTAAAAATTTAATTACTTACTTTAAGGCATTTAAGAATTCACAAGTTTGATCTAAATCTAACACGAGCACATTAGCACATAATTTTGTAGGGTTAGACATATAATTTTTATGTGTATGTTTCCATGGCCTAACCGTAGTCGGATAACTTATTAGAAGAACATCTTGGCATAGAAAAATATAAAAAAATTTATTGCTAAAAAAGAGAAAATAAAATGCTCCTAATAATCATTAAATAAACTTCTCACTGAGTAACTGGACCTCTTGCCTCAGTAAACAGTAAGTGTTCACGTCAAAAGGTAGGAATTCTGCTTATAATGATCATTAAATAAAGTTTCCACTGAGTAACTGAACCTCTTGCCTCAATAAACAGTGAGTGTTCACGTCAAAAGGTGGGAATTTTGCTTGGCAGCACTAAGACCAGTTAGTTTCATAGCCGTTTTGACTCGAGTTAGTAAGTCCTTAGGGGTGTCTTTACATCTAATGCCCTAAAACCATCTGGTTTGGGAGTCATTGGCTAAACACTCGCTACATGGGTCAATTAGAAAGCTTAAGGGAACTCAACATGGCAAAAATCTCATAATAAAAGAAAAAGAAAGAAACAAAACTATGCTATTATTGTTCATTCTACTAGGAAACTCAATGAATGTTAAGACACTGAAACACTACACATTGGAGTTATTTGGAAGCTTAATCTTTTATATGCTAATTCACCACACACTAAGTCATACTTATGATGCCTTAACCAGCCTTGTGTAAGTGATTAGATTTTAAAACTCTTATTCACTGCAAAGATGTGTTTGTATTTTAAGCTTGCTCTTGAATAAATATCATGATTTGGTGTGAGACTTAAATTTTCGGATACCATGAATGATGGATTTATCTTTGAGTCTTTGTTTTTCATTCAGTTTTTAGTTTCGTATTGCTAAGGGTCTACAATATGTAAGTTTTGGAGTGTGATAAGTGCTTAAATATTCATATTTAAGCCCCTTAATTTACATTTGTTAAGCTCTTAGTTTGCGTATTTTTATTCCATTTTACTTTCTTTTTGTGTTTTCTGTGTTTTTATAGGTTTTTGGAAGAAAGGAAGCATTTTGGAACTCAAAGAGCAAAACTGGAACTGGGAGCTGCAGAAGAGTGCAATCGAGCGTAGTGCTTGGTGCGATCGAGCACACAAGTACTCATGCTCACAAGGAGAAGGCTCGAGCGCAATCTCATGTGATCGAGCACACACACGTCAGTAAAACATCAAAATGGCAGTTCCTATTTTGGAAATTAGGGTTAGAGACCTGTTTTGGAAATTAGGGTTTCCAAGTGTCCTTAGAACCCTAAAAATAGACTTGTAAAACATAGAAACAGTATCTCCCTTTTAGTTTAGTTTTTGTTCGGGGAGGCCGGAGGCCGGACGAGCCCGGAGGAGAGATTGTGGAGATGAATTGATGACTCTTCTCCATAGTGTTTTCGGGTTTCTTCTTTCCTTTGTATTTTATTTTATGATGTTGTTTAGCATTATAACTATGTGTAACTAATTTTCTAGTAAGGGCTTGGTTGAAGCACTAATTATGTTTACTCAATAATTCAGTATTGGCGCCTTTGCGATTTTTGTGTTGTGATGCTTAACTTGATTAATGCCAATTTTTATTTAAATTCCTCATATGCGTTTGCTGATCAACATATGCATGTGGTATGGATTAGTTAGTTGAATCAATTTGGATGACTGAGTCCTAGGTTCAACAATAGTAACAAAAGATATCCACGCTGGTTCTTGGGTTAATCAACATGGGAAATCGGGAGTAGATACCATGCCCTAGGTCTCATGTGGTTGTCGATTTCTACAGATCTTATGCTCTCTTAAGGAATAACTCAATATACACCATGCTGAATCCCTTAAGAAAGAAAAGAGTTAGAGTAGATACCATGACTAACTCGTTGCTTAGGGAAATCAATAGCTTAAGGAGTAGATACCATGCCCTTAGGTTGACAACCATTAGGTATTCATGACATAAGTAAAGCATTGGCATACTGTTTTGTTGTGGTAGCATGATTAGTGGTGGATTTCAAGTCCCTACGCCTTTATCTTTATTAAATTCCAACTAAATATTTATTTCTCTTATTTTTATTTTAATATTGCGAAACTAATTCTAAATCAAAATTTACCAATCCCTGTGGAGATAATCTTGCATTCGCACACTATACTACTAAGTTGACCTTGTGCACTTGCAAGTAAAACAAGTCCGATTATTCGCTTATCTATTTAGGTAGATAATCGCACAACAAAACTCCATCTTCTATGTGCTAATTCACCGCACACCAAATCAAACTTGCGATGCCTTAAACCAACCTTGGGTAAGTAACATATATTTTTAAAATCCTTATTCATTGTAAAAATGTGTTTTTATTATAAGCTTACTCATGAACAGTCATCATAGGTTTTATGTCCAACCCAAATTTTTAGATATCATGAAGAATGAATTTATCTTTGATTTTGTTTTTATATAGTCTTTCTTTTTGTATTGCTAAGGGACTAGCAATATGTAAGCTTGGGGGTGTGATAAGTGCTTAAATAGTCATATTTAAGACCCTTAATTTACACTTGTTAGGCTATTTGTTTATCTATTTTAGTAAATGCTACTTCATTTTTGTGTTTACGGTGTTTTTCATAGGTCTTTAAAGAAAAGAAGACATTTTGGAGCTCTAAGGAATAAAAAGTGAATATCTACAAACCAGCAAGGTGCGCTTGAGCGCACCTTTATTGTGATGGAGCGCACAGGCACTCATGCGCATACTTAGAAGGCTCGAGCAAACCTATGCGCTCAAGCGCAGACTTATGTGATTGAGCGCACACGCACCAGAGGCGGCAGAACCAGATTTGGAAAGAAGTCTCTGGACCTTAAATTGGAAATTAGGGTTTCGGGGCACCCTTAGAGCCCTATATATAGACTTGTAAAACACAGAAAACATACTTTTAGATTTTACCTTTTAATTTTCTTTGGAATTGTAAGCTTTGGAGGAGAATTGACGACTCTTCTCTCGTGTTTATTCTTTCCCTTTTATTTTTATTTTATGAATATGTTTAGCATCACAACCATGTGTAACTAAACCCTAGTAAGGGCTTGGTTGAAGCCCTAATTATGCTTAACCAATAATTTAGTATTGGCGCCTTTGCAATATTTATGCTGTGATTCTTGATTTGATTAATGCTTGTTTTTATTTAAATTTCTCATATGTGTGTGTCTGATCAACGTATGCATGTGGTATGGATTAGTTAGTTGAATCAATTTGGATGACCGAGTCTTGGGTTCAACAATAGTAACAAAAGAAATCCATGCCGGGTTCTTGGGTTAATTAACATGGGAAACTGGGAGCGGACTAAGCCCTAGGTCTCGTGTGGTTGTCGATTTCCACAGATCCTATGCTCTCTTAAGGAACAAATCAGTATACACTATGCTGAATCCCTTAAGAGAGAAATGAGTTAGAGTATACACTATGCCTAACTCGTTTCTTAGGGAAATCAATAGCTTGAGGAGTGGACGAAGCCCTTAGGTTGACAACCATTAGGTATTCATAGCATGAGTAGAGCATTGGCATATTGTTTTGTTGGGGTAGCATGATTAGTGGTGGATATCAAGTCCCTATGTCTTTATTATGTCATCATTTCTATTAATCTATCTTCAAAATTGTCTCATTATGAGACTCATTTATCTATCAATCATTTAATAATAAAAACAATTTCTTTTACATCTCAGGCATTAATAATAAATATTTAAAATAAATATAATGCATGAATTTAAATTTTCTTTCTTTCTTTCTTTCTCATCAGATCATTTTATATTATCATCTGGGAACATCTTCCCACATGTCGACATGTTTCAGCCAGACCAGCTTCCTGGTATTCCCTTTTATGCATATGAACAATAATATGCAAGCAAACATACATCAAAACATTTAATTCAACTATCTATATCTTTCTCAAACTTATTATTTTATCATATTTATTACATTGTCTCCTCATATATCATATCAATTTTTCAATCATATTTTCAGAAATTTCATATAACTTCTCAATATATTTTTCATTAATCCATTTTTAAAAAAAATATAAATTATTATATAATTAATATTCAACATACTATTTAATATCCAATCAATAAATCAATTATCATACTTAACAGAAAATACATCATTAAATCATTATAATTCAACAATTTATTCAAATATCATAAATTCATATTTTTATTGGCCTCGATTACTAAAAGTAAATCTAACTCATCATGTAGCACTTAAAGCTACCCGTAGATCACTTTATTGTATTTTCTGCTCCTTTCAGCAATTTTTTGAGATTGCTGATCACCAACACCTAATCATAAACTTTCATAAACTCTTACTATTTCATAACTTAATTCAAACAATATAATTATTTAGTTATGAATCTTATTGAAAATTTACCTTAAATATGATGAAATCTTGATATTGTAATTGAATGATTATACTATCGATAATATTGGAGAAATTTTGTATATAAATTTTTGTTAAGAAATTTGAATTGAAGAAAGAAGAAAACCAAATGGGATTTCATAAGGAAATAAATAAAGTTTATGAACTCAGAGACTTATAAACCTCTTTTTTTTTTTTTTTTCTTTTCTCCTTCACTGTTTTTTTATTATTGTATATTTTTTATTTACCGCCGTTTCACTGCTTCGCTGCTTCGTGAAGTCTGCGATTTTTAAAAAAAAATACAATTTACATATTTGCCATTGGCTATTTACAATTTTGCAATCATTTAAAATTTATAGTTTTTGCCATTACATAATTATAGTTTTTCCATTTATCCTTTAAAATCAATTTTTCATCTTTTGTTCCTTCCAAAAATTTTATAAAAATTACAGAGAAATATAAAAATTTATATTTTCTTCCAAAATTTTTAAATTATTTTCCTCAACTTCAGTCAATATTTTTCTTCAAAATTCTTTCATTTCAACTTCAAATTTTAAAAAAATTTAGTACTTTCTTCTTCAAAAATTTCAAACTCTTTTCAATATTATATTTCAAATATTATTTCAAATCGATACTAAATCTTTCATCAATGGATTATTTAATTCAATATAATATATATAAAATTACTTCTTTATCATTATTTTATGAACACAAGTACTACAATTCTATCCACCTTATGAAAATTTCGTCCCCGAAATTTCCATACCTAACTCATGAAAAAACTGGAGGTACTCTTTCCTCATTCTTGCCTCATGCTCCAAATTAATTTCTTCAACATCTTTGTTCTTCTATAACACTTGAAGTAAAGGAATAACTTTATTACGCAAGACTTGTTCTTTTTTGTCTAGAATTCTGACTGATACTTGCATAAAGGTAAAATCTTCCCGAAGTTCTACAGCCTGACTCGGAATACTATGGAATTCATCATGTAAACACTTTCTTAAAAGTGAAATAAGAAACACATTGTGTAATTGCTTTAACTCTAGAGGTAAATTCAATCTATATGTTACTGGTCTAACTCTTTCAATCACCTCATATGGCCCCACAAATCTCGGACTCAACTTTCCATTCTTTTTAAATCTCAATACACCCTTCCACGAAGATATCTTCACATACACCCAGTCACCAACCTGAAACTCAAGAGGTTGTCTTCTATTATCAATATATCCATTCTTTCTATTTTGTGCTTCTCTAAGGTTTTCTTTAACCAGTTTGGCCCTCTCAATAGTCAAATCTATCATTTCTAGACCAAATATCTTTCTTTCTCCAACTTCTTCCCAACATACTGGAGTTCTGCACAGTCTACCATATAAAGCCTCAAATGGTACCATCCCAATACTAGCTTGATACTGATTATTGTATGCAAACTTGATCAAAGGTAAATAAGCATCCAAACTCACTGAAAACTCAATACACTTGCCCTCAACATATCTTCTAGTATTCTAATGATTCTCTGTGTCTGCCCATCAGTTTGAGGATGAAAAACTATACTAAACTGCAACTGTGTACCCATATCTTTCTGAAAACCCCTCCAAAATCTAAAAGAAAATCTAGAATCTCTATCTGATACAATGCTCAAAGGTACTCCATATAATCTCACAATTTTCGCTACAAACAATTCAGCCAAATTTTCAGGACTCCAGTTAGTTTTAATAGGAAAGAAATGCGAAGACTTAGAAAGTCTATCCACTATAACCCATACAACATCATGACCTCTTTGGGTATGGGGAAAACTAGACACAAAATCCATATTCACATTCTCCTATGGCCATTCAAGTACGGGAAGAGGCTGTAATAAACCTACTGGGTGCATAGAATACACAGAATCATGAGCTCCTCTTAGTATCTCCTTTCTCATATCAACATTATTAGGAACACAAACTCTATGTCCCAATACCACTATACCATCTTCTCTAATTCTAAACTCGATCGGCTTCCCACTTAATACTTCCTGTTTGATCTTCTCTATCCTTACTCTGCATTTGTAACAAATGATCAATAATGGAAGATTGTACCACCATATTTTCCATCAATACTCTTCTATCACTGATACTCAACTGCATTCTCATTTCACTCAATCCTATCATCAAGCTAATATCATGACTCCCAATAGCAGCTAAGCTCCCTACAGACTTTCTACTCATTGCATCAGTGCTACATTAGCCTTCCATGGATGATAATGAATTGTACAGTCATAGTCGTTAATCAATTCTGTCCACCTCTTCTGCCTAAAATTCAACTCTCTCTAGGTAGGTAAATGCGTCACACTTTTATGATCAGTAAAACTTTCATAAGTGGCTTCATACAAGTGATGTCTCCAAATCTTCAGAGAAAAAACTATGGCAGCTAATTCTAAATCATTGATCAGGTAATTTCTCTCATGGTTCTTCAATTTCCTAGAAGCATATACTATAACTCTCCCATGTTGCATCAACACACATCCCAACCCCTGATGCGACGCATCGCTATATACCACAAATCCCTCATCACCAAAAGGAAGCACTAATATTGGAGCAGTAGTTAATTTTTCTTTCAACAGCTGGAACTCTTCTCACATTCTTCTGACCACATAAACTTCACTTCCTTCCTAGTGAATTTGGTCAATGGTCCAGCAATAATATAAAAATTCTGGATAATCCTCCTATAATAACCAGCCAACCCCAAAAAGCTTCTAATTTCAGTCACACTAGTTAGTCTTTTCCAATTCAACACTGTCTCCACTTTCTGTGGGTCAACTGCTATACCATCTCTTGACACAACATGCCCCAAGAAATATATTTCATTCAACCAAAACTCACGCTTAGAGAACTTTGTGTATAATTTCTCTCTCCTCAAAATTTCCAACACTATCTCTAAATATTGCACATGCTCCTCTTCATTATTGGAATATACCAGAATATCATCAATAAATACAATCACAAATTTATCCAACAATGGTTTAAACACCCAATTCATTAGATCCATAAATGCTACAATAGTAAACCAAAATGGCATCACAAGGAACTCATGATGGCCATAACGTGTCCTAAAAGCAGTCTTAGGCATGCCCTCCTCCTTTATCCGCAACTAATGATAACCCGATCTTAGTTCTATCTTAGAAAACACACTAGCCCCTTATAACTGCTCAAATAAATCATCTATCCTGGGCAAAGGATATTTATTCTTGTTGGTGAACTTAGTCAACTATCTATAATCAATACACAACCTTATCGTTCCATCATTCTTCTTCACAAACAATACAGGGGCTCCTTAAGGTGACATACTAGGTCGAATAAATTTTTTTATCTAGAAACTCCTAAATTTGAACTTTTAATTCTCTCAACTCAGCTGGTGCCATTCTGTAAGGTGCTATAGATATGGGTGCTGATCTCGGAATCACCTCAATAGAAAATTCAATTTCCTTGTTGGGAGGAAAACTAGACAACTCTCTAGAAAATACTTTAGAAAAATCTTTCAATTCTAAGATTTCTTCTAACTTCCTAATCTCCTTTCTAGAATCCACCAAATACGCCAAATACCCCTCACAACCTTTCTTCAACCATCTACTAGCAGTTATGGCAGAAATAAGACAGTTGGTAAGTATCTTACATTCTCCTTGAAAATTAAAATCCTGTTGTCTTGGTATCCTGAACACCACATTCTTCCTAAAAAAATCTATCTAAGCATGATATGCAGATAACCAATTCATCCCCAAAATTAAATCAAAACCTATCATATCTAAAGGCAACAAATCAATTCCAAATTCTCCATCAGCTATACTAATCCCAGAACCTCGATAAATTGTCCTGATAATAACCCTATCCCTAGTAGGAACCTCAACAATAACTACATGCATCAAAAGACTAACATAAGCATCAATAGATTTCATATAAACACTGGATGCAAAAGAATGAGTTGCACCAGAATCAATTAGATACCATAACCATAACAATATCAGGAGTGGCTTATGCATCTTGTTGGGTCAATACATAGACTCTGCTGTCTCTGGGTTGTAACTAACCACCGCATCCTCTCTCAGCTACTGATCCTCTGCCTCTGCCCCTGACACTCCCTGATCCACCACCACTCTCCACTTATTTTATCCTAACACCTCCAGCACTTATCTCAACAGATTTCGCCACTGAAAAATCTACACTAATATGTTCTCCCTCACCACATACAAAGCACATCAGAGTAGGAAAATTTTGAGATAGATGCCCTGTCTGATTACATCTATAGCAAACTCTTATCTGTCGATCATACATCAGATTACCACTTCCCCTTGGTGGTATACTTACTCCTCTATCATAACTTTCAGTTCCCATAGCCTATCTCCCAAATCTAGGGGTTCCACCAACATTACTTTGAGCTAAAGAAGCAACAAATACTTACTTCTCTAGCTCAGCATGTCCACGTGTCATCCTCAAACTCTGAATTAAAATGTAGTTTATTTAAATCTTCCACTTCGTTAAATTTTTATGTAGTCTACATAATCATAAAATCAAATACTTTGATACAAAAATTGTAATGACCTATCCTGAGTTGGCCACCCTCGAGATGGTGTCGTCATGTTTTGAAATCCTAACATGACACATATATGCAACAATATAAAAACACATATCGATTGAAAAATATATACATACATAAATCCTCAACCTTCAATGGGGGAGTTACATTATTAATATTACAACTGAAGCAATATATACAATATATTACATATGAATATTTACAAATTTTTTTTCTTCCATTAGTCCGAGGATGTGGACAACGAGACTTATAGATAATAACTCAGTATGAATCTCATCTCACAAATCTATCTGTTCTGC
Source organism: Bretschneidera sinensis (assembly GCA_023935145.1). Lineage (NCBI taxonomy): Eukaryota > Viridiplantae > Streptophyta > Magnoliopsida > Brassicales > Akaniaceae > Bretschneidera > Bretschneidera sinensis. The sequence goes on along the minus strand of CM043700.1, from coordinate 79,483,708 downwards.
CTGCTACCTAAAATTATTTAACAATGAGGAGTGAGCTTCACAAGCTCAGTGAATTTAATTTACTAGAAGTACTCAATTTATATACTTTCAGTTATATTCATTCATTGTTAAATCAATATAATTAACTATCTATCTCTTCTCACATTCTAATTCAACCTATAGACTGGGGTTCCAACCCAAGAGGGGGGTGAATTGGGTTTTTAAAAAATTTTGTAATTATTTGCAAGTTTATAAAAACAGTTAAATGCACAAGCGTACAAACAAATAATGTGCTTTGAGTAAAAGAGTTTAAGGAAGAGAAAGTGCAAACTTAGTTTGTAGTAGTTGGGTAATATCGGATTCCTTCAGACCCTACGTCCACTCTCTTCAAGGAACCTCCTTGAGTGATCCACCAAAACCTTTAGTCGTACAACTTCACAGGTGTTGTATAAACCTTACAACCAATCCCTTCATCTTGGAAGCTAATCCCTTTCTCACGGAAGCTTACAAAGAAGTGTTTAATTCTAAACACTCTAAGAGTTATTATAACTCTTTTCCCTTTACAATAAATGTGATTTGTTGTAAAGTAAATGGTGGAGAGATAGCAATGAATACTTTTACAAATGAACAATATCTCTCTTTCAAGAAAAAGCTTGAAGAATGGCTCAACAATAATTTTTTCAAATATTTTGAGAATTAATGAGCAAACTTATGAATTGAATGTGTAATCTTCTTGTTTCAAATGCTCATTGAAGTGGGTTTATATAGCCTTGAATCAATATGGCCGTTAGACACTGACTTGGTAGGTTTGGTGCATTAAATGCTCAAGTCCCGTGTCTCAAACGGTCATATTTTTTAATTACTAGTAGATTGGGTCTTCGTTCCAGTTGACTAGGTCAAGTGAGAAATCTCACTTTTAAGCTGTGGGAGAGTACCAGTCAATTGGGTCCTAAGCACTAGTCGACTGGGAACTCATTATCCCAGATGCCAGTCAACTGGGTGCTCTACACTAGTCGACTAGGGACATTCTGTCCCATACCCCAGTTGACTGGTACATTTGAGCCAGTTAACTGGATCCCTTCAATCCAGTTTTTCATGTAATAAAACTATTTTTGTCTTAGAAGTGTTTAAATTAATAGTTTTGTCAAAATTCTTTTGCAAAGAGAGCTATAAGACAAGCTACTTACTTGAACATAAGAGATTTACAGACTATTTCAATACCTTAATGCCTATTCCATATCTTCTGTCTTGTCTTGACGTCTGATACTGGTTGAGTTGTTGCATCTTGATTCTTTGCCGAAAGCTTTTACCGTTTAAATACTTAGATAAAACTGTTAGTACAATTAAAGTAGTGTTTTGTCATTATCAAAATTAGATAAGGGTCAACAATCTCCCATTTTTTGATGATGACAAAATTAATGAGAGAAAACAGTTTTAAAAAACTAAGTGTTAGGTTTTTAGTAAAAAAATGGGCAGAGTTTCCTCTGTTTTTTGGCTAAAACCAACCTCTAAAGCAGTTCAAATGCAGTTTATAAATAACTCAACCAAGTAAAGTAAGACAGATTTATATTCATTAATGTTTTCAGAGCAATGATCCCCCTAAATCTATGCTCTATTATAAGTTTACATTGATATTTCTCTTTTTTTCATTTTTCTCCCCCGTTTTGACAACAGCAGAAACGGGGGTGCAAATTCAAAAAAATAAGTAACATGGGTACCATAGATAGTAAGATAATGCAAAAAAAAAAACTTGTAAGAAAAAACTAGGCATTATTTAGAGCGAGGAAGACTTCCCTAGAAGAACCGAAAGTTTCCACACTAGCATAAGTAGTTAAAGCATATCGCAGAGTACAAAAGATTTAAACCGAGTAATCTTATAGCTTAAAAAGTAAAGCAAGTATATGAACCATTAACTAGACAACTGAAATATAGGAAAATATATAAAACATCCATACATCACAGGCTTCTAGAAGCCAAATATCGAATATAACAACAGAAATGTATGATAAAGTAATAAATGTTTGTGCTAAGATCAGCTAAAAGCTATATATACACGAAAAAAGGGATAACACACGAAACTTAGCGAGTGGGAGAATCAGAGCCATCTCAAATAAGATCCTGAAGCTCAGTCAATGAGCCCTCTGTGTGCTCTCTGTGCAGCTCGAAGTAGTCTCGAAGTGAGTGGAGACCATGATGCATGGAATCAATAGAAGAGCTCAATCTCTGGAACTCAGACTACATGGATAGCATGCGGTGGTGCTCGACCATCAGTGTCTATAGTAGTGGGAGGGGCTGCATCACCAAGACCCTTGTCATCCTCCTCGCTGTTGTCACCCTCTCCAATCCTGATGTTTTTCCTGGCTTTAGAGTAGATCATCCCATCTCGGATTGTGCATCCCATCATCTTCAAAGAAAAGACATTGATGATGTCCTTGGGGCCGATGTCTTGAGCCTCAGAAGGGGGAAGAGGAACCCAAAAGTGCTGAAGGATGAGGGTGATGAGCAACCCATAGGGAAGGCACCCGGAGTCACTAGCTTCGTTGTTGATTATGTTGGTAAGCAGTAAGGGGTAGATATTGTAGTGGTGTCTAGTTTTGAGACACCAAATCAATACGATGTCTATCTTCGAGAGATAGCCCCGACTCCCAAATCGTGGATGGATGGTCCAACTCACGATGAGATTGAACAACTTCGAATTGAAGGGCATGTCACTACATGTGTGAAATGTAGTGGGCCGAAAGATTTAGTTAAGGTCTCTCCTAAAAATCTGACATGCCTCTTCATAGTCAAAGTTGTCCAGCCATCCATCCAGACTCCATTGGATCCCTCCCACTAGATCCCCAAGATGCTCACCAGGAGGTCAGTGTTCACCTCAAACTCCACACCCATCACACTAGTTTTGAAACGAAGAGCTAGTGGACTAGGTTTCACCAAGTTCACATAGAACTGGTGAATCAGGAGTGTGTAATACTTTTGGTGAATCTTGACAAGTGGTGTTAAGCGCACTACCTCAAAAGGAGGTAAAAGGTCAAAGTTTGCATGATGGATAGAATTGAAGTCAACGAATCTACCCGTCATGATCTTCTTGTGATGGATGACAGAATTATACCTCTCTTTGGCGACTGGACTCCAGAAGAGTGAGTCATCGAGCTCTGTCCTCGCCTTTTTGCTCGAGGATCCCGCTAAGCCTTTTCCTTTGGTATCCGGTGTCGTGGATTTCTTGGAAAGTGGCCTAGTAGGTACGAGAGATCCTCCAATGGAAGTTTTTATTCGGATTCTCTCAGACATTTGGAAAAAGGTGTTTTTAGGAAGATTTGAGAGATTTTCGGGAAAACAGAATTTTCAACCGTGGAAAGTTGAAATAAAGGTGACGAGGGATGAGATTAAGGACACTATGGAGTGTTTTGTGAGATTTTGGAAGAAAAGTGAGATTTTTTAGAGAGAGAAAGCTTCAGGTTTTTGAAAATGGGGTGAAAACCCTAAAAATTTGAAGCGACTATTTATAGAACTACGATACTAGTCGACTGGGTTAGGGCACCAGTCGACTGGGTCCTTCACTGATTTGGGATTTTTTGACATACCAATCGACTGGGTAGTTACTAAAAATTAAAAAATTTGGCTCCAAACGAGGTCTTATTCTACGAGTCGACTGGGTACTTGGACTAGTCGACTAGACCCTTAAAAGAAAGCTCCAGCTTAGAGTCTTAGTACAAAATTTGTTTATCTATGCCATCTTGAGTGAGGAAAATATTAAATAAGGTTTAATACTCATTCATTAGATGTCAAATATGCATATGATGAATGATGATGAAATCAAACATACAGTTTATTATAGTCTATGATGCCCATTGACAGTCTAATTTTACAAAAATTAGTTTCACTTAATGGTTTTGTAAGAATATCAGTTATTTGATCTTCTGAATGAATGAATTCTAGACTTATATCACCTTTTTTAGCATGATCTTTTATGAAATGATGTGTAATTTCTATGTGTTTGGTTCTAGAATGCTAAATGGGGTTTTTGGTTAAGTTGATAGCACTGTTGTTATCACAATGAATTGGAATATTTTTAAAGTTCATTCCATAGTCTTCTAGTTGTTTTTTCATCCACAACACTTGCACACAACAACTTCTGGCTACTACGTATTTCGCCTCGGCGGTTGATAGTGCAACCGAGTTTTATTTCTTGGAAAACCAAGAGGTTAGCATTGCACCTAAGGATTGACATGTTTCACTAGTGCTTTTTCTATCTAACCTACAACTTGCAAAATCAGCATCTGAATATCCTACAAGCTCAAAAAATGAATCTCTAGAGTACCATAATCCTAGTGTTGACCGTCACCTATATTTTAATGATGACAAAACACAACCTGAATTATACTAACAGTGCTATCTAAGTGTATTAAGCGAGAAACACATTCAACCAAAGATCAAGGTGAAATAACTCAACCCGAATCAAACACCAAGTCAAGATAGAAGATCTAGTATAGGAACATGGTATTTAAACAAGTTGTAAATCTCACTTGTTCATGTAAAAAGCTTGTCTTATGGCTCCTTTTGAAAAAGCATTTTTTCATAACTTTTTAACAAATATTTTTAAGTTAAAAGCTTTTCAAAACATGAAAACTGGGTTGATAAGCAACCCAGTCGACTGGGTACTTACACCAAAAGGCTGGTGTTTTGGACAATGTGTCCACAGTCGACTGGATACTTCATGCCAGTCGACTAGTGTTTTGGACAGACTGTCCTCAGTCGACTGGTAAGACCAACCTAGTCGACTAGTACTTTAGACAGAAGATCCCCAGTTGACTGGTAAGTCCTACCCAATCGATTGGTACCAGTCATAGCCTTAAAAATGTGATTTTTAAGCTTGACCCAGTCGACTGGTAGTTCAAAAAATATAAATATTGAGACACAAAAATTCAGCACAACTTGCACCAAAAAGTACCAAATTAGTACAGAACGGGCATATTACATCAAGGTTATACAAACCCACTCTATTGAGCATTTAAAGAGAAGAGATTACACATGAAATCAAGTTTTTACTCTTTGATACACAAAAAGCTTTGAAATATTTATATTAAGCCATTCTTCAAGCTTTACCTTGAAAGAGAGATATTATTCAGTTGCATAAGCTGTTATTATTATCTCTCTACCATTTACTTTACATCATTTATTGTTAATGGATTAACTTCCGAAAGGAAGAGATTAGCTTTCGAGAGGAAGAGGTTTGCTTCCGAGAGGAACAGATTGATTGTAAGGTTTATGCAACACCCGTGAAGTTGCACAACTAAGTTTCTTAGTGGATTACTTTAAGGAGGTTTCTTGAAGAGAGTGGACGTAAGGTTGGAACGAATCCGATATTACCGAACCACTATAAACTGAGTTTGGATCTTCTATTTCTTAAACTCTTTTGTTTATAGCACTTTACTTGTTTACATGCTTGTTGGTTTATCTGTTTTTATAAACTTGTGATTAATTAGCAAAAAGTTTTAAAAACCCAATTCACCCCCTCTTGGGTTGAAACCTCAATCTACAATTGGTATCAGAGCCTCATTCTCAATTTTAGGCTTAACATCCTTGAGTTGATCCGATGGCAGCAAATAGCTATCCTAAAAGACACTCATACACTAGGCCTCCCTTGTTCAATGGCTCCAAATATAACTATTGGAAAAACATGATGAAAATCTTTGTCGAAGGATAAAATTATAATCTATGGAGAGTCATTGAAGAAGGACCTAAAATTCCAACAAAGGAAATAACTATTGGAGAAATCAATCATACAATGCCTAAACTCAAAACTGAGTACAATGACGAGGATTGTAGAATGATGTCTCTCAATAGTAGAGCCACAAGTATTTTACATTGTGCCTTAGATATATCTGAATACAATAAAATCTCTACATGTGTTTCGGCTAAGGAGATATGGGATAAATTGCAAGTTACATATGAAGGAACTAGTGAGGTTAAAAAATAAAAAATTCATATGCTAGTATCTGAATATGAATCTTTTAGAATGTCTCCTAACGAAACAATTTCTCAAATGCACTCATGTTTCACAACTATTGTTAATGGTTTGAAGCTTCTTGGTAGGAATATTGAGGAATTTGAACTAACACGAAAAATCTTAAGATCTTTGCCATCCACTTGGAAAACAAAGAAGACGGCCATTACAGAGGCCAAAGATCTCGACAAACTTGATATTGAGACACTTCTTGGGTCATTATTGACATATGAAATGGAAGAAATGAATCCCATTGTCAATGATGATGAGAAGAAGAAAAAGGTGATTGCTCTCAAAGCCTCTACAAACAACAAAGAAGAGGAATCAAAAGAAGAGGCGGAGAGCAGCGAAGAAGATGGTGAGATGGCTTTAATCACCAAACAGTTTCATAGATTCTTGAAGAAAAGCAAGAAACCATACACAAAGGATCCCATCTTAAAAAGGGAACCACTTGTGTGCTATGGATGCAAGAAGCCTGGTTACATCAAGGTAGATTGCATAGCTACAAGCAAACCATACAAGAGCTTCAAGAAGAAAGCTATGATTGCAACCACTTGGAGTGATGACGAAGAAGAAGACTCCTAAGATAAAGAGGTCGAATACGAGGAAATTACCAACCTACATCTTATGACAATCAATGACGAAAATGAGGTATTATCTTCTCCCTCTTCCAAAAATAACATTGTTAGTAGTAGTGAAGAGTTGATAGAAGTTATAAATGAAATGCATGAAGAATTGAAGAAATTCGATTCTAGGAACTCTACTCTTAAGAAAGAGGTGTCATCTCTTTCTAAAGAAATAATAAGTCTAAAAGAAGAAAAAAGATAAACTATCTTCATTGCTTTATGATTCTACTCAAGACTTTCTTAAAGATAAAAATGAAAATTTAAAGAAGAAGATATTAGAATTGAATGGTACTATATCTAGACTCATGCTTGGAAAAGAAAAACTTGATGAAGTGCTTTCTTGCCAAAGATTAAGTGGAGGAAAATTTGGGTTAGGATACTCTCCTATAGGTAAGCAAAAATCAAAAGAGAGCTTATTCATCAAACCTTTGTGTGTGAATGAAGCCTCTACTTCAAAGGTAAAAATTACACCCACAATGAATAATAACATGTCTAGAAATGCTAATTATAATGCATATAGAAGAATGAAAAATCCTAGAAATACTCATATGTATGCTCATTCAAAAAATGCTTATACACATCCTAGGAATAATCATCATATGCATCCTAGAAACTATATGTGTAATCAAAGCTTGCACACTGCACATACTAGGAGTTACCATCATGGTCATCTTAGAAATAGTGTGCATACAAGCATGTATCCTAGAAATCATCATCATATATTTTCTGGAAATGACATGCATATTCATATTCCTCACAATCAAAACATGTATCTTAGGAACTCATATCCTAAGCATTATAGACATGCACAACTATATCATCATAGGATTGTGCATATAGAACTCCATATGTTGTTAAGAAAGTATGGGTCCCAGAAGGAACCGTATTTTCAAGGACTAATCCCAAAGGACCCAAGAAATTTTGAGTACCTAAAAATGCCATTGTATATCCTTGTGTGATGTAGATATGTCTCAACACCAAGGAAAAAGGTAACTGTTGGTACCTTGAAAGTGGATGTTCAAAGTATATGACCGGTGATAAAAGTGTATTCAAAGAGCTAACTCTAAGAGATGGAGGACATGTCACCATTGGAGACAACACAAAAATAAAGATCATCGGGCATGAAAAAGTTGGTAATGATTCCTCAACCATAGATAATGTATTACTAGTACAAGGACTTAAGCCAAATCTACTAAGTATTAGTTAACTTTGTGACAAAGGTAACAAAGTAATATTTGAAACCTCTCATTGTCTAGTTATAGACATCAAGAGCAACAAGATCAAATTTGTTGGCCATAGACACGAAAATGTCTATATAGTTGATTTAAAATCCATGCATTCCGAAAATGAAAAATGTTTTCCCGCATTTAGTGAAAATCCATGGCTATGGCATAAAAGGCTTGGTTATGTAAACATGAACTTGCTCAAAATCATTTCAAGAAAAGATTTAGTCATTGGACCATTGGAACTCTTGCATATGGACTTATTTGGTCCAATAAGTACCATTAGTCTAGGTGGCCATCAATATGCTCTTGTTATTGTTGATGACTATTCAAGATATACCTTTGTTATATTATTGCTTACAAGGATGAAGCTTTCAAAGGATTTGAAAACATTTGCAAAAAGGTTCAAAATGAAAAATGTATTTGTATTTCAATTATTAAAAGTGATCATGGAAAAGAATTTGAAAACCAAAGTTTTTTAAAATTTTGTGATGAAAATGGAATTGATCACAACTTTTCAGCTCCTAGAACCCCTCAACAAAATGGAGTTGTTGAGAGGAAAAACAGAGTTCAAGAAGAATTTGCAAGAACAATGCTTTGTGAAAATAGTTTACCAAAATACTTTTGGGCGGACGTGGTTAACACCTCTTGCAACATTTTGAATAGAATTTTAATTAGGCCTATGCTTGATAAAACTCTATATGGATTATGGAAAGTTAGAATGCCTAATATCTCCTATTTTTGTACATTTGGTTATAAATGCTTCATCCTAAATAACAATAAAACTAACTTGGGTAAATTTGACTCTAAGACTGATGAAGGGATATTTTTAGGATATTCAACCTCTAGTAAGGCTTATAGAGTCTTCAACAAGAGAACTCTAATGGTAGAAGAATCCGTACATGTAACAATTGATGAGTCTAACCCAATTAGTAGTAGAGAAGTTTCTTTCAATGATGATGTAGATTTTATTCCAAGAACAGAGGTACATACTCCCATTGTTGACCCAAAGGAGAGCTCACCTCAAACAAATCAAGAGATGGAAACTCTCAAATTAGACCAACCATCTACAAGTAAACAAGAGGATAGTCTTCCCAAAGATTGGAGGTATGTAAATTATCACCCGATTGATCAAGTGATTGGTGATCCTTCATAAGGGGTAAGAACTCATTCCTCTACTAGAAATATTTGTAACTATATAGCTTATTTGTCTCAAATAGAACCTAAGACATTTATAGAAGCCGAAAAAGATAATGATTGGATAATTGCCATGCAAGAATAAATAAATCAATTTGAAAGAAATAATGTTTGAAATTTAGTCCCTAGACCAAAGAACCATACAATAATTGGAACTAAATAGGTATTTAAAAATTAGAAGGATGAAAATGGAATAGTAACTAGGAACAAGACTAGACTAGTTGCTAAGGAATATAATCAAGAAGAAGGAATAGACTTTGATGAGACCTATGCTCCCGTAGCTATATTAGAAGCTATTCGAATGTTATTAGCCTTTGCATGCTTTAAAAAGTTTAAATTATTTCAAATGGATGTAAAAAGTGCCTTTTTAAATGGCTTTATAGAAGAAGAGGTTTATGTTGAACAACCTTTTGGATTTGAGAATCCTAGTCTTCCAAACCATGTCTATAAGCTTTCTAAGGCTCTATATGGGTTAAAGCAAGCTCCTAGAGCATGGTATGAAAGACTAAGCAAATTTTTTATTGACAATAATTTTATTAGAGGTAAAGTAGACACAACCCTTTTCACAAAGATTCACAAAAATGATACTCTTCTGGTCTAATTATATGTTGATGATATTATATTTGGTGCTACTAATGAATCTATGTGTCAAGATTTTGCCAAGTGCATGCAAGGTGAATTTGAAATGAGCATGATGGGAGAACTCAATTACTTCCTTGGACCTCAAATGAAATAACTAAAATGAGGCATCTTCATCAATCAATCAAACTACACTAAGGATCTACTAAAGAGGTTCGGGATAGAAAGCTCAAAGCTACTTTGAACACCCATGAGCACCTCTAAAAAACTTGATCTTGATGAAGGAGGTAAATGTGTAGATACTAAATATTATAGAAGCATGATATGAGCTTTACTCTATTTGACTGCAAGTAGACCTGATATTATGTTCAGTGTATGCATGTGTGCTAGATTTCAGGCTAATCCTAAAGAATCACATGTAGTTGCAGTAAAAAGGATCCTTAGATATCTACAAGAAACTCAAACCATAGGATTATGGTACTCTAGAGATTCATCTTTTGAGCTTGTAGGATATTCAGATGCTGATTTTGCTAGATGTAGGTTAGATAGAAAAAGCACAAGTGGAACATGCCAATTCTTAGGTGCAATGTTAAACTCTTGGTTTTCCAAGAAACAAAACTCTGTTGCACTATGAACCGCCGAGGTGGAATATGTAGCAGCTAGAAGTTGTTGTGCCCAAGTGTTATGGATGAAACAACAATTAGAAGACTATGGCATGAACTTTAAAAGTATCTCAATACATTGTGATAATACTAGTGCTATCAACCTAACCAAGAACCCTATTCAGCACTATAGAACTAAATACATAGAAATTAGACATTATTTCTTAAGAGGCCATGCTAAAAAAGGTGATATAAGACTAGAATTCATACCTTCAGAAGATCAAATAGCTGATATTCTTACAAAACCTCTAAGTGAAGCTAGTTTATGCAAAATTAGACTGATAATGAGATTGTTAGATTATGATAAACTGTATGTCCGATTGCTTCTTCATTCATCATTATGCATACTTGACATCTAGTGAAAGAGTTTTAATCCTTATTTAATGTCTCCCTCACTCAAGATGGCATAGATAAACAAATTTCGTGCTAAGACTCAAAGACTGGAAATTTTCTTAAGGGTCCAGTCGATTGGTGTGTGATAGGAGCTTAAATATATTTAAGCCCCTTAATTTACATTTGTTAAGTTCTTTATCTATATGTTTTAGTCTATTTAACTTCACTTTTGTGTTTTACACGTTTTTATAGGGTCTTGGAGAAAAAAAAGCATTTTTGGCACTTAAAGGAAGAAATCTGGAAATCCTGGAGCAGCTGCTGGCTAGATTGCGATCGAGCGCACTCCTCTGTGCGATCGGGCGTAGCATTGCGATCGAGCGCACCATATATGCGATCGAGCGCACATATACGGGCATGAACAGTAAACTACAGAACCCTATTTTGGAAATAAATGAGTTTTGTGTTTTAGGAAAGTTTAGGAACTCATGAGCCTCTTAGGACTTCTCAAAGACCTATAAATACACTTGTAAATCACACACAAAAGGCATCACCTCTTGGGGGGAGATCACTTCTTAGATCCCTTCTTTTATCGTTTGCTTTTAGCTTGGAGAAGGAAACTATGGAGGAGAATTGACGACTCTTCTCTCGGGTTTCTTCTTTCCTTTACTTTTATTAGGTATACTTAACTTTTAGTAAGGGCTTGGTTGAAGCCCTAATTATGTTTACTCAATAAATTTAGTATTGGTGCCTTTGCGATATTTATGTTGTGTTGCTTAACTTGATTAATACCTGCTTTTATTTAAATTCCTCATATGTATATGTCTGATCAATATGTGCATGTGGTATGGACTTGTTAGTTAGATCAATTTGGATGACCGAGTCTTGGGTCTAAGATTAGTAACAAGGGATATCCTATCCGGATACCCGGGTTAATCAACATGGGAAACCAAGAGTAGATACCATGCCCTAGGTCTCATGTGGTTATCGATTTCCATAGTACTTATGTTTTCTTAAGGAACAACTCAAGCAGATACCATGCTGAATCCCTTAAGGAAGAAAAGAGTTAGAGTAGATACCATGCCTAACTTGTTGCTTAGGGATATCAATAGCTTAAGGAGTAGATACCATGCCCTTAGGTTGACAAACATTAGGTATTCCTGATATGAGTAAAGCATTGGCATACTGTTTTGTTATGGTAGCATAATTAGTGGTGGATATCAAGTCCCAACGCCTTTATCTTTATTATTTTATCTCTATCATAATCAACTCTTTTATTATTTCTATCTTTTTTACATTGCGAATATAATTCTAAAATGAAATTCACCAATCCCTTTGGAGATGATCTTGCATTTGCACACTATACTACTAAGTTGACCTTGTGCACTTGCAAGTAAAACAAGTGTGATTATTTACTTATTTATTTAGGTGGATAAACGCACAACAAGTTTTTGGCGCCGTTGCCGGGGATTGTGCTAAATTTCTGTTTAGAATTATTTCCCGTTTATTTTTCTTATTTTGTTCAAATTTTATTTTCTTATTTTTCATTAAATATTTTTCTTAATCTGTTTTGTTTTATTTTATTTTATTTTCATCAACTATCTAACTTAATTCTTCATTTTTGTTATTTTCTTGCTTTCTGTTTCAGGTGTGCATCAGTGCTAATTCTGGCACTGCGATCGAGTGCAAACCTAAGTGCGATCGAGCGCAGTGCTTGGAGCACTCGAGCACAAATAGTCCAGAGACTACCCGAGCAGCAGTACTGAAGCTACTGCACTAAGGTATTCCTGCTGATTCATGCAAGGGCTTCGAGTGAGGAACCCAACCATCCTTTCACTTGGTATAAAAAGTGAGCAGATCATTCGAAAGAGGCCTAGAAACAACTTCGAGGAGAGAGAAGAAGAATTTGAGAGTGAAGCACCAATGTAACAGCTTTACAACCAATTGCCACCAGAACGGAGACCTATGAAGCAATCCTTCATTCCACAGAGCCTCAACCATCCTTCATGCATTGCATATCAACCTAAGGTGGAAGAAAATTTTTACATATCTTCGCAGATACTCAGTGCCTTGACTCATTTTAGGGGTACATCTGCTGAGGATCCACACTTGCACCTTCGAGAATTCTGTGATCTCTGCAAGTTCCAGCATATTCGGGGCCTAGATCAAGAGGGAATCAGGTTAATTCTTTTCCCTTTTTCATTAAAAGATAATGCTAAAATGTGGTATCATTCATTGCTTACGGATTCCATCCATACTTGGAAAGAGCTATCCAGTAGATTTCTGAGAAAATTTTTTTCCAGCCCAAAAGACAAGGCAGATGAGGAAGGAGATTCAATCCTTCTAACAGAGGGATGGAGACCTTTTCTTTGAGGCATGGAGACACTTTAATGAGTTGCTACTCAAATTTCCACATCACAACTTACCTCAAGATGAGCTGGTCCTAGCTTTCTATGAAGGTTTGAGTGGCATAAATCAAGATATAGTGGATTCTGGTTGTGGAGGTGTGCTGATGGAGAAGACTAGTGAAGAAGCCATGGAGCTGTTTGAGACATTAAGTGAGCACACCCAACAATTCTCCTCGAGAGGCAGACAAGGAATTAAAAGCAAGGGTATGTATGAGGTGAGCTTCAATGATGGATCTTTGAATCAGATGGCTGCTATGGAAAGAAAGCTAGACATGCTCATAAAAGCTATGGCTGATCAGAACAACTTATCTAGTCCACAGGCTACATAACACCAGAACCACCCCAACCTTTCATGGAGCAACACTCAAAATGCTTTGAATCTTCAAGGACAGCAACGACACTTCCAACCAGCAGCCCAACCAGTGCCGAAATTAGAAAATAGTGACCTAGAGAGTCTTATGAGGCAATTGATGACTACATAAGAACAGTTCATGACTGAGCAAAGACAAACCACTACAAAACATGAGCAAGCCATTCAAAGACTCGAGGAACAAATGGGGAAATTGGCTAAGGAGCTAAGTGAAAGAAAGTTAGGTGAACTTCCAATCCAACCACTACCTACTCCAAGAGGACATCAACAACTAAATGCCATGACAACTCTAACAAATGGTAAGATCATCCGAGCTGATGAGCCTGCACAAGCATCCACATCCAAGGTAAGTGAGATGGAGAAGGTAAATGGTGAGAAAGTTGAAATTAAAAGATATAATGCATTAAAATTACCCCCAGATAATATAAAATGTTTTAATGTATGCATGACGCAAAGTGTTGTTGAGGAAGCTTTTCAGGTCCATCACATTGATCCAGTACAAACCGCTCTTACCTATAGTGTCCCAAGATGAGATATTGAGCCCAAATGCAAGGATGTTACTGATGACATCATTGACACTATGCACCTCCTTGAGACCTTTCCAAAGCCTCCAAGTAAGTACACCGATCCATTTGAAATTCTTGGGCCTACTAATACTATTCTTCCCCCTTTTATTGTACAGGCACCTAACTTGGAATTCAAGCAGTTGCCCGAGCACTTATCTTATGCTTATATGGGAGAGAATAAGACACTTCCTATGCTAGCTGCTGCCACTCTTAGTTTTGGGGACAAATAAAGTTTGGTCCGGCTGAAGACGTTAAACTTAGCGCTCATGGGAGGCACCCCATAGCTTATCCTTTTATTTTTATTATTTTACGTATTTATTGTTATTTATTTATTTTTATTACTTCTTGTTTTCCTGTATTACGTTAGTTTTTCTTTTTTAGGGCAATGTATGCATCCGTTCAAGTTTGGGGGTATGCTATGAGCTATGCCGACCTAGCTAGTTCTCCATCTCCCAGGTTAGCTCTTTCCTTGTTATTCACACATTGGGGACAATGTGTAATTTAAGTTTGGGGGTATGGGAGACACATTCACACACACATTGTCCCAGTTTTTGTTGTTTTGTTGTTTTTCATAGATAAATACATGTTCATTCCGTTCCAAAATTTTTGGGTGTTCTAAACAAACAATATGATTTGACTTCATAAGTGAGCTTAACACCTTGAACATATGGGCCAATAATTAAGTTTTGAACCATAATCACTTTTTTTTAGGCATTTAAGGATTCACAAGTTTGACTTAAACTAAACATGAGCATATTAGCACATAGTTGTGTGGGGTATGACATGTGATTTTGATTTGTATGTTTCTTTTGCTTGACTGTGAACCAGATGACCTATTAGATTAACACGGTGGCATAATAAAATAGAAAAAGTTCGTTATTGCTCGAAAAGAAAAAAAAATGCTCCTAAAGATCATTAAAAAGAACTGTCCATTGAGTAACTGGCCCTCTTGCCTCAGTAAGCAGTGAGTGTCACGTAAAAAGGTGGAATATTCTGATCGGTAGCATTAAGACCAGTTAGTTTTGTAGCCTTTTTGACTCGAGTTAGTAAGCCCTTAGGGGTGTCTCTACACCTAATGCCCTAAAACCATCTGGTTTGGGAGTCATTGGCTAAACGCTCATTAGACGAGTCAAATAGAAAGCTTAAGGGAACTAACTTGGCAAAAATCTCACAAATAAAAGAAAAGAAGAAAATCTATGCCATCTTTGTTGATTCTAATAGGAAATTTGGTGAATCTTGAGTCATCAAAACACTACACATTAGAATTATTTGGAAACCCAATCTTTTATGTGCTAGTCCACAACACACTCAGTCAAACTTGTGATATCTTAACCTGCCTCATAAAAGTGATTTGCGTTCAAAACTCGTATTCATTGCAAAGATGTGTTTATACTTGTTAAGCTTGCTCATGAATGCGCATCATAGTTTTGTGTGAAACCTAAACTTTTGTTGGACACCATGAGCATTGGATTTATCTTTGCGTCTTTGTTTTTCATTTAGTTTTTGGTTTTGTATTGCTAAGGGACTAGCAATATGTAAATTTGGGGGTGTGATAGGAGCTTAAATATTCATATTTAAGCCCCTTAATTTACATTTGTTAAGTTCTTTATCTATATGTTTTAGTCTATTTTACTTCACTTTTGTGTTTTACACGTTTTTATAGGGTCTTGGAGAAAAAAAAGCATTTTTGGCACTTAAAGGAAGAAATCTGGAAATCCTGGAGCAGCTGCTGGCTAGATTGCGATCGAGTGCACTCCTCTGTGTGATCGAGCGCAGCATTGCGATCGAGCGCACATGTACGGGCGTGAACAGGAAACTGCAGAACCCTGTTTTGGAAATAATCTTATTTTGGAAATAAAGGAGTTTTGTGTTTTAGGAAAGTTTAGGAACTCATAAGCCTCTTAGGACTTCTCAAAGACCTATAAATACACTTGTAAATCACACATAAAAGGCATCACCTCTTGGGGGGGGATCACTTCTTAGATCCCTTCTTTTATCTTTCGCTTTTAGCTTGGAGAAGGAAACTGTGGAGGAGAATTGACGACTCTTCTCTCGGGTTTCTTCTTTCCTTTACTTTTATTATGTATACTTAACTTTTAGTAAGGGCTTGGTTGAAGCCCTAATTATGTTTACTCAATAAATTTAGTATTGGCACCTTTGCGATATTTATGTTGTGTTGCTTAACTTGATTAATACCTGCTTTTATTTAAATTCCTTATATGTATATGTCTGATCAATATGTGCATGTGGTATGGACTTGTTAGTTAGATCAATTTGGATGATTGAGTCCTGGGTCTAACATTAGTAACAAGGGATATCCTATCTGGATACCTGGGTTAATCAACATGGAAAATCGAGAGTAGATACCATGCCCTAGGTCTCATGTGGTTGTCGATTTCCATAGTACTTATGTTTTCTTAAGGAACAACTCATGCAGATACCATGCTGAATCCCTTAAGGAAGAAAAGAGTTAGAGTAGATACCATGCCTAACTCGTTGCTTAGGGATATCAATAGCTTAAGGAGTAGATACCATGCCCTTAGGTTGACAAACATTAGGTATTCCTGACATGAGTAAAGCATTGGCATACTGTTTTGTTGTGGTAGCATAGTTAGTGGTGGATATCAAGTCCCTACGCCTTTATTTTTATTATTTTATCTTTATCATAATCAACTCTTTTATTATTTCTATCTTTTTTACATTGTGAATATAATTCTAAAATGAAATTCACCAATCCCTGTGGAGATGATCTTGCATTCGCACACTATACTACTAAGTTGACCTTGTGCACTTGCAAGTAAAACAAGTGTGATTATTTACTTATTTATTTAGGTGGATAAACGCACAACAGTAAGGCTATACCAGTCGATTAGACCTTGTTTGGAGTCATTTTTTGAAATTCAGTTATCAACCTAGTCGACTGGTATGAACTACCCAGCCTACTGGTATCTGTCTACTAGTTTATCTAGTCGACTGGTACCTTGATCTAATCGCCTGGTATGCAAAACTCTTCATCTTTGCAAAGGATCCAGTCAACTGGTACCCTAACCCCAGTCGATTGGTATCGCGATTCTATAAATAGGCTATTCATTTTTTCCAGATTTTTACACCATTTTCAAAAACCCTAGGTTTCTCTCTCTACAAAATCTCATCATTTTGAAAAAAAAAAACCTTCAAAACATTTCCTAAACACCTCGATCTACTCATCCACACCATCCATTTCAACTTTCTACGGTTGAAATCTCCCATTTCCACCCAAAACTCCTTTTTACCAAAAACTCTTTTTTTCCAAAAATGTCCGAAAAAATAAATATTAAAACATTGTTAGAGGACCACATGCACCTACGAGGCCAAGGTCCACCAAATCCACAACTCTGGATTCATGGGGGAAGGGCGTGGCGGGCTCATTAAGCAAAAAGCCTAGAACAGAGCTTGATGATTCTCTGTTTTCCAGCCCGACGGTGAAAGACAAGTATACCTCTATTGTTCGGCATAAGAAAATCATGATGGGTAGAGTTGTCGACTTCGACTCTATTCGTCATGGTAATTTTGATATATTACCTGCCTTCGAGGCAATAAACTTGACCCCACTGGTCAAGATACATGAGAAGTTTTAGCCGAGACTGATTCACCAGTTCTATGCGAACTTGGTGAAACCCAGTCCACTGGCTCTAAGATTCAGAACTAGTGTCATAGGTGTGGAGTTTGAGGTCAATACTGACCTCTTGATGAGTATCCTGAGGATCCTTATAGGAGGGATCCAATGGAGTCTGGATGGATGACTAGACAATTTCGAGTATGAAAAGGCATGTCAGATAGTTAGGGGCGACCCTAACTATGTGTTTCGACCCACTACATTTCACACATGTAGTGACATACCCCTAAACTCGAAATTATTCAACCTCATTAGGAGTTGGACCATTCACCCGAGACTCGGGAGTTGGGGGGTATCTATCTAAGATAGATATCATATTGATTTGGTGCCCTAAAACTGGGCACCACTTCAATATCTACCCCCTGCTGCTCGTAAATATGATTAATGGTGAAGCAAGCGAATCTGGATGCCTTCTCTACGGGATACTCATCACGCTCATCCTCTAGCACTTTCGAGTGCCTCTCCCCGCCTCCGAGGCTCAGGACATCAGCCTCAAGGACATCATCAATGTCTCCTCGCTGAAGAAGATGGGATGCTCAGTTCGAGATGGCTTCATCTACTCTAAGGCCGGGAAGCACATTCGGATTGGAGAGGACGACAGCAGTGATGATGAGGATGAGGATCCAGATGCTGCTGCTGCTGCTAATATGGATACGGATGACTGAGCACCTCCTATGGGTGACTCGAGTGCTAGTCAGGCTGGTTATGGCGATCTTCTTCAGGCTATCGTGAGCCTCCAGCTGACTATGCAGTCTAGCTTCCAGAGTTTGAGCTCTACCATCGAGAGCATGCATCACGACCTTCGTTCTCTCCAGGATGACTTCGAGTTGCACCGTGAGCATACCAAGGGCTCTCTGGCTGAGCTTTGGGATTTCATCCATGACAGCTCTGATTCTCCCGCTCCTTGAGTCATCTTTTTATCTTCCCTACCATGTACATAGTGATATAGATTTTCATTGTTTTTAGCACATACATATTCTCATATTTTATTGTATTTGTACTTCTATTTCGGCTGTACGAAGCCTATTTTGTATAGACAAATATTATATATGATGATGGTTCATGCTTAAACTTATTTCATGTACTTATTTTACATATGTGTAATATAGTTGCATGCTTTATAACTCTTTATATTTGGATAAATGTTTTAAACTACTTTTGCATATATGGAAACTTTCAGTTCTTCTCGGGAAGGCTTTCAAATTCCAAATGCTGCCAAATTTTGGCGTACAAGTTTGTTTATTGATGAATGCAAAATATTGCATATTTTAGCCCCTTAATTTACATTTGTTAGCTTAGGAATTTGTTACTTTGAGCTGTTTTCATTGTTTTACATGTTTATAAGCACTCGGAAAGGAGTTTCACTAAAATTGCCAGAATTATCTATACAGATCAGTCATTTTTGCGGATTTTACTGTATTGATTCAGGAAGAACCAAGAGATGAACCATATATGCTTTGAAAGATCCAGATGTCTATTTTTTGAGAAATTTTACAGCTCATAAAAATGATTTTTCTAGAGAAAGTTATGGTAGTTTTAGTAGACAAAGGTCAGGCAGTGCACCATGCTATGCTCGAGCGCACAAGACTGTGATTGAGTGCACTCGGGTAGTATCCCACATCAAATTTGCAAGACATTGCACTCTTGAGTTTCCCTATAAAAACCCCACCTCACTGAAGCAATTGGTGTGCAATTCGGAGGACTTCTACTAGCATTCTAGTGGATCTCGTAGGCTTTGCTACCACGAGGGGAAGCGCCGCCCAACAGCGAGTGGAATATCTCCCAATGTATAGTCAGTTTTAATTTATTTCTTTTTTTAGTTTTAAAGTTTAATGTTTAGTACTTTTATTGTGAACTTTAGTTTCATAATTATGAGAGACTAAAATCTTCATCTAAGGTTGAAGATGAAGCCTCGCCATTGTTTGGCATAATATTTTCATATTTGTTCATACAATTCTGACATTTCTAGTATAAATGTTATATTCAATTATTTGAGTAAAATCTTATGATTGGTTGCTTTTAAATTATTAAACTGGATATTCCTTGTGTTTCATCTGTCGGATACGGTGGATCATTCAAATTAGATTGGATATCCATTGTGATTTGTGAATTAAACGGATACATTGGATGGTTTTGGTTTAGTTTGCGTATTCGTCGTGATTTGTATAATGGTGGATTCATGGAATGATTTGATAGATTATTTTTATATAGAATATGAAGATATGTGCTTTACTTTGGTGGGGTTGATTCAGAAAACTTTAGTATTTTTATCATTTGTTTTAAAATCAATTTAGTTTTGTTTATATTTCTTTGCAAGATACAATCCAAAATTCGGAACTAGGTTAAAATAGGGTTAGTTTAGATAAAAATATATTTTCACAACGCAATTCACTGTGGATTCGACCTCGCACTTGCACAACACTATATTATAAACGACTCGTGTGCTTGCGAGTAATTTAAAACTCACAACATTTATGCATGCTCTTCATGTCTATGGTACCTATATAGCTTATTTTTTAGTTTACTACCCCTTTTTCTGCTGTTGTCAAAACGGGGGAGAAAAATGAGAAAATGTGAAAACTAACTGTAAACTCAAACGAATGCATAGTATTGCTCCAAAGAACTTGGTGTATATTTATAAATGATGAGTTGATTGGTTAGGTTGCATATAAACTGCTTTTGATCCTTTACAAGTTGGTTTTATTCAAAAAACAGAGGAGACTCTGCCCGATTTTTAAAAAAAAAACCAACGCTTAGTTTAAAAAAAAAAACAGTTTTCTCTCATTAGTTTTTTCATCATCAAAAAGAGGGAGATTGTTGACCCTCACCTACAATTTATTGATGACAAAACACAACCTGAATTATACCAACAGTGCTATCTAAGTGTATTAAGCGAGAAAAATATTCAACAAAGGATCAAGGTGCAATAACTCAACCCGAATCAAACACCAAGTCAAGATAGAAGATCTAGTATAGGAACAAGGTATTTAAACAAGTTGTAAATCTCACTTGTTCAGGTAAAAAGCTTGTCTTATGGCTCCTTTTGAAAAAACATTTTTTTCAGAACCTTTTAAACAAACATTTTTAAGTTAAAAGCTTTTCAAAACATGAAAACTTGGTTGATAAGCAACCCAGTCGACTAGGAAATTACACCAAAAGGCTGGTGTTTTGTACAGTGTGTCCACAGTCGACTGGATGCTTCATGCCAGACTGGTGTTTTGGACAGACTGTCCCCAGTCGACTGGTAAGACCAACCTAATCGATTGGTACTTTGGACAGAAGGTCCCCAGTTGACTAGTAAGTCTTACCCAGTCGACTAGTACCAGTTATAGCCTTAAAAATGTGATTTTTAAGCTTGACCTAGTCGACTGGTACTAAGACCCTGTCAACTGGTAGTTCAAAAAATATGACCGTTGAGACGTGAGAATTCAGCACAACTTGCACCAAAATGTACCAAATCAGTACAGAATGAGCATATTACATCAAGGCTATATAAACCCAATTTATTAAGCATTTAAAGAGAAAAGATTACACATGAAATCAAGTTTTTACTCTTTGATACACAAAAAGCTTTGAAATATTTATATTGAGCCATTCTTCAAGCTTTACCTTGAAAGAGAGATATTATTCAGTTGTAAAAGCTTTAATTGTTGTCTCTCTACGATTTACTTTACAACATTTATTGTAAAGGGATTAGCTTCCGAAAGGAAGAGATTAGCTTCTGAGAGGAAGGGGTTTGCTTCAGTGCGGAAGGATTGATTGTAAGGTTTATGCAACACCCGTGAAGTTGCATGACTATATTTCTTAGTGGATTACTTCAAGGAGGTTCCTTGAAGAGAGTAGACGTAGGGTCGAAACGAATCCAATATTGCCGAACCACTATAAACTGAGTTTGCATATTATATTCCTTAAACTCTTTTGTTTGCAGAACTTTACTTGTTTACATGCTTGTTGGTTTATCTGTTTTTATAAACTTGTGATTAATTAGCAAAAAGTTTTAAAAACCCAATTCACCCCCCTCTTGGGTTGAAACCTTAGTCTACACCTAGGTTTTGAGTTCCTTGTAGATATCTAAGGATTCTTTTTACTACAATCACATGTGATTCCTTAGGATTAGCTTGTAATCTAGAACACATGCATACACTGAACATTATATCAGATCTAATTGCAGTTAAATGAAGTAAAGCTCCTATCATGCTTCTATAAGTTTTAGTGTCTACACACTTACCTCCTTCATCAATGTCAAGTTTTTGTAGAAGTGCTCATAGGAGTACCAAGTGACTTTGAGCTTTCCCTCCCGAACCTTTTTAGTAGGTCCTTGGTGTATTTTGATTGATTGATGAAAATACCTCCTTTTAATTGCTTGATTTGAAGTCTAAGGAAGTAGGTAAGCTCTCCCATCATGCTCATTCCAAATTCACCTTGCATACACTTAGCAAACTCTTGACACATAGATTCATTAGTAGCACCAAATATGATATCATCAACATATATTTGGACTAGTAGTGTGTCATTTTTTTGAGTTTTTGTGAAGAGAGTTGTATCTATTTTTCCTCTTGTAAAATTATTTTTAGTCAAAAATTTACTTAGTCTTTCTTACAATGCTCTTGGAGCTTGCTTCAACTCATTTAGAGCTTTAGAAAGCTTGTAGACATGATTTGGAAGACTAGGATTTTCAAATCCAAGAGGTTGGTCAACATATACCTCTTTTTCTATAAAACCATTTAAAAATGCACTTTTTATATCCATTTGAAATAATTTAAACTTGTTAAAGCATGCAAATGCTAATAACATTTGAATAGCTTCTAATCTTGCTATTGGAGCATAGGTATCATCAAAATCTATTCCTTCTTCTTGATTATATCCCTTAGAAACTAGTCTAGCCTTGTTCCTAGTTACTATTCAATTTTCATCCATCTTATTTCTAAATACCCATTTAATTCCTATTAATGTATGATTCTTTGGTCTAGGAACTAGATTCCATACATTGTTTCTTTCAAATTGATTTATTTCTTCTTGCATGGCATTCATCCAATCAACATCCTTCTCGACTTCTACAAATGTTTTAGGTTCTCTTTGAGATAGATAGGCTACACAGTTGCAAATATTTCTAATAGAGGAACAAGTTCTTACCCCTTGTGCAGGATCACCAATCACTTGATCGATTAGGTGATAATTTACATACCTCCAATCTTTGGGAAGACTATCCTCTTGTTGACTTATAGATGGTTGGTCCAGTTTGAAAGCTTATATCTTTTGATTTGTTTGAGGTGGGCTCTCCTTTAGGTCAACAATGGGAGTAGGTGTTTCCGTTCTTGGAATGAAATCTGCATCATCATTGAAAGAAACTACTCTACTACTAATTGGGTTAGACTCATCAAAGGTTATATGTACGTATTCTTCTACCACTAGTGTTCTCTTGTTGAAGACTCTATAAGCTTTACTATAGGTTGAATATCCTAAGAATATCTCTTCATCGATCTTTGAGTCAAATTTACCTAAGTTAGTTTTATTGTTATTTAGGAAGAAGCATTTACAACCAAAGGCACGAAAATATGAGATATTAGGCTTTCTACCTTTCCATAATTCATATGGAGTTTTGTTAAGCATAGGCCTAATTAAAATTCTATTTAAGATATAGCAATAGGTGTTTACGGCTTCTGCTCAGAAGTATTTTGGCCAGCTATTTTCACAAAGCATTGTTCTTGCAAATTCTTCTAGAACTCTATTTTTTCTCTCAACAACTCCATTTTGTTGAGGAGTTTTAGAAGCCGAAAAGTTGTGATCAATTCTATTTTCATCACAAAATTTTGAAAAGCTTTGGTTTTCAAATTCTTTTCCATGATCACTTATAATGCTTGAAATACAAATTCTTTTTTCATTTTGAACCTTTTTACAAAAGTTTTCAAATCCTTTGTAAGCAATAAAGATAACAAAGGTATATCTTGAATAGTCATCAACAATAACAAAAACATATTGATGGCCACCTAAACTAATGGTACTTATTAGACCAAATAAGTCCATATGCAAAAGTTCTAATGGTCTAGTAGTTGAGACTACATTTTTTTATTTAAAAGAAATTCTAGTTTGTTTTCCCATTTGAAAAACTTCACACACCTTATCTTTTTCAAATTTGATTTTTGGAAGTCTAATGACTAAATCTTTTCTTGAAATGATTTTAAGCAAATCCATGTTCACATGACCAAGCCTTCTATGCTTTAGCAGCAGGTTTTCACTAAATGCAGGAAAACATTTTTCATTTTCTGAATGCAAGGATTTTAAATCAACTATATAGACATTTTCGTGTCTATGGCCAACAAACTTGATCTTGTTACTCTTGATGTCTATAACTAGACAATAAGAGGTTTCAAATATGATTTTTTTTGCCTTTGTCATATAGTTGACTAATACTTAGTAAATTTGGCTTAAGGTATTGCACAAATAATATATGAT
Organism: Bretschneidera sinensis; assembly: GCA_023935145.1. NCBI lineage: Eukaryota > Viridiplantae > Streptophyta > Magnoliopsida > Brassicales > Akaniaceae > Bretschneidera > Bretschneidera sinensis. The sequence goes on along the minus strand of CM043700.1, from coordinate 79,459,656 downwards.
CAATGGTTGAGAAATCATACCAACTTTTCTATGCCCGATGATCTTTATTTTTGTGTTGTCTCCAACGGTGACATGTCCGCCATCTCTTAGAGTTAGCTCTTTGAATATACTTCTGTTAGATGATTATCTACCTAAATAAATATGCAAATAATTTTACTTGTTTTACTTGCAAGTGCACAAGGTCAATGGTAGCATAGTGTGCAAGTGCGAGATCATTTCCATAGGGATTGGTCAATTTCGATTAGAATTGGTTTCTTCAAAGTAAAAAGAGAAATAACTATTGACTGTGAGTTAATAATAATGAGAACATAGGACTACGATATCCACCACTAATTATACTTTCCTACTAAGTAAGGTGCCAATGCTCTAGCCTTATTATGAATATTTAATGGTTGCCAACCTAAGGGCTTGGTCCACACCTTAGGCTATTGATCTCCCTATGCAATGAGTTAGACATGGTGTATACTCTAACTCTTTTCTCTCTTAAGGGATTCAGCAAGGGTTTATACTGAGTTATTCCTTAAGAGAGCATAAGGGCTTTGGAGATTGGCAACCACACGAGACCTAGGGCTTGGTCCACTCCCGGTTTCCCATGTTGATTAACCCGAGAATCTGGTGTGGATATCTCTTGTTACTATTGTCAAACCTAGGACTTGGTCATCCAAATTGATTCAACTAACTAATCCATACCACATGCATACGTTGATCAGACACACACATATGAGAAATTTAAATCCAAACAGGTATTAATCAAGTTAAACATTCTAACAAGGCTATAGGCAAAGGTAATCAATGAATAAATGTGTAGAAAAGCATAACTAGGGCTTCAATCGAGCCCTATAAAGGTTTAGTTACACATACTAGTTAAATTAAACATTCTAACCATAATGAAACAAAAACAGAAAAATAAAACCCAAAGAGGACTCGGGAGACGAGTCATCAAGTCCTCTCCTAAGCTTGCAACTTCAAGTCCAAAACAAAAAGTATGGTTTATGTGTTTTACAAGGCTATATATAGGGCTCTTCGGGTGTCCCGAAACCCTAATTTCCTATTTGAGATCCGGAGACTTCTTTCTATATCTGGCTCTACCACCTCTGGAGTGTTTGTGCTCGATCATATGCGGGTTGCACTCGAGTCTTCTACAAGTGTGCTCGTGTGCCTGTGCGCTCGATCACAAGGGAGGTGCGCTCGAGCGCAACGTGTTGGATGGCAAAACTTGATTTTTTACTCCTAAAAGCTCCAAAATATCATCTTTTTGTCAAAGCCTTGTGGAAAACACATAAAACACGAAAATGAAATAGAATCTACTAAAATAGATAAACAAAGAGCCTAACAAACGTAAATTAAGGGGCTTAAATATGACTATTTAAGCACTTATCACACCCCCAAACTTACATATTGCTAGTCCCTTCGCAATACAAAATGAAATACTATGTTAAAACAAAATTAAAGATAAATTCATTTTCATGATATTCAAAAATTTGAGTTGTGCATAAAACCATGATAACCGTTCATGAGTAAGCTTATAATAAAAACACATTTTTTTGAATTGAAAAATGATTTTTAAAAGCTCATGTTACTTACATAAGGTTGGTTTAAGGCATCACAAGTTTGATTTATGTGTGATGAATTAGCATGAATAAGATGGGGCTTCCAAATAATTTTAGCGCATAGTGTTTCGGTGTCCAAACCTACATCGAATTCCTTATCAAAAAGGACAAGAACCGCATAATGCTTGCTTCTTTTCCTTTTCTTTTATCATGCGATTTTTGCCATATTGAGTTCCGTTAGGCTTTCTAATTGACCCTTATAACGAGTGTTTAGCCAATGACTCCCAAACCAGCTGGTTTTAGGGCATTAGGTGTAAAGGCACCCCTAATGACTTACTAACTCGAGTCAAAAAGGCTATAGAACTAGCAGGTTTCAATGCTTCCTAGTGAAATTCTCACATTTTGAAGTGAACACTCACTGCTTACTGAGGCAAGAGGTCCAGTTACTCAGTGGAAATTTTTATTATGATCATTAAAGGCTTAATTCCCACCTTTTGACGTGAACACTCACTACTTACTGAGGCAAGAGGTCTAGTTACTTAGTGGAAAGTTTTTAATGATCATTAGAAGCTTTTTATTTTCTTTTTGCATGATGAACATTTTTCTTTATTTTTCTTCTGCCAAAGTGTTCTTTTAACAAGTTATCTGATTACAGTTAGGTTATGGAAACATATACAAAAGAATTATATGTCATACCCCACACAAATGCTTGCTAATGTGCTTGTCCAAATCTGGATCAAACTCGTGAATTCTTAAGTGCCTTGAGGTAGGTAACTAAACTTTGTAAAATTCCTATTACAAGACTATGTGTTCTAGATTTTAAGCTTACTAATGAAGTTTTATCATATTTTTAAATCAACCAAAAACTTTATCACCAAATGAACATACATTTATCTGACCTAAAAGAAACTTGGACCTAGTGTGTGCATGCGTTCAAGTGTGTGCATTTGTCAGTGTGTATCTCCTACTACCCCCAAACTTAATATACACATTGTCCCCAATGTGTGTGTGGCATGGAAAGATCTGACCTAGGAGCTAGAGAACTAAATTGCTTGCAGTGCTCGTAACACGCCTCTAAACTTGGACTGGTAACACGCACTAAGCTCCTGACAAAGAAAAATAAATGTTGTGCCGAAAAACAAGAAATATGTATACTAAACATGTAAATATAAACATAAAAAAATACTATAATGAAAATGGTATGCTTTGGGGTGCCTCCCATGAGCGCTAAGTTTTACATCTTCAGCCAGACGGGGTATTCTCTCACTGCTGATCATCGGGTGATGCAGTCGAAGAGGTACTAGGTGCAGGAGGTAGGCGATCAAGGATGGCCTGTAGCATCACATCCTGCCGTGCAAACTACGCCTTTAACCCATCGATCCGCTGATGTATCAAACGAGTTGCCTCACGATCGTCCTGGCAGATTTCGGAAAGCTCATAGCGGAAGGAGGACAACTCATCTATAAGGTACTGATACTCCATGGACCCTATGTCGGGCTGATCCTCCTCCCATGTAGGGCTCACCGGTGGATGCTCGGCCTCCATCAGATCATCTGCCATAGGCTCAGCAACAAGAATCTGTACCTGGGGTCCTCGGGGCATGTGGGACTAGCTGAAGCTCCACTGGGCTCTCCCAAAGAAAAGATGATCACTAACCGGGCCGTCTATAGAGGAGCCTCTAATCCCCTTCTTCTTGAAGATGTGACTGAGCAAGAAGGGAAAATGGAGGCCCCATGCATTAGCCGTGGTGGTCTGACAGCTATGTACACTGTCCCAGAACTTGTGTATCTGACTCCATATAACTATTGGGATAAAGTACCAGTGACCCTGGTGAAAGGTATAGAGAACCTGTAACAAATGATCCCGCCTCTATGTCTTGTGCCCCAAAGGACACACATTACGCTGAAGGACGGAGTCTACGAACCATAAGCGGGGAGGCAACCTCGACTAGCTCCCCATATTGTTGTGGCGGTCTGCATACTGGCCCGTACACATGTCCTTTATGATGTGTGGTAGAGGAAACGGGTCAGGCTACTCCTCCATGTGGCTGTCCTCCGGCAGGGACTCATCACATCAATGTAAAGAACCGACTATGTCGGTGGTGGTCAGCTCTATGAATCTTCCCTGGACTAAAGAAGATAAGATCTCTGGTCTGGTGCAGTCGTAGGTTAGGTTCTCGTAGAAGCTAACCACAAATCTGGTGTAAGCTGTTGAACAGACCAGCTTGAACAGCCGCTTGAGACCTCAAGCTTTGAACTCTTGGACTGCCCATCTTGTGGCATCCAAATTCTTGAAGTCTTCATCTACGTTGAATGTAGTTTCGAACAGTATTTCACACTACTCGAAACTAGGCCGAGTGGACTGGGAGCGGCTGTCGAAAGCTCGGGAAGTGTAGGCCATATGCTGAGAGAAAAAAAACAGTATAGTTTCTGTTGTTTTTTGTGCTCATTCACAGCTGATAATGCGCTCGATCGCACAGAGTGATGAGAGCTCGATCTCGAATACCTAGAGCTTGATCACACTCGTTCAAGCAATAGGTCGAACACTTTACATGCAACAGAAACCCGAAGCTGTAGAAATTACACACAGTTGATCCAAACCTCCTGCAAATACGAAAATACCCAATCAACACACAAGATAAACATGTATAGATAATGAATCTGTAATTAAAAGATCAAGAACCGTGTGTGTGTGTAAGTAGCTAAAAACAAAAAATGTGTGTATTTTGTGTGCTTAGGATGATAGTGGGCATGCAAGGGAGAAAGAAAATGTGTTGGCTTGGTGGTGGGCTTCATTATGTAGTGAGGTGGTGGTGGTTTGGAGTGCCGGATGTGAGAGGGCGGTTGGAAACAAATCTTTTTAGTTGGTGAGAGTAGTTACGACAGACGGGGATAGAAAGTGCGCTGGAGCGTAAGTGAAAAGAAAATGGGTTTGTGAGTGTAGGTGAATAAAAACCTTCATGTGCCTTTTCTGCCTCGAGTGTGTTTGAGTGCATAGTGAAGTGCGCTCGATCGCACAGTACGCAAGTGTGTAGGGTGTTGCACTCACGCGAACTGGAGTATATAGCAAGAGTGCGCTTGAGCACACTATATAGTGCGCTCGATCGCAGTGCAGAAAATGCTGATTATAACGAAATATTAAAGTATTAAAATAATGAAGTAAATAAGGGGAAGAATTGGTAATGATACAACCATACCATATTGTAGTGGCCTCAGTACCACTAACCTCGATAGAGGCGCTTGAGCTATATGTTATGCAAGTGGGATTTGCTCAAATGCTCTCTATAGTAGCTTCAGTGCTACTTTCTTTGAAGGAGGCACTTAGAGCCCACATTAGGTGGTTCCAGTGCCATCGATAGCTGCTTCGTCTCCAATTTTGGTGCATGGTCAGTAAAATAGGGAGAAGTAGTATTAGTAAGTTCAAGGTTTTCAACTCGAGGATTATATTTACTTGAAGGCTTTGGTGTGTTCTTGATGGGGTGCATGGCTCCATTGATTTCTTTAATCACATCGTCATCCTCTGGGCTAATGTCCAATCTTTTGTCATCATGGTTGGGGATGGTCTCCAATGGAGCAGTGTGATGGACCTGAGAAACTTCCTTAACAACACTTTGCATTAAGCTTACATTATAACACTCATTATCATTTTTGGTTGATTCTAATGTATTAAATATTTTGAATTCCATCTCTTCATCATTTACTTTCATAGTGACAATGCCCCTTTTTACACTAATATTTGTGTCAGTAGTGATCATAAATGGTCTTCCTAAGATGATAGGGAGTGGTAATGGCATATGGCATTCTTCCATGTCCAACACAATAAAATCAACAGGTAAAATAAATTTACCTACTCTTACCAAAACATCCTCGAGGATACCTCTCGGTCGTTTGATGCTTTTGTCAGCCAATTGCAAAGTAATGGAGGTTGGTTGGAGCTCCCCCACATCTAGTGTCTCGAATACACTGTATGGCAACAGATTGATACTCGCTCCTAGATCCAATAACGCATGCTCAAAAAGCTGGTCACCTAGCCTGCAAGGAATGGTAAAACTACCCGGATCTCTTAGTTTTTATGGTAATTTTAGGTAATCAATGAATAAATGTGTGGAAAAGCATAACTAAGGCTTCAATCGAGCCTTATAAAAGTTTAGTTACACATGCTAGTTAAACTAAACATTCTAACCATAATGAAACAAAAACAGAAAAATAAAACCTGAAGAGGACTCGGGAGACGAGTCGTCAATTCCTCTCCTAAGCTTGCAACTTCAAGTCTAAAACAAAAGTTATGGTTTATGTGATTTACAAGGCTATATATAGGGCTCTCCGGGTGTCCCAAAAACCTAATTTCCTATTTGAGATCCAGAGATTTCATTCCATATCTGGCTCTACCGCCTCTGGAGTGTTTGCGCTCGATCATATGTGGGCTGCGCTCGAGCGCATGTGTGCTCTCGAGCCTTCTACAAATGCGCTTGTGTGCCTGTGCGCTCGATCACAAGGGAGGTGTGCTCGAGCGCACCTTACTGGATGGCAGAACTTGACTTTTTACTCCTAAAAGCTCCAAAATATCATCTTTTTGTCAAAGCCCTGGGGAAAACACATAAAACACGAAAATGAAATAGAATCTACTAAAATAGATAAACAAAGAGCCTAACAAGCGTAAATTAAGGGGCTTAAATATGACTATTTAAGCACTTATCAACTTCGATCCATGTGCTTTGAGCATTCACTATCAAGGTACCAACAGTTACCTTTTTCTTTAGTGTGGAGACATATCTACATCGCACAAGGATACACAATTGCACTTTTAAGTACCTAAAATTTCTAGGGTCCTTTGGGGTTAGTCCTAGAAAATACAGTTCCTTTAGAGACCCATACTTTCTTAACATTGTAAGGTATTCTATATCTATAGATATGTTGATGATACATAATCCTAGGATAATAGTTATTATAATTTCAAGAATTTCTTAGTTGTGCATGTCTATAGCTCATTGGATGAGTATTCCTAGGATACATGTTTCTATTGTGCATGTCATTTCTAAGAAATGTAGATGGTGATTTCTAGGATTTATGCTTGCATTATTGTGAACATGCATTTTATTTCTAGGATACATATGATGGTAATTCCTAGGATATGCATATGTGGTGTGCAAGTTTTGAGCATATATATTATCTCTAGGATTCATATAGTGGTTACTCCTAGGATGTGTATATGCATTTTTTGAATGATTGTTCCTAGCATTTGCATTTCTTGAGTGAGTATACATATATGCATAAGTATTTCTAGGATACTTAATTATTGTATATGCATTAGAATTAGTATTTTTAGACCTACTAGCATTCATTGAATAAGTGCTTTAACCTTGCTAGTGGTCTTTGAAGTAGAGGCTTCCTTCACATATAATGCTTTCATGAATAAGGTCTCTTTTGATTTTTGCTTGCCTAATGGAGAATAACCTAACCCGCATTTTCCTCCACTTAATCTTTGTCAAGATATCACTTCATCTAGCTTTTCTTTTCCAAGCATAAGTCTTGATATAGTGCCATTCAGTTCTATTATCATCTTCTTTAAGTTTTCATTTCATCTTTAAGAAAATCTTGAGAAGAATTATAAAGCAAAGAAGATAGTTTTTCTTTTTCTTCTTTTAAGCCTTCCATCTCTTTAGAAAGAGATGACACCTCCTTTTTGAGAATGGTGTTCCTAGAATCGACTTTCTTCAATTCTTCATGCATTTCATTTATGACCTCTATTAATTCTTCACTGCTACTAACAATGTTATTATTAGAAGGGGAAGAATTTGATACCTCATTTTCGTCGTCGATTGCTATAAGACATAAGTTGGCAATCTCCTCGTATCTGACCTCATTGTCCGAGGATTCTTCTTTTTCGTTATCACTCTAAGTGGTTGCAATCATAGCTTTCTTTTTAAAGCTCTTATATGGTTTGCTTGTTGCTGTACAATCGGCCTTGATGTGACCGGGTTTCTTGCAACCATAACACACAAGTGGTTCCCTTTTTGAAGTGGGATCCTTTGTGTATGGTTTCTTGTTCTTCTTCAAGAATCTGTGAAACCTTTTAGTGATTAGAGCCATCTCACTATCTTCTTCACTGCTCTCCACCTCTTCTTCCATTTCTTCTTCTTTGTTGCTCATAGAGGCTTTGAGAGCAATTACCTTTTTCTTCTTCTCATCATCATTGACAACATGATTCATTTCTTTCATCTCGTATGTTAATAGTGATCTGAGAAGTGTTTCGACATCAAGTTTGTCGAGATCTTTGGCCTCCGTGATAGTCGTCTTATTTGCTTTCCAAGTGGATGGAAAAAACCTTAAGATTTTCCTTGTTAGTTTAAATTTCTCAATGTTCCTACTAAGAAGTTTTAAACCATTAACAATAGTGGTGAAACATGAGTGCATTTGAGAAATTGTTTCGTTATGAGACATTTTGAAAGATTTATACTCGGACATTAGCATATAAATTTTTGAGTTTTTAACTTCGTTAGTTCCTTCATATGTAACTTGCAATTTATCCCAAATCTCTTTAGACGAAACACAAGCAGAAATTTTATTATATTCAGAAATATCTAATGCATAATGTAAAATACTTATGGCTCTACTATTTAGAGACATCATTCTACAATCCTCTTCATTGAACTCAGTTTTGAGTTTAGGCGTTGTATAATTGACTTCTCCAATAGTTATTTCCTTTGTAGGAATTCTAGGTCCTTCCTCAATAACTCTCCATAGATTGTAATCTTGTCATTTGACAAAGATTTTCATCCTGTTTTTCCAATAATTATAGTTGGAGCCATTGAACAAGGGAGGCTTAGTGTAGAAATGTCCTTCAGAATAGTTATTTGATGTCATCGGATCAACTCAAGGATTTTAAGCCTCAAATTGAGAACGAAGCTCTGGTACCAATTGTAAACTAGGGTTCCAACCCAATAGGGGGTGAATTAGGTTTTTAAAAACTTATGCTAATTATTTGTAAGTTTATTAAAACAGTTAAATGCACAAGCATACAAACAAATAATGTGCTTTAAGTAAAAGAGTTTAAGGAAGAGAAAGTGCAAACTGAGTTTATAGTGGTTCGACAATATCAGATTCCTTCCAACCCTACGTCCACTCTCTTTAAGGAACCTCCTTGAAGTGGTTCACTAAAACTTTTAGTCATACAACTTTACGGGTGTTGTATAAACCTTACAACCAATACCTTCCTCTCGGAATCTATTCCCTTCCTTGTGGAAGCTAATCCCTTCCTCTCAGAAGCTAATCCCTTCTTTACAGACGCTTAAGGGATTCAACATGGTGTATACTGAGTTGTTCCTTAAGAGAGCATAGGATCTTTGGAAATCAATAACCACACGAGACCTAGGGCATGGTGTATACTCCTGGTTTTTCATATTGATTAACCCAAGAACCCGGCGTGGATTTCTTTTGTTACTATTGTTAAACCCAGGACTCGGTCATCCAAATTGATTCAACTAACTAATCCATACCACATGCATATGTTGATCAGACAAACACATATGAGGAATTTAAATAAAAACAAGCATTAATCAAGTTAAGCATCACAGTATAAATATCGCAAAGGCGCCAATACCGAATTATTGAGTAAACATAATTAAGGCTTCAATCAAGCCCTACTAGAAAATTAGTTACACATAGTTGTGATACTAAACATTATCATAAAAGAAAATAAAAGGGAAGAAGAAACCCAAAAAATACTGTAGAGAAGAGTCATCAATTCGTCTCCAAATCTTAAAACTGAAAAAGAAGATTAGCCCCCCAGTTTCTGTGTTTTACAGGCCTATTAATAAGGTTCTAACGACACCTCGAAACCCTAATTTCCAAAACATGACCCGAACTATTCTTTCCAAAACTGGCTTTGCAGTTTTACTACACGTGTGCACTCGATCTCATGCTTTTGTGCTCGAGCGTAAGGTTGCACTTGAGCCTTCTATGTGTGTGCACGAGTGCTTGTGTGCTCGATCACACTCTTCTGTGCTCGATCGAACTTGGTTGCTTCCAGGTCTTCCAGATTTCTTCCTTTGAGTTCCAAAATGCCATTTTTTCTCCAAGAACCTATAAAAAAAATATAGAAAACACAAAAATAAAGTAAAATACGTAAACAAAGAGCTTAGTAAATGTAAATTAAGGGGCTTAAATATGAATATTTAAGCACTTATCACACCCCTAAACTTACATATTGCTAGTCTCTTAGCAATACAAAACAAAAAACTAACTAAAAAACAATAACAAAGAAAAATTCATCATTTATGATATCTAAAAATTTGGGTTGCACACAAAACCATGATATTTATTCATGAGTAGGCTTAAAATATAAACACATCTTCGCAATGAATAAGAGTTTTAAAACCTAATCACTTACTCGAGGCTGGTTAAAGCATCACAAGTTTAACTTAATGTGTGGTGAATTAGCACACAAAAGATGAAGCTTCCAAATAACTCCAATGTATAGTGTTTCGGTGTCTCAACATTCATCGAATTTCCTATCAAAATAAACAATAATGGCATAGTTCTATTTCTTTCTTTTTCTTTTATTATGAGATTTTTGCCACGTTGAGTTCCCTTAAGCTTTCTAATTGACCCATATAGTGACTGTTTAGCCAATGACTCCCAAATCAGATGGTTTTAGGGCATTAGGTGTAAAGATACCCCTAAGGACTTACTAACTCGAGTAAAAAAGGCTACAAAACTAACTGGTCTTAATGCTGCCAAGCAAACTTCCCACCTTTTGACGTGAACACTCACTGCTTACTGAGGCAAGAGGTCTAGTTACTTAGTGAAAACTTTATTTAATGATCATTATAATCACAATTCTCACCTTTTGACGTGAACACTCACTGCTTACTGAGGTAAGAGGTCTAGTTACTCAGTGGAAAGTTTATTTAATGATCATTAGGAGCATTTTATTTTCTCTTTTTGTGTAATAAATTTTTTTCCTATTTTTCTATGCCAAGGTGTTCTTCTAAAAAGTTATCCGATTAGGGTTAGGCCATGGAAACATACACATAAAAATTATATGTCATACCCCACACAATTATGTCATAATATGCTCGTGTCAGATTTAGATCAAACTTGTGAATTTTTAAATGCCTTGAAGTAAGTAATTAAACTTTTAAAACTTTATTATTAGACCATGTGTTCTAGATTTTAAGCTTACTGATGAAATCTTATCGTAATATTTGTTTAAATTAACTAAAATTTTCAAAACAATATGAACATGCATTTATCTTTTCAATAATACTAAAAACAACTGGGACAGAGTGTGTGAATGTGTCTCCCATACCCCCAAACTTGCACATTGTCCCCAATGTGTGAGTGACATGAAAAGATCTAACCTAGGAGATGGAGGACTAGATGGCTGGCATGGCTTATAGCACACGCCCAAACTTGAACTGATGCACACACATTGTCCCTGAAAAAAGAAAAACAAACGTAATACCGGAAAACAAGAGATACTAATAATAAACAGTTATAAAAATAATACTAACAATAAATGTGAAAAATACTAAAAATAAAAGGATATACTATGGGGTACCTCCCATGAGCGCTAAGTTTTACGTCTTCAGCCAGACGGTGCACCTCTCTCACTGCTGATCTTCATGTGTGTAGTCGATGAGGCACCATAGAAAGGAGGTAGTCGATCAAGAATGGCCTGGAGCATCGTCTCTTACCTCGTAAAGCTTGCCTCCAAACCATCGATACACTGATGCACTAGTAATATAGCCTCCCTATCCTCCTGTCGAATGTCAAAGATCTAACATCGAAAAGAGGACATCTCCTCGAGAATGTGCTGGTACTCAGTGGGTCCCATGTCCGGATGATCTTCCTCCCAAGTATAGCTCGCTGTGGGGTCCTCGGTCTCCATAGGATCATCCTTTACCTGCTCAGTAGTAGGTGCATGCCCTCGGGGTCCTCTGGGCATGTGCGACTTGCTCAGGGTCCACTGGCTCTTCCAAAGAATGGGTGGTCCCGGACTGGTCCATCGATGGAGGAGCCCTTAATCCCCTTCTTCTTGACTATGTGGCTAAGGAGGAACAGGAATGGGATCCCCCATGCATTCATTGTGGTGACCTGGCGTCCATGGATGTGGTCCCAGAACTTATGTAGTTGGCTCCAGATGACAGCCGGGATGGAGTACCAGTGGCCTCTATGGAATGCATATAGCGCCTGTAAGAACTGGTCATGCCTCTGGGTCTTGTGTCTCAATGGACACACATTCCACTGAAGAATGGAATCCACGAGCCAGAGTCATTGAGACAACTTGGACCGACTCCAAGCATTTTTGTGCCGATCGGTGTACTGCCCAGCACACATGTCCTCAATGATGGAGGGCATGGGAAAGGCCTCTGATTGCTCCTCCATCTAGGTGTCCTCCGGAGGAGATTCATCACAACAATGAAGAGTAGCAGCTATATCAACAGAGGTCACATTGATATACTTGCCCTGGACCGATGAGGACAAGACACTTGGCCTGTTGCAGTCGAATGATAGGTTCTCGTAGAACTGAACCACAAACCGGGTGTATGCAGTAGAACAAATAGGCTTAAACAACCTCTTTAAACCTCGGTGCTTGAACTCCTAGACCGCCCATTGAGTGGCTTCAAAGTTTTTAAAATCCTCTTCCACGTTGAATGTGGTCTCGAATAAGATCTCTCATTGTTCAAAGCTGGGCTGGGAGGACTGTGCATGGCTTCCCGAGGCTCAGGAGGTAGAGGCAGTCTGTTTAGGCATTTTGAATGAGATTTCTGTAGGATTTACGCTTGATTTTAGTGTAGTGCGCTTGATCGCACTCTGCTCTGTGCTCGATCACAGACTCTTTGTGCTCGAGTGCACTGAGTCAGGCAATTTGTCAAACAGGTTGTGGGAGAAAATGATTTGAAGCTGTGGGTAGCACTCTAACAAGGGCTTAACCTCCTACAAAAACCGAAATACAACCATACAAACAAAACAACACAATGTATATGCAAAGAATTAGTAAAAAGATAAATCTAAAACGTGTGTGATTGTGTGTGACTGTTGTGTGATAACTGAAAAACATGTATGGGCATACCTGGAATCACGGAGTGGTGGTAGCATTTTTTGTGATATATGGTGATGAGTTATGGTGATTATGAGTTTGATGTGGGATGGGGGAGGGTTGGTGTGATTGAAAATGAGATTGAGTGAGAGTGAGAGTGCGAGAGAGAGAGAGGGTATGTGAGTGAGAGTGAAAGTAAAAAAAATTGTAACAAAATCAGGTGACTTTAAACTAACACGTGACTCTCTACCCCGAGTGTGCTCGATCGCACTTGTGCGCAGGTGTGTACGCAGGTATGTGCGTTAGTGTGGTGCACTCACGTGCTATTGAGTGTAAGGCAAGAGTGCACTTGATTGCAAGGGCAAAAAGTGTTGACAACTAAATAAAATATAAAAAAGGACCAAAAAATGAAAATTAATGAAAACAATTAGCAAAAATAAAATTGTACCGTACTCAGTGGCCTCAATACCACTGACCTCAATAGAGGTGCTTGAGCTATAAGTTTATCAAAGTATGGACTGCTCAAACGCTTTCTATAGTTGCTGTAGTGTTAGTCTTTTGGCAGGAACTACTTAAAGTCCACTACATGTGGCTCAAGTGCTCTTGGTGTTGGTGCATATTCATCATGACTCAATTTTTCCAGCTCATTCAAATACAACTTCCTTTTATCATCCGATCTTGGATGCATGGGAGAGACTTCAGGGAGGTGCACAACTTCAAAGATGTCATCAGTAACATCTTCAGATGTAGGCTCAATATCCGATCTTTTAAAATGATGGGTTATGGTGGTCTCTCACGGATTAATGTGCTGGACTTGAAAAACTTGCTCAGCAACACCTTGCATCAAGCATACATTAGAACATTCCATATCATCTTCGGGTGAATTTAATGCATCAAATATTTTGACTTCTATCTCCTCACCATTTACCTTAATAGTGGCAATACCCTTTTTCAGACAAATATTTGTATCAGCAGTTATCATAAAAGGGTCTTCCTAAGATTATGGGCAGAGGTAATGGCACAGGACATTCTTCCATATCTAATACAATAAAATCAACAGGTAAAATAAATTTACCTACCTTCACTAAGACATCCTCAAGAATACCTCTTGGTCATTTGATGCTTCTGTCTGCCAGTTGCAAGGTGATGGAAGTTAGTTGAAGCTTCCCCAACCCTAGTGTCTTGAATACAGTGTATAGCAGCAAATTTACACTCGCCCCTAGATTAAATAATGCATGCTAAAAAAACTGGTCACCTATCCTGTAGGGAATGGTAAAACTACCTGGATCTTTTAGCTTGGGTGGTAGTGTCCTTAACAATATCACGCATGCCTCTTCAATTAAAGCCACTGTTTCATACTCCTGAAACTTCCTTTTATTAGTGCAACAATCATTTAAAAATTTAGCATAAGCAGGAATTTGTTGAATTGCATATAATAAAGGAATGTTTATTTTTACTTTTCTCAAAATTTCAAAAATATCAAGCACTTTATTTTCTTTCTTTGGCTTTACTAACCTTTGAGAGAAGGGTGGTGCATTCACCTTCTCCATTTCACTTACCTTGGATGTGGATGTTTTTTCTGGAGATGCTTGTGCAGGCTCATCAGCTCCTATAATCTTACCATTTCTGAGAGTTGTCACGGCATTCAGTTGCTGACGTCCTCTTGGATTAGGTAGTGTTTGAGCTGGAAGCTCACCCAGCTTTCTTCAACTCAGCTCCTTAGCCAATTGCTCCATTTGTACCTCTAGTCTTTGAATGGCTTGTTCATGTTTTGCAGTGGTTTATCTTAGCTCAGTCTGAAATTGCCTTTCATCTGCCATGAACTGATCTTGTAAAGTCATCAACTGTTGTTGCTGAGTTACTAATTGCCTCTCAAGACTCTCTAGGTCACTTTTCTTTATTTCGGGAACTGAGTGGGCTGCTAGTTGAGAGTACTTTTGTTGCCCTTAAAGGTTCAGGGCATTATGATTATTGCTCCAAGAGAAGTTGGGGTGGTTTCTCCATCCAGGATTATAAATGTTTGCATATGGATTGTTCGTTGGCGGATAGTTGTTTGGTCCCACATAATTCACTTACACTAGATTTACAGATGAATATAAAGGACATGTCTCAGTATTATAATCAAAATGAGAACATATAGCACATACCTGGAGTGGTGTAGCTGGTGGACTAGTGAGGCATTCTGAGCAGTCATGGCTTTAACAAGTAGATCTAGTTTCCTCTCCACAACAGCTATCTGATTAGAGGATCCACCATTTAGAGTTATCTCATACATACCTTTGCTCTTAACTCCTTGTCTACCTCTAGAGGAGAATTGCTGGGTGTGCTCACTTAATGTCTCAAACAGCCCCATGGCTTCTTCACTGCTCTTCTCTATCAGCAGACCTCCACAATCTGAATCCACAATACTTTTATTAGTATCAGTCAAACCTTCATAAAAAGCTTATACCAGTTCATCCTGAGGTAGATTGTGATGTGGGCATTTTAGTAGTAGCTCGTTGAAATGTCCCCATGCCTCAAAGAACAGGTCTCCATCCTTCTGTTGGAAAGATTGAATCTTCTTCCTCATCTGTCTTGTCTTTTGAGTTGGGAAAAACTTCCTTAGGAACTTATTGGCCAACTCTTCCCAAGTATGGATAGACACTGTAGGCAATGAATTGTACCATAGTTTAGCATTATCTTTTAATGAAAAATGGAAAAGAATTAACCTGATTCCCTCCTGGTTTAGGCTCCAGATATGCTGGAACTTGCAGAGATCAAAGAATTCCCAAAGGTGCAAGTGTGGATCTTCAGCAAGTGTACCCCTAAAGTGAGTTAATGCACTGAGCATTTGCGGAGATATGTAATAATTGCCTTCCGCCTCTGGTTGATAAGCAATGCATGATGGCTGGTCAAGGTTCCGTGGGATGAAGGATTGCTTCATAGGTCTTCTCTTAGATTGTTGTTGGTTTTCTAGCTGTTCTACCATCGGTGCTTCTTCCTCAAGTTCTTCTTCTACCTTTTCAATGTTGTCTCTAAGCCTTTGATGAATGGTTCGCTCAAGCTCTGTATCGAGGGGAAAGAAAGTGGGATTCCTGGATCGAAGTCCTTGCATGAATTAACATAAACACTTCAGTGCAGCAGTTTCAGTACTGCTGCTCGGGCACTCCCTGCCTCGAGTGTGCTTGATCGCATAGGGCAGTGTGCTCGATCGCAGTGCCACAGATTACTCTACTGCAGTACGTGAAACAAAACAACAGAAAACGAAAATAAATTGTTTATGATGAAACAGAATAAAATAGAATAAAAAACTAAAACTGAACGAAAAATAATCCTAAACAGAAATTTAGCGCAATCCACGGCAACGGCGCCAAAAACTTATTGTGCAAAAATCCACCTAAATCAATAGGCAAATAATCGAACTTGTTTTACTTGCAAGTGCACAAGGTCAACAGTAGTATAATGTGCAAATGTGAGATCATCTCCACAGGGATTGGTAAATTTTGATTTAGAATTAGTTTCGTAATATGAAACAATAGAAATAAATATTGGGTTTGAATTAATAATGATAAAAACGTAAGGACTTAACATGCACCCCCAATCATGCTACCACAATAAAACAATATGCCAATGCTATAAATATGTCATGAATAACTAATGTTTGTTAACCTAAGGCTTGGTCCGCTCCTTAAGCTATTGATTTCCCTAAGCAACGAGTTAGGTATGGTGTATACTCTAACTCTTTTCATTCTTAAGGGATTCAGCATGGTGTATACTGAGTTATTTCTTAAGAGAGCATAGGATCTATGGAAATCGACAACCACACGAGACCTAGGGCATGGTGTATACTCCCGGCTTCCCATGTTGATTAACCCAAGAACCCGACGTGGATTCCTTTTGTTACTATTGTTAAACCCAAGACTCGGTCATCCAAATTGACTCAACTAACTAATCCATACCACATGCATACGTTGATCAGACAAATACATATGAGGAATTTAAATAAAAACATGCATTTAATCAAGTTAAGCATCACAGCATAAATATCGCAAAGGCACCAATACCGAATTATTGAGTAAACATAATTAGGACTTTAATCATGCCCTACTAGAAAATTAGTTACACATAGTTGTGATGCTAAACGTCATCATAAAATAAAATAAATGGGAAGAAAAACCCGAAAAATACTATAGAGAAAATTCATCAATTCATTTGCAAAGCTTAAAACTAAAAAAAGAAGATTAACCCCCCGGTTTCTATGTTTTACAAGCCTATTTATAAGGTTCTAAGGACATCTCGAAACCTTAATTTCCAAAACAAGACCCAAACTATTATTTCCAAAACTGGCTCTGTCGTTTTACTGCACATGTGCGCTCAATCTCATGATTTTGCACTCGAGTGTAAGGTTGCGCTCGAGCCTTATATGTGTGCACACGAGTGCTTGTGTGCTCGATCACACTCTTTTTGTGCTCGATCGCACTTGGCTGCTTCTAGGACTTCCAGATTTCTTCATTTGAGTTCCAAAATGCCATTTTTTCTCCAAGAACCTATAAAAAACATAGAAAACAAAAAAACGAAGTAAAATAGAATATAATACATAAACAAAGAGCTTAACAAATATAAATTAAGTGGCTAAAATATGAATATTTAAGCACTTTTCACCATACCCCAGTAGACTGGTACATTTGAACCACTCAACTGGGTTGAGCCCTTAAACCCAGTTTTTCATGTAATAAAACTGTTTTTGTCTTGGAAGTGTTTGAATTAATAGTTTTGTCAAAATTCTTTTGTAAAGAGAGCCATAAGACAAGCTACTTACTTGAACATAAGAGATTTACAGATTGTTTCAATAGCTTAATGTCTATTCTATATCTTATGTCTTGTCTTAGCGTCTGATACGGGCTGAGTTCTTGCATCTTGTTTCTTTGCTGAAAGCTTTTACCGTTTAAATGCTTAAATAAAACTGTTAGTACAATTAGAGTAGTGTTTTGTCATTATTAAAATTAGACAAAGGTCAACACAACTATTTATAAATTTCTCTTAATAAATAAATTATCAGGCTATCATCTTTCAATACATATATCTCATATATTTTATCAATTTAATATCATCATAAAGTTCACATCAATAATATAATTATTTATTATGTCATCTTTTCTATTAATTTGTCTTCAAAATTGTCTCATTATGAGACTCATATATCTATCAATCATTTAATAATCAAAACTACTTTTTTAACATCTCAAGCATTAATAATAAATATTTAAAACAAATATAATTCATGAATTTAAATTATTTTTCTTTCTTTCTTTCTCATCTGATCATTTTATATTATCATCTGGGAACGTCTTTCCACATGTCAACATGATTCAACCAGACTAGCTACCTTCCTGATCTTCTCAACCAGACCAGTTGCCTTCCTAGTCTTCTCAGCCAGACTAGTTGCCTTCCTGGTCTTCCTTTTTATGTATATGAGCAATAATATGCAAACGAGCATACATTAGAGCATTTAATTTGTTGGAAATCACCTTGACAAGATGCTCAGGTGATGATCTTCTAAACACCCAAGTCTAGAATGACTTGTAGAAAGAAATACAGCAATCAAAAGGAAGAAAGAAAGGAAGACAAGCGATTTGTTATCGAGGTTCGGCAATAGCCTACGTCCCCGTGAGTTCCTCTGAACTCTCTGCACTAAATCAATGATTCTTTACAATTACAGCAACCCTCTTCAAGAAGCTTAAGTTCTTGAAGAAACCAAGAAGAAAAGAAAAGGAAGAAGATAAGAACTAACAATGCTCTCTATCTAATCTAGACTCCTCTCTCTTTATAACCAACCTCACTACAATGAGTCCCTCTTATGTTTGTGTTTTTGCACTCTTACACAATTCTCTCTTGTATGTCACTCTTTATAATTGATCTCAAAGTATGTCACAATGTTATATCTGGAATGAAGCGAGGTGACCCTTTATATAGTGCACCAACTTCTTGTCTAATCTTGAGAGTTACTCTCCACCCTTAGATCTTGATGACCACTTAACCATGGCCCTTCATCAATCCTAAGTGGTAATATGCATTTTAACCTTGCATCCACACACCTAAGAGGAGGTTTAAACAAGCTGTCCATGTGTGCTTTACTGTGCCTAGCGCCTAGGCATTGAACAGGGGGCGGTGAGGCGCTAGGCAAAGCTCCTTTGCACCACATTCTGGATGGTGCGGTGCTGGTGAAGGGGCGGTGGGGCGCTGCCCTTCTTCAAACTACATCCTTGCTGGGTGGTGAGGCACTAGTGAAGGGGCAGTGAGGTGCACACTGATGCTGCCCTTTACACAGCAATGCACACTGCTTTGTTGATTAGGGGTGTGTACACACACCCAAATGGATGCACACACATGTGTGCACTCCTTTAACATGCTGTATTTTAATCTTCTAACCTTGGTTAAGACTTTAACCATCTTTGAACCATGTTTAGACATGTTTAAACCTTAGATAAATTCCAACAATCTCTACCTTCAGCCTCTTCTTGAGTTTCTTGAGCATGGCCTTCATTCAAGGGCTCTACCTGGTCCGAACCCTCTTACCTTCCTTGCTCTACCTGAACCGAACTCTCCTTGATGCGATGCTCCACAACTTTCAGGCTGATTTTCTCACTAGCCCTTGCAGGGTTAGTTTTCTCCAAGTAGGGAAATAACAATTCATTAAAAATAACATCCCTACTTATAATGAGTTTCATGCCTTTCTTTTCTAAGGACCACAACCTATATCCCTTAACCCCATCACTATATCCTAGAAATACACATTTTCTAGATCTTGGGCTAAGTTTATCCTCCTTTTGATGTGCATATGCAGCACACCCAAAAATCCTAAGGTTACTTAATTCAGGGGGTTTCCCACTCCACATCTCCATGGGAGTCTATAGCTCTAAAGCTATAGAGGGTGATCTATTTATCAAGTATGCAGCTGTAGCCACAGCTTCTCCCCAAAAATATTTTGGTAAACCAGATCCTATTAACATGCACCTAACCTTTTCTATAAGGGTTCTATTTATCCTATCAGCAACTCTATTTTGCTGAGGTGTTTTTACAACCGTTCTATGTCTTAGAATGCCATTTAATTCACAGAATTTATCAAAATCCTTATTGCAAAATTCTAAGCCATTATCGGTTCGTAAAGCCTTAATACCCTACCCGTTTGAGTTTCCAGCAACTTCTTCCACACAACAAATTTATCTAAGGCATCCAATTTATTTCTAAGTAAATAAACCCACACTCTTCTTGAATAATCATCAATTAAAGACAGAAAGTAAAAGTTACTTCCCTGTGTAAGTGTTCTTGCTGATCCCCAAAGGTCTGAATGAATGTAGTCAAGAATCTCCTTAGACTTGTGCACTTCGGTGTTGAAGCTGACCCAGTGTTGCTTCCCAAGAATGCAACTCTCACAGAAATCCAGTTTTTCTACTTTGTCTTCTCCAAGTAGACCATCCTTGCTAAGAACTTGCAGACCCTTTTCGCTCATGTGTCCCAAGCGAGTGTGCCAAAGGGCTGCCCTATCCATCTCAGTTATCAAGCTTGCTGCTTGATCATTGATTTTTGTCTCTCTGATCATCTCATAGAGTCCATCATTTCTTATTGCCTTGATCACTACCAAAGATCCCTTGGCACCTTGATCTTTCGTCCCTCTACTTTGCATGTATACCCTATGGAATCCAGCTGCCCCAATGAGATCAAATTTCTCTTCAAATCTGGAAGATACCTCACATTTCGTAGCAGCCTTGTGACTCCATCAAACATCCTCAATTGGATGTCTCCAATCCCTCTCACTTGGCATGAATTGTCATTCCCCAAGAAGACCCTTCCATTATTGATCTCCTTGAAATTCTTGAACCATTCTTTGTGAGGGTACATGTGATAAGTGCACCCAAAATCCATAATCCACTTTTCGCTGCCTTGCCTCCTGCTCATATTTGAGCACACAACAAGAACATTATCTTGCTGTTCTCCCTTGGTAACCGAAGCCTCGCCATTATTGTTGTGGCTTCTTCTCTCATCCCACATCTTCTTCTTGCAGTCTTTTCTAAAATGGCCCTCCTTGTTGCAATAGAAGCACCTCTTTGCAAATCTTGATTTGGAATGTGCTCTCCTATGGATTTGCCCTCTACCTCTTGATTTCTCTCGGTAGTTGCCATGGTTGCTACTGCCATTCCGAGTTGCTGGCCTTCCTCTTACGTACAACCCATCTCTACTTGATGTCTCCTTCATCTTGACTTTGAAGTCATGTGCCCTTATGGAATTGATCACAATCTCCTTGGTTAAAGTATCCCTTCCATACTCAATAACATTAATCAAATTATCAAAGCAATCAGGAAGAGAATTTAACAAGATAACAACCAATTGTTCATCCGAAAATGTAATGTTACAACTATTCAAATCATGAACTAGCTTATTAAAGACATCAAGATTATCTTGCAACTCTTTACTAGGATCCATTTTAAAAGCAAAGATTCTTTTAAGAAGATAAATTTTGTTAAGGAGAGTTTTGGTAAGAAACAACTCATCTAGTTTCTTCTATATGACAGTCGGATCTTCCGAGTCTCCGCACTCCCTTGTGACACTATCCGACATGTGCAAGAAAATGGTGCTGTAAGCCATCTTCTTCATCTCAATCCGCTGGTCCTCCGTGACACTTGCTGGAAAAGCATCATCTTCTCCAATAGCCAAGTCCACTTTCTATTGCATTAGAACCGCCTTGATCTTCCACTTTCACAGGGAAAAATCTCCCTTTCCATCAAACTTCTCAACCACAAAATTTGAAGCCATCTTTGCGGACAAGATCCTAGATTTATGCAATACCCACAAATGCTTTCTTCAACCTCAAGAACAAGATCGAAGATGGATCTTAACATCGTTATTGAATCACCCTCAAGAACACAATCTGATCTTGATCTTTACACCGTTCTTGAATCACCTAAGAAGTTGATCTTTGATTCTTGGAGTCTTCGCTCTGTAACCTTCTAGTTCTTGCTCTGATACCCGGCTATGCTAGCTCTGATACCACTATTGGAAATCACCTTGACAAGATGCCCAGGTGGTGATCTTCCAAACACCCAAGTCTAGAATGACTTGTAGAAAGAAATACAACAATCGAAAGCAAGAAAGAAAATAAGACAAACGATTTGTTATCGAGGTTCGGCAATAGCTTACGTCCCCATGAGATCCTATGAACTCTTTGCACTAAATCAATGGTTCTTTACAATTACAGCAACCCTCTTCAAGAAGCTTAAGTTCTTGAAGAAACCAAGAAGAGAAGAAAAAAAGAAGATAAGAACTAACAATGCTCTCTATTTAATCTAGACTCCTCTCTCTTTACAACCAGCCTCACTACAATGAGTCCCTATTGTGTTTCTGTCTTTGCACTCTTACGCAATTCTTTCTTGTATGTCACTCTTTACAATTGATCTCAAAGTATGTCATAATGTTATATCCAGAATGAAGCTAGGTGACCCTTTATATACAGGGGGCGGTGAGGCGCTAGGCAAAGCTCCTTTGCACCACATTCTGGACGGTGCAGTGCTGGTGGAGGGGCGGTGCGGCGCTGCCCTTCTTCAAACTACATCCTTACTGGGCGGTGAGGCGCTGGTGAAGGGACGGTGAGGTGCACACTGATGCTGCCCTTCACACAGCAGTGCGCACTACTTTGCTTCGTTGATTAGGGGTGTGCACACATACCCAAATGGATGCACACACATGTGTGCACTCCTTTAACATGCTGTATTGTAATATTCCAATCTTAATTTAGACTTTAACCATCTGTGAACCATGTTTAGACATGTTTAAACCTTAGACAAATACCAACACAATTCAACTATCTAGCTCTTTCTCAAACTTATTATTTTTATCATATTTATTAAATTGTCTCCTAATATATCATATTAATTTTTCAATAATATTTTTCAGAAATTTCATATAACTTCTCAACGTATTTTTTGTTAGTCCACCCTTTTTAAAAAAAATATAAATTCTTGTATAATTAATATTCAACATACTATTTAATCCCCAATAAATAAATAAATCAATTATCATACTTAACAGAAAATACATCATTATATCATTATAATTCAAAAATTTAGTCAAATATCATAAATTCATAATTTTATTGGTCTCGATTACTAAAAGTAAATCTAACTCACCACGTAGTACTTAAAAGCTACTTGTGGATCACCTCATTGCCTTTCATACTCATTTCAGCAATTTCTTGAGATTGCTGATCACCAACACCTAATCATAAACTTTCATAAATCTTACTATTTCATGACTTAATTCAAACAATATAATTATTTAGTTATGAGTCTTATTGAAAATTTACCTCAGTTATGATGAAATCTTGCTATTGTAATTGAATGATTGTACTATCTCTAATATTGAAGAAATTTTCTTTATAACTTTTTGCTAAGAAATTTGAATTAAAGAAAGAAGGAAACCAAATGGGATTTGGCAAGGAAAGAAACAAAATCTTTTAACTCAGAGACTTCCAAACCTCTTCTTCTTTTTTTCTTCTTCACTGCTTCACCGCTCAGCGAATTTTTTGTTCCCTTCACTAAACCATACAGAGGTGATTTTTTTATTATATATATATTTTATTTACTGTTGCTTACCACTTCACCGCTTCATGAAGTCTGTGTTTTTTTTATAAAAAAAATACAATTTATATATTTGTCATTGGTTAATCAATTTTTCATCTTTTCTTCTTTCCAAAAATTTTATAAAAATTATAGAGAAATATAAAAATTTATATTTTCTTCCAATTTTTTAAAATTATATTCCTTAACTTCAGGCAATATTTTTCTTCAAAATTCTTTCATTTCAACTTCAAATTTTAAAATTTTTTAGTACTTTTTTCTTAAAAGTTTTCTAACTATTTTCAACAAAATTTTCGATATTCTCTTTCGAATATTATTTCAAATCAAAACTAAATCTTTCATCAATGGATTATTTAATTCAATATAATATATGTAAAATTACTTATTTATCCTTATTTTATGAACACAAGTACTACACTATAATCGATACACAATCTCATAATATCATCTTTCTTCTTCATAAATGTAAACCGAGGTTCAAACCCAAGAGGGCGGCTGAATTAGGTTTTAAAAACTTTTTACTAATTAACTTGCAAATTTTTAAGCCAGTTTAATAAGGAAGGAACACAATCAAATAATATGCTTGAAAATAAAGAAGTTGAGGAAAAAAAATATGCAAACTCCGTTTATAGTGGTTTGACAATATCGGAATCCCTCCGACCCTACATCCACTCTCTTCAAGGAACTTCATTGAAGTAATCCACTAAACTATAGTCGAGCAACTTCACAGGTGTTGTACAAACCTTACAAACAATCTCTTCTTCATGGAAGTTACAAAGAAGTGTTTAATCCTAAACACTCTAAGAGTTACACTTACTCTTTCTCTTTACAATAAATGGTGTTAACTGTAAAACAAATGGTAGAGAGATAGAAATGAATGCTTTTACAAATGAAGAACATCTCTATTTCAATAACAAGCTTGAAGAATGGCTCACAATAAATTTTCAAGGCTTTTTAAGAGTTAATGAGCTTTTGTATGAATTGAATGTGCTATCTTCTTGTTTTTAAATGCTCATTGAAGTGGGTTTTTTTATCCTTGAACTTATATGGCCCTTAGACACTAATTTGGTAGGTTTGGAGCATTAAAGGCTCAAGTCCTGCATCTCAAACAATCATATTTTCAAATTACCAATCGATTGGGTCCTTATACCAATCGACTGGGTCAAGCGAAAAAACTTCACTTTTAGGCTTGGGGAAAGTACCAGTCGACTGTGTCATAGGACTAGTCGATTGGGTTAAGTAACCAGTCGACTAGGAACTTACTGTCTCTTTTTTGAGTCGATTGGTATAGAGACCCAGTCGACTGGGTTGTCTTTAAACCCAGTTTTTTGTTTCAAAACAGTTTTTAACTTAGAAACATTTTTGTATTTTAGTTTTTTCAAAGCCTTATGTAAATTGAGCCATAGATCAAGCTAAGTAATTGAATTTTAGAGATTTACAATGTGATTCAATTACCTTAGTGCCTATTCTAGATCTTTTGTCTTCCTTTGGTGTCTAAACGTGTTGTGTTCTTGCATATTCTTTCTGAACTAAATGTTTTTATCGCTTAAACACTTAGTTAAAACTGTTAGTGCACTTTAGTACTATTTTTTCATTATTAAAATCAAATACGGGTCAACAATAAATAATATAAGAACTCCCCATGGCGACATACTAGGGCGAATGAATTATTTATCTAATAATTCTTGAAGTTGTACTTTCAACTCTCTCAATTTAGCAAGTGTCATTCTATAGGGTACTATAGAAATAGGTGTAGAATCTAGAATCAAGTCAATAGAGAACTCAATCTCTCTACTGGGAGGCAAGCCAGACGACTCATCAGGAAATATATCTGAATAATCTCTCACCATTGAAATTTCTTTCGGCTTTCTACTTTCTTTACTTGAATCCACTTCATAAGCTAAATGCCCCTCACAACCTTTCCTCAACCACTTACTAGCAGTCAAGGCAGAAATAAGACAATTTGAGAGTATTTTATGTTCTCTCTGAATGCTAAACTCATCTTGGCTAAGAATTCTAAATATTACATTCTTCCTGAAATAATCAACCTGGACATGATATGCCAATAGACAATCCATCCCCAATATCAAGTCAAAGTCTATTATATTCAGAGATAATAAATCTACTTCAAATTCTATATCACCCATATGAATAACACATCCCCTATAATTTTTTTTATCATAATTCTATCCCTAATGGGAACCTCAACAATAATATTGTGAATCAAAGGACTAACAGATGTATCAATAGATCTCATAAAAGTGTTGGATGTAAAGGAATGAGTTGTGCTAGGATCAATCAGTAATCTAGCAGGTCTATCAAGAATAGATATTGTACCCATTACGACATCAATAGTTGCTTGGGCATCCTGCTAGTTACTGTGTATACTCTGCTCTCTCCGGATTACGTCTGACTACCACATTCTCTCTCAACAACTGCTTCTCTACTTGAAGCTCTACCCCGAATACTCCCAAATCCATCACCTCTCTCAGACTGGCCTCTCCCAACACCTCCAACAAGAACCACCCCAGCTGATCTCCTCAATGGACACTCCATACTGATATGTCCACCCTCTCCACAAACAAAACACATCAAGATAGGAAAATTGTGAGACAAATTTCCTGTTTGATTACACCTATAACATACTCTACTTTCTTTATCAGATACAACACTACCACCTCCTCTTGGTGGCATACTCCCATCTTTACTAAATTCTCCAGCTCCAATAGGTTGTTTTCCGAACCTAAGGGTTCCACCAACTGAACTCTGAGCCATAGAGGTCATAGATCTAGCCTGTCTCTGCTGACTTTTGGATAATAGGTCATTGTGAAAAGAAACAACCCCTCTGGGGCAGATGACTACCCCAAATCCCTATATTAACACCTCTAGAACCCTTGGGTCTAGTCCACTTTAGCCACTCTCTACGTTCTTTAGACTCAACTATGTCTTTCTCGATCTGAAATGACATATCTACCAAAGCATCATGATTCGAATGCCTCAAATATGAAAGTCTAGAATGTATCTCAAAGTGCAAGCCATCAAGAAATCTCTTACATTTTCTCTCCTCGATATTCATTAGCTCAAGTATAAATCTCAATAATGCTACAAATCTACCATCATATTAAAATCCCTCTCTTGCTGAGATCTAAAAGTATAAGAGAAATAATTTACAAAGAATACCTCCTTAAACTTACTTTAGGTTAAGGATCGATCTACATCCATATTTAGCCTAGGAAGAGTATAATCCCACTAATTAGAGGCCTCACCCTCTAACTGAAAGGAAGCAAAGGTAACTCTCTGCCTATCTGTCACTGATAAAACACCAAATAAATGTTCAACGCGTTTTATCCACTATTCAGAATCAGTAGGGTTTTCAAATCCCTTAAATGATAGGGGTTTCAACTTAATAAAACTAGCAAAACAACCTCCTTACATCTTATTAATAAAGCTGTCTTTTTCCTCCTGAACATCATGCATCACCGAATTTACAACAATTTTAGATATTAGCCTAACCTGCTCATCCAATCTACGTGGAAGATTATTAGCTTTACCCTTTGCCTCATTTAACATCTAAAGAGCATGAACAAGAGTTTCTATTAACTCATCTCTCTCATCATCATAATTCCTTACTGCACCACTAGTACTAGGTGCACTGCCAACATGTTCCCTTTCAAGAACCACAAACTCAATATCAATCTCAATCTTAGCTCTTTTGAACATAGGGGGCCTACCACACCCTCTCTGTCCCACAACTTTAACTCTAGGTCTACCATGTCCATGCGATATCCTTAAACTCTGTATTAAAATAATTTATTTAGATTCTTCTTTATTACGTTTTATGCAATCTACATAATCATAAAACCTATAACTCTGATACCAAAATTGTAACGACCTATCCCGGGTGGGCCTTACTCAAGACAGTGTTGTAACATTTAAGTTCCAAGCACGGCACATATATGCAACAACTATTACATCATCAATTCAAAAAAATATTTACAATAATTTCCTCAACTCTCTTTCAGAGGAGTAATAAGTCTTTCACATACAACATTCACAATATACTCAAATATTTACAATATGTATGAATATATACATTTTTCTTTCTCAAATTTTTCTTATACTGTCTGAGGATGCCAAACACACGGATTTACCTAGGTTCTTACTTTGATCTCAAGTTACCAGTCTTGCCCACGACATGAAATTGTTTAATATTGAGGAATGAGCTTCACAAGCTTAGTGGATTCAATTTATTAGAAGTATTCGATTTGTATATTTCTATTTATAATTATAGCACAAGTCATATTCATAATTCAATAATTTTATTCATCTACCAATTTTCATATATTCATTTATTTATCATCAAATAGATTTCAAATTTGATTTCATCACATATATTTCATTCAATTTATAACGATCATCTTTGATAGCATTATTAACATATTTTGTCAAAATCCTCATCATGAGGTTCACAACACATAATACAATCATTTAATGATTATCATATTAAATTTCATACTCATTATTTTCTCATCACAATTATCTCATCATGAGACTCATTTTCATACCATCATCTCATAATCAATCTAATGCTTTATCATCTCAATAATATAAATAATAAACATGAATGCAATAACATCCTCATCTCATCATTTCATTTCTTTCATTATCATTATTTTAATTTTTTTTCTTTCGTATTTCATCATATCACATAACACCACATCATATCTCCTTCATACTATCAGCGTATTAGTACTTCATCCATTTTCAGGTATCCACACCAGTCTCTTATACATCTTTTGTGAATGTCTTTCCATATGTCAACATGTTTCATCAAGACTAGCCATGGTTTTAGTCTTTCATCTATGCATATGATCAATCACATACAAGCAGGCATATCATAACATCATGCAATTCAAAATTATTTTCTTTCATAATATCTTTCTTTCATCATACTAATCAAAATAATTTCTTCTTTAATATATATATATATATATATATATATATATATATTCAATTATCTATTGCAATTTCAAGAGATTTACTTCTCTTTCCCAAAATATATTTCATAAATTCTTTATCAATTTTATCCTTTAAGGATATCAGTTCATCACTTACCACATATATTCATCATAAAATTTAAATCATTCCTTAATCATATTATAAGTCATACTTCTATTAAATCATTAATTTACACACATTACATATATTTTATCAAATCAACATTTCACAATATATATTCAATAATTATCTCATTTTATCAGTCATTTCAAGTTTTACATAGTTTTCATGTTTGTCTCGCTTAGCAGTAAATTTAACTCACCATGTAGCACTTAAAGCTAATTGTGAATCACCTCATTTCTTTTTCTGCTCCACTCACTAATTTCTCCAGATTACTGGTCACCACCACCCATCCATAAATTTTTTTATCAATCTCTCAATCTAATATTTCAATTTCTATATCCTGTATCAGGTTAAATTCCATGTATGCATTTTTCATCTTTCTCAAATTCAAATATTTCAATGAAAATCCTTTTTCTTTTGATTTGAATCCAATTTCAAATCATCTTTCAAGAAAATTAGAACAAAAAACTTCAAAAATTGAAATATTACAATAAAATTATTAAACTTTTACCTTCTCAATGCAAGTGGAGATATATCCGAGGAGATTGACTTGGATCAAACTACTAAGAGTAAATGGAGAAACTTGACTAAGGTCAGAATAGCTCGGGGATACCTCCTCGGAGTTGATGGAGAAACTGGACCAAGGTCAAAGTACCTCGGGGCTACCTCATCGGAGTCGATGGAGAAATAGAGCTGAGGTCGAAATAACTTGGGACTACCCTTTCAGAGATGATAGAGAAACATAGCTGATAGAGAAACTGAGCTGATGGAAAAATAAAACTGATGGAAAAACTGATATGAGGTCGAAGTTCCTCGAGGCTACCTCTTCAAAGCTAATAGAGAAACATAGCTAATAGGGAAACTAAGCTGATGGAAAAACTAAGTTGAGGTCAAAGTAGCTCGGGGCTACCTCCTTAGAGCTAATGGGGAAACTAAGCTGATGGAAAAACTAAGTTGAGGTCAAAGTAGCTCGGGGCTACCTCCTTAGAGCTAATGGAGAAACATATTTGATGGAGATACTGAGCTGATGGAGAAGCAAATATGATGGAGAAATTGATCTGAGGCCTTGAGGCTACCTCCTCTGAGTTGATGGAGAAATATAGCTAATAGAGAAACCAAGTTGATGGAGAAACCGAGCTGATAGAGAAACCGATCTGAGGCCGAAGTAGCTTGGGGCTACCTCCTTAGAGTTAATAAAGAAACATAGTTGATGGAGAAACCGAGCTGATGAAGAAACAGAGTTGATGAAGAAACCGAGCTGATAGAGAAACCGGTCTGAGGCCGAGGTAGCTGCAGTCTACTATAATAGCCGTAACTTGATTGTGAATGAACATGATGTTTTTTGTTTGTTTGAACTTCGCTGGTTCGAGTTTGGGGTGTGTTTGAGACCTTTGATGAAGAAATAATAGTATTTTCTTTGACTGTTTGTAAGAAACTTGCCTACGGAAGTCAAATTTCAAAATTTGGAGGTTGGTTCTGGAAAAAGGAGGCTGAAAAACCTTAGGAACCGGATTGTACAAGTCTAAAACCAAGTTTGAATTTGATGAATCGGCTGGTCAAATATGAGTCAAAACTGGTGGTTTACGAAGAACTCATCTGTGCAAGTGGAATTTTTGAATTCTAAGCCTGGATTTGAAGGGAGCAAGCCATAAAACCTCAAGAACTAGTCTTGTTGGATCTGAAACCGGGTTAAAATAAATAACAAAACTGGATAGTCAAATTGGTGAATCGGTTGCTCAAACCTTGTTGAACCAGCCGATTTGAGTTTAGGGGTTAATGTACAATTTCTAGAATGCTTAGGGACAAAAATGAAATTTCCAGATAGCATAAGGACTAAAATGAAATTTTTTGGGCCTAGGTGACGTGGCTCTTAGGTGGCGATGAAATGGCATTGACTAACCATTAATATGCTAACATATAGTAAAATTGCATCATCACTTTAGACGTGTTAAAAATCTGAATGTGCAATGGGATTGTGACACATTGCATAAGTAAATTTCCAATTGATAACGTGCAATTTCAGGGTTGAATAATTTTTGGACATGTAGCATGGCTGATTTTTGAAGAGACAAGAGCTATTTGATTGCCTAATAAAATGGTGACATGTGACAGAGATAAAAAGGTAAAAAGTAATTTGGTTGTAAAAAATAATTTTGTTGTCTAATAGGAGATGGACATGTGGAGGTTGCTTATTTGAAGAGATAAAGAGATGATAATGCGTAATCTGAGTGTCGAATAAAAAATCGACATGTGGTATCATTAAAACAAATTGAAATCTCATGGGAGCGATGGTACCTGATGAAGGCAAAAAGGAAAACTCCTTGTCCAGTAAGCATTCAACACGTGGCAAAGAAGATTCTTGATTCTTGAAAAAATGATAAGGCACTGCAGCTTTGACCGGCGAATGTCGACGCCGAGAGTCCATTTGACTAGTTGCTAGAGAGTCTGGTTATCGTGGAACTTTGTTGAAACATGCAGGTGAGGATTTCGAGAAATCTTGTGATGATGGTGACATCGAATTTTGATGGCCTGATCTTCGTAGAAAACTAGTCGAAGTTTATTTTCCGGCAAAGATTCGGGAAGTCTTGCAATTGTCATAAAATTTTGCAAAATTTTAGATCAGAGTCCTACATATATGGTTTTGTGACCTGATCTAAATTTTGATGGCCAGATTTTGATAGATTTGACAGTCAAAATTCCATTTTTTCGGCGTACTTCAATGGCTCTGATAGAGGATTTTTCAGCATCCAATCGTCGCGAAACTTTATGGTGTGGCAGATATGGAGGTGGAGAATGCAATGGCGTGATCCAATTTTATTGTCGATGGTTAATTCATCATGGATTTTATTTTTGGCAATGTTTCAATGGTGTGTTGGGATCTTGGTGGCTTATCTGTAACAACATCTTTAGAAAAATTATTTTGTCATTCTCACAGACAACACCATCTGTTGATATCAAAAATCTGCCTCCCGAATCCCTGCGCACATAAGAGGCACATAAACTAGAAGGTCCCTAGTGTGAAAATATTTGCAAGTAAACAAAATTGCAACAACTATTAAAGTTATAAAGAAAAAAGTGTTGAACCCACAAGGACTAATTATGCTATTAAGTATTGAAATTTACCAAATTATTTACTATTTGGAAATAAAACCGAAATTTTAAAGACTTTATCACCTAAATTAAACAAAAGTTCCTGACAAATTAATCCCACACAATTTATTATTCCTTGTTATAAATTTTCACTTTTGCAAGTCAATGAAAATTAAATCCCTTAATTATTCAATGTTTTCTCTCGAATAACATTAGAAATATCTCCACCTAATAATTCATCATATCTCTATATAAATTAAATTATTTAAAGATTCATTAAGTGCTTTGGATTTTTCTTAATCTAAAATCATACTAGTTGCGGTAAAGTATCTTTATATTTCGCTCAACTAATGGTGTTTAATCCTAAAAGCTTTGAATCACAAATTACCTCTCGGTTTCATTATGATTTAATAAATCAAACAATAATTGGCTAGAAAATTGTAAGCAGTAAGATCAAGGATAAACACTCAACAAAAAAAAACTTTAAATAAAATAACTTGGAATTTAAATTGTGTGTTCAAAGCTAGACTACATCAAAACCCTAGAAAACTAAAATTAGTTCATAACAAATCTGAAATCAACCATGTTCTTATTGGAATGCATCAAAAGAAATCTAAAGAGAAGATAATAAAACTCTTTTGCTTGAAATAAGTTGATGAAGCATTCAAGATTGTTGAAGATCTCTCTTCATTGAGACTTGGCAGCCGCCCTCCTTCTCTTCTCTCTTTATTCTCTTGTCTAGGAAAAATCTACTGTGTTTTCAAGGCAATGGCAACCGGCCTTATATCGGTAAACTCCTAGAAAAGAAACGGAAAGTACAATAATACTACTCTTTCTAGGAAAAGAAAAGACATTGAAATGAGAAATATTTCTACTACTAGGAAAACATGAAATAGGAAAGTAACTAAAAGGAAATATAACACAAAATAGGAAAAAATGCAGCCTAGGAAAAGAAAAGATACTGAAATGGGAAATACTTCTACTACTAGGAAAACATGAAATAGGAAAGTAACTAAAATGAAATATAACACAAAATAGGAAAAAGTGTGGCACAAGCAAATAAAATAAAAAGAAATAAAGGAAAACTAACAATTTTAATAAGTAAAAGAGTAATAAAAATCATGTAAAAATTGCACTTATCAAATTCCCTCAAACTTAAAATTTGCTAGTCCTCAAGCAAAGAAAAAGAGAAAAACTACTAAAAACAAGAATTGGTTTAATTAATAAAATTTGTTGCCTCAAAGATTGCTCAAAGTTTATAATCCAAATGAATCATTCAATATCATACAAGTCCAAAAATTAATTCAAAACTCAATTCCACCTCATTATCAATCCTCTCATTCATGCATACCTATCATTCTCACTTTATTATTAGCTTCCCGGATGATTTTATGCAAACAGGTAAATGTATAATGGATCTCTAGTTATGAAATTGATAATTCCAACTCCATAGGCTTGCTTTTCAAATGAGGGCTACAAAGAAAAGATAGGGTTCAAACAAAGCAAGAGAACTTAATTTTAAACACAAACAAAACAAATAGAGCATGCTCACTTCTAACACATACACTTCTTCTCAATCATTTGAATCTCTCAAAACACCTTTCTTTATCGTTCTTTCAAAGATCTTTTTTTTAGGAATTCTTTTTCCCAACTCCTTGTTGAGTTTTCACACCCCCAATCTTATGACTTTGATAACATGGGTTGTGATAAAATTTACTTGTAAACTTTCTACCTCTCACACCTTCCACACTCTTCTGACTTTGTATAAATTTAGTTCTCTTGAAAGGTAAAGAAATCAATGTTTAAGCGCAAATAGGGTAGGGAATATGATGTTTTACAAAAAGAAAAAATATAATGCCAAAGTATAATTCAACAAAGTTCAAAGGGGTGACTAGGGATAACGATAATAAATAAGTAAGCTTTAAAGGCTCAATCGATTCAAAGAATGCCTAAATCATTTCCCAAGTAATATTTTGTCGAGGATTTCACCTTGAGTGTCATCAAACAAGTTCTAGAGTTTGTTGAGACAATACAAATTTACAATATTCACATAAAATTTCTCTAGGTATGTAAAATAATTAATGATCATGATAAGCATTCATTGAATACAGAAAATCTCAAATTAAGCAAAATCAAGTCAGGGATTAACAAATAAACTCAAGCAATAAGATTTTCCCGAAAAGTTACCATATTCTTATCATAGCCATTTTTATCCATCAAATCAAAACAAAGAAATTTTTTTTAAATTATTTTTTATTTTAACATTTATTTTTTTAAACATAAACTCCCTTCCCCGAAACTTGAACAACACATTGTTCTCAATGAGAAAGAAGAAGAAAAAGGAAAAAGAACGAGAAAAGGTAAGAAGTGCTCCCCCGATTTCTGATTGAATGTTATCCTTGAAAGTGAAATCTTGTAACACATTGGAGAGGCTCCAAACTTATGCAAACCTACAAGATGAAAAAAAAAAATTAAAGAGAAAATAAAGAAAAACTTGGATTGCCTCCCAAAAAGTGCTTTGTCTAAAGTCTATAGCTAGACATTCTCCAAATTAGTATTTAGGATTGGTGAGACTAATGGAAAACTTTTGCGTGCTAAATTCTCCATCCACATAAGGCTTTAATCTTTTTCCATTAACCTTGAATGCCCCTTTTGTCTCATAATGAACTTCAACAGCTACATATAGAAAAACACGAGTAACAACAAATGGTCCCGACCACCTAGATCGCAATTTTCCTAGAAAAAGTCGAAGTCTTGAATTGAATAGTAAAACTTTTTGCCCCACTTCGAACTCCCTTCTCAAAATATGCTTATCATTCCATCTTTTAGTTTTATCCATGTAAATCCGAGCATTCTCATAAGCATCATTGCGAAACTCATCCATCTCATTAATTTGCAACATCCTTTTCTCACCTGCAACCATTAAATCAAAATTAAGTGTCTTTAACGTCCAATAAGCTCTATATTCTAGCTCCATGGGTAAATGACATGCTTTTCCATAAACTAAACGATAAGGTGACATTCCAATCGGTGTTTTAAATGCTGTCCT
Source organism: Bretschneidera sinensis (assembly GCA_023935145.1). Classification (NCBI taxonomy): domain Eukaryota; kingdom Viridiplantae; phylum Streptophyta; class Magnoliopsida; order Brassicales; family Akaniaceae; genus Bretschneidera; species Bretschneidera sinensis. The sequence goes on along the minus strand of CM043700.1, from coordinate 79,425,193 downwards.
ATAAGCCTATAATGCATCCTCTAACCTTCGTGCCCAATCCTTTCGTGAGTTACTAACGATCTTCTCAAATATGCACTTCAACTCCTTATTGGACACCTCAACTTGGCCACTTGTTTGAGGATGATATGGTGTTACCACATGATGAGTAACTCCATACTTAGTAAGTCAAGCTTCAAATGGACAGTTATAAAAATGCTTCCCACCAACACTAATTATCGCCCTTGGAGTGCCAAATCGGGAAAAGATATTTTTTTGAAGAAAATTCACCACAATTTTGGCATCATTGGTCGGCAAAGTACAAGCTTCCACCCACTTGGAGACATAATCTACAGCCACCAAAATAAGTTTGTTAGAATACGAAGATGAAAAATGACCCATGAAATCTATCCCTTAAACATCAAACAATTCAATCACTAAAATATTATTCAAAGGCATATCATGTTTCCTAGAAATATTCCCAAGCCATTGACATTGATCACATAATTTAACAAATTTTTAAGAATTTTTAAAAATAGAAGGTCAATAAAACCCAGATTGCAAAATTTTTGCTGTTGTTTTTGCTCCACCAAAGTGGCCGCCGCCCACTTCTAATGAGTGGAAATGTCAGAGTATACTCTCCATTTCTTCTTTGGGTACACATCTCCTAATTATTTGATCTACACAATACTAGAATAGAAAAGGTTCCTCCCAAAAATAATACTTCAAGTCGGAGAAGAACTTCTTCTTTTGTTGATATGTTATCCCGGTATGGTGTGAAAATATTTGCAAGTGAACAAAATCGCAACAAGTATTAAAGTTTTAAAGAAAAAAAGTGTCGAACCCACAAGGACTAATTATACTATTGAGTATTGAAATTTACCAAATTATTTACTATTTGGAAATAAAACCAAAATTTTAAAGACTTTATCACCTAAATTAAACTATAGTGCTTGACAAAAATAAATTAAAAGAAAAGAGAATAAAACTTAAGGTTGTAGAGATAATAAAAATAAATCTAGAGCTTTCAATTTCATCTAGCTAATCCAACACAATTTATTATTCCTTGCTATAAAATTCCACTTTTGTAAGTCGATGAAAAATAAATCCCTTAATTATTCAATGTTTTCTCTCAAATAACATTAGAAATATCTCCACCTAATAATTAATCATATCTCTATATAAATTAAATTATTTGAAGATTCATTAAGTGCTTTGGATTTTTCTTAATATAAAATCACACTAGTCGCGGTACAGTATCTCTATATTTCGCTCAACTAATGGTGTTTAATCCTAAGAGCTTCGAATCACAAATTACATCTCGGTTTCATTATGATTCAATAAATCAAACAATAACTGGCCAAAAAAATTGTAAGCAATAAGATCAAGGACAAACACTCAACAAAAAAAAGAACTTTAAATAATATAACTTGGAATTTAAATTGTGTGTTCAAAGCTGGACTACATCAAAGCCCTAGAAAAATAAAATTAGTTAATAATAAATCTGAAATCAACCATGTTCTTATTGGAATGCATCAAAAGAAAACTAAAGAGAAGAGAATGAAACTCATTTGCTTGAAATAAGTTGATGAAGCATTCAAGATTGTTGAAGATCTCTCTTTAATGAGACTTGGCAGCCACCCTCCTTCTCTTCTCTCTTTATTCTCTTGTTTAGGAAAATCTATTGTGTTTTCAAGATAAGGGTAGCCAGCCTTATATAGACAAACTCCTAGAAAAGAAAAGGAAAGTACAATAATACTACTCTTTCTAGGAAAAGAAAAGACACTGAAATGAGAAATACTTCTATTACTAGGAAAACATGAAATAGGAAAGTAACTAAAAGGAAATATAACACAAAATAGGAAAAAAAATGCAGTCTAGGAAAAGGAAAGATACTGAAATGGAAAATACTTCTTCTACTAGGAAAACATGAAATAGGAAAGTAACTAAAAGGAAATATAACACAAAATAGGAAAAAGTGCAGTACAAGCAAATAAAATAAAAAGAAATAAAGGAAAACTAACAATTTTAATAAGTAAAAAAGTAATAAAAATCATGTAAAAATTACACTTATCAGTCCCCTAGGGGTTGTGCCTCAGGAGAACACTCCGACGCTCAAGTCAGTCATGTGAAAGGATAATAGGAGAATAATAAAGTTGTAAAGTTGTATATTTGTGAATTGTGATGTGTACTTTTTATGGTGAGAGCCCCCTTATATAGTGTTTTGGAGTGTTATAATAGTATTGGGAGATTGGTGTGAAATTATGATTATTCCTTGCCACATGTCGTGATTTAATTGTTTGAGTCACGAAATTACTATTTTCCCCTTGAAAGCTACCACGTGTCATAATATCATTGTATGCACATGTTCGGCCCTTTCATTTTACTTGTTCTAAAAACTGCAAGATTTTTTTTTTTTTTTTTAATTCAGTACTTGCAGCAACCAAAACCTCTCTTTACTTTTCAACTGAAGCACTACATGTTGCAAATTGAATTTTTATGAGCTCATTTGAGATTCCATTGAGATGAAGTGGGGCTCCTGATGTGTAGCATAAGTATACATGATTAATATAATTAACTAGCCGAAAACAAAACACCCTAGCAACCTTTTACGATATCATGCACACACCAAGGTTCTACGTTTGAGGGGCTTGAACTTACAAATTTTAGGTCACTTGGGAAGCCTCTTGATGCCATTTAGCTTCATCTTCTTAGTTTTAAAAGGATACATATACATAGGTTAAAAAATAAAAAGAAAGGAAAGGGAGTGAAAAAGAATAGAAATACAAGAACAAGCGAAAAGTGGTTTTGATGTTTATTTCATAAATTTGGTAAAGTAATGACTTGATATTTGGCGTGGTAATGACATGAAATAAATACAAGAGTTTGGAAAATAAGTTTAAAAGTATTATGATTTGGGAAATGAGATTTTGAAACATAAGGGTTTGGTAAAAAAAAAAACCTCTAGTTTATCTCATATTTATACCCTCTAATAATAGCTGTTTTTTTCTCTTAAACCCTCACAGTAATTGTAAAATTATTTTATATCGTTTGGTAAAAAAGAAAAGTGAGTAAAAAGAATAGAAACACAAGAATAAGAGAAAACTGGTTTTGATGTTTATTTCATAAATTTTAAAAAATAATAACTTGATATTTGGGGTGGCAATGACATAGAAAAAATACAAGAGTTTGGAAAATAAGTTTAAAAGTACTATGATTTGGTGAATGAGATTGTGAAAAATAATGGTTTGATAAAAAAAAAAAACTCTACTTTATCTCATATTTATGCCGTCCAACAATAATTATTTTTTCTCTTAAACTCTCACAGTAAATGTAAAATTAATTTATATCGTTTGGTAAAAAAGAAAAGTGAGTGAAAAAAAAAGTAAAATAATTAATGTTTTGCTCCCACTACAAGTCACAATCATCCCTAATTATGATTAGTGAGCAAAATTTAAAAGAATTTTTTTTTTATCATTTTCTTCTTTCTTCCCAATTTTTAATCTTTATTATGAATTTCGTGATGAAAAACGTTAACATCTTTATTTTCTGCCATCACCTCTTCTTTTTTCTCCTTTATCCTTCCTCTGTTGGGAAACCACCTTAGATGATGCCCATGATGTGATCTTCCAAACACCCAAGTGGTAGTGAAACTAGGAGTTGCTATGAAAGTAAGACTAGTGAGGAGTTGTCCAAAGAGATTAATGACGTTGTGGATCTAGACTGTGGTTCGAGTAAAGGAGAGGTCTTAGGAGAAGGAAATACTTGGGAAGGTCCATTAGTAATAGTACCATATGGAGGAGGGGAAGAGGATTCTTCCTCGGAAGATGAAAATGTCCTTTCAGAACTTCGAGGGGATATAATGATGGAGGAGCGAGTATAGTAGTCGTATGGGGCAAATTATGTTCCAAAGAAGTTAAAGGATGAAGCTCTTTAGGCTCTTAGGCTTTAATATGATCCTTAAGGAATTTATACTTAGAAATGTTGGGGTAGGGGAAAGGGTTTGTGATAACCTTCCGAGTGAAAAATCTTAAGAGATTTGTGTCTACGTTCATCATTTGAAGGTTGAGCTCAGGTTTCCTCTTCACACTTTCTTCTATTTTATCCTGGGGTACTTTAACATAGCACTGTGCTAATTAGTTCCCAATTTCGTACGTTTGATTATGGCATTCATATATGTGTGTACGGAGGTGAAATGATTAATGAATATCAATGTCTTCAAATCCCATTTCCAAATTAGTAAGCACAACCAATACGGTTGGGTTGTGATTAGCTCGACGGTCAAGAAAGAGTTATTAAAGAAGAAACCCTCTTCCAGCAAATAGTGGAAAAAATACCTTATTTTATGTTCAAATTGACAAGAGTTTTGGAGTTTCGCTAACGTGGAGTATAGACCAAGTGCAGAAGTGCAAAAAGCCAAATCTCTTGAACCGCGAACAAAAAACAATGAAAGCCATGATGGCCACGCCCATAGATGTTGACATTTTATATAATAAATGGAATTGGCGAAGCTTGGCCTCTGCTCTCGGGGCCTAGAGGGCACTTTGACAGTGGTATATTCTGAACCACACTTTTCATTATTGTATTATTCCTTTTCATTTACACTTGTGTTTTTTGTTGGATAGAGATGGATGCCACTGAAAAAGCCAAAGAACGAGCGAAGAAGATGGAACTAGAGAAAAATAAAGTCGCTGAAGGAAATGCAGGTAAGCAACCTTTACAGAAGAAGGCCGCCTCTAAGAAACGGCCTTAGAACCCTTCTTCCATCCTAATCTATGTGGATGGTCTGAGTTTTCTAGTGCCTCCTCCTCTAACATGGAGATCTTATTCCCTTGTGCCCCCTACAACACCATCTCATCCTTTTTCTTCATCTTAAGAGGCTTTGTCGACTGCGGGAGTTAACAAGCAGAACTGGGGCATAAAGACGGATGACATCGTATTCTCTTATGCTTAGGTGGTGAGGGAATACCTAGTCCTCGGCATACCTCATGTGACGTCATCGAGCTTGGGAGGAAGCCTATTGAGGATTTGTGCTCTGTGGCTGAGGTTTTAGCTTTTCAGGTAAACTTTACTTCTTTTGCTTTTCACATTATCAACTTCCAAGGGTATACTTGACACAATTTTCTAGCTCTTATTTTAGTTGGGTGTCATGAATGAGATGTTGTCCTATCATTGTCTAGATCTGAACGATTGGCTGACCAAGAGTCGACAGAAGCTTGATGATAGCTACAGTCTCATTAAATAGTTGCAAACTTCACTGGACAGAGTTCAGAGCCAAAAAGAGAGCGCAAAGGCCCGCTTAGCTCAGGAAGAGAAGGCCAAGGCCGAGGCTGTTGAGGAGATGTAGAAGATAAGGCAGAAGAGGGATACTGCCAAGGCTCCTGAGAGTGCTTAGGGGAGGAGATGGAGGCTACTGTGAGGAGGGCTATGGAAAAGGTTAAAGCTAATTTTAAGGGGTTTACTGCTTTCAAGAAAGTAGTGGAAGAGGAAGGTGGACTCTAGTACCTTGAGGGGTTCATGGAGGCCAAGAGGAAAGCCGAGGTCCTTTTCCTTTTGACCAAATTCTCTACCCTTGAACTCTCATCTTCTAGAAAGGAGGGCACAGTCCAAGCTAGAGAAGATGACGAGGTGCAGACCTAGTCACATAGCACTACAGACGTGGAAGTGGACATTGTTGGAGATGAGGTCGATTTTTGAGCTCTTATGCTTTTAATTTTTGTTGTTATGTATTTTGAGGTCATTAGTTCCTTTTTTTTTACTTTGTAAAAATATTTTGATCAATGAAAAATTATTATCTTTCTCACTTGCTCTACTTGTAGTTTTAGCTTATTCATAGAGGAGGTCAAGGGGTAAAGGTCTCGGACCTTGACCTCGACATTGGTGAGGTCCGTACATTTGAGATGAATATGGTGAAATTATAAATTCTTTCATTGATAACTTAGAGATTGCATAAGTAGTATTAGCAAAACAAGTAACACTTAGCGAAAATACGCAAAGGAGAACTTTGGAGATACACTATTGATAAAATTTATGGAGATTCTTGGTGTTCCAAATTCGAAATATAGGCTTGTTGTTCAAATCTTCAAGCTTAAATGTGCTGGCTCCGCAAAATCTACGAATGCGGCGTGGACCTTCCCAGTTAGGGAGGAGTTTTCTCGATAATGGGATACTTCATTTTTCTGAGGTACCAGATTATGCAATCTGAAATTCCTCTCTCGGAATCTAGAGTTGTAGTACTTAGAGACTCTTTATTGATAAGTGGCGAGCTAGATCTGGGCTTTGTCTCGAGCTTTGTCGATAATATCAGCATTTATCCTCAAGGCTTCTTCATTATTTTCTTCATTGAAGTTCTATATCCGTAGTGAGGGTGTTCCAATTTCTAAAGGGATGACTGCTTCAAAGCCATCTGCCATAAAGAATGGAGTTTCTCCAGTGGGGGTTCGAGTGGTGTTTCGATAAGCTTAAAGGACATTCGAAAGATTATTGATCCATCACTTATCGGCATTATCTATCCTTTTCTTGATTCCCTGTAGGAGCATTTTGTTAGTTACATCAGCTTGTCCGTTAGCTTGAGGATATCCCACCGAAGAGAAATGATGTTCAGTATGGAGTTTTTCATAGAAAGCTTTGAACCGAGCACTGTCAAATTATTTTCCATTGTCGGTGACCAATATTCAGGGTATACCAAATCAGCACACTATCGACTTCCAAACAAAACTTTGAGCCTGGTGATCAGTTATGCTGGCGAGTGGTTCAGCTTCTACCCACTTGGTTAAATAGTCAATCACTGTAATGAGCTGTTTTATTTGTCCCGGGCTTCAATGAAAGGGCCAAGGATGTCCATTCCCCACATGGCGAAAGGAAGTGGACTAGTGATTGAAGTCAGGGAGTTAGCTGGTTTCTGAGGCACCGAGGCATAATGTTGTCAGTTTTTGCATTTTCTAACCATATTTATGGCGTTTTGCTGCATTTTTGGCCAATAGTATCCATGACTGAGTATTTTGAAGGCCAAAGCTCGCCTCCCGAGGTGGTTGTAGCATACACCCTCATAGACTTCTCGAAGCGCATAGTTTACTTTGGTAGGTCCGAGGCATTTCAAATATAGGGTGGTGAGACTCTTCTTATACAGTTGCCCATCAATAATGGCGTCTTGTTGCTATGGTTAAGACTCAGATTTCTTGATCCATTAAAACTTTTTGTGCTGACAATGCCATGGAATATTTAGAATTTGGTTTTCTTGGTTTTCTCCAGATCCAAGGTACGCTTCCTCATTGTTTACATCCTACAACTTCTGAACAAAATGGACGTGTTGAACGCAAACATAGATATATCCTTGAAACTATCTATGCCTTAGTCATTTCTACTTATTGTCCTTAATATTTTTGGGAGAAAGCCACTCTTACTGTCTACACCATTAATCATATTCTTTCTCCGGTCATTCAACATCAATCTCCATATTAACACTTGTATGGCACTCCTCCAAATTATTCCCTTCTTAAAGTCTTTGGTTGTTCATGTTTTACCCAAAAACCGAGATTCATGTAGTCAATCTGTTATTGTCATGTTTACCTAAAATCAATCCATCATGCTATTTTTATTTTTAGAAAGTTGATTTTTTTATTTGCATTATATGAATAGAGAATTACAAAAAACACATCCCTATAAGCTTAGAAAAAATGAGTCAGTAATAAGAGGAAGACTAGGAAACTCATTGAAATCCGAATTTCCACTTAGATGGCAGAGATACACCTACATTGTTTCTGTAATTATACGATTGAAGTAGGATCCCAGCGACAGAGCAAACATCTTCTTCACTTTTTTGTCTCCAGAAGACAAAGATAAAAAAATCTATTTTGCAAAAATTTGAAGAACTCGAAATATTTATTAAAAATTCAAAAAAAATAAAGAAAAAATAAAGAAAAAATTGAAAAAATTATTGAGGTACCTTTATCAGTTTTGGTACTGTAGTTTCTTGTAATCATAGTTTCCAATTTTGTTCATGAATTTAAAAATGTCATTCTAATTATTAGGTACTTTGAAGAATATTTCATTATTTGATTTCAGACATATAAGAGATGATCAGAAAAAAAATTGATCACATTTTGAGAAAAGAGCGATATTATTGCATTGAGGGTAGAGAAGATTTACAGGAGAAGGCAAGAGTTTCTGGAGGAAATTAAAGAGATGAATACATCTAACGAATAGTTTGATAAATCTATGAAATTCGTACCTTTAAGAAGAAGTCTATCTTCAAATTTGTTTCAGAAAATAGGAATCGCCTTAACAAACAAGAATTGATGAATTCAAGGTTGGAATAGAAAAGTAAAGGAGTGAGAGACAGTCAGGTTGAGGACATGATGGTTTTCACTCAAAGTTACCATTTCTCCATATTTTGGTTGCTATCTTCAAGCCATATTTACCCAAGGAAATATAAAGAGGCACAAAGATTAAGTAAAACAATTAACATGTGACTTGTAAAAATGAATATTTAATTTCCTAGCTATATCATAAATTAAGAAAGAAAGAGATTCTCAAACAAAATAATTTACGAAAGTGAGTAAAGTCATACTGCTGAAGCTTATTTTAAAACAAATGTAAAGGGAAGCTAACATTATGCGGATATGCTGGCATCTCTAGCTCATCATCACCTCAGCTCTCATTGTTATTCTTCCCTCGGTTCCCTTTCTAAAGATATCTCTACAACTTGTTTTAGTGATTATAATAGGACTGAATATTTCAAGCCTTCTTAAAATGAGTGGTTTAAGTTATACAAACCTAAGGTTTTCAATGCCCCAAACTGAATATTATCTCCAAAGCAAAAAATGAAAAAGCTAAATACTCTTTACAAATCTAAGACTTAAAACAAAATAAGAAAACATATAGAGTTAGTAAAAAAAATTTAACCTCAAATCAAATAAAATAAATTGATTAAAAGAAGTATAAACATTAGTAAAGGTGAACAATTCGAGACCTGTCAATCACATGAATAATAAGCAGAAAAAAGAATAAGACACGATATACCCAGATTCACCCCAGAATAGGACTATATCCTACCAGAAGTTTCACTATAATCAACCTCTCAAATCTCTCATTACAATGTGCGCTTAATACATAGAGAATATTTATAAGCAACTAAAGAAACCCTAATCAAGGTTTTCACCCAGTTGCAAAACCACGACTATTCATAAGTCCAAACCCAAACCTTCAAGCAAAAACCAAATCCAAAACGTGTACAGGGCTTAGTCGTCGGGGGTTCTACAGATCTAAACCTGTGAAGTATGCACCAACTCTAATAATCTCCCACTTGGTAAATACTTCACACACATGGTAAACTTCCAAGAACACTATTTCTTCAAGCCCATCTTAGTAGCACACCACTCAAACTTTGCCAAACTAACTACCTTAGTCAAGAAATCTGCGTTGTTCATTGTTGTATCGACTTTCTCCAGGATTATCAGCTTCTCTTTAATCTTTCCCCTGATTAAGGGATATTGAATATCAATTAGCTTCGTCCGTGAATGAAATGCAGGATTCTTTTCTAAGAAGACAACACCTTCATTGTCACATTTCACTTTCACTGCTCATTGTTTAAACCCAAGCTCATCACATAACCTTTGAAGCCAAACTACTTCCTCTCCAGCATGAGTTATCGCCATATACTCTGCTTTTATGGATGAAAGAGCAATAACACTTTGCCTCTTTCTCATCCAACTCACCGCCCCACCAAATAGATTGAATACATATCCGTTTGTTGAGCTCCTGCTATCAATATCTCCTCCCCAATCAGCATTAACCGATCCTACAATATCAAGATTGTTCTCACCTCCCAGACCTCTATAACACAATGCAAACTCTGATGTGTCACGAAGATATCTAAGAAATCTCTTGATTGTAGTCCAATTCTCTTTCTAGGATTAGACATAGATTTTCTCAATACTCCCACTGCTTGGGCAATATCTGGTCGCGTACACACCATGGCGAACATTAAGCTTCCAACTGTAGTAGCATAAGCTACGTGCACCATCTCTTCATCTTCTTCCTCTGTCTTTAGACCTTGTTTCGCAGATAACTTTGTTCCCAAAAGCATGGGAGTATTTACCGGCTTACTGTCAGCCATGTTAAATTTATTCAACACTTCTTCAATATACTTTTTCTGACTTAGCCATAGTTTTCGCTTTTAATGATCCCTCTTTATCTGCATGCCCAAGATAAAGTTTGCTAGCCCTAAGTATTTCATGTCAAACTGCCTTGCCAATGATGCCTTCATAGTGCTAATAATCTTTATGTTATTTCCAATCAATAACATATCATCAACGTACAAGGTTAAAATGAAAAAATCATCCCCTAACCTTTTCACATAGACGCAGTGATCAGCATAGCTGCAAGTGAACCCAAGCTGAATGGCATATGTATCAAACTTCAGGTACCATATCCATGGCGACTGCTTTAGTCCGTACAAGGACTTCTTCAATTTACAAACCAACTCTTCCTTGCCTTTGCTCACAAAGCCTTTAGGTTGTTTCATGTAAATTTCCTCCTCTAAGTCCCCATGAAGGAAAACTGTCTTCACATCTAGTTTTTTGACCTATAAATCATAAGCAACTGTACTAGATAAGACAAATATGATAGATGTCAACTTTGCTACCGGGGAAAATATCTCACCATAGTCAGTTCCCTCTATTTGCGAGTACCTTTTTGTAACTAAACGCTCCTTGTACTTTTCTCTCATTCCATCTTCATTTGTTTTCTTCTTAAAAGCCCATTGCATCCAATTTCCTTCCTAGTCCTAGGCAATTTTACAAGACTCCATATTTTATTCCTGTCCAGTTCTTGCATCTCCTCTTTCATAGCATTCTCCCACAGATTTGCATCATTTAAGGTCTTCGCCTCTTCCACTATGCTAGGATCATCACTAGTAATATTTTAAGCATATAATGCACTACAAGCACTAGGGAAATACTTGATGGGTGGCATCCTAACCCATGTGGATCTTCTCATGACCGGCGTGGTCTCTATCCCCGTACCCACCTTTGAACCCTCATCATCCACATCAAAAACATGAATATCGTGCTCAAACCCAACTGACTCAGAATCTAAAGTATCTTGTGCAGTCCATTGAGTAGTCTTCCACTCTCTATCTCCCGAGCTAAGATTAATCCAAACCTGCTTTGGCTGTTCCGGTACATCTTAGACAACCGTCACATCCCTTTGTGTTTATCTTAACACAACATCTCTGTTGAAAACTGTACTCTTATTTTCTGGATTCCCTAGCTTGTACCCCTTGACCCTATCCTTGTAACCAATGAAAATGAACTTCACTAATTTGTTGTCAAGTTTGTTCCTCCTTCCTTCTAGCACATGCATATAAGCATCACACTCAAACACCTTAACATAAGCGAAACTCAACTTCTTCCCGAATAGTGCCTTAAATGGTGTCTGATCCTATAAAGCTGATGTAGGTGGCCTATTCTTCAGATAACATGTCGTAACAGCTGTCTCTGCCCAGAACTCTGGCTCCAGGCCTACACAACTTAGTATACTCCTCGATTTCTCCATGAATGACCGATTGAGTCTCTCAATCACCCTATTCTGTTGAGGTGTATATGGAGTTGTTTTCTGTCTTACAATGCTGCTTGCCATATAAAATTGCTCAAACTTGTCTGAGCAAAATTTTCCTTCATTATTTGTTCTCAACACCTTTATCTTTCTTTCTATTTGATTCTCTACAAATGCTTTAAACTCACGAAACTTATCAAATGGTTCAGCTTTAATCCTAATGAAGTATATCCATGCATAACTTGAAAAATCATCAATGAAAGAGATGTAATACCTTGATTTTCCAAGAGATTGGACCGAAACTGGCACAAACACATCAATGTGTATCAAATCCAGAATTCCCTTCGCCCTCGTGGTAGCGGACTTAAAGTTCACACAGTTCTTCTTACCATGTAGACAATGCTCACAAAAACCAAATCCCATGGAGCAATCTAGGATTAACTTCATCATTTTCTTCGACGATAAAGTAGATAGTCCTCTTTCAACGATATGCCCAAGCCTCTGATGCCACAACATAGAGGACTTCGCCGCATCACCAGTCACCCCTTTAGAGATAAAACCTCCACTGCACTGACTTTGTATTGTACTTCTAGTAACTTGTACAACATACTATTCCGAACACCTCATGCGATTACTAGTGATATATGACTAATCTTGCATGAATTTTTGTCATAGCTGAAATTCACTCCCCCATCCGTCATCTTGCTAACTGACATCAGGTTCCTGTTGAGACCCAGAATATACATCATGCCTGGAAGTGTCCTAACCGTCCCATCATTCATCTTCAACTTCACCTTCTCACGACCAATAATTTTCACCGGAGAATTATCTCCCAATAAAATGTTTCCCCCATCGAAGGTTTCATACTCACGAAACTAGTCCTTATGAGGTGTCATGTGAAAGGATGCGCATGTTTCAATTATCCAAACACTTTGATCTGATTAAGCCAAACAGGATGCCATATATAAGTCACCATTATCATAGTCCTAGTTCTTGATTCTTGAAGCTAATATCTCGCCTATCCACTTTTCAGGGTTCACACTCTTACTTCTGCAATCCTTCTTCAGATGTCGGGTCTTCTTGCACTTCTAACACTTTAATCCAGATTTATCCATACTTTTTGATCTTCCATTGGACTTGGGTTTATCACTATACCTCTTGTAGTCTCTATTATAGGTTCGCTCTCTCATAGATAAGGCCTTCTTCGATGAGTTCTCTATACCCTACCGCCTCATCTCCTCATAAAATATAGCCGTCACCACACTCTCAAAGGATAGATCAGTCGTACCACTATCAATCGCAACTATAAAGTTATCTCACGAATCACGCAATGAACAGAGCAATGTAATAGCCTTATCGTCATCTGTCACATAACCACTGATAGATAATATCTGACCTATCAAAGTGTTGAACTCATGTACATGAGCAGAGAAAGAATCACCCTCAACCATCCGAAGGTTGTACAACTTCTTTCATAGAAACAGTTTGTTTACCAATGATTTACTTTGATAAAGGCTTTCTAGCTTTCTCCAAAGTTCTTTCACAGTCTTCTTTCCAGAAACATTTATCATGTTGGTATTTGTCTAAGGATTAAACGGGTTGAAGAATGAAGCTTCATCAGGCCATGGAGCCGCAGCACAAGGAGTGTGCGCCATAGCCTCCTACAAAGGATGAAGTTCTGGGTAGTGTGCACAGTGGCACAGGGTGGTGTGCGGCATAGCACCCAGCTACTGGAGGTGGTGTGCCCTATTGTGAGCCATGGCCTGCCCTGTTCTGGGCTGCGACGCTAGGTACACCTGATGCCAATTTTTAACACTCTTCTCCTAGTGCGTGGAGCTTGATTAAAATGCACAGGATCACTTAGACTTGTTGAAGGGCTATGATTGTTTGGTCGTCAAGATCTAAGGGTTGAGATTGACTTCAAGATTGGTTAAAGAAGTTGGTGCACTATATAACGGGTCATCTAGCTTCAATAAAAACAAGTGAATCAACATAATTCTAGTGTAAGTGTGAGAGTGCAAAGACACAAAACACAAGAGTGGTACTAGAAGTGATCTCATTCAAGAGTGGCTGGTGTTGAGAGAGAGCATACTAGAAGTGGGGTTCAAGGGCTTTGTAATTGGAATTTTCTTGGGCAAAATTCCAAGGAAACACTTAGTTCTTATCTTTTTCTTTTCTTTTCTTTCATGTATCAAGAACAAGAGGGTTCTTGAGGAGGTGTTGCTGTAATTGTAAGAACTCCCTTGATTTAGTACAGAGAGCTCAAAAGATCTCACAGAGACGTATGCATTTGCCGAACCTCGATAACAATTGCTTGTGTCCTTTCTTTGATTGGTCTGATTACTCTTTATTACAAGTCATTCTAGACTTGGGTGTTTGAAGGTCACCACCTGGGATTCCTAAGGTGATTTTCAACAGTGGTATCAGAGTTAGGTTCTAGTAACAGTGGTATCAGAGTTGAACAGGGGGTATCAGAGCAAGACTCCAAGAATCAAAGGAAACTTCTTAGGTGATTCAAGAATGGTGTTGGGATCAAGATCTGATCGAATTCTTGAGGGATTCAAGAACGGTATTGGTATCAAGATTTGATCTGGTTCTTGAGATTTAGAAGTTAGAAAGTAATTGTGGGTGCTGCATAAATCTGGGATTTTCTCCGCAAGATGGGTTCAAACTTCATTGTTGAGAAGTTTGATAGAAAGGGAGACTATACCCTTTGGAAGCAAAAAATCAAAGCGTTTCTTATGCAAAAAAAGTGGACTTGGCGATTGGAAAAGATGATGATTTTCCAGCAAGTATCACAGAGCTCCAGCGGAATGAGATGAAGAAGATGGCATACAACACCATCTTTCTGTACATGTAAGATAGCATGACAAGGGGACTCGGAAGATCCAGCTGTCATTTGGAAGAAACTAGATGAGTTGTTTCTTACCAAGACTTTCCCTAATAAGATTTATCTTCTAAAATGAATCTTTGCTTTTAAAATGGATCCTAATAAAGAGTTGTAAGATAATCTTGATATGTTTAATAAACTAGTTCAAGATTTGACTTGTTGTAGTATAACATTCCCAGATGAACAATTAGCTGTTATTTTGTTGATTTCTCTTCCTGATTATTTTGAAAGCTTTATTAATGCTATTGAATATGGAAGAGATACACTAACCAAGGAAATTGTGATCAATGCTATAAGGGCTCATGATTTCAAAGCCAAGATGAGTGGAGGATCAAGTGGAAAAGGGTTGTTCTTTAGAGGAACGCCAGCAACTCAAAATGGTAGTAGCATCTATGGCAACTACCGGGACAAACCAAAGGGTAGAGCACAGAGCCATAGGAGATCGCATTCCAAATCGAAGTTTGGAGGAAAGCAATGCTACTACTGCAATAAGGAGGGTCATTTCAAAAAAGATTGCAGGAAGATGATAAGGGATGAGAAAGGAAGAAGCCATACCAATAATGGAGAGGCTTCAGTTGCCAAAGGAGAACAACAAAATGATGTTCTTATTGTGTGCTCAAATGTGAGCAGGAGGCAAGGCAGCGAGAAATGGATCTTGGATTCCAAGTGCACTTATCATATGTGCCCTCACCGGTTTTGGTTTAAGAATTTCAAAGAAACCAATGATGGAAAGATTTTCTTGGGGAATGATACTTCTTGCCAAGTAAGGGGCATATTAGACATCCAGTTTAGGATGTTTGATAGAATTAAAAGGCTCCTAAGGAATGTGAGATATCTTTCGAATTTGAGAAGAAATTTGATCTCATTGGGGTAACTAGATTCCATGGGATACACATACAAAGCAGAGCGAGGAAAGATCAAGGTAACAAAGGGATCTTTGATAGTAATCAAAGCAGTAATGAAGGATGGCTCTATAAGATGATCGGAGACATGGACATCAAGGATCAAGCAGCAAGCTTGATGGCTGAGATGGATAAGGCAACCCTTTGGCACAATCACTTGGGACACATGAGCGAAAAGGGCCTGTAAGTTCTCAGCAAGAATGGTCTACTTAATGGTGACAAAGTAGAGAAACTTGATTTCTGCGAATGTTGTGTTCTTGGGAAACAACATCGAGTCAGCTTCATCACCGAAGTGCAAAAGTCTAAGGGCATTCTTGACTAAATTCATGTGGATCTTTGGGGACCAGCAAGAACACCAACACAAGGAGGTAATCTTTACTTTCTTTCTTTTATTGATGATTATTCAAGAAAAGTTTAGGTTTATTTTCTTAAAAATAAATTAGATGGTTTGAATAAATTTGTGGTGTGGAAAAAGTTGCTGGAAACTCAAACGGGTAGGGTAGTTAAGGTTTTATGATCCGATAATGGCTTGGAATTTTTTAATAAGGATTTTGATAAATTCTGGGAGTTAAATGGGATTCTAAGACATAGAATGATTGTGAAAACCCCTCAGCAAAATGGAGTTGCTGAGAGGATGAATAGGACCCTTATGGAAAGGTTAGGTGCATGTTAATTGGTTCCGGATTACCCAAATATTTTTGGTGGGAAGCTGTGTCTACTGTTGCGTATTTGGTTAATAAATCACTCTCTAGAGCTTTAGATCTCAAGACTCCCGAAGAAATGTGGAGTGGTAAACCCCCTGAGTTGAACAACCTTAGGACTTTTGGATGTGCTGCGTTTACACATCAAAAGGATGATAAACTTAGCCCAAGTTCTAGAAAATGTGTGTTTCTAGGATATGGGGAAGGGGTTAAGGGGTATAGGTTATGGTCCTTAGATCAAAAAGGAACTAAACTCATAATAAGTAGGGATGTCATTTTTTAATGAGTATTTATTTCCTTATTTGGAGAAAACTAACCCTGCAGGGGATAGTGGGCAAACCAGCCCGGTATTTATGGAGCATAGCATCAAGGAAAATTCAGTTAAGGTAGAGCAAGGAAGGCAAGAGGGTTCGGACTAGGTAGAGCCCATTGATGAAGGCCAAGCTCAAGACACTTAAGAGGAGGCTGAACAAGAAGGGGATGATGCAGTAAATCATAATGATTATTAGCTCACAAGGGATTGGGAAAGGAGGCTGGTCAGACCACCTTTGAGATATAGTTTTGCAGATGCTAATGTAGCAGCTCCTTATTCAGAAGGAGGGAGTAAACCAGAAACTTACATTGATGCCATGGGATGTAAGGATTCGTCAAGATGGAAGCTAGCTATGAAGGAGGAAATGCATTCTTTGAAGAATCACAACTCTTGGGAATTGGTGCCCAAACCAGGAAAATAGAGAGTTGTGGATTATAAGTGGATTTACAATATCAAAGAAGGGAACACTCCAGGGGATAAAGTCTGGTATAAGGCTAGGCTGGTGGCAAAAGAGTTCACACAAAGAGAAGGCATAGATTTCACCAAAATTTTCTCACTTGTTGTGAAATACAAGATGATAAGGATAGTGTTAGCTATAGTGGTCCAATTTAATTAGGAGATCGAGCAAATGGATGTGAAGACAACGTTCTTACATGGAGAGCTTGATGAGACCATCTACATGAGGCAACCCGAAGGCTATGAGGAAGGAAGACAGGGAGATTTGGTGTGCAAATTGAAGAAATCTCTCTATGGCCTGAAGCAATCACCTTGGCAATGGAATAAGAGGTTTGATTCCTTTGTAACTAGCTTGGGTTTCATAAGGAGCTACTATGATTCGTGCGTGTACTACAATGGTCACAAGGTAGAGAAAATGGTGATTATCCTCATCTATGTCGATGATATACTGTTGGTTGGGAACAATAGGGAGAGGATAGAAAAGTTGAAGTCTCAACTCAGTTCAAAGTTTGAGATGAAGGATCTTGGACATGTACAGAAGATCCTTGGGATGAGTATAATCCGGGAAAGGGAGAGAAACAGGTTGAAGATTTCTCAGACCTCTTACATAAAATAGATGGTATCTAAGTTTTCTATGGAAGATTGTAAACCAGTAAAGCTTCCCCTTGCTGGTCATTTTAAGTTCTTCAGCGATCAATGTTTGATACCGGATAAGGAGAGGAAAGAAATGGAAAAGGTCCCTTACTCTAGTGTGGTTGGATCAGTCATGTTCATGATGGTAAGCACTAGACCTGACGTTGCTCATGCAATTAGTGTTCTCAGTAGGTTTATGAGTAATCTCATAAAGGAGCATTGGCTTGGGATGAAGTGGTTGCTGAGGTACTTGATGGGAAGCCCAGATGTGGGGCTTGTGTAGAAGAATAGGGGTAAGTCCATCTATCTAGAAGGTCATGCTGATTCGGACTATAGAGCAGACCGGGATACAAGAAGATCGATTACCTCCTACTTCTTCAACTTAAACAGATGTTGTATAAGTTGGAAGGCTCAGTTGCAGCTGGTGGTAGCACTCTCAACAACCGAGGCTGAGTACATAGCGACAACAGAAGCCATTAAGGAGGATATGTGGTGCAAAGGGTTGTTGGAAGAGTTGAAGGTCTTGAAAGAGCAGGTGGTGGTGTATTCGGATAGCCAAAATGCGTTGCATTTGTGCAAGAATCCAGTGTTCCATGAGAGGACAAAGCATATGGATGTTCGGTATCATTTCATTTGGGAAATGTTATGAAAGGATGCATTCATGTGGATAAAGTGGCCACAGAAGAAAATCCTGCAGATTTAGGCACCAAAGTTCTACCTCTAAGCAAGTTCAATCATTGCCTTGGACTTTTTAGGATTGGAGTCAGATGATATGGTGACTCATATTAAGTTTGGATCCTGAGTTCTCTGCACAATGGGTTCAGGTTTAATCATTTAGATAAAGGTATAGATTGTTGGTATTTGTCTAAGGATTAAACGGGTTGAAGAATGAAGCTTTATCAAGCCTTGGAGCTGCATTACAAGGAGTGTGCGCAGCGGCCTCCAGCAAAGGATGAAGTTTTGGGCAGTGTGCGACGCTGCACAGGGTGGTGTGCGCCGCGGTGCCCAGCAACTGGAGGTGGTGTGCCCTATTGTGAGCCGCAGCCTGCCCTATTTTGGGCCGCGGCGCCAGGCACAACTGATGCCAATTTTCAGCACTCTTCTCCTGGTGCGTGGGGCTTAATTAAAATGCACAGGATCACTTAGACTTGTTGAAGGGCTATGATTGTTTGGTTCTTAAGATCTAAGGGTTGAGATTGACTTCAAGATTGGTTAAAGAAGTTGGTGCACTATATAAAGGGTCATCTAGCTTCAATAACAACAAGTGAATCAACACAATTCTACTGCAAGTGTGAGAGTGCAAAGACACAAAACACAAGAGAGGCATTAGAAGTGATCTCATTCAAGAGTGGCTGGTGTTGAGAGAGAGCATACTAGAAGTGGGGTTCAAGGGCTTCGTAATTAGAATTTTCTTGGGAAAATTCCAGGGAAACACTTAGTTCTTATCTCTTTCTTTTCTCTTCTTTCATGTATCAAGAACAAGACGGTTCTTGAGGAGGTGTTGCTATAATTGTAAGAACTTCATTGATTTAGTGCAGAAAGCTCGAAGGAGCTCATGGGGACGTAGGCATTTGCCGAACCTCGATAACAATTACTTGTGTCCTTTCTTTGATTGGTCCGATTGCTGTTTATTACAAGTAATTCTAGACTGTCACCACCTGGGATTCCTAAGGTGATTTTCAACATATCAAGACAGAATCAGCCTGGCACAATCAAATCATACTTCGTGCCTTCCAATCGAGCTTCTCCCACTCTGTGATCGTCGCTAAAGATGACGCCGAAACTACCATCGGTGACGCCGTATCTACCATGGACGTTACCATCATGCTCATCGTACTCTTTTACTTCTCATCAACTATCATTATCCACAGGTCTCTATCCACGAGTAGATCCTCCATCTTCAGTTTCCACAACTCGAAGCTCTTCCTTTCAAAATTTTCGATTTCAATCCATGATCCAATTGACATCTCTGATCGTTAATCCTCGAACCCAAGGCTCTGATACCTATTGAACGATTTGAGACCTGTCAATCACACAAATAATAAACCGAAAGAAAAGAATAAGACACGATATACCCAGGTTCACCCCAGAATAGGGTTATGTCCTCCTAGAAGTTTCACTATAATCAACATCTTAAATCTCTCATTATAATGTGCACTAAATACATAAAGAGTATTTAATAACAACTTAAGACGCCATAATTAGGATTTCCGCCCTACTGCAAAACCATAGCTATTTATGGGCTCAAACCAAAACTGTCAAGCAAAAATCAAACCTAAAACATGTACAGGACCTGGATGTCGGAGGTACTACAGATCTGGACCTGTGAAGTATGCACCAACTCTAACAAGAGGTTCCTCTGCGATTTTGGTACAAAGTAAACCAATGAAATTAAGGTTGTCCATGTTTGACGACCTATCCCGGGTTGGCCACCCCTGAGACGATATCATCACATTTTGAAAATCTCAGCATGACACATATATGCAACAAGAAAATAACACCAATAGAAATTTTTACATCAATCCTCAACCCTCAATAGGGGAGATACATCATTCTGATCTTAACTTAAACATTATAAACAACGTAAAATGCATGAATATTTACAAATAAATTTATATTTTATTTTCTCATTAGTCTGAGGATGTAGACAAGTACGTGGCTTACAGATAATGATTTCGTCTGAACCTCAACTCACCAAACTATTTGTTCTGCCTGCTACCTGAAATCATTGTACAATGAGAGATGAGCTTCACAAGCTCAGTGAATTAAATTTACTAGAGGTATTCAATTTTTATAAATAGTCTTTTAATATTTAATCATTGATATCTCATATAACTTGATAATAGCATTCTACTATCACTACACATATTAACTAACTTTCATCTATCACCAAAGCATAAGTTAATAATTTATTCTAATATTATCATTAGATATTTCATATTTATCTTAATTACTTAAAGTAAATCTAACTCACCACGTAGCACTTAGAGCTACTCGTGGATCACCTCCTTGCCTTTCCTACTCCTCTAAGCAATTTCTCCCCGGTTACTGATTGTCAACACTTGACATATTATTTATATTAAAATTTCTATTTTTTTCTTCAATTCTTCCATAATTCATATCCTTTGAAAATTCCCACTTTGAATGCCGAGAAATTTCATGTATGCTAACTTTCAAAAATAAACTTCACATTATTACCTTCTGTTTTTCTTAGAGCTTCCTATAGTTCTCTATAAAATTCTCCCGTAAACTCCGTCAAAATTTTGCTCTTTCAAATTTTCTTTCAGTCCCTAAGTATTTAGAGAAATATAGCAATTTGAACTGTAAAAGGAAGAAACCAAACAGGATTTGGTAAGAAATAAATAATATAAACTTAAATTTTATATATATGCACAAAATTTGAAGTCTCAGAACAACATTCTTCCTCTCTTATATTGTTGGCACGAAAAGTCCATGTGTTTTACATGCATGGCTTTTCTTCTTTTGGCAACAGGTGTTGCCACCTGTTGCCATGTTTTTTTTTTAAAGAAAAACATAACTTTTTTTTTTCTTTTCTTTTCTCCTTCTCACGCTGAACTTATCTAGTTTTTTTTTTTTTTTTTTCCATTTTCATTGTAACTACTCCCCCACACATCTAGTTTTTTTTTGAAAAGAATTATTTTATTCAATACTAAATCCTTCACATGTATATTATTTTAATTTCTTGTCATATTTATTAAATTATTTATTTACCCTTACTTTACAAATATAGGTATTATAATTCTATCCACGTTATAAAAATTTCGTCCTCGAAATTTCTTTACCTAATCAAGAAAGCAATTGTGAATAATATTTCTTCATAGCTGCCTCACACTTTCACGTAATCTCTTCAACATTCTTATCCCACCACAGAACTTGAACTAATAAAATTATTTTATTACACAAGACTTGTTTTTTTCTAACTAAAATTCTCACTGGTACTTGTAAAAAAGTCGAATCTTTCTGAATTTCTACAGCTTGGCTCGAAATATTATAATATTCATCATGTAAACACTTTCTTAAAAGTGAAACATGAAATACATTATATAAATGTTTTAATTCTGAAGGCAAATCCAGGCTACTCATAACTAGCCCAACTTTCTCAACAACCTCATGGGGTCCCACATACCTCGGATTCAGTTTTCCTTTCCTATTTAAATCTCAGTACATCTTTTCATTGAGATATTTTTCAATACACCCAATCACCTATTTGAAACTCAAGAGGTCTTCTTTTATTATCAGCATAGCTATTCGGTCTACTCTGTGCTGCTTTACAGTTCTCTCTAACCAATTTAATCATCTCAGTTGTTAACTAAATAATTGATGGACCAGATATATATCTCTCTCCCATTTCTTCCCAACATATAGGAGTTCGACACCTTCTACCATACAATTTCTCAATCGGTGCCATCCCAATACTAGTTTGATACAGATTATTATAAGTAATTTCAATCGATGGCATGTAAGCATCCCAACTTATTGAGAAACTCATCACATTTTCCCTTAACATATCTTCTAGTACTATAATAATCCTTTCTGTCTGAGCATAAAAAATTATATTAGATTGTAACTATGTACCCGTGGCTTTCTAAAAGCCTCTCCAAATCCATGATGTAAATCTAGCATCTCTATTTGACACTATGTTTAATGGTGCTCCATACAACCTCACAATCTCAGCTACATCCCTCTTCAATCCTGACCACCAGAAATTCTGTCTCAATCTTCTATACATCTTGTTGTTACTTGGTTGCATCGAATCTACATCATCATGTGCCTCTCTCATTATCTCTTTTCTCAACTCCACATTATTGGGAACATAATTTCTATGTTCAAAGACCAGAATACCATCATTTCAAATTTTTGAACTTATATTACTTTCTATTAAACACTTCTTGCTTAATCTTTTCTATCTCTTCATCTCTACCTTGCATCTCTAACAAGCATTTTACTTTGGATGACTGTACAACCATATTTGTTAACAATGATCCTCTATCACTTATATTCAACTTCATTCTTGTCTATCTATATTTGTCATCAATTACACATCATGACTTTCAATAGCAAGCAATCTTCTTGTAGATTTTCTACTCAACGCATCAACTACCACCTTCACCTTTTTCTAGATGATAGGGAATTGTACAATCATAGTCACTAATCAACTCCATCCACCATCTTTGCCTCAAATTCAACTCTCTCTGAGTAGGTAAGTATGTTAAACTCTTATGGTCAATGAATATCTCACAAGTGGCTCCATACAGATGATGTCTCCAATCTTTAAAGTAATCACTATGGCAGCCAACTCTAAGCTATGGGTAGGGTCATTTCTCTTATGATTCCTCAATTTCCTAGAAGTACATGCAATTACCTTCTCATGTTGTATCAACACACATCCCAACTCTTGATGGGATGCATCACTATACACCACAAATTCTTCATCACTAGAAGGAAGCACCAAATCTAGAGCTATGGTTAATTTCTCCTTTAGTAATTAGAAACTTTTCTCACACTCCCCAAGAAAGTTATTTCATTCAGCCAAAATTTATATTTAGGGAACTTTTAGCATAAAATCTGTCTCCCCAAAATCTCCAACACAATTTCTAAATATTTTACATGCTCTTCCTTAGCCTTAGAATACACCAAGATGTCATCAATGAACACAACCACAAAACAATTAAGAAATAGTTTAAACATTTTATTCATCAAGTCCATGAATGTTTCTGGAACATTAGTCAATCCAAAAGACAACACGAGAAGCTTATGACCTTAACATGTCCTAAAAGCAGTCTTAGGCACGCCTCCCTCCTTCATCCTTAACTAGTGATAACCTGATCTCAGGTTTATCTTAGAAGACACTCTCACATCTTGCAACTTCTCAAACAATTCATTTATCCTGGGTAAAAGATATTGGTTCTTATTTAACTATCTGTAGTCTATACACAATCTCATCATTCCATCTTTCTTCTTCACGGACAACACAGGGGCTCCCCAAATGCATTAGGCCTGATAAATTGTTTATCTAAAAATTCTTAAACTTTCAATTCTCTTAACTCAGTGGGTGTCACTCTGTAGGGTGCCATTAGATATATGTGATGAACCTAGTATCACATCAATAGAGAATATAATCTCCCTACTGGGAGGCAACCTAGACAATTCATCAAAAAATACATGATAAGTGCTTAAATATTCATATTTAAGCCCTTTAATTTACATTTGTTAAGCCCTTAGTGTGCGTATTTTATTTTATTTTACTTTCTGGGTTTTTTTATAGGTTTTTGGAGAAAGGGAAGCATTTTGGAGCTCTGAAAGCAAATCTGGAAAAAAATGGGTGTCTATCTAGTACGATTGAGTGCACCAGCACTCGTGCTCACAAGAAGAAGGCTCGAGCGCAGCAGTCTAGGATCGAGCACACAAGCATCAATAAAACATCAAAACGGGAGTTCCTATTTTGGAAATAATTGTAGGGTTTATTTTCCGGGTTTTAGGGTTTCTAGATATTCTAAAGCCCTATAAATAGGCCTGTAAAACACAGAGATGATGGCTACTTTTTAGTTTTAGTTTTAGGTCGGGAGGCTGGAGGCCAGCAGGGATTCTACAGAAGAATTGACGACTCCTCAAAAGAGCTCTCTCGGGTTTCCTCTTTCCTTTATTTTATTATGTGTAACTAAACTTTTAGTAAGGGCTTGATTGAAGCCCTAATTATGTTTTCTCAATAATTCAGTATTGGCGCCTTTGCAATATTTATGCTGTGATACTTAACTTGATTAATGTCTGTTTTTATTTAAATTCCTTATATGTGTTTGTCTGATCAACAGATGCATGCGGTATGGATTAGTTAGTTAAATCAATTTGGATGACCGAGTCATGGGTTTAACAAGTAACAAAAGATATCCACGCTGAGTTCTTGGGTTAATAAACATGGGAAACTGGGACTATACACCATGCCCTAGGTCTCATGTGGCTGTGGATTTCCACAGATCTTATGCTCCATTAAGGAACAACTCAGTATACACCATGCTGAATCCCTTAAGAAAGAAAAGAGTTAGAGTATACACCATGCTTAACTCGTTGCTTAGGGAAATCAGTAGCTGAAGGAGCAGACCAAACCCTTAGGTTGACAAACATTAGGTATTCATGACATATTTAAAGCATTGGCATATTGTTTTATTATGGTAGCATGATTAGTGGTGGATATCAAGTCCATACGTTTTTATCATTATTAATTCAAACCCAATATTTATTTTTATTGTTTTATATTGTGAAACTAATTCTAAATCAAAATTTACCAATCCCTGTGGAGATGATCTCGCGTTTGCACACTATGCTACTGTTGACCTTGTTCACATGCAAGTAAAACAAGTTCGATTATTTGCCTATTAATTTAGGTGGATTTTCACACGACAAGTTTTTAGCGCCTTTACTGGGGATTGCGCTAAATTTCTGTTTAGAATTATTTTCTTTAGTTTTTATTTTATTTTATTTATTTATTTTATTCTGTTTTATTTTGTGTTATAAAAAAACCTAATTTTTCCTTCTTTTTGTTTTTTGTTTTTCTATTTCAGGTACTGTAGCAGCACTGCGCTTGACCACACTCCTTGGTGCGATTGAGCGCAATCAAGGCAGAGACTACCCAAGCAGCAGTACTAAAACTGCTGCACTAAAGCCTTTCAGCTAAAATTCATGCACGATCTTCAATCCAGGTATCCAACCATCTTTCCGCTTGATACAGAGATTGAGCGGACCATTTGACAGAGACTTAGAAACGACATTGAGGAGAACGAAGAAGAATTCGAGGGAGAAGCACAAATGGCGGAATAGCGTGAGTGAAGCCCTATGAAGCAATCCTTCATCCCACGGAACCTTGACCAGCCCTCATTCATTGTTTATCAACCAGAGGTGGAAGGTAATTATTACATGTTGGGCGATTATATACCTAAATAATTAAGCAGATAATCGTACTAGTTTTACTTGCAAGTGCACAAGGTTGACAGTGTAGTGTAGTGTGCGAAAGCAAGATCATCTCCACAAGGATTGGTAAAGTTCGGTTTTTAGAATTAGTTTCTTTAAAGTAAAAAAGAAATAAAATAATTGTTGAATGTGAGTGATAATAATAAAGACATAGGGCTTTGATAGCCACCACTAGTCATACTTTCCCAATTGTATAATGTATCAGTGCACTAGCCTTATCATGTATACCTACTGGTTGCCAACCTAAGGGCATGGTATCTACTCCTTAAGCTATTGATCTCCCTAAGCAATGAGTTAGGCATGGTATCTACTCTAAGTCTTTTCTTCCTTAAGGGATTCAGTATGGTATCTGCTTAAGCTGTTCCTTAAGAAAGCATAAGTACTATGGAAATCGACAACCACATGAGACCTAGGGCATGGTATCTACTCCCAGTTTCTCATGTTGATTAATCCAAGAATCCGGTGTGGATATCTTTTGTTACTAATGTTAGATCTAGAACTCAGTCATCCAAATTGATCTAACTAATAGGTCCATACCACATGCATACGCTGGCCATACATATATATATGAGGAATTTAAATAAGCACAGGCATTAATCAAGTTAAGCAACATAATAAAGGCTATTGGCAAAGATTATCAATGAATAAATATATAGAAAAGCATAACTAGGGCTTTAATCGAGCCCTATAAGAAAGTTTGTTACACATACTGTCTAAAATAAACATCATATATAAACTAAGCATGAAATATAAAACCCGAAGAATACTAGGGAGACGAGTTGTCAATCCTCTCCAAAACCTAAAACTCCGAGCTTAAGCAAAAGATAAAAGTGATCTCTAAGAGGTGGTGATTTGTGTATGTTTTACAGGTGTATTTATAGAGCTTTAGTAGTTCTAGAGGGTGCAGGAAACCCCAGACTTCCTAAACCGTAAAAACTCTCTTATTTCCAAAATAGGGTTCTGCAGTTTACTGTTCACGCCTGTACATGTGCGCTCGATCGCACACGTCTTGCACTCGATCGCAGTGTGCGCTCGATCTTTCTTGTGTGCGCACGATCGCAATGTGCACTCGATCGCATTGCATGGTGCGATCGATTGCA
The DNA here is from genome assembly GCA_023935145.1 of Bretschneidera sinensis. Taxonomy (NCBI): domain Eukaryota; kingdom Viridiplantae; phylum Streptophyta; class Magnoliopsida; order Brassicales; family Akaniaceae; genus Bretschneidera; species Bretschneidera sinensis. Next base: position 79,398,683 of record CM043700.1, on the reverse strand, counting down.
GCTTGACCAGAGACTGCTCCAGGATTTCCAGGCTTCTTTCTTTAAGTGCCAAAATTGCTTCTTTTCTTCCAAGACCTTATAAACACATGTAATACACCCAAATGAAGTAAAATGGACTAAAATAACATAACTAAGGACCTAATAAATGTAAATAAGGGGGCTTAAATATGAATATTTAAGCACCTATCATTACATATCTCCGCAGATACTCAGTGCATTGACTCATTTTAAGGGTACACCTGCTGAGAATCCACACTTGCACCTTCGAGAATTCTTTGACCTCTGCAAGTTCCAGCACATCTAGGGCCTAAATCAAGAGGGAATTAGGTTAATTCTTTTCCTTTTTTCTTTAAAAGATAAAGCTAAGTTGTGGTATAATTCATTGCCTGTAGATTCTATCCATACTTGGGAGGAGCTATCCAGTAGGTTCTTAAGAAAATTTTTCCCAGCACAAAAGACAAGGCAAATGAGAAGGGAGATTCAATCTTCCCAATAGAGGGATGAAGACCTTTTCTTTGAGGCATGGGGACACTTCAATGAGTTGCTACTCAAATGCCCACACCACAATCTACCTCAAGATGAGCTGGTACAAGCTTTTTATGAAGTTTTGAGTGATATTAATCAAAGTATTGTGGATTCAGGATGTGGAGGTGTGCTGATGGAGAAAAGTAGTGAAAAAGCCATGGAGCTTTTTGAGACCTTAAGCGATCACACCACAATTCTCATCTAGAGAAAGACCAAGAGTAAAGCGCAAGGGTATGTATGAAGGGAACTTAAATGGTGGATCTCCAAATCAGATGGTTGCTGTGGAAAGAAAGATAGATATGCTTGTAAAAGCCATGACTACTAAGAACAGCCCACCTCATCCGTAAGCTACACCACTACAGGTATGTGCTATATGTTCTCATTTTGATCACACTACTAAAGCTTGCCCTTTGTATTCATTTGTAGATCCAGAGCAAGCAAACTATGTGGGACCAAACAACTATCCTCCCGAGAATGATCCATATGCAAATACATACAATCTTGGATGGTGGAACCACCTCAACTTTGCATGGAACAATAACTAGAATGCCTTAAACCTTCAAGGGCAGTAAAGGAACTCCCAACAAGTAGCCTAATCAGTTCCAGAATCAAAGGAAAGTGACTTAGAGAGTCTTGTGAAGCAGTTGGTAACTCAGCAACAACAGTTGATGACTTCACAAGAACAGTTCATAACAGAGGAAAAACAATTTCAGAATGAGCAAAGACAAATCAATGCAGGGCATGAGCTAGCCATTTAAAGGCTAGAAGTACAAGTGGGGCAAATTGCAAAAGAGCTTAGTGAAAAGAAGCATGGTGAATTTCCAGCCCAAACAATACCTAATCCAAGAGGACATCAGCAACTGAATGCCGTGACAACTCTTAGAAATGGTAAGATCATAGGAGTTGATGAGCCTACATAAACATCTCCAAATAGAGCATCCACATCAAAGGTAAGTGAAATGAAGAAGTGGAATGCATCACCCTTCCCTCAAAGGCTAGTAAAGCCTAAGAATTAAAGTAAACTGCTTTATATTTTTGAAACTTTGCGGAAAGTAGAAATAAATATTCCCTTATTAGATGCAATTCAACAAATACCTGCTTATGCTAAATTTTTGAAAGATTGTTGCACTCATAAGAGGAAGTTCTAGGAACATGAGACAGTAGCTTTAACGGAAGAGCTAAAAGCTATGCTATTAAGAAAACTACCACCAAAATTGAAAGATCCGGGTAGTTTTACTATTCCTTGCAGCATAGGTAACCAGATTTTGGAGCATGCATTATTGGATTTAGAGGCGAGTGCCAATTTACTGCCATACACAGTATTTGAGACACTAAGTTTGGGGGAGCTTCAACCAATTTTCATCACCTTGCAACTGGCATACAAAAGCATAAAAAGACCAAGAGGTATTATTGAGGATGTCTTGGTAAAGGTAGGTTGATTTATTTTACCTGCTAATTTTATTGTAGTAGATATGAAAGAATCTCCTATGCCATTGCCTTTGCCCATCATCTTAGTGTTTGAAATCACCTTGACAAGATGTCCAGGTGGTGATCTACCAAACACCCAAGTCCAGAATGACTTGTAGAAATAATTTCAGCAATCGAACACAAGAACAGAAAATCAAAGAAAGAAAGAAGACAAGTAATTTGTTATCGAGGTTCGGCAATGTGCCTACGTCCTTGTGAGTTCCTTTGAACTCTCTGCACTATCTCAAATGGTTCTTACAAGTTACAGCAATCCCCTTCAAGAAGCTCAAGTTCTTAAAGAAACAATAAGAGAAGAAAGAAGATTACAATGCTCTCTCTTTATACTACTCTCTCTTCTTTACAACCAGCCTCACTACAAAGAGTCCCTCTTGTGTTTATTTCTCTCACACAATTCTCTCTTGTAATACAATTGATCTCATAATGTCACAAACTTGTGTGTTGAAAAACTTATGAAAAATGAGGCTAAGGAACCCTTTTTATAGCCATTCACTTCTTGGAAATTCTTGTGAATCAATCTCCACCCTTTGATCATGATCTCCTTTTAATCTTAGCCCTTCATCACTTTTCAAGTGGTGCTTTGCATTTTGGTATTGCGCACACACACTTTGGAGAGCCTTTAAGTCTTCTGCCTATGGGTGCAGTAGTGTGCTTGGCGGTGTGGCGCTCAGCAGGGCGCAGCGAGGCACTAAGGCAGAGTGTGCTTATGTGCACACTGGGTGGTGCATCACGGATGGCTGAGTGGTGCAGCGCTAGTCTTGTCCCAGCAGCACTCTTGCTGGATGGTGCGCCTCTAGTGGATGGTCGGTGCACCACTGGTGTGGTCCTGAGGCTTGCCTTCTGGACAGTGCAGTGCTGGAGATGGAGTGGTGCACCGCTAGTGCACACTGATGCTGCCTAGCAGTGCACACACTCCATCAGCTTGTGTGCAAAAGTGCACACACTAGTGCGCATGACCTTCCCTTGCTCCAAATTGATGCACACACATGTGTGCAGTCTTTTAACTTACTGAACTTTAATCCTCCAACCTTGGTTTAGACTTTAACCATCTTTGAACCATGGTTGGACCTGTACAAACCTTAGACGAATACCAATAATCTCTACCTTTGTCTAAGTGTTTAAACCTGAACCATTGTGCAGAAAGCTTCGGGATCCAAACTCATCATGAGTCATCTATCAACTGACTCCTATCCTAAGTAGTCCAAGGCAATGATTGAACTTACTTAGAGGTAGAACTTTAGTACCCAAATCCACAGGATTTTCTTCCGTGGCAACCTTGTCCACACGGATGCATCCTTTCGTAACATTTTCTTGAATGAAGTGATATCGAACATCCATATGCTTTGTCCTCTTATGGAACACTGGATTTTTACACAAGTGGAAGGCACTTTGACTATCCGAAATACCACAACCTGCTCCTCCAGTACCTTCAACTCTTCAAGCAACCCTTTGCACCATATAGCCTCCTTAATGGCCTCCGTAGCTGCTATGTACTCAGCCTCGGTTGTTGAGAGTGCTACCACTGGCTGCAACTGAGCCTTCTAACTTACACAACATCCATTTAAGTTGAAAAAATAGGAGGTAATCGATCTCCTTTTATCCCGGTCTACTCCATAGTCTGAATCAGCAAAACCCTCAAGGCAGATGGCATTACCCCTCTTCTCATACACCAGCCTTACTTTTGGGCTTCCCTTCAAATACCTCAGCAACCACTTCATCTCAAGCCAATGCTCCATTTTGGGATTACTCATAAACCTACTAAGAACACTCATTGCATGAGCAATGTCGGATCTAGTGCTTACCATGGTGCACATAAAAGAACCAACAGCACTAGAGTAAGGGACTTTCTCTATTTCCTTCTTCTCCGCCTCCGATCTTGGACATTGATTGCTGGAGAATTTAAAATGACCAGCAAGGGGAACCTTCACTGGTTTGCTATCTTTCATAGAGAATTTAGATATCATCTTCTCTATGTATAAGGTTTGAGAGATCTTCAATCTGTTTCTCTCCCTTTCCCGGATGATACACATCCCAAGGATCTTTAATGCATGGCCAAGATCCTTCATCTCAAACTCCTCACTGAGTTGAGCCTTCAATTTATTTATCCTCTCTATGCTGCTCCCAACCAGCAACATGTCATCAACATAAATGAGGATGATCACCATTTCCTCAATCTTCTGCCCCTTATAGTACAAGCACGAATCATAGTAGCTCCTCATGAAATCTAAGCTGATTACAAAGGAATCAAACCTCTTGTTCTAAATAGAGAGACTTCTTCAATTTGCACACTAACTCTCCCTACCTTCCTTCCTCATAGCCTTCGGGTTACCCCATGAAAATGGTCTCATCGAGCTCTCCATGTAAGAATGTTGTCTTCACATCCATTTGCTCAATTTCCTAATCAAATTGGACCACCAATGCTAACAGTATCTGGATCGTCTTGTACTTCACAACTGGTGAGAATATTTCGGTGAAATCTATGCCTTCTTTTTATGTGAACCCCTTCGCCACCAACCTAGCTTTATACCGGACTTCATCCCCTGGAGTATTCCCTTCTTTGATCTTGTAGAGCCATCTACAATCCACAACTCTCTGTTTTTCAGGTTTGAGCACCAACTCCCAAGAGTTGTTCTTCATCAAAGACTCCATTTCTTCATCCATAGCCAGCTGCCACTTTGACGAATTCTTACACTCCATGGCATCCGTGTAAGTTTTTGGTTCAACCTCTCCTTCTCTCAAAAGAGCTACTGCATCTGCAGCATTTGCAAACCCATATCTCAAGGGTGGTCTAACCACTCTCCTTCCTCGGTCTCTTGTGAGCTGGTAGTCATTTACTGCATCAACCTCTTCTTGTTTAGCCTCTCCTTCTTGAGTTTCTTGAGCTTGGCCTTCATTCAAGGGCTCTACCTGGTCCGAACCCTCTTGCCATTACTGCTCTACTTGAACCGAGTTCTCCTTGATGCAATGCTCCATAACTTCCAGACCGGTTTGTTCACTAGCCCCTGCAGGGTTAGTTTTCTCTAAGTAGGGAAAAAATAATTCATTAAAAATAACATCCCAATTTATTATCAGTTTCATGCCCTTCTTTTCTAAGGACCACAACCTATATCCCTTAACCCCATCACCATATCCTAGAAATACACATTTTCTAGATCTAGGGCCAAGTTTATCCTCATTTTGATGTGCTTATGCTGCACACCCAAAAGGTTACTTAATTCAGGGGGTTTTCTACTCTACATCTCCATGGGAGTCTTGAGCTCTAAAGCTCTAGAGGGTGATCTATTTATCAAGTATGCATCTGCAGCCACAGCTTCTCCCCAAAAATATTTTGGTAACCCAGATCTTATTAACATGCACCTAACCTTCTCCATGAGGGTTCTATTCATTCTTTCAGCAACTCCATTTTGCTGGGGTGTTTTTACAACCGTCCTATGCCTTAGAATTCTATTTAATTCACAGAATTTATCAAAATCATTGTTGCAAAATTCTAAGCCATTATCGGTTCGTAAAGCCTTAACTACCTTATCCGTTTGAGTTTCCAGCAACTTCTTCCACACAACAAATTTATTCAAGGCATCAGATTTTTTCCTAAGCAAATAAACCCACACTCTTCTTGAATAATCATCAATTAAAGACAAAAAGTAAAAGTTACCTCCCTGTGTTGGTGTCCTAGCTGGTCCCCAAAGGTCCGAATGAATGTAGTCAAGAATCCCTTTAGACTTGTGCATTCCGGTATTGAAGCTGACCCGGTGTTGCTTCCCAAGAATGCAACTCTCATATAAATCTAATTTTTATACTTTGTCACCACCAAGTAGACCTTCCTTGCTAAGCATTTGCTGGCCCTTTTCACTCATGTGTCCCAAGCGAGTGTGCCAAAGGGCTACCTTGTCCATCTCAGCCATCAAGCTTGCTGCTTGATCATTGATTTCTGTCTCTCTGATCATCTCATGGAGTCCATCGTTTCTTGCTACCTTGATCACTACTAAAGATCCCTTGGCCACCTTGATCTTGCCTCCCTCTACTTTGCATGTATACCCCATGGAATCCAGCTGCCCCAATGAGATCAAGTTCCTCTTCAAATCTGGAAGATATCTTACATTTCGCAGCAGCCTTGTGACTTCATCAAACATCCTTAATTGAATGTCACCAATCCCTCTTACTTGGCAAGAATTGTCATTCCCTAAGAAGACCCTTCCATCATTGATCTCCTTGAAATTCTTGAACCATTCTTTGTGAGGGCACATATCATAAGTGCACCCGGAATCAAGAATCCACTTTCTGCTACCTTGCCTCCTGCTTACATTCGAGCACACAATAAGAACATCATCTTGCTGTTCTCCTTTGGCAACCGAAGCTTCTCCATTGTTGGTGTGGCTTCTTCTCTCATCCCACATCCTCTTCTTGCAATCTTTCTTGAAATGACCCTTCTTGTTGCAGTAGAAGCATCTCCTTCCTCCTCCAAGTCTTGTCTTGGAATGAGATCTCCCATGGTTCTGCCCTCTACCTCTTGATTTCTCCCAATAGTTGCCATGGTTGCTATTGCCATTCCGAGTTGCTGGCCTTCCTCTTACGAACAGCCCATCACCACTTGATGTCTCCTTCATCTTGGCCTTGAAATCATGTGCCCTTATGGCATTGATCACAATCTCCTTTGTCAAAGTATCCTTTCCATACTCAATGGCATTAATCAAGTTATCAAAGCAATCAAGAAGAGAATTTAACAAAATGACAGCCAATTGTTCATCAAGAAAAATAATGCTACAGCTATTCAAATCTTTAACTAACTTATTAAAGACATCAAGATTATCTTGCAACTCTTTACTAGGGTCCATTTTAAAAGTAAAGATTCTTTTAAGAAGATAAATTTTTTTAGGAAGAGTTTTGGTAAGAAACAACTTATCTAGTTTCTTCCATATGACAGTCGGATCCTCCGAGTCTCCGCACTCTCTTGTGACACTCTCCGACATGTGCAAGAAAATGGTGCTGTGAGCCATCTTCTTCATCTCGGTCTGTTGGTCCTCCATGACACTTGCTGGAAAAGCATTATCTTCTCCAATAGCCAAGTCCACTTTCTGTTGCATTAGAACTACCTTGATCTTCCGCTTCCAAAGGGCAAAGTCTCCCTTTCCATCAAACTTCTCTACACAGAAATTTGAAGCCATCTTTTGCGGACAAGATCCTCGATTTATGCACTACCCACAAATGTTTTCTCCAACCTCAAGAACATAGATTGAAGATGGATCTTAACACCGTTCTTGAATCAACCTTCAAGAACACGATCAGATCTTGATCTTTACACCGTTCTTGAATCATCCAAAAAGTTGATCTTTGATTCTTGGAGTCTTGGCTCTGTCACCTTATTATTCTTGCTCCGATACCCAGTTGTGCACCTCTGATACCACTATTGGAAATCACCTTGACAAGATGCTCAGGTGGTGATCTTCCAAACACCCAAGTCTAGAATGACTTGTAGAAATAATTTCAGTAATCGAACACAAGAACAGAAAATCAAAGAAAGAAAGAAGACAAGCAATTTGTTATCAAGGTTCGGCAATGTGCCTATATCCCCGTGAGTTCCTCCGAATTCTTTGCACTATCTCAAATGGTTCTTATAAGTTACAACAATCCCTTTCAAGAAGCTCAAGTTCTTGAAAAAACAAGAAGAGAATAAAGAAGATTACAATGCTTTCTCTCTATACTACTCTCTCTTCTTTACAACTAGCCTCACTACAAAGAGTCCCTATTGTGTTTATGTCTCTCACACAATTCTCTCTTGTAATATAATTGATCTCACAATGTCACAAACTTGTGTGTTGAAAAACTTATGAAAAATGAGGCTAAGGAACCCTTTTTATAGCCATTCACTTCTTGGACATTCCTGTGAATCAATCTGCACCCTTTGATCATGATCTCCTTTTAATCTTAGCCCTTCATCACTTTTCAAGTGGTGCTGTGCGTTTTGGTATTGCGCACACACACTTTGGAGAGCCTTTAAGCCTGCTGCTTATGGGTGCAGTAGTGTGCCTGGCGGTGCAGCGCTCAGCAGGGCGCGGTGAGGCACTGAGGCAGAGTGTGCTTGCATGCACAATGGGCGGTGTGCCGCGGATGGCTGAGTGGTGCAGCGCTGGTCTTGTCCCAGCAGCACCCTTGCTGGACGGTGCGTCGCTGGTGGATGGTCGGTGTGCCGCTGGTGCGGTCCTAGAGCTTGCCTTCTGGAAGGTGCAGCGTTGGAGAGGGAGTGGTGCACCGCTGGTGCACACTGATGCTGCCCAGCAGTGCACACACTCCATCAGCTTGTGTGCAGAAGTGCACACACTAGTGCGCATGGCCTTCCCTTGCTCCAAATTAATGCACACATATGTGTGCAGTCTTTTAATTTGCTGAAATTTAATCCTACAACCTTGGTTTAGACTTTAACCATCTTTGAACCATGGTTGGACCTATACAAACCTTAGACAAATACCATAGGAAGACCCTTTATGAGAACTGCTGATACAAAAATTTGTGTGAAAAAGGATATTGTAAGTATGAAGGTAAATGGTGAGAAGGTTGAATTCAATATATTTGATACATTAAAATTACCCCAAGATAATATGGAATGTTCTAATGTATAAATGATGCAAAGTGTTGTTGTGGAAGTTTTTCAGGTCCATCACATTGCTCCATTGGAGTCCACACTCACCTATGGGTTAACAAGATCGAATGTTGAGCCTGAATCTGCAGATATTACTAATAACATCATTGAGGCCTCTCCAAAGCATCCAAGCACCAAATTTGGCATTGAAGCAGTTACAAGTGCATTCAACTTATGCTTTTCTAGGAGGGAATAAGAGCGTCTGACTGAAGATGTTAAACTTAGAGCTCATTGGAGGCACCCCACAGCTTATCCTTTAATTTTTTTTATTGTTTTTCATATTTATTTTCACTGTCTATTTTTTAGTATTTTGGAACTTCCCGTATTACTTTAGTTTTTATTTTTCAGGGACAATGTGTGCATCAGTTCAAGTTTAGGCGGGTGCTATGAGCAATGCCTACCCAGCTAGTTCTCCATCTCCCAGGTCATCTCTTTCCATGATATTCACACATTGGGAACAATGTGTAATTTAAGTTTGGGGTATGGGAGACACATTCACACACACCTTATCCCATCTTTTTTATTTAGTTATTATTGTTTAAAAGAAAAGATAAATGCATGTTCATGTTGTTTAGAAATTTTGGTTGATCTAAACAAATACTATGATGTGATTTCATTAATGAGCTTAAAATCTTGAACACATGATCTGATAATAGAATTTTAAAAGTTTAGTTACTTACTTTTAGGCATTTAAGAATTCACAAGTTTGATCTAATCTGACACGAGCACATTAGCACATAATTGTATGGGGTATGACATGTAATTTTAATATGTATGTTTCCATGGCTTAACTGTAACCGGATGACTTGTTAGATGAACACTTTGGCATAGAAAAGAAAAATTACTGCACAAAAAGAGAAAAAAAATGCTTATAATAATCATTAAATAAACTTTCCACTGAGTAACTAGACCTCTTGCCTCAGTAAGCAGTGAGTGTTCACGTCAAAAGGTGGGAATTTTGCTCATAATGATCATTAAATAAACTTTCCACTGAGTAACTAGACCTCTTGCCTCAGTTAGCTATGAGTGTTCATGTTAAAAGGTGGGAATTTTTCTTGGTAGCATTAAAACCAGTTAGTTTTGTAGCCTTTTTTACTCGAGTTAGTAAGTCCTTAAGGGTGTCTTTACACATAATGCCTTAAAACCATCTGGTTTGGGAGTCATTGACTAAACACCTGCTACATGGGTCAATTAGAAAGCTTAAGGGAACTAAACATGGCAAAAATCTCATAATAAAAGAAAAGAAGGAAATAAAATTATGCCATTTTTGTTAATCCTGATAGGAAATTCAGTGAATCTTGAGACACCGAAACACTACACATTGGAGTTATTTGGAAGCTTCATTTTTTATGTGCTAGTTCACCATACACTAAGTCAGACTAGTGATGCCTTAGCCTTCTGCTTGTAAGTAATTCGATTTTAAAACTCCTATTCATTATGATGATGGGTTTGTATTTTAAACTTACTCATGAATAAATAACATGGTTTTGTATGCAACTTAAATTTGTGGATACCATGAATAAATGGATTTATCTTTGTGTGGTTTGTTTGTCATTTAGTTTTTAGTTTTGTATTGCTAAGGGACTAGCAATATGTAAGTTTGGGGGGGTGATAAGTGCTTAAATATTCATATTTAACCCCCTTAATTTACATTTGTTAAGCCCTTAGTGTGCGTATTTTATTCTATTTTACTTCCTTTCTATGTTTTTTGGGTTTTTATAGGTTTTTGGAGAAAGGAAGCATTTTGGAGCTCTGAGGTAAAATCTGGGAAAAACAGGTGTCTATCTAGTATGATCGAGCGCAAATAAGAATGCGATCGAGCGCACATAAGAATGCGGTCGAGCGCACGCATCAGTAAAACATCAAAACGGAAGTTCCTATTTTGGAAATAATTGTAAGGTTTTTTTTTTCTGGGTTTTAGGGTTTCTAGATATTCCAAAGCCTTATTAATAGGACTGTAAAACACAGAGAGGAGAGCTACCTTTTAGTTTTAGTTTTAGGTCGGGAGACCGGAGGCCAGAGGGGATTCTACAGAAGAATTGACGACTCTTCAATAGAGCTCTCTCAGGTTTCCTCTTTCCTTTACTTTATTATGTGTAACTAAACTTTTAGTAAGGGCTTGATTGAAGCCCTAATTATGTTTGCTCAATAATTCAGTATTGACGCCTTTACAATATTTATGCTGTGATGCTTAACTTGATTAATGTATGTTTTTATCTAAATTCCTTATATGTGTTTGTCTGATCAACGTATGCATGTGGTATGGATTAGTTAGTTAAATCAATTTGGATGACCGAGTCATGGGTTTAACAAGTAACAAAAGATATCCACGCTGAGTTCTTAGGTTAATAAACATGGGAAACCAGGAGTATACACCATGCCCTAGGTCTCGTGTGGTTGTGGATTTCCACAGATCTTATGCTCCCTTAAGGAACAACTCAGTATACACCATGCTGAATCCCTTAAAATAGAAAATAGTTAGAGTATACACCATGCTTAACTTGTTGCTTAGGGAAATCAGTAGCTGAAGGAGCAGACCAAACCCTTAGGTTGACAAACATTAGGTATTCATGACATATTTAAAGCATTGGCATATTGTTTTATTGTGGTAGCATGATTGGTGGTGGATGTCAAGCCCCTACATTTTTATCATTATTAATTCATACCTAATATTTATTTCTATTTTTTTATATTACGAAACTAATTCTAAATCAAAATTTACCAATCCCTGTGGAGATGTTATTGCATTTACACACTATGCTACTGTTGACCTTGTGCACTTGTAAGTAAAATAAGTTTGATTATTAATAGGCAAATAATCAAACTTGTTTTACTTGCAAGTTCACAAGGTCAACAGTAGCATAGTGTGCAAATGTGAGATCATCTCCACAGGAATTAGTAAATTTTGATTTAGAATTAGTTTTGCAATATAAAAGAATAGAAATAAATATTGGGTTTGAATTAATAATGATAAAAACATAGGGACTTGACATCCACCACTAATCATGCTACCACAATAAAACAATATACCAATGCTTTAAATATGTCATGAATACCTAATGTTTGTCAACCTAAGGGCTTGGTCTGTTCCTTAAGCTATTGATTTCCCTAAGCAACGAGTTAGGCATGGTGTATACTCTAACTCTTTTTTTTCTTAAGGGATTCAGCATGGTGTATACTGAGTTGTTCCTTAAGGGAGCATAAGATCTGTGGAAATCGACAACCACGCGAGAACTAGGGCATGGTTTATACTCCGGGTTTCCCATGTTAATTAACCTAAGAACCTGGTGTGGATATCTTTTGTTGCTATTGTTAAACCCAGGACTTGGTCATCCAAATTGATTTAACTAACTAATCCATACCACATGCATACATTGATCAGACAAACACATATGAAGAATTTAAATAAAAACAGGCATTAATCAAGTTAAGCATCACAACATATATATCGTAAAGGTGCCAATACTGAATTATTGAGCAAATATAATTAGGGCTTCAATCAAGCCCTTACTAAAAGTTTAGTTACACATAATAAAATAAAGGAAAGAGGAAACCCAAGAGAGCTCCATTGAAGAGTCATCAATTCTTCTGTAGAATCTCCTCTGGCCTCCGGCCTACTGACTTAAAACTAAAACTAAAAAGTAGCCCTCCTCTCTGTGTTTTACAGGCCAATTTATAAGGATTTGGATCATCTAGAAACCTTAAAACTTGAAAAACAAAACCCTACAATTATTTCCAAAATAGGAACTGTCGTTTTGATGTTTTGCTGATGCGTGTGCGCTCGATCCTAGACTACTGCGCTCGAGTGCAGGTTACACTTGAGCCTTCTTCTTGTGCGCACGAGTGTGATAAGTGCTTAAATAGTCATATTTAAGCCCGTTAATTTACACTTGTTAGACTCTTTACTTATCTATTTTAGTAGATTGTACTTCATTTTTGTGTTTTATGTGTTTTTCACAGGACTTGGACAAAAAGATAACAAAATGGAGCTGTTAGAAGCAAAGAGTGAAGTTCTGCCCTCCAGCAAGGTGCGCTCGAGCGCACCTCCCTTATAATCGAGCGCACAAGCACACGAGAGCACTTGAAGAAGGCTCAAGCGCACACATGTGATCGAGCGCATCTCGCATACGCTTGAGCGCAATTACTCCAGAGGCGGCAAAGCCAGAATTGGAAAGAAGTCTTCCGATTCAAAAATGGAATTAGGGTTTTGGGACACCATGAAGACCCTATAAATAGGCCTGTAAAACACATAACACACACTTTTTGTTTTGAGACTCGAAGTAGAGAGCTTAGGAGAAGAATTGACGACTCGTCTCCCGAGCCTTCTTCGGTTTTAGTTTTTTGTTTTTACTTAATTATGTTTAGCATGTTTACTTTACTTAATATGTGTAACTAAACAACTATAGGGCTTGATTGAAGCCCCAGTTATGCTTTACCACACATTTATTCATTGACTATCTTTGCTACAACCTTGTTAAAATATTTAACTTGATTAATACCTATTTATATTTACATTCCTCATATGTATGTGCCTGATCAATATATGCATGTGGTATGGATAAGTTAGTCGAATCAATTTGGATGACCGAGTCTTAGGTTCGACATTAGTAACAAGGGATATCCACACCGGATTCTCGGGTTAATCAACATGGGAAATCGGGAGCGGACCAAGCCCTAAGTCTCGTGTGGTTGCCGATCTCCACAGCCCTCATGCTCTCTTAAAGAACAACTCAGTATACACTCATGCTAAATCCCTTAAAGAGATAAAAGAGTTAGAGTATACACCATGCCTAACTCATTGCATTGGGAGATCAATAGCCTAAGGTGTGGACCAAGCCCTTAGGTTGGCAACCATTAGATATTCATGATAAGGCTAGAGCATTGAAATCTTAGTAAGTGGGAAAGTATAATTAGTGGTGGATATCATAGCTCTATGTTCTCATTATTGTTATTCACTCATTATCGACTGTTATTTCTCTTTTAACTTAAAGAAATTAATTCTAGATAGAAATTCACTAGTCCCTGTGGAAATGATCTCGCACTTGCACACTATGCTACCATAGACCTTGTGCACTTGCAAGTAAAACAAGTACGATTATTTACTTATTTATTTAGGTAGATAAACGTCCAATGAGTTTTTGGCGCCGTTGCCGAGGATTGTGCTAAATTTCTTTTAGAAATAATTTCTCATTTAATTACCATTATTTCTTATTTTATTCTATTTTATCTTATATTTTTTTCGTTTTACTAAAAACCTAATCAATTCCTTTTTCTCTGTTTTAGAAACTCCAGGAAGTCCTCTGTACCACTTGTGATCAAGCGCACTCCCTTGTGCGATCAAGCATAATTATGGCAGAGAGTCATCTGAGCAACAGTGTTTTGACTGCTGCATTCACATATCATCCACTGATTCATGCACGGACGACAGTCCAAGAATCCAGCATTCCTTCCCTTTGATCCCGAGCTTGAGAGGTCTATCCAACAAAGGTTTAGGGATAACTCGGAAGAGGTAGGAGAAGGAAGTGAGGAAGAGACACCACCAATGGCAGAACAGATAGCTGAACAACAACCACCTGAGCGGAGGCCGATGAAGCAATCCTTCATCCCGCAGAACCTCGAACAACCTTCATGCATTGCGTATCAATTTGAGGCGGAAGGAAATTATTACATATCCCCGCAGATACTCAGTGCACTAACTCATTTTAGGGGTACACCTAGTGAGGATCCACATTTGCACCTTCGAGAGTTCTTCGACCTCTGCAAATTCCAGCACATCCGAGGCTTAGACCAAGAAGGAAAAAGGTTAATTCTTTTTCCTTTTTCCTTAAAAGACAATGCTAAATTATGGTATAATTCTTTGCCTGCAGTTTTCATCCACACTTGGGAGGAGTTGGCGAGCAAATTTCTAAAGAAGTTCTTCCCAGCCCAGAAGACAAGGAAAATGAGGAAAGAAATACAATCCTTCCAACAAAAGGATGGAGATCTGTTCTTCGAGGCCTGGGGACACTTCAACGAGCTACTACTCAAGTGCCCACACCACAACCTACCCCAAGACGAACTGGTACAAGCCTTTTATGAAGGTTTAAGTGATTCTAACAAAAACATTGTTGATTCAGGTTGTGGAGGAGTGTTGATGGAGAAAAGTAGCGAAAAGGCAATGGAACTTTTTGAAACCCTGAGCGAACACACACAGTAATTCTCCTCTCGAGGTAGACACATAACCAAAAGTAAGGGTATGTATGAGGTAAGCATGAATGGACGATCATCTCCTCAAATAGCTGCCATGGAAAGGAAAATTGACCTATTAGTGAAAGCCATGGTCGTTCAGAACACCTCAGCTAACCCATCAGCCGCACCACTGCAGGTATGTGCCATTTGCTCACAGTTTGATCATGATACTAATATTTGTCCTTTATATTCATCTGCAGATCATGACCAAGCCAACTTTGTGGGTCCGAACAATTATCTGCCAAAAAACAATCTCTATGCCAACACATACAACCCTGAATGGCGGAATCACCCGAACTTCTCCTGGAGTAACAACCAAAACAGTCAAGGGCAGCGAAGAAATTTCCAACTAGCAGCTCAAACTGCTCTTGAACCCAAGAAGAATGACCTCAAAATTCTTGAGAGGCAACTAGCGACTCAGCAACAACATATCCTGAATAAGCATGAACAATTCATGGAAGAGTCAAGGCAATTTCTAACTGAAATAAGGCAAATCACTACCAAACACGATCAAGCCATTCAAAGGTTAGAGGTACAAATGGGACAGTTAGCCAAGTAATTGAGTAGCAGAAAGCAAGGCAAACTTCCAGCCCAGCCATTACCTAATCCAAAAGGACACCAGCAGCTGAATGCCGTAACTACCTTGATAAGTGGAAAGGTTATCGGTACCAACGAGCCTACACAAGCGTCTCCAGACCAAATTGCTACATCTAAAGTAAAAGAGATAGAAAAGGTAAATACCCCTCCACCCTTCCCTCAAAGGTTGGTAAAGCCTAAAAAAGAAACTAAAATGATTGACACATTTGAAACCTTGAAAAAGGTAGAAATAAATATTCCTTTATTAGAGGCAATAAAACAACTACCTACTTATGCTAAGTTTTTAAAAGATTGTTGCACTAACAAACGGAAGTTTCAGGAGCATGAGATGGTAGCCTTGACTGAAGAGGTGAGCACTGTATTATTGAGAAAATTACCACCTAAACTAAAAGATCCGGGTAGCTTCACTATTCCTTACAGGCTAGGTGACCAACTTTTTGAGCACTCATCATTGGATCTAGGAGAAAGTGTCAATTTGCTACCTTACAGTGTATTTGAGACACTAGGTTTGGGGGAGCTCCAACCAACCTCCATTACGTTACAATTGGCTGAAAGAAGCATCAAACGACCTAGAGGTATCCTCGAGGATGTTTTGGTAAGAGTAGGTAAATTTATTTTACTTGCTAATTTTATTGTATTCGATATGGAGGAGTGCCATATGCCTGTACAACTCTCTATCATTCTAGGGAGACCATTTATGATCATTGCTGACACAGCCATTAATGTAAAAAGAGGCATTGTCACAATGAGAGTAAATGATAAAGAGGTAGAATTTAAAATTTTTAATACACTAGACTCCACGAGTACTAATGATGAGTGTCATAATGTGAGTTTCATGCAAGGAATTGATAAGAAAGTGTCCAAGGACCATTTCACTGTTCTATTGAAGACCATCCATGATGACATAGGATTAGAAGTTGGACTGGAAGATAATGTGATTAAAGACGTTTGATGAGAGTCATATAATGCATCTAAACAATACTTAATTGTTAGCATTTTAGGGTTGATCTCGGTCGTAATCGCACTTTTACATGTTAATAACTCTAAAGTGATATTCATAAATCATTGACTTAATTTGATGCATTTTCAGGTGCTTTGAGTACAAAAGAGATGATAAAGCGATCCATGTTTAAAGCGCCAAAAGATCTTGGGTGTCGGTGCTCGTATTTGTCAAAGGTTTAGACATGTCCAAACATGATTCAGAGATGGTTAAAGTCTAAACTAAGGTTGGAATAATACATTACAGTAAGTTAAAAGACTGCACATAAGTGTGTGCATCACTTTGGAGCAAGGAAAGGGTAGGCACACTAGTGTGTGCACTTCTGCATACAAGCTAAAGGAGTTTCACTAAATTGCCAGAATTTCCCGTACAGATCAATCATCTTTGCAGATTAAACTGTATTGATGTAAGAAGAACCAGGAGATGAAACATATATGCTTAGAAAGATCCAGAAGTTTATTTTCTGGAGAATTTTACGGTTCGTAAAAAGGAGTTTTCTAGAGAAAGTTATGGCAGTTTTAGTAGACACAGGTCAGGCCTCCAGATCAGCATCCACCTAGCGCCGCGCCCCTCACTTTCCAGCGCTGCACCTCTCACTTTCCAGCTCCCACTCGGTCCAAGACCAAATTAGGGCTGCACAATGACATTTTATGGACCAAAATGCCCCTAACTACTTGTGATCTATAAATAGATGCTTAAAGAGTGTGCAGCCAACATTCATTTCAAGGAAGGAGGAGATAAAAAAGAGAGAGCATTCTTCCAAGTCTCTTGAGGGCTGGAAATCAAGGGGGAGAGCATCCGTATTGTTCTTCCACCTTGAACTCCATGGCCAAATCAAGGGGAGAGCATCCATATTGTTCATCCACCTTGATTTCCATGGCCAACTAGTCTTCATACAAGGGAAATGGATGAATCCTTAGGGATTTATTGTTCCTTATTTCCTATTCTTGATTCGGTTGTACGGATTTATTGTTGAATATTGTTTGTAAATTATTCATTGATTAAGTAAGAAGGATTTGAGTTCATGTGATAGATGCACTTTTTATTCTTCTTCTTTTAGACTCTCTTAATCTGGTGATTGCATCCTTCTCCTCCATTGAGGTTGTTTGGATGTGATTGATTCCGGTAGATTTATCTTATTGATTGTCCATTACTGCGATATCATCATTGAAGATATATTGTCGTTTCTTAATAATCTTTAAGATCGATCATGTGTGCATGAACTGGAATCAATGATTAATTTGTAGCAATTATATTAGAGTTATAAATGTGCTTGATTGAATATATTCCGATTGCTTGTTTGGGATGTGAAACTTGCAATCGAGATAAAATCAATTGAATCAAGAATGGAAATGGGGAACAAATCTAAGGAGGATTCCTGAAACTTTGTTGTTTCTTATTTATATTTCATTTACAATTACGCAATTTTTCTTACATTATCTCATTACCAAAACTCAAAAATCTTTCGTTTAACTTTTATCGTTCGTTTTAAGGTTCACACATTTTCCTTTGTACTTAACTTGTTTCCTTGCGGAATCGGCACCCCAAAGCCGTACTACAATAACTGTGTTATACTTTGGGCGTAATCAACATCCATGGAGTTGTACACACCAGCAAGAGCACACCTAAACCTTCAAGTAAGTATAATCCTCAAGTTAAAAATCATGTACTTACTAATACTACACTTCCTTGTTTTATCTACCAGGTACCTAAATTGGAAACAAGGCAGCTATCAACGGATTTAGAACCGCCTGATGGAGCCCTTAATTGCCTCCTTCAAAAGATGTAGCCTTAAAAGCTACTATAGAGAGCACTTGAGCAATTTCACTTGCTTAACATATAGCTCAAGTGCCTCTATCAAGGTTAGTGGTACTGAGGCCACTACAATTCGGTATGACTGTATCGTTCCCACTTTTTACATTAATTAATTTCTTTATATAACCTCTTTTTACTATTTCGGTCTTACGATCGAGCGCAAACCATATGCGCTCGAGCGCCACCTCGCCCTACACTAAGCACTTACTCATCATGCGATCGAGTGCACTTCACAAATGCGCTCGAGCGCAATTGGGGCAAAGAGGGTGCACGTGCAGATTATAAACAGTTTTTACTTTTCCCCTCATTTACACTCTAGCGCACAACACACTCTCAAAAATCACACTACGCCTCCCCTTGCCCTAAATTTTGCACGGTAACTAACCTAAATCCTCATCCGCTACTCCACACCACCACTACCTCACCACATCACCAAACCCACCACAAGACCTAGCCACTCTATTCCACCCTTGCACACATGCGACCTTCCCACACACAAGGTACACATATTTTTGTTTTGTCCTTTTTATTACTTACACACACTGTTCTGATCTTTAGTTCACATATACATAATCTATATATGATATTCGTGTGTATTGATTGGATAGTTTTCCATTTTGCAGGAGGTTTCGGGTCAAGGGTGTATGCATTTTACAGCTTCAGGTATTTGGTCCACATAAGGTGTTCGAAATATTACCTGACCGAGTGCGATCAACCACTTGGTAGTCACGATCGAGCATACTTCAAAACTGTGCAATCGAGCGCACCAGCAACTGCGCACGAGCACGATTACACCAGAAGCACTACTACATTTTCCACAACACATGGCTTCCACTTCCCGTGCTTCAAACAGTCTCCAGCAGGCATCCCGACCAAGTTTTGAACAGTGTGAAATACTGTTCGAGACAACGTTCAATGTAGAAGAGGACTTCAAGACTTTGGACGCCACAAGATGGGCGGTCTAAGAATTCAAGAATCGGGGTCTCAAGCGGCTATTCAAGCTGGTCTGCTCGATGGTATACACTCGGTTTGTGATCAGTTTCTACGAGAACCTGACCTACGATTGCACCAGGCCAGAAATCTTATCTTCTTCAGTCCAGGGCAGATTCCTAGAGTTGACCACCATTGATATAGCCAGCTCGTTACACTGCTACGATGAGATTCCATCGGAAGATAGCCACATAAAGGAGCAGCCTGACTCATTCCCTCTCCCACACATTGTTGAGGACATGTGTTCAGGGCAGTATGCTGACCGCCACAACAATGCGGGGAGCTGGTCAAGGCTGCCTCCCCTTCTATGGTTTGTCGATTCAATCTTGCAGCGTAATATGTACCCTTTAGAGCACAAGACATAGAGGCGAGATTAGTTTCTGCAAGCTCTATACATTTTCCACCGAGGTCATTGGTACTCCATCCCAGCAGTCATATGGAGTCAGATACATAAGTTCTGGGATGGGGTGCATAATCGGCAGACGACCACAGCTAATTCTTGGGGTCTTCCTTTCCCCTTCTTGCTCAGTCATATCTTCAAGAAGAAAAGGATGAGAGGATCCTCTATAGATGGCCTGGTTAGTGACCATCCCTTATTTGGGAGAGCACAGTGGAGCCTCAGCCAGTCACACATGCCCTGAGGACCCCCGGCACAGATACCAGCCACTGAGCCTATTGCAAATGATCCGATGGAGGCCGAGCATCCACTGGTGAGCCCTTCATAGGAGGAGGATCAGACAGATATGGGATCCATGGAGTATCAGCACCTCCTAGATGAGCTATCCTACTTACACTGTGAGCTGTCCGACATTCACCAGGAGGATCGTGAGGCAGCCCATCTAATCCATCAGCGGATCGATGGGTTAGAGGCATAGTTTTCATGATAAGGGGCCATGCTACAAGCCATCCTTGACCGCCTACCTCCTGCACCTGGTAACTCCTCGACTACACCCACTGATGATTAGCAGTGAGGAGATACCTGTCTGGCTGAAGACGTTAAACTTAGCCCTTATGGGAGGCACCCAAGCATATCCTTTTTATTTAGTACTTTTTTTTTAATTATAGTCATATTTACATATCTATTATTTATATTTTGTTTTCCGGAACAACATTTGTTTTCCTTTGTTAAGTACTTAGTGCGTGCATCTAGTTCAAGTTTGGGGGCGTGTACAAGCAAACAAGCTGCCTAGTTCTCCATCTCCCAGGTCAGATCTTTCCATGGCACACACATTGGGGACAATGTGCATTTTAAGTTTGGGGGTAGTGGGAGATGCTAGATACTATCACACACGCATTTAAAACACATGCACACACTAAAACCTAGTTTTTTTTTAGA
Organism: Bretschneidera sinensis; assembly: GCA_023935145.1. Lineage (NCBI taxonomy): Eukaryota > Viridiplantae > Streptophyta > Magnoliopsida > Brassicales > Akaniaceae > Bretschneidera > Bretschneidera sinensis. The sequence continues at coordinate 79,378,073 of CM043700.1, read as the reverse complement.
AGATAAATGCATGTTCTTTTAATAAGCAAAAATTTTGGTTGATTTAAAAATTTGATAACACTTCATTAGTAAACTTAAAAGCGAGAACACATAGTCTTGTAATGGGAATTTTACAAAGTTTAGTTACCTACCTCAAGGCACCTAAGAACTCACGAGTTTGATCCAAATTTGCACAAGTACATTTAGCACACATTTGTGTGGGGTATGACATACAATTTTTTTGTCTATGTTTCCATAACCTAAACGGTAATCGGATAACTTGTTGAAAAGAACCCTTTGGCATAAGAAAAACAAGGAAAACTATCCATCATGCAAAAAATGATTAAAAAGCTTCTAATGATCATTAAAAACTTTCCACTGAGTAACTGGGCCTCTTACCTTAGTAAGCATTGAGTGTTCACGTCAAAAGGTGGGAAGTAAGCCTTTAATGACCATAATCACAAATTTCCACGAAGTAACTGGGCCTCTTGCCTTAGTAAGCATTGAGCGTTCATGTCAAAATGTGAGAATTTTATTAAGAAGTATAAAAACCTATTAGTTCCATAGCCTTTTTGACTCGAGTTAGTAAGTCCTTAGGGGTGTCTTTACACCTAATGCCCTAAAACCATCTGGTTTGGGAGTCATTGGCCAAACACTCGTTACAAGGGTCAAATAGAAAGCTCAATGGAACTCAACATGGCAAAAATCACATGGTAAAAAGACAAAGAAAGAAGAGGCAAGTATTATGCCATTTTGTTCTCTCTGATAAGAAATTCGATAAAAGTATGGGCACCGAAACACTATACACTAAAATTATGTGGAAGCCCCATCTTATATGTGTTAGATCATCACACATAAATCAAACTTGTAATGCCTTAGGCCAGCCTTAGGTGAGTAACATGAGCTTTCGAAAATCCTTTTATAATCCAAAATGTGTTTTTATTTTAAGCTTACTCATGAACAGTTATCATCGTTTTATGCACAACCTAAATTTTTGAATACCATGGAAATGAATTTATCTTAAAAACTTTGTGCTAACTTAATCTTTAGTTTTGTATTGCTAAGGGACTAGCAATATATAAGTTTGGGAGTGTGATAAATGCTTAAATAGTCATATTTAAGCCCCTTAATTTACACTTGTTAGACTCTTTTCTTATCTATTTTAGTAGATTATACTTCATTTTTGTGTTTTATGTGTTTTTCACAGGACTTGGACAAAAAGATAACAAAATAGAGCTGTTAGAAGCAAAGAGTGAAGTTCTGCCCTCCAGCAAGGTGTGCTCGAGCGCACCTCCCTTATGATCAAGCGCACATGCACATGAGCGCACTTGAAGAAGGCTCGAGCGCACACATGCGATCGAGCGCATCCTGCATACGCTCGAGCGTAATTACTCCAGAGGCGGCAGAGCCAGAATTGGAAAGAAGTCTTCCGAATCCCAAACAGAATTAGGGTTTCGAGACACCATGAAGACCCTATAAATAGGCCTGTAAAACGCATAACACACACCTTTTGTTTTGAGACTCAAAGTAAAGATCTTAGGAGAAGAATTGACGACTCATCTCCTGAGTCTTCTTCGGTTTTAGTTTTCTGTTTTTACTTAATTATGTTTAGCATGTTTACTTTACTTAATATGTGTAACTAAACACCTATAGGGCTTGATTGAAGCCCTAGTTATGCTTTACCACACATTTATTCATTGACTATCTTTCCTACAGCCTTGTTAGAATATTTAACTTGATTAATACCTGTTTATATTTACATTCCTCATATGTATGTGCCTGATCAACGTATGCATGTGGTATGGATAGGTTAGTCGAATCAATTTGGATGACCGAGTCTTAGGTTCGACATTAGTAACAAGGGATATCCACACCGGATTCTCGGGTTAATCAACATGGGAAATCGGGAGTAGACCAAGCCCTAGGTCCCGTGTGGTTGCCGATCTCCACAGCCCTCATGCTCTCTTAAGGAACAACTCAATATACACCCATGCTGAATCCCTTAAAGAGAGAAAAGAGTCAGAGTATACACCATGCCTAAGTCATTGCATAGGGAGATCAATAGCCTAAGGTGTGGACCAAGCCCTTAGGTTGGCAACCATTAGATATTCATGATAAGGCTAGAACATTGAAACCTTAGTAAGTGGGAAAGTATAATTAGTGGTGGATATCATAGCCCTATGTTCTCATTATTGTTATTCACTCACTATCAACTGTTATTTCTCTTTTAACTTAAAGAAATTAATTCTAGATAGAAATTCACCAATCCCTGTGGAAATGATCTCGCACTTGCACACTATGCTACCACAGACCTTGTGCACTTGCAAGTAAAACAAGTACGACTATTCACTTATTTATTTAGGTAGATAAACATCCAACTGAGTGCTAATGCGCTCGATCGCATTCTTATGTGCGCTAGATCGTACTGGACAAACACCAGTTTTATCCAGATTTTCTCTTTGAGCTCCAAAATGCTTCCTTTTCTCCAAGAACCTATAAAAACCAAGAAAACACAAAAAGGAAGTAAAATTGAATAAAATACGCACACTAAGGGCTTAATAAATATAAATTAAGGGGCTTAAATATGAATATTTAAGCACTTATCAATACATCAAAAAAAAATCTGTCACTACTTAGATTTCTTCCAACTTCCTACTTTCTTTTTTAGAATCCATTATGTATGCCAAATACTCTTCACAACCCTTTTTCAATCATCTACTAGTAGTCAGAGCAAAATAAGATAGTTCAAGAGTATCTTATGTTCTCCTTGAAAGTTAATCTCCTCATGTCCATATTTTGAATACTACTTTCTTTCTAAAAGAATCAACCATATTCAAAGATAATAAATCAGCTTCAGATTATCTATCACTAATATGAATCGCACAACCCTTGTAAATATTTATGATTATCACTCTATCTCTAGTGAAAACTTCAACAAAAATATTTTGCATCAAAGTACTAATATGTACTTCAATAAACTTCATATGAATACTGGATGCAAAAGAATGGGTTGCACTAAGATCAACCAACATTGATATGTCCACCTTTTTTACATATAAAGCACTTCAAATTATGAAAATTATGGGATAAATATCTTATTTGAAAACATCTATAACAAACTTCTGTCTCTCGATCATACATCAGATTACCACTTCCCCTTGGTGGCATACTTACTTCCTCTGCCATGACTCCCAATTCCCATAACCTATCCCCCAAATCTAAGGGTCCCATCGATATTAATCTGAGCTACAAAGGCAACAGATCCTGCTTGCCTCTGACTCTGTACTACAGTTACCTATGACAAGGAACTGCTCCTCTAGGTGGTCTCCCACCATACACATTCATACTGGTACCACCTCTGGGTTCCTCAAATCTAGACCTCTTCCGTCAATTCCTTCTACCTCTAATTTCCATCACATCTTTCTCAATCTGAAGTGTTATATTCGCCAACATAACATAATTCATATGGCTCATGTAAGATAGTTTCGATAAAATCTTAGAATATAGTTCATCTTTGAACCTTTTACACTTTTTCTCCTCTAAGTCTACCATTTTCGGTACAACCATTGATAAGACCACAATTCTGCTATCATACTGAAACACAGTCAACACATTTACCCCAAATAAATAAAATCTCTATCTTGTTAGGCTCTAGAGGTATAAGGAAAGTATTTATCAAGATAAACTTCCTTAAACCTATTCCAGGTTAAAGGTCTATCAATATCTTTACTTACTCTGGGAAGAATATCCTCCCACCATTCTAGGGCCTCTCTCTATAACTTGAACATAGTAAAGACTACCATCTGCTTGTCAGTCATTGGTAAAATATAAAATAAAAAAAGCTCTCCACGTGTTTCACCCATAACTCAGGCTTAAAAGGGTTTATAAATCCTTTAAACAACAAAGCATTCAACTTAACAATCTCCCTGCATCTCATGCATAAACTCACTTTTCCCTCGTTTTAAATGTTTACCATTACTAGATTAACAACCTCAGGCACTGCTATAGCCTGTTCATCAAGTCTATGCTATAAGCTATCAACTCTATCATCTGTTACATTCATTTTCTCAAGAGCATGTGTAAGAGCTTATCTTAACTCATCTCTTTCAACTTCAGTTTCTCTCACACCTTTACCAATATCAATTATATTGTCAACACGTTCCTTTCTAGGAACCACAGATTCAGAATCAACATCGACTTGTCAAAATATTAGGGGCCTACCACGCCCTCTCAATCAAATCAACAACTCTAACTCTAGCTCTTGCACGTCCATATGTCATCCTCAAACTATTAAAATATAATTTATTTTAATCTTCCACTTTCTTATTTTTTATGCAATTTACATAATCATAAAACCTAATGTTCTAATACCAAAATTGTAACGACCCATCTCGGGTTGGCTACCCTCGAGACGGTGTCATCACATTTTGAAAATCTTAGCACAACATATATATGCAACAAGAAAAATAACACCAACAAAAATTTTTACATCAATCCTCAACCCTCAACAGGGGAGATACATCATTCTGATATTGACTTAAACATTATACACAACGTAAAATGCATGATATTTACAAATAAATTTTTATTTTATTTTCTCATTAGTCTGAGAATGTGGACACGTACGTGGCTGACAGATAATGATTTTGTCCTAACCTCAACTTACCAAACTAGTTGTCCTGCCTGCTACCTGAAATCATTGTACAATGAGGGATAAGCTTCACAAGCTCAGTGAATTAAGTTTACTAGAGTATTCAATTTGTATAAATAATCTTTTAATATTTAATCATTGATATCTCATATAACTTGATAATAGCATTCTACTATCACTACATATATCAACCAACTTTCATCTATCACCAAAGCATAAGTTAGTAATTTATTCTAGTATTATCACTAGATATTTCATATTTATCTTAATTACTTAAAGTAAATCTAACTCACCACGTCGCACTTAGAGCTACCCGTGGATTACCTCCTTGCCTTTCCTACTCGTCTCAGCAATTTTCCCCCAGTTGCTAATTGTCAACACCTGACATAATATTTATATTAAAATTTCTAATGTTTTTTTCTTCAATTCCTCCATAATTCATACCCTTTGAAAATTCCCACTTTGAATTTTGAGAAATTTAATGTATGCTAACTTTCAAAAATAAACTTCACATTATTACCTTCTATTTTTCTTAGAGCTCCCCGTAGTTTTCTATAAAATTCTCCCGTAAACCTCTTCAAAATTTTACTCTTTCAACCTTTCTTTCGGTCCCCAAGTGTTTAGAGAAATAGAGTAGTTTGAACTGTAAAAGGAATAAATCAAATAGGATTTGGTAAGAAATGAATAATATAAACTTAAATATATATGCACAAAAGTTGAAGTCTCAGCACAGCATTCTTCCTCCCTTATATTGTTGCCACGAAAAGTCGATGTGTTTTACATGCATGGCTTTTCTTTCTTTTGGCAACAAGTGTTGCCACCTGTTGCCACAATTTTTTTTAAAGAAAAACAAAACTTTTTTTTTCTGTTCTTTTCTCCTTCTCATGTTGGACCCGTCCAATTTTTTTTTTCATTTTCTTTGTAATTACACCCCCATGCATCCAGTTTTTTTTCAAAAGAATTATTTTATTCAATACTAAATCCTTCATATATATATTATTTTAATTTCATGTCATTTATTAAATTACTTATTTACCCTTACTTTATGAATACAGATATTACACCATGAGAGTATTAACATGTATGTATTGATGCATCATTCACCTCACCCAGATTATGTCCATACTATGTTTTTGTTTGAAATATTGGACATGTGACACTTTTGAAGAATGAACTGAAGGAGGAGAAATATTTCCTGGAAACTAAAATGAGAAACTACAAAAATAATACAGAAATGATGTCACATTTTTTAGTACCTATTGTAGACCCTATTAACATTGAAAACACATCTCCAAAGTCCAAACACTTGATTGCATAAATTTCACCATATATCAAAAAGCAAATTAATGATTAAGAAAATGGTTTTCCCTTTTTTTAGAAGAATTTATTGAAGATTTCCATTTTTTTACATATAAAAAAATGTATACCTCCATTGCATACTTTGGTGAAAATAACAAATAGAGCAACAAAATGAGGAAAATACCAACAACAAATTAATACTTTCAGCTCCTTTGTGTCCCATATTTTTCCTTCTCACTTTGCCCCTTTTCGAAAATGGTGACTGCCAATAATACATATATGAAGATACCTGCAAATTGAGTACACACATTATCTGTCAGTGTAATGGCAGATTCACTATTCTCAAGCTCACTTTTCAACCCGAGAAGTATGAACCCATGGTCATTGGATTATGCCAGAATTAAAAAACTAAATAAAATAAAAAAATCAAAGGCAAGGTTGTGTTAACAACTATTTTGGATTCAAGCATTGAGGTAAAGTCTAAAGAAATTAACCAAAATCCATACTTTGAAATGAATTCCCAGCATACAATCTACAACTAAAATTCATCTGATGTTTTATGTTTCATATTAGCAACTTCAAGCAAAACACCAATATTTTCTCTTCCTCTATAAACAGTTTTTTTCAAATTGATCTTATGGTTTCTAGAAGAAGTAAGAAATTGTACAGGTGACATAATACTTAACTCAAATCAAACTGAAAATACCCAGAATTTAGAGAAAAACAAATGGAAAAATAAAGAATATAAGATAGATGGAACTCACCTGGGAAAATCTGAGTGGTATTTGAAATACCCAAAATTAGTTCAACAATTTTTAGCACTGCACAGAAAAATAGAGGGAGAAAATAATTAAGATATCATGCCAACAAAAAAGAAGGAAAAAAAATGAGATAAGAGAATATGGAACTCAACTGGAAAATCGGATAGTTGGGAATCAAAAATATCAAAATTAATATTTAAAAAATCTCTCTATATAGATAATAATGCAATGAACTTAAGCATGGCCTTTTCTTATTATTGTGTCCATCGAAGTTTCCTGTTAAAAATCAAAGCATGATGCAACAAAGAATTAACCTTTTTATTTAAAATTTATTTCAAAGCGAAAATCTCATAGGCAATTCTTCAAACCACTTGTGCTTAGACCATTAACCCAAATTCAGGCCAAAACCAATCAAAGCACTAAACTATTAAAAAGTCAAGTTCAGGGTAAATATTTTCTTCAAGAATTTGATATTTATTCCCATTAAGGAATTTATTAATAGTATCACCAAAAAAATAGATTGCTAGTAATTTTTCTAAAAAGTGACCTCTTATTTCACCTTAACACACGTTAGAGAGAGACAGAGAGAGGTCTATAGATAAGAAAGAAGAGAGGGAGAGACAAAAAAAGAGAAGATCTCAAAAGGCTCAAGTGTATGGAAAGTAAAATACATTAATTAAGAAAAATAAAGTACACTTACTTGATGGTTGAGATGAAATCAGATAGAGCGAGGGAAGAGATAAAGAGATCAGTGTGACAAAGTTTGAAGGAGAGAAACATAACTAAAAGTAGAAAATCATTAGAGAGATGAAGAAAGAAAAAGATGGATGAAGAGATCATAGAGAGGTAGTAACTCCAAGTGTATGTAACTAGAAGAGTTGTAGAGATTGTGAGTGTCACAGTGGAGAGCAGAGTCTTTCTGTCGTGATGCTTTTTTAAAAATTATATGACAATTATATCCTTAACAACAATCTATACTATTAACTAAGGGTTAATTTAGTATTTTATTGGGATGGACACCAAAAGGGGTGTTCTGACTTTATTAATAGTATAGTTTCATTTGCGTTTCGTATACAATAGAACTTATACTAAATTGTAAAATTTAAGAAGGAATGGAAGCAAACCAAAAAAAAAGAAAAAAAAAACAAAATAAAGAACTAAAAGACCAAACAACTAACGATTTCAATAGCATTCAGAAATTACACAAAAACCAATGAAAATAAGAAGGATAAAGCATTCTTCTTCCATTCGTTACATAGAGTCAAAACATATAGAGAAAAAATAGAACACCAACCTTAGCATCAATACAATCGAAAGTGCGAATAGTCAGCCATAAGGATTCACTAACAATCAACTGTACATTGTTATATTATTTCAAAACTGGAATTAACAAAGTAGAGAAAATTTGCAATTTTTTAAGTTTAAAAACAAGATTTGGATCCTCTCCATTTGAGAATTGAAATGAAGATCAAGTTCATGGTAAGTAAATACCATCATGACAAATCTGGATTTGAATATTCTCTATTTGATGATGTGGCATTCAATCTCACCATAAACTTGATTTCGTTTCAAATGGAGAGGATTGAAATCCGTAAAAATATTATATATATGATAAGTAAGGCAAAGTCGAATTCATTTAATAATGGTAGCTCAATCTCTAGAAATCCAAGCACTCAATAAGCACAATTAAGCTGATCATAAATCCATCATGGCAACCAAACTAAACAAATGAACAGTAACGAAAAAAGAAATGACATATTGATAGAAAACCCAAAACTATTTTATTTTTAAAATCAATTCGGAATACATTACAAATGTTCCAAGTAAGGCAAAGTAGACTAACTTCCATTTTCCTGCTAGCAGCTTCTTTAAGAACATCTCCATGAAGTAGAGTCTATTTGGAAAAGCCTGCCTGCAACTCTTACTAAATACATCCACATTAGTCCACGTAGTAGCAATTATAAAACTCACACTTCCCCTAAGCTAATGATTTATCCAACCAAAGACTCTGAACATAAAAGCTACACCCTTGATAACTTAATGTCTTAACGTATGATTAACAAAGAACTAAATTTTACATAAATCGCTCAAACTAGACAATATATAGTGATATGCAATGGAACTGTTTTAAATGTTTAAAGTTTTAAACATATATACTGAAAATTTTAAAAGAAAAATGCTTAAATTGAAAGTTGAAAAAACTATGTCAAGTAAGAATAGGGAGCTCATTGATAAACCTAAATCGTAAATTTAATTAAATATCTTAAAAAAAGTAGATGAAGTTTTTTTCGGAAAAAAAAAAGTCAGTATGATCATCTCCATTATGTCCTTGATTTCTTAACCAAAAACAATTAATGAAAAATGAAATATATTTGATAGATATGTGACGATTTTCAAAAAATGAACTATTCAAAACCTCTTAATCACATGAATTATAAACAGAAAGAAAATAAGACAGAAAATACCGAGGTTCACCCCAGACTAGGGCTACATCCTATAAGAAGTTTCACTATAATCAACCTCACAAATCCTCGTTACAATGTGCACTCAGTACATAAAGAGTATTTATAAGGAGCTTAAGACACCCTAATTAGGGTTTCTGTCCTTATGTAAAACCATGACTATTCATGGGCCCTAGCCCAAACTGTCAAGCAAAAAACCAGACCCAAAACATGTATAGGTCGCTCACTCATTGGGGAGCGGGACCCCCGTGGTCGTCGACGGTTCTACAAATCTGGACCCGTGAAGTATGCACCAATTTGAACAATCTCACACTTGGTAAATACTTCACACACATGGAAAATTTCTCAGAACTTTGTTTCTTCAAGTCATCTCAGTAGCACACCACTCAAACTTTTCTAGACTAACTGGTTTAGTCAAGAAATCTGTGTTGTTCACAATTTTATCGACTTTCTCCAAGATTATAACATTTTCTTCAATCTTTTTCCGGATGAAGTGTTATTGGATATCAATTTGCTTTGTTCATGAATGAAATGCATGATTCTTTGCTAAGAAGATAACACCTTGATTGTCACATTTCACCTTCACTGCTCCTTGTTTAAACCTAAGCTCAGCACACAACCTTTGAAGCCAAACTACTTCCTTTCCAGCATAAGTTATTGCCATATACTCTGCTTTTGTTGATGAAAGAGCAACAACACTTTTCCTCTTGCTCATCCAACTCACCACCCCACCAAATAGATTGAACACGTATCCGCTTGTAGACCTCGTACTATCAATGTCTCCTCCTAGTCAGCATCAACCGATCCTACAATATCAAGATTCTTCTTACCTCTCATGTCTCCATAACACAATATAAACTCTAACGTGCCACGAAGATATCTAAGAACTCTCTTGATTACAGTCTAATGCTCTTTCACAGGATTAGACATATATATGTTCAATACTCTCACTGCTTGGGCAATATCTGGTCTCGTACACACCATGACGTACATCAAGCTTCTAACAGCACTAGCATAAGGTACATGTGCCATCTCTTTAACCTCTTCCTCTGTTTTTGAACATTGTTCCATAGATAACTTGGTTGCCAAAGGCATGGGAATCCCTACCGGCTTGCTATCTGACATATCATCAATGCACAAGGTTAAAATGACAAAATCAACCCCTAACCTTTCCACATAGACGCAGTGATCATTATAATTGCAAGTGAACCCAAGCTGAATGACATATGTGTCAAACTTCTAGTACCACCTCCATGGTGACTGCTTTAGTCCGTACAAAGACTTCTTTAATTTACAAACCAGCTCTTCTTTGCCTTTGCTCACAAAGCCTTCAGGTTGTTTCATGTAAATTTCCTCCTCTAAGTCCCCGTGAAGGAAAGTTATCTTCACATCTAGTTGTTCGACCTCTAGATCATAAGCAGCTACCATGGATAAGAAAAATCTTATAGATGTCAACTTTGCTACGGGGGAAAATATCTCACCATAGTCAATTCCCTTTATTTGAGAGTACCACTTTGCAAACAGACATGCCTTGTACTTTTCTACCATTCCATCTGCATTTGTTTTCTTCTTGAAAACCCATTTGCACCCAATTACCTTCCTATCACTAGGAAATTTCATAAGGCTCCATGTTTCATTCATGTCTAGTGCATGTATCTCCTCTTTCATAGCATCCTCTGAGGTCCTCGCCTCTTTCATTGTGCTAGGATCATCACTAGTAATATTTAAAGCATATTATTGGGAAACCACCTTTAAGATGCCCAGGTGGTGATCTTCCAAACACCCAAGTCTAGAATGACTTGTAATAAGACCGAAACAAAAACAGGAATCAAAGAAAAGAAAGAACACAAGCAATTTGTTATCGAGGTTCGACAATAGCCTACGTCCCCGTGAGTTCCTCCGAACTCTCTGCACTAAATCAATGAGTTCTTTACAGATACAGCAAAACCTTTTCAAAACTATCAATTTCTTGAAGAACGAAAGAAGAGAGAAAAGAAAGTGATAAAGTCTTGAGTTACCTTAGAATTTTCCTAAGAAAATTCAACTTACAAGTCCATTGAATCCCCAATCTATACTACTCTCTCTCTCTCTCTCTAAACAACCAGTCTCTCTTGAATGAGTCTCTCATGTGTTTAGTGTCTTTGCACTCTCACACACTATGTGTTCTATTTCACACACATTCACATGTCATTCCCATCGCACCTCTCTAGTTGAGATGAATGTCACACCCTTTCTTACTTGTTGAGATTGAAGCTAGGTGACCCTTTATATAGCGCACCACTTCTTGAACCTATCTTGAAGACAATCTCAACCCTTAGATCTTGAGGACCAATCAATCATAGACCTTCAACAAGCTTTAGTGATCCTGTGCATTTTGATCAAGCTTCACGCACCTTACAGGTGGCTGGAAAAACTAAGCATCAGTGTGCCTGACGCCGCGGCCCCGACCAGGGCTGACTTCCTCTAGGTTCTGGGCGCAGTGGTGCCCAAGACTGAGCAGCGGCGAGGCCTAGAGAGGGAGGCTACTGGACTTACTGCTGGACGCGGTGCACAAGGCCAAGCCTCGGTGCACACCTCCAGACCTGATGCTGAACATGCTGAATTTCTTCTCTCGTTTAATCCTTAGACAAATACCAACAACCTCTACCTATGTCTAAGCGATTAAATCTGAACCCATTGTGCAGAGAACTTAGTATCCAAACTCAACTTGAGTCACCATTCATCCGACTCCAATCCTAAGAAGTCCAAGGTAATGATTGAACCTTCTTAGAGGTAGAACTTTGGTGCCGAAATTTGTAGGATTTTCTTCCGTTGTGACTTTTTCCACATGAATGCATCCTTTCGTAACAATTTCCCGAATGAAATGATACCGAACATCCACATGCTTAGTCCTCTCATGGAACACCAAGTTCCTCCACAAGTGCCACACACTTTATCTATCCAAAGACACCACCACTTGCTTTTCTAGGACCTTCCACTAGTCCAACAACCCTTTGCACCACATAGCCTCCTTTATGGCTTTCGATGCTGCTATGTACTCTTCCCCGGTTGTTGAGAGTGCTACCACTGACTGTAACTGAGCCTTCATGTACCTCAGCAACCACTTCATCCCTAGCTAAAGCTTCTTTTCAGGATTACTCATAAATCTGCTGAGAACACCCATTGCTTGAGAAATGTCGGGTCTAGTGCTTACCATCATGAACATGACTGATCCAACCGTACTCGAGTAAGGGACCTTTTCCATTTCCTTCTTCTCCTAATCTGTTCTAGGACATTGGTCGCTAGAGAACTTGAAATGACCAGCAAGGGGAATCTTCACTGGTTTACCATCTTCCACAGAAAACTTATACAACATATTTTCTATGTCGGAAGATTGAGAAACCTTCAACTCGTTTCTCTCTTTTTCCTGAATTCTTCTCATCCCAAGGATCTTTTGTGCAAGGCCAAGATCCTTCCTCTCAAAATCTTCACTAAGTTAAGATGTAAACCTTTCTATCCTCTCCCTGTTGTTCCCAACCAACAGTATATCATCGACATAGATGAGGATCATCACCACTTCCTCCACCTTGCGTCCAGGTGAGAAGGTTTCTGTGAAATCTATACCGTCTTTTTACGTGAACCCCTTAGCCACCAGCTTAGCTTTGTTCCAAACTTTATCCCTTAGAGGGTTCCCTTCTTTGATCTTGTAACTCCACTTACAATCCACAACTCTCTGTTTTCTTGGAATGTGCACCAATTCCCAGGAGTCGTTCTTCCTCAAAGAATCCATTTCTTCCTCCATAGCTAGCTTCTATCTTGATGAATCCTTACATCCTATGGCATCAATGTAAGTCTCTGGTTCACTTATCCCTCTATCTATCCAAGGAGTTGCTGCACTCACAGCCACAAAACTATATCTCAAAGGTGGTCTGACCAGCCTTCTTTCCCAGTCCCTCGTGAGCTGATAGTCAATTTGACTTATTGCATCATCCCCTTTAGTTCAGCCTCTTCTCAAGTGTCCTGAGCTTGGCATTCATCAATGGGCTCTACCTGGTCTGAACCCTCTTGCCTTCCTTGCTCTACCTGAGCTGAATTTTCCTTGATGCTATGCTCCACAAATACCGAACTGGTTTGCTCACTATCCCCTACAGGGTTAGTTTTCTCCGAATAGGGCAATAAATGCTCATTAAAAATGACATCCCTACTTATTATGAGTTTAAATCCTTTTTGCTCTAAGGACCACAACCTATACCCTTTAGCCCCTTCCCCATATCCTAGAAACACACATTTTCTAGATCCTAGGCTAAGTTTATCATCCTTTTGATGTGCAAATGTAGTACATCCAAAAGTCGTAAGGTTGTCCAACTCAGGGGGTTTACCACTCCACATCTCCAATGAAGTCTTAAGGTCCACAACCCTATAAGGTGATCTATTAACCAAATACGCAGTAGTATACACCGCTTCCCCCAAAAAACATTTGGGTAAATTGGATCCATTTAACATGCACCTAACCTTTTCCCTAAGGGTCTTATTCATCATCTCAACAACTCCATTTTCCTGAGACATTTTCACAACCGTTCTATGTCTTAGAATACCATTTAACTTACAGAATTGATCAAGTTCCTTGTTAAAAAATTCTAAGCCATTATCGGTTCTTAACACCTTAACTACCCTGTCCGTTTGAGTCTTCTCTAGCTTTTTCCACACCACTAACTTATTCAAAGCATCTTATTTATTCTTATGCAAATAAACCCAAACATTTCTTGAATAATCATCAATTAAAGACAGAATGTAAACATTACCTCCCTGTGTTGGTGTTCTTGCTGGTCCCCAAAGATCTGCATGAATGTAGTCAAGAATGCCCTTAGACTTGTGCACTCCGGTGTTGAAGCTGACCCGATGTTGCTTCCTAAGAACACAACATTCGCAGAAATCAAGTTCCTCTACTTTGTCACCACCAAGTAGACCATCATTGCTGAGAAATTGGAGCCCTTTTTGCTCATATGTCCCCAACAATTGTGCCAAAGGGCTACCTTATCCATCTCAGCCATCAAGCTTGCTGCTTGATCCTTGATCTCCGTGTCTTCGATCATCTCATAGAGACCATCCTTCATTGCTACTTTGATCACTACCGAAGATCCCTTGGTTACCTTGATCTTTCCTCCCTCTACTTTGTATGTGTAACCCATAGAATCCAGCTGCCCCAATGAGATCAAATTCTTTTTCAAATCTGGAAGATACCTCACATTTCTCAGCAGCCTAGTCCTTCCATCAAACATCCTCAACTGGATGTCTCCCGTGCCCCTCACTTAGTAAGAAGTATCATTCCCCTAGAAAACCTTTCCATCATCAGTTTTCTTGAAATTCTTGAACCAATCCCTATGAGGACACATATGATGAGTGCACCCGGTATCTAAGATCCAATTCCCACTGCCTTCTTGCCCCTTACTCACACTTGAGCACACAACAAGAACATCATCACCTTACTAATCTTCCTTGGCAACCAAAGCCTCTCCATTTTTTGGATGGCTTCCTCCCTCATCCCTCATCATCTTTTTACAATCTTTCTTGAAATGACCCTATTTATGGCAGTAGAAGTATCTCTTCCCTCCAAATCTTGGTTTGGAGTGTGCTCTCCCATGGCTTTCTCCTCTATCTCTGTCCCGGTAGTAGCCATATATGTTACTATGAGCTTTTCCATGGCTTGCTCCTCTACCTCTGTCCTGGTAGTAGCCATGTATATTATTGTGCGCTCTCCTATGGCTTTCTCCTCTACCACTATCTTGGTAGTAGCCATATATGTTATTGTGCACTCTCTCATGGCTTTCTCCTCTACCTTTGTCCCGGTAGTAGCCATGTATGTTATTGTGCACTCTTCCATGGCTTTTCCCTCTACCTTTGTCCCGGTAATAGCCATGTATGTTGCTGCTATACCGAGTTGCTGGCCTTCCTCTAACGAACAGCCCTTCCCCACTTAATGCTTCCCTCATCTTGGCATCAAGATTATCTTGCAACTCTTTATTAAGATCCATTTTAAAAGCAAAGATTCGTTTACGAAGATACCTCTTATCAGGGAGAGTCTTGGTAAGAAAAAACTCATCTAGTTTCTTCTAAATGACAGCTGGATCTTTCGACTCTTCGCACTCCCTTGTGACACTATCCAACATGTGCAGAAAGATGGTGTTGTACGCCATCTTCTTCATCTCATTCCACTAGACCTCTGTGATACTTGCTGGAAAAGTGTCATCTTCTCTAATCGCCAAGTCCACCTTTTGTTGCATAAGAACCACCTTGATCTTTCGCTTCCAAAGGGCAAAGTCTCCCTTTCCATAAAACTTCTCAACAATGAAGTTTGAACCCATATTGCGGAGAAAATCCCAAATTTATGCAGCACCCACAATTGCTTTCCAACTTCTTCTAAATCTCAAGAATACGATTGAAGATTGTTCTCAATACTGTTCTTGAATCACCCTCAAGAACACGATCAGATCTTGATCTCTACTCCATTCTTGAATCATCTCAAGAACATGATCAGATATTGATCTCTACTCCATTCTTGAATCACCTCAAGAACACGATCAGATATAGATCTCTACTCCGTTCTTGAATCACCTCAGAAGTTGACCTTTGATTCTTGGAGTCTTGCTCCGATAACCCTCTGTTCTTACTCCGATACCAGCCGTCCAAAGCTCTGATACCACTGTTGGGAAACCACCGTCAAGATGCCCAGGTGGTGATCTTCTAAACACCCAAATCTAGAATGACTTGTAATAACACCGAAACAAAAATAAGAATCAAAGAAAAGAAAGAACACAAGCAATTTATTATCGAGGTTTGGCAATAGCCTACATCCCCGTGAGTTCTTCTGAACTTGCTGCACTAAATCAATGAGTTCTTTATAGATAAAACAACACCTTTTCAAGAATCTCATGTTCTTGAAGAACAAAAAAAGAGAAAAAAGAAAGTGATAAGGTCTTTAGTTACCCTGGAATTTTCCTAAGAAAATTCCACTTACAAGTCCCTTGAATCCCCAATCTATACTACTCTCTCTCTAAATAACCAGCCTCTCTTGACTGAGTCTCTCCTATGTTTAGTGTCTTTGCACTCTCACACACCATGTGTTCTATTTCACACACATTCACATGTCATTCCCATCACACCTCTCTTGTTGAGATGAATGTCACACCCTTTCTTACTTGTTAAGATTGAAGCTAGGTGACCCTTTATATAGTGCACCACTTCTTGAACTTATCTTGAAGACAATCTCAACCCTTAGATCTTGAGGACCAATCAATCATATCCCTTCAACAAGCTTTAATGATCTTGTGCATTTTGATCAAGCTTCACGCACCTTACAAGTGGTTGGAAAAACCAAGCATCAGTGTGTCTGGCGCTGCAGCCCAGAACAAGGCTAGCTGCGGCCTAGACTAGGGCTGACTTCCTCCAGGTTCTAGGCGCCGCGGCGCCCAAGGCTGAGCTAGGGCGCCCAAGGCTGAGCCGCGGCGCGGCCTGAAGAGGGAGATTGTTGGACTTGCTGCTGGTCGCGGTGCACAAGGCTAGGCCGTGGCGCATACCTCCAGACTTAATGCTGAACATGTTAAATTTCTTCTCCCGTTTAATCCTTAGACAAATACCAACACATATAATGCAGTACAAGCACTAGGGGAATACCTAATGGTGGCCTCTTAACCTGTGTGGATCTCCTTATGACAGATGTGATCTCTACCCCTGAGCCAGCATCTGAATCCTCATCCTCCACATCAGAAACATGATTATCGTGCTCAGACCCAACTAACTCAAAATCTGAAGTATCTGATGTAGTCTGTGGGATAGTCTCCCACTCTTTATGTCTGAGGCTAAGATCAATCTGAACCTATTTTGGCTATTTTGGTACATCTTGGATAGCCACTTTGTCCAATTGTGTTTCTCTAAACACAACATCTCTGTTGAAAACTGTACTTATGTTTTCTGGATTCCATAACTTGTACCTCTTGACCCCATCCTTATAACCAATGAAAATGCACTTCACTATTTTACTATCAAGTTTATTCCTCTTTTCTTTTGGCATATGCATATAAGCATCACATCCAAACACCCTAACACCCTAACATAAGCCAAACTCGACTTTTTCCTGAATAGTGCCTCAAACGGTATCAGAGCCTTGTGTTCGAGAATTAACGATTAGAGATGTCGATTAGATCATGGATTGAAATAGAGAAGTTCGAAGGGAAGAGCTTCGACTTGTGGAAACTGAAGATGGATGATCTACTCGTGGACAAAGACCTATGGACGGTGATAGTCGATGAGATACCGAAGAGTACGATGACCATTTGTTAGACATGATAACCCAAGTTTGAGAAAAACTTGGGCTTGGATAGTCCACAAAGTAAAGGTCCAATATATGATGTAGGAGACCATATGAACCCAAAAGCTTAAGCTAATTGGTTCTGGTTCCACCACCATATATATGACATTCACTTATCTAGTTTCTTCTCCCTGTAGGATTGGTTTTTCATATCGCCTCACTCACACATGAATATTCCCAACAATCTCCCCTCATGTGTGAGTCTTTATTGCTCCTCCTTACCACCATACTTATACCAACTCCAAACTCGTACCATAGTCCAACAGGCACACCAGGAAGGTCACTCGTTCTTCTATCGGAGTTAGAGAACCATACATCGACTTTCAACAACGAGCTTCATAAACTCCATCTTGCGAACCATAGAGACTTCACCATGCAAGCATCACCCGCTCGCTACACAAGTCACCTTATTTATGCTACACGAGTCCCTAAACTCCCCCTATTATTTGAATATACCACCACGAGCATCCCAGAGTTAACCACATGATCTGGTCATGCCCAGCCGAACCATCGACTTTGATACCACTTGAATGATTCGAAACCTGTCAATCACACAAATTATAAACAGAAAGAAAATAAGACACAATATACCCAGGTTCACCCTATAATAAGCCTATGTCTTACCAGAAGTTTCACTATAATCAAACTCACAAATCCTCGTTACAATGTGCACTCAGTACGTAGAGAGTATTTACAGGCAGCTTAAGACGCCTTAATTAAGGTTTTCGCTCTACTATAAAACCACGGCTATTCATAGGATCCAAACCCAAACCGTAAAAAAGAATCAGACCCAAAACATGTATAGGGCATCCACTCACTGGGGTGCAGGACCCTGTGGTCGTTAGGGGTTCTATAGATCTAGACCCGTGAAGTATGCACCAACTCTAACAAAAAAGGAATAAAAAATAGCATCAAAAGGAAAATTGAACATAGCAAGCAATTTGTGTTTTAAAGAAATGAAGTACCATGTAACAACAACTTTGTGACTCTCTCACTCTTAAATTCACTAAGGTTTGTTGAAAGTTCAACATATATTTTCTCTCCTAAATTGAGCTAAAGATCAAAATCTCTTTGTTATAAATGAAAGAAAGAAAATCAATTTATTAAATATAAATCTTTTTTTCAAATTTGATATAGGCAAAACACAATATGTTGTCAAATTATTAGTAAGTCCTAGATCCCGAATAAGATATCAATTTTTTTTTTTCATTTTAAACACTAAATTCAAATGCAAAAGGCTGATGTAGTGAATGACTAAGATAGACGACTAATAACAAGGAGTTACCAAATATCATCTTACAATAACATTACTCTTTCCCATTCATAATTTCCATAATTACTTTTGTGATTGAGTATCACTTCTAACTGAGCACTGAGTAACTCCTATTTGTAGATAAGTACTAGAATACAAATATAATATAGATATTAATGTGTTGTGTATATAAACCTTTATGAACCTTGGACATCATACCACTTCAATTAACTTAACCTCTGATATTTTTTACAAACATTTTGCATTCACCTTTGCATCTTAAATCCTATATAATTAGAAAAGTGACTCAATATACAAAATATAGTAATAGAAATATAAAGAGATGAGATGAATGTTACAACAATAGATTTGAGAGAAACTGACAAACTGATTGAAGGTCTATGAGCTTGCCCGTGACTTGCATGCGCATGTAAGGTTATGTGGGCATGATGTTTCCCTTTCTCTCCTCTTTATTTCGTACAACTCTCTCTCTTTAATCTAAACCTAAATGTTTCTCTCTCCTATATATCTCTGCGAAATCATATTTTGTTGCCCATTCTTCTTCTTCATCTTCCTCTTCCTCTTCAACAAATAACTTTTAAGACACAAAAGGTGGGATTATTACACATTCATTCAGTGACCACTTAAAATTTGGAAACATATCTAATAAAAGAATAAGGAAAAATTATCCCAAAAAGAAATAAAAGAGCCAACTTGGAAAAGTCTTATATTAAGTTACTCTATTCCCTATAGTTATACAAACAAATCTTAACCAAAGTAATCTTAATGGCCATAGTGAGGAAGAAAAATTTTCAATTCAATTGACGAAACAATTCATTGAAAGCAAAATCAATTAGCTACAGAGATCATCAAACATAGAGAATAACCAACAGAGCATCAAAGATGAAAAGTGCATAATGAAACCTTGATTGTTAATTTGAATAGAAATTTTTCCTAAAATATAATATATTTCTATTAGCTATTATGAAAGAATCATAATTTTTCCTCAAAGAGAATAAAGGAAATTAAGAGAGAAGTAGTGCAAGTATATTGACTACAAACCATCGAAAGCCAATACTAAATTAGAGATAAAGAGAAAAAAATAAAATTTATAAAAGAATAATCACTAATCATGTTTGCTTTGCTTGATGATGAATTTATAAAGTTTGGTGGTGATTTTTTTTTTTTCCCACTAGAGAAATTGGTATCTTGCATCAAACCTAATTAAAAAGATAATTGGAAAATTTAAAAGGGATACATGGTGATTAAAAGAAGAAGCACATTGATCAAGAAATAGGCAGAGTGGAGGCTCTCTAGCGAAGATAAATTGGGGTTAATAGAAATTTGTAGCCAACTTCATTTGTCATTCATAACATCATTAGGCCATCAAGAATAAAGCACTGAAATCTAAAAAAAGGGAAAGTTAGGTTGTAATTTTTCTTCAAATAAGAATTGAAATGAGTAAAAAAATAAATGAGTTGAAAAGAAACATTCCTCATAAAACTCTCATCCTTGTTAGTGGTTGAACTAATTGTATGGAGATGTAATTTTTTATTCTTGTGTTACAATTTTTGAAGGTTATCGAACATGGTAGGAGATGAAGGAGAGGTTAATGTGAATGTGGGTCTCTGCAGTTAAGATAGAATTAAGAGCAAGAGAGAAAAAACAGAGATATGGGTGGGCATGAGAATGATCAACTAAGAGAGAGAGTTTAGTGGGGGAGTGGAAGATTGTGAATGTGTGGGAGTTCGTTGACATTTTTATCCCTGCATGTTAAATACAAATTTGAAGTATGGGTCAATTTGACATTTTATTGGTGGCCATAAAAAAAAATGGTATTTTGACTTTATTAATAGTATAGATTAGCAAAGCAATAATACATAATTTAGAAAATTCACTAATTTTGTAGAGTAAGTAGATACAAAATAGTATTTGGTAACTCCTAAAAAAAATTTGGTAGAATCATAGAGTCATGGTGTAGAGCCCATCTCTTTCTTTTAATTTAATTATTTAGTGGCCTAGTAAATTTAAATGTTTATGTTGGTATCTTGAGACCTTAAAAATTAAACAAGGGTTATTTATTTTGGGACTTGTTAGAAGAAAGTTTGACTTGAGGTCTTATTAAAATGTTCAGAGATTTCAAGGGGGTAAGGTGTAATCTAGCCATTTTATTAAGTAGTATAAATAGAAAAAGGATGAGAGAGTTCTTTATTTTTCAACTCTTCCTTTTTTCTTTCAAGAAAACACCTAGCTTTCATCTTTTTCTCTTTTCCTTTTGGAGTTTGGTGAGTTTCAAGTGCAAAGATCTTAAGTAAGTTGTTTTCTTTTCATTTCTCTTCTACTCTAGTCAAGATCTTTGAGGGTTTTTTTTCAAGATTTTGAATTTAAATTATATTCAAGAAAGAGTTTAAGAAAAGTTAGGTTTTTTGTTTGAAGAAAAGAGTTTTGTGCTTGGTTATGGATTAGAAGACTCTTAACTTGAAAGGTTTGTTATGGGTAATGTAAAAAATTGATTTAAGGTCTTGAAAAGCTTGTGTCTCAAAAGGGTTTGAAGTTTTATAAAGAACTGATTTGGATTTCAAAAGAAAAAAGTAAGATTTTCGCCCATTTCTAAGCTTCAGACCTTGAGACAGTCGATTGTCGCAATTGCACAGTTGATTGTGAAAAAGGCAAAGAATTTAGGTCCTTCACACAGTAAACTATGCAAATTAGACAGTTGATTGTGCTAATTAGATAGTCGACTGTGCTTTTTTTTTTTTCAATAACCCACAGTCGACTGTTAAACTCTCTAGAGGTCCTACAGTCAACTATGACACAAGTCTTGGAAAACTTGTGTCCCAAAAGGGTCTGAAGTTTTATGAAGGATTGATTTGGTTTTCAAAAGGAAAAAGTAAGCTTTTTGCCCATTTTTGAGCTTCAGAACTCATGATAGTTGACTATCGCAATTGCACAGTTGAATGTGAAAGAAGTAGAGAGTTTAGGTCTTTTAAGACAGTCGACTGTGCAATTAGACAATCGATTGTGCTTTTCTTTCCAAGAACCTACAGTCGACTGTGGAGTTAAACGATCGACTCTAAAACTCTTTGGAGGTCCCATAGTCAACTATGAAACTCTCTAGAGGTCTCATAGTCGACCGTGCAACCCTGTTTTCATATTTTTACACTAAATTATTCCTTCTTCTTTTTTTTTTTCAAATCACAAGTCTTTAAGGATAACTAGATGAATTAAATAGTTGATCTTGATTTCTTGACTCGAGTAATTAGCGTGTAATTGTATATACCTCAGAGGTTGATTGTAATTGGTGAATTCTTTAGGTCTGTTTGAGGAACGTTCTAAGGGCAATAAGGTGATTCGAGAGTAAAAGCTTAGTCTCCAAGGTGAGTATCACCTTACTCTTAGTAAGTGTGAGAATCTTGAATGAAATTAAAAGCTTAGATTATACACATTAGTAAGGACTTAAATATTTATGTATTATAGAATAAAGATTAAGGAACATGAGATGCTTGTAGATAATACTTGTATATTGGAAATTTATACGTTTAAGGGATGCTGAATATAATTAGTTCATGAAATATATACTGAAAGGTTATATTACCAAGAATGCTTGTAATTTTCATATTACTTTTGTTGTTATTGTGCAATGTGAAATGAATGGATTTATTTAGTGGTTATTTAAATTCCACCTGGTAAGGGGTAGGAAGGAAGTCGTAGTGTATTAATTATTAACTCCGCCTGGTAAGGGGTAGGGAGGAGATCTTTGTTCTTGCGAAATGGAGACCTTGATCGGTAAGGGGTAGAGACATGATCTAATTTTATTAAATGGGAGACATCCTGATATTCGTAAATTGCCTGATTGAAAGGGTAAAAATTTGAAGTGATTAAAGGAATGCATTACATTGTATCATATATCATGCATAAGCTATATATTCAGAATCCACGAGCCTTATGAAGTGCTATATATTGTATTAAGAGATAATTACGTAGAATTTGATTATGTATTAAATTACACGCAAGGGACCATATAAACAAATTTCTTTGATTACTCCGAGTAATGTGACTATTTTCTGAGCTTTTTAGCTCACCCCTCCCTCTTATTATTTCAGGAAGATTAATCGAGGACCTTGAACCGTAAGTGAAGAAACAAGGAAGAAGAAGTCTCTAGGTGGGTCCATGTGCTGGCATCCTCACCCAATCCCTTTTGTAACAGAAGTCAAGTATTTTGTATTAAGTTGTATATATTGAAGTTTACGTCTTATAAGACGCCTTTTGTAAAGTTAAAGGATTGTATTATAGATCGAAGCTGTACTTACTTTTTTATGTCTATGTTAGATTCTATTCATATTATGATTGTCTAAGTGCTCAGTTCTAAAAACTAAGGATGCCATCTTGAGTAGGGCTCGCTCGGGATGGGTCATTACACATTGGAGTGGATCAACAGATTTTTAGGCTCCAATGTGTTTCCCTGTAAAATGTATTACAACGTAAAACCAATTTCTCGTAAAATGAGTTTTACATAAAATTATAAATTTTCAATTAATTTTTTTTTGTTTAATTGAAGTATGAAAATAAATTATTAAAATTGTAAAAGATAAATAAAAGAGAAAATTAATGGTATAATATTTGAGAGATAAATTGTTGGTATTTGTCTAAGGATTAAACGGGTTGAAGAATGAAGCTTCATCAGGCCTTGGAGCCGCAGCACAAGGAGTGTGCGCCACAGCCTCCAGCAAAGGATGAAGTTATGGGTAGTGTGCGCCGCAGCACAGGGTGGTGTGTGTCACGGCACCCAGCAACTGGAGGTGGTGTGCCCTGTTGTGAGCCGCGACTCTAGCCACACCTGATGCCAATTTTCAGCACTCTTCTCCTGGTGCGTGGGGCTTGATTAAAATGCACAGGATCACTTAGACTTGTTGAAGGGCTATGATTGTTTGGTCCTCAAGATCTAAGGGTTGAGATTGATTTCAAGATTGGTTAAAGAAGTTTGTGCACTATATGAAGGGTCATCTAGCTTCAATAACAAAAAGTGAATCAACACAATTCTAGTGCAAGTGTGAGAGTGCAAAGACACAAAACACAAGAGAGGCGCTAGAAGTGATCTCATTCAAGAGTGGCTGGTGTTGAGAGAGAGCATACAAGAAGTGGGATTCAAAGGCTTTGTCGTTGGAATTTTCTTGGGGAAAATTCCAAAGAAACACTTTGTTCTTATCTCTTTCTTTTCTCTTCTTTCATGTATCAAGAACAAGATGGTTCTTGAGGAGGTGTTGCTGTAATTGTAAGAACTCCATTGATTTAATGCAGAGAGCTCGGAGGATCTCACAGGGATGTAGGCATTTGTCGAACCTCGATAACAATTGCTTGTGTCCTTTCTTTGATTGGTTTGATTGCTGTTTATTACAAGTCATTCTAGACTTGGGTGTTTGGAAGATCACCACCTGGGATTCCGCAAGGTGATTTCCAACAGAAATTTTAGGAAAGTGGGAGAGTGGATTTTTTTACAAAGAAAAAATCATTTTCCAATTACTTGTAAAACAACTTATTCAAAAAAAAAAAGAATGAAAATTGTTTTGTTAAGCAATTCACTCTATAGAGTAAAATCATATTTTACATGAATTTTATTTTCATACAATCCAAACATGTAACGACCCATCCCGGGTTAGCCACCCCCGAGACGTGTTGTCACTTTTTCAAATCCCAACACGACACGTATACGCAACAATATAAAAACATCAACTAAAATTATATATATATATATATATATATATATATACACACACACACACACACATCAATCCTCAACCCTCAACATGGGAGTTACATTATTAAAATTCCAACTGAAACATTATATATAACATATGATGCATGAATATTTACAATATTTTTTTTATTAGTCTGAGGATGTGGACCACGAGGCTTATAGATAATCACTCAGTCTGAATATTAGCTCACCAGTCTATCTGTCCTGTCAGCTACCTGAAATTATTTAACAATGAAGAGTGAGCTTCACAAGCTCATTGAATTAAATTGACTAGAAGTATTCAATTGTTCAAATAGTCTTCCAATATTCATTTTTATATATATCTCATATAATTCGATAATAGCATTCTATTATCACTACTCATATTATAATCCTCATCATTTATCAATCTCTTCCTCTCATATATTTAATCATCTTGAGACTATCATTTCTACCTCATAATTACCTCATT